>CM065728.1:48690184-48710184 GCA_033310375.1 Conus canariensis | reverse complement strand
GATCGATGGGGAACCCCAAACAAGGACAAACGGATTACGAGACCATGGAAAAAGAAAAGATGGGTATTGTTATCATGAGTTCGGAAAGATAGAATATGACATGAGAAAGGAAAAATAAACAAAAAGATACACACGAATGTGTCTCTTGCAGAGAAAGTAACATACAGAGGGTCAGTGTGGACATCATAACAAGCAAAGATGGATGTGGACATCGTGAGAAAGGGAAGGTGAGTTGGACATCAAGGGAAAGGGAGATGAGTTGGACATCAAGGGAAAGGGAGATGAGTTGGACATCAAGGGAAAGGGAGATGAGTTGGACATCAAGAGAAAGGGAAGATAAGTTGGACACGTGTGGACATACCGAGAAATGACAGGTGGGTGATGACATTGTGAAAATGTAAAGATGGATGAGGACATTTTGAAAATGTACAGACGGATGAGGACATTACGAAAATGTAAAGACGGATGAGGACATTATGAAAACGTGAAGATGGATGAGTTCACACTGAGAAAGGAAACATGGTTGTTGACATAATCAAGATTTCATTTATCTTGGGAGAAAATATGTCGGAGGGGAAGGGGCGGAAATCTTGCCAGAATGGATGTTACAGTTTGCGAGCCTTTTTGTTCATTCCAAGTGGCTGCTCACAAACGAAGTGCCATCGTTTTACTTTTTCGCCAGCAAGGACAATATGAACTGTTTGAAGTCGCTACATGAGAAAAAAACTATGGACATATTTCATATTACATAAAGGGTACATGTCACGAGTATCCAAATGACTATTAAACAGCTCGAGTGACTGACTAACCGGTTGATTTTGTTAAATACCTATTGGTCATCTACCAACTTTGACCGACTTCATTTGATTGATAGTTTTCCTTAAACCAAAGGAAGAATCGATCACTACTCTTATAATGAAATCGGCAAAGTACGTTCCGAAGAATCGCTATCCACAAGCACACATGTGCGTTCATACCCCCCACTCCCCATACACACAGACGCACACACAGACACACACATGCGCGCGCGCGCACACACACGCACGCACGCACACACACACACACACACACACACACACGCACACACACACACACACACACAAAACCACATACACACACAAACGCGCGAGCGCGCACACATGTCTATCTTATCTTAGTTGATGTGTGATAGACACCAAATTAAAGAAGAAATATCAACGACAAAACCAACAGCAAGCACGCGCGCGCGCGCTTACCTGCGCGCGCGCGCGCACACACACACACACACACACACACACGCACGCACGCACGCACGCACACGCACTCACGGACGCACGCACGTACGCAGAAGAGAGAGAGAGAGAGAGAGAGAGAGAGAGAGAGAGAGAGATGCTAAATTCAAGTAATAACTACAACTACATCGTACACACACGAACGCACACACGCACGCATGCGCGCCATATATTGCCCTCCTCCCTCCCTCTTTTTTTCACCTCCACACTATCCAACAGCTCCTTTCCTCTCCAACCTAGTCCCCAAATCTCCACCCCCATCTCCACCTCTGGTAGGTATATGTGCGCGCGCGCGCGCGCGTGTGTGTGTGTGTGTGTGTGTGTGTGTGTGTGTGTGTGTGTGTGTGTGTGTGCGGGGAGGGATGGAGCTATTTTGGATTGAGCACCATCCCTTTGCTTTTTGTTTAATGGTTTCATTTCCCTATGTCTAGTACACACAAACAAAAATTGGATACCCCAGTGCCAGTAGAAAGAAACTCGTGGAGAGCGTGGCAGCAGAGAGTCCTCAGAAGAGAAGCCCCCTTCAAGCAAGTGTTTCGGCCCTTATCTCCTGACACTCTAGGGGGGTTGGGCCACACCCGGTTCATGACTCCGGATGTCCCTCTGCTGCCGCTTTTTTTTTTTTCCCCATCTTGGGACGAGCCATGGCTGGGATTCGAACCCATGACCCTCTGGACATGCTCATTTTCCACTTAATGACTCGCGCTTTAACCACTGAGCCACAGGGACACCTGATATTTGTAGGGAAATTAAGCCTTATGAAGTTCACTTTTGTTCCTCCTTGACCAGATCCAGCTTGAACACCTCTCTGCCGCTTCTGCCATTGCTTTCAGGGCTCTGGTTTTTTCCTTCCCTGCAACTGAGAGCTGTTTCATGAGGCTGTATGCAGACGTTCCTACAAACCCCCTAGCTCCAATTTCTGCAGTGAGGACTTTGACCTGATAGCCTTCTCTCCTCAGGCTGTTTGCCAGATCAGCATACTTTTCAGTCTTGTAGATTTGAGCTGCCTCCATTCTGTTCTCATATGGCACCGTGAGCTCGATCATGATCAGCTGCTTGGTTGACTTAGAGTGGACTACTATGTCTGGTCTCATGCCACTCTTGCTGATGATCTCTGGGTGACTCTTCCATTCTGGGAGGTCTGCAGTGCACTCCCAGTCATCTGCCCCGTCCAGCAGACTCTGCCTGCATGTTTCGAGTGGCACTGTTGTTCTTGGCCATGATTTGCTGCCTCCTGCCGTGAAGAATGTTGCGGGTGCTTTTGGAGTCCTGATTTTCCCTTTTGTGGTGTTGGTACTAGCCCAGACTACTTGTACAATCTCTTTGAGCACTTGGTTGTGCCTCCATGTGTACCTTCCTTGAGCCAGGGCTACTTTACATGAGCTTAGGACATGCTCCACTGTTTGTTTTTCATGGCAGAGGGGGCATGCAGGATCGTCTGTTTTCCCCCACTTCACCAGGTTTGCATTTGAGGGCAGAAGGTCATATGCAGATCTGAGAATGAAGCTGATCCTGAGAGGGGCCATGTGCCAAATGTCATTCCAAGTGAGACTTCTTTGGAGTGCATTCTCCCACGTTGTCCATTGCCCTTGCTGGCTCTGCTGGACTGCTTTTTGGAGTCTTTTTTTGGTCTTCTTCTTTTTTCATCTCCTGAATCATCATGTCTCTTTTGGCTTTTCCTTTGGCCTTTGACCACCATTCAGTTTTGGTCACCCCCAGTCCTTGTCTGTTGGTCTGTGTGTGTCCTGTTATTTCTCTGATCTTGAGACTTTCTTTTGCAGAATCCATCGCCTCTTGAACTTTCCATTTTCTGCCTGTCTTCAGCTGGGGCTTGATTGCTTCTACCACCTTGTCTCCTGAGTCCTCCAGCATGCTTTGAAGTCTGATCTTCCCTGCTTTGTATTCCTCCAGGATGGATTTCAGTGGTAGTTTCAGCTTTGCTTGGCGACAGTACAGCGCTATGTCAGTCAGACAGGGTGGGACACCAAGCCATTTCCTTGTGAACTTGTTGATTTTGGCTTCCATTGCCTCCACTGTGCTGGTGCAGATGTCGTATATCATCAGAGGCCATAGGAGCTTTGGTATCAGCATGAACTGCAGACACCAGACCTTGTATTTGCCAGGGAGCCCACACTGGTCAATGGTCTCCAAGCCTTCCTCCGCCATCTGCTTGGTTTCTTTTGCTCTTTGTGTGTCTTTCAGCGTATCATCATACCATCTTCCAAGGCTCTTGACTGGTTCTTCTGTGACTGTTGGAATGGCCTGGTTGGCAACACTGAAGACCACAGATCCGGCCACTTTTCCTTTCCTCAGTGAGAGACTCCGTGATTTCTTTGGCTTGAACTTCATTCTGGATGAGGCAACTATGTCGTCCAGCCTCTCCAGCACATGACGTGTCTCGTCTTCTCTGGATGAAATCACTGTAGTGTCATCCATGAAGGCCTTGAGAGGAGGCATCTTGTATCCATCGCCAAGGTCTGTTTGTCTCGCGTTGTTTGTTGCTGCTTTCAAGATGAGTTCCATTGCCAGCACGAACAGTATTGGGGAAATTGCACAGCCCATTGCAATACCCACTTCCAAGTTGATCCAGTCTGTTGTGTACTCCTTGGTAGAGAACCGCATTGAGAAGCCATTGAAGTACTTCTTGAGCATGTCGCGGATGTTCTTTGGCACATGGTACATCTCAAGAGCCAGCTGTATCATCTCATGGGGCACAGATCCATATGCGTTTGCCAGATCAAGCCACACTACGTCCAGGTCTCTCTTTTCTGTTTTTGCTTTTTGGATTGCGTCCCAGATCATTGTGGCGTGTTCTATACAGCCAGCCACGCCTGGGATGCCACCTTTCTGGACTGACACATCCAAGTACTTGTTTTCCATCAGGTACTTGGTCAGCCTTGCTGCCATGACAGAGAAGAAGATTTTCCCTTCGACGTTCAGTAGTGATATTGGCCTGAACTGGCTGATGTCACTTGAGTTTTGCTCTTTGGGGATGTACACACCATCTGCCGTCATCCACTGGCCGCTGATCTTCTGGTTTCTCCAAGCTGATCGCAGCAGCCTGTGGAGCCACTCCAGCACCTTGGGACATTTCTTGTAAAGCTGGTAAGGTATTCCGTTTGGCCCTGGTGATGATTTGGCTCTGGCTTTGTCGACCACCTTCTTGATTTCCGCCAACGTTGGAGGCTTGCCATTGAACTGTTCCTCAGGGTTGGTTGGCCACACCAGACCTTGAATGTCGAGTGGTGCTTTGCTCTGTGGGTCAGAGTATGTTTTCCTCAGATGCTGCTCAAGAACTCCTTTGTCCACACTTAGGGTCCCAGATTTTGGCTGCTCAAACAGTGTTCTGGCAAACTGGAAGGGGTCTCTGAAGAAGCGCTCTTGTGTCTTCTTTTTGCTCTTCCTCTTCCTCGCAGATTCCGCTTTGCTGAGGGCGCTGTGTTTTTCTTTCAGGTCTTTCCACAGTTTTTCCAAGCCTTGTTTTTCAGCTGGCAGTGCGGTCTTCATTTGCATCTTGAGGTTTTTCTTTTGGACCCTGATCTTGTCCATCTTTTCTTGGCGTCTGGATTTCTTTGGAGGTGTTTTCTCTTTGGGTAGTTTTGCTCCATAGGCGTCTCTACATGTGGCATACACAATGTCCCCATATGTGGCTAGTTTGTGTTCCAGGGTGCTTTTCCCTATCAGTGCATCGAGTCTTTGGACGATTTTTGCATCCAGTTTCTCCCAATCTTCAGTTTCGTTTGCTCGTGGCAGGTTGAGTTTCAGGCGCCTGGCATCGAGGGCCTGTGCAAATTCCTCATCCGAACCAACAGCGTGGATGTCCTTGGCACTGTGGTTTAAATCCTGGCCTTGGTCTTCCGACGTCTTATCTGCTGATGCAGTGCGCTGCTGCTCATTCAGATGAGTCTTCACACATCCCATCTTTGTTCTGTGGATCTTCATGCCACGGGTGGTAGCGAAACGCTTTCCACAGACACATGGATATTCCATTTGGTCCATGTTCATAGTCCGTATGGGATTTGCAGTCATGATTGGTTGAGCACCGATGGATTCATCATTCTCTCCCCCTTTCGGTGAATCCTGGGAGCATCTTTTCCTTTTATTCTTAGTAGCCACATGTTTAAGGCAAAGTGGGGAGCCAGCCCACAGAGCCCTTGGTTCTGGTCTTTCCCATCATTAATGATGCCCTCAGTCGCACCACTGCTATATCCAGAACATCTGATCTAGAAACACAGCCTCCGAAAGAGACAGACCGACCCACTACCTGCCTCCTCCTCCACCCTCACACTCTCCCCATCTGGCCTGAAGTCTAACTGGCACATAACTGAAAATCACATCCTACCTTTGAGACCAAACCGATGATCGTTTTCAAATGCGACAAAAACGTCAGGGACCTACTTATTCGTTGATCATTTCAATTCCTTTCCACCAATTATTACTAAAAAAAAATTACTTCTATCATTATTACTATAATTATTATCATATCATTATCATCATTACTTTCTTCATCATCACCATCATTGTTATCAACATTACTGATGTTCTGTTATCATTGCTATCATTATTATCACCACCATTATGCTTATAGTTACTATGTCCTATTACTACTAACCCCATTCCAGCAGAAGTGATAGTAGTAATACTTATATAACTTATCCAAAAAAAATGCGAGTGTGTGTGTGTGTGCGTGTGTGCGTGTGTGTGTGTGTGTGTGTGTGTGTGTGTGTGTGTGTGTGTGCGCGCGCGCATGCATACGTCCATGCGTGTATGTGTGTGTGTGTGTGTGTGTGTATTTAGGTGTAGTTATGTGTCCCTCCCCCTCTTTTTTTTTTTTTTTAACCCTTTCCCCTCTTCCCTCCATCCTCATAGCATCAACATCCAAAAGCAGCATGTACCTATTCACCACTATCAGCCCGCTATATTCTCCACCAACACCCACACATTACCATACCTCCCACTATTTGCCTTATGTAGAAGTTACAGCTACCTTCCTTTCACCTGTCATCATACTCTCTCCATTTGCTACATGTCTTTTTTTTTGTTTTACTCAGATACCGCTTCCTCTTCCTCCTCTGGTTTTCTTTAATATCTTGTACTGTCTCATCTACAAGAGTTTCTCTTCCCTCTTTCCTGTTCATATGTGTGTGCATGTGAAGGTGTAGGTATGCACCCCCCCCCCCCCCCCCCCAGCCTTTTTTTTTTCTTCCCCAATAGGAATGCTAGCCCTTTAAACATTGATGATTTCTACTGCTGTCCAACCACCATTATCATACTGATGTTACTACACTTATCATTGCTACTGTCATTATCATCATCCAACATCACTTTTATTCATTGGTAATTTCAAATCCTTTTAACCAAATATTATTACTACTAAACTTACTTTTACCATTATTACTACCATTATTATGATCATCATATTATTATCATTACTGTCATCACCACCATCATTGATATCAACATTACTAATGTCATTTTGTTGTTATTGCTATCATTACTATCACTAAAGTTATGCTTATAGTTATGTCCTATTATTACTAATTCCATCACCAGCATTAGTTGTAGAAGTATTAGTAGTAATACTTATAAATATAAAATAATTTACCATAAAATCATTGACTGAGAGAGAGAGAAAGAGAGAGAGAGAAAGAGAGAGAGAGAGAGAGAGAGAGAGAGAGAGAGAAAGAGTAGGTATGTGACCCCACCCCCACCCCATTTCTTTTTACCCCATCCCCTTCTCTCCACCCTCATAACATCAACATGCAAACGCAGCATGTACCTATCCACCACCGCAATATCAGCCCACTATATTCTACACCAACACCCACACATTACCATACCTCCCACTATTTGGCTTATGTAGAAGTTACAACTGGCTTCCTTTCCCCTTTCACTATACTCTCTCCATTTGCTACATATTTTTTTTGTTTGTTTGTTTTACTCAAATACCTATCCACTTCCTTTTCTTCCTCTGGTTTTCTTTTAATTTCATATACAATGACCTCCACCAGAGTTTCTCTTCCTCCTTCCCTGTCTCCTGTGCACATAATTATATGTGTGTGGATGTAAGTGTAAGTATGTAAACCCCTCACCCTTTCCTTTTCTTTCCCTATAGGAATGCTAGCCCTTTAAACATTGATCATTTCTATTCCTGTCCAGCCACTTTTATCATTACTATGTTACTACACTTATCAGTGCTAGTCATTATCTTCATCACCCAGTGGTACTGTTTGCTTTCTATTCACTGACCATATATATTCCTTTCCACCAGATATTATTATCAATAAGATTACCTCGACCATTATTACTGTCTCTAACATCATATCATTATGAGCATTACTGTCATCATCATCATCATCATTATCATCATTACTGATATCCTTGTTGCTACTACTGTCATTATTATCACTACCAGCCATCACCAGCAAAAAGTTGTACAGTAATAGTAGTAATACTTATATGCAGTAAGTATATTAGAGGGGAAGAAAAGTGAGTGTGTGTCTATGAGTGTGCAGGTGTAGGTATGTGGTCCACCCCACCCCTCTTCCCCCCCTTTTTTTTTAACTCTCCCTTTCTTCCCTGCTCCAATAATACTGTTAGCCTTTCACTCACTGATCATCCCTGTTCATTTTCACCTACTGTTGACATGATTAACGTTACTACATTGACTCTCACCACCTTCTCACTGCTCCATTAGCACTGGTAACCTTTACTCATTGACAATCTCTGTTCCTTTCCACCAAGTATCATTATCTCCCATGTTACTTATATTATTATTGCTATCAGTATCACTTTCATCATTCATCATCAGCAGTACTATCATTATCACCACAAAAAAAATCCTTTACTGTTCTTAATACCTTAATTAGTATTGACATCACCATTGTTACCACTATCACCATAATAATCACTATCATTATCATCATTATTACTATTTTTGTTGTTATTATCATGATTACCAATTCTAACATTTGTACTATTATCATCATTATAAAATGTTGTTACCACATCTTAACTGTTACAACTACTATATTTACTACTATTATTAACATTTACATTATAGATTACCATGTTTCCAAACATTCCAGCCTACCACATTTCCAGCCTCCTATATCATCACCATCATTACTATATGGTTACAATCATGATGATTATTATAACTATTAATATATGTATTAGACTCTCTCCTTTCCATAATCTGTACCCTCCTTCTCTTTGTTCTTCCTGCCCTTCCCCTCCCCCTCCTGCTTCTTCCCCTCTTCCTGCATTATTGTTATTAGTATTAGTTTTATTATTATCATTAATATAATTACTATTGCTGATGTTATTTTCATTACCATTACTTTTGTTATTTTTACTTTTGTTACTATTACTGTTACTATTGTTAGTATTATCATTATTACTATATTATTATTATAATAATTATTACTATTATCATTATTATTAGTTATTATCATTATCATTATAATTAAAACTACTATTATTGATATTACTATCATAACTACTATCATCACCATCATTGTCAACAAGTACACTGTTGCCACTGCAACTGCTATCGTCATATCATCACCAAAAGAGGTAGCAATTCTCTCTGTATTATTTTCAATTTTCTATCGTCACCATTATCATCATTATTGCTATCAGTGTTTTTATTATCACCATTACTCTTTAACTGCATTGTCTCCTTCCCAACGGCCTCCTTTGCATTCAACACCCGTATATGAGAAAATAAGTGATTCCTCGTTCTTCATTTTGGTTGTCCAGAGCGTTGTTTGTTTTGCCTGAAGAAGACCCCTGAGGTCGAAACGCGTCGTGTTTTGTCTTGTGATTCGTTTGTCCATATTAACTGGCGGGGTCATTCCAAATACCTTTTAAAACGTGTTTCAATGTCCCCGCGTGCAGTAACCTCACTTTGCAACAAAAAAAAAGGTCACCTTTTTAAACAGAAATCAATGGGATGGTGCTCGATCGATAGATAGCAACCTTCTCCTCCCCCGCCTTATGTGTGTGTGCGTGCGTGCGTGCGTGCGTGCGTGTGCGTGTGTGTGTGTGCGCTCGTGCTCTTAATGACCATATTCCAATAACATTGTGAAAACTATCTCACAACAAAGTATGTGTGACAGGACATTAAACTGAGCCACACACATACACACACACACACGCGCGCGCGCGCGCGCGCGCGCTGCACAAATAGTGACTTACCCACTGCTTGCGCTCCTGTGACAGAATGGAAAACCACGGTCAACACAGGCGCCAGCGAACAGCAAACGTTAATGGCACTGGCCATGGTGTGGTGAGCTTTGAAGTACAGGTCAGCCGCATTCTCCGACGAGCAGAGCTACCCATGCAAGCTTCAGAATGTCAAGACCAGAAAAGCACACGCGCGGGGGGAATGTAAAACCAGAAAAGCACACGTGGGGGAATGTAGACGACGCCCAACATCAAAGTCGCCATGATGAGGAAGTTCTGCGAAGACCACTGACAACAAGCTTATTCAGTTTTTGCTGTCGACGTGTTGGCGATTCTTCTCCTCCGTGTTGTTCCCTTGTTCCCACCCGACGCGTCTTCATCCGGGGTGTCAATGCAAAATGTATCGCTCACAGGCTACAAGAGGCAGGACGTTGGTCTATACTCACGTGCAACACGGGAAAAAAAAAAGACCGTGACTTGCACTGAATTCTGAAGCTCGCTCACAAGGTGGATGACAAAGCCCAGTTTGAAATGCACTGCCTTGTCGTTGATACACATGCGCGTGGATGTGTGTTGCGTGTTGTGTGCTCTCTGTGCAGATAAGCATCTTTTACACACATCCACACACACGCGTGCGCGCTTTACCGTTATATTTTGAAAGGGAGACAACATGTACGCACAGCTGGGCAGAACACGAATGACTGACAAGAGAAAATATAAGGCTAGCCACACTATGTTCTGACCTCCCACCCACACCCCCGATATTTGAAGCCAAAAATATGAGAGAAAAAAAAAAAACTCATGGTAAAGTCCCTCAGTCCCCCATCCCCGCTTTTACAAGAATTGTGACACTTTCCCTCCCCTTACTTTCACCTATTAGGAAAATTTAGAAGATGAATCCCACTTCACCCCACCCCCCAACTCTGGCTTTTATGAAAATATAGATAATGAGTCCCTTTTCACCCACCCACACATCACAGCCCCCCCCCCCCCCCCCCCTTCCCGGGCTTTTTATGAAAATTTGGGAAAATGTGTCCCTCTTTTCCCACTCCCCTTTCCCCTGATTTTCAAAAAAATTGGAAAATGAACCCCGTCCACCCGTCCTCCCGCTTTCATTCAAACTTAGAGGACTCCTGTACGGTTACCTTCCAACCATCAATAAGGGGAAAGATCTTAACGTTAATTACTATCAAATTATAGGCCATGTTTTATATGGTCCATGCATCATTAGTACTGTAGCGGTGGTTCCTCAAGCTTGCTAGACTTTTTTATGAAGTTTTCAACTGATTTCAATATCGTAGATCTGTTTGATGGGCTGTGGAGTTGTGTGAGAATTACTTAGCGTGGAATGTATAGCTGCTTATTACCATCTATGATGGACAGCCGTATAAGAAACCATTTTACTGACCTTTCTAATTCTGGAAATTGCGGATATATTTTGTGCGTTAGTGTCGATTGTTTAGATGCTTTATCAATGATACAGGGTCGACAGACGTAAAATAAACCACTGAACTGAACTTTCCGAATTTCTGTAAGTCATCGAGTTTATATATTTATTTATTTGCTTGTTTATTTATTATTTGTTTATTTATTTACTTATTCATTAATTTATTGTGTGTGTGTGTGTGTGTGTGTGTGTGTGAGAGAGAGAGAGAGAGAGAGAGAGAGAGAGGGGGGGGGATTGAAAGTAATTCTACAACTGTAAAAAGTATATATGAATATATAAACAAACGTATGAAACAATACAAAATTAGATTGAAAGATATCGTGGCATTGTCAGGGCTACTTAACACAGTTTAAAATAATATTGTCGTTAAACGCGAGTGCCATGCTGAGTTGTGAACTGTTTAGGCATATCAGCATCTCACTTGCAGATGACCTATACATGCATGGGGATGGATCTGAGTAGAAAAAAGATTAACTGACTGATATTGACGGAGTGGTGTTGTGTCCACATGTGACTGACATCCTAAAAGGATGATAGGTGTAGAAGATTCATATCAGCTGGGCACCATTATATCTTTAATTCAGGTTGGTCAGTTGAAATAGGCCTACTATACAATAAAATATTTCATGTAGACATGGTAGGTAAACTGAAGAATGTTAAAACATAGTTCTGTCTTATCGTAAGAAGCCAGATATCTACTGCCACCAACAAAATACAGGCACCACTCCAAAAGGGTACAAAGTTCAAATTACGCTTTCGTTTTCAATTTTTCTTTAGTCATTATGCCATTTGATGCCATAGAATGTACTCACTTCATATTTCTTAAAATTGATTTTCTTATAAAGCGCTCATGATCATTTTTCTTTCTAATCGTAAATTCTGTGTCTTGCTCAAGTAAGCTGAGCTTTCGACGCACCACCGATACACAAGTATTTTGTCCACCACAAAATTTCCGCACCAGTTCGACTTAAAATCTATAATGGAAAAAAGAAATATTGCCATAATTTCACTGTTTTTTTCACACCACTCATTTTTTTTTTTTTTTTTTTTTGGGGGGGGGGGGGGGGGGGGGATTATCTTCACAGCCTGCCATGACTCCAAGCCTTTTTTGTTTTGTTTTGTTTTGTTTTGTTCCGGGTCGCCAAATTGGAAAATACCCTGCTCCTCCAGTTATCACTAAATATCTCTTTATTTGCCTGTTTTAGCATCCCATCTGCGCAGCGCTTCATGTACACCTTTTGGTTAAGATTAAGTGTCGGTTTTTTTTAATGTGCGTGGCAGTATGATTTTGAATGGTACACCACACGCACACCAACAGGTAGTGATGGTAGTGGTGGTGGTGGTGGTTGTAGTAGTGCTTGTTGTAGTGGTGTTAATTCATCTTGTTTATCTAGCTGCAAATTCTGCGCTGAGTGGTTTCGTGGCTAAGAAGATGTGGTGTAGCATAATGTGGACAAGCCTGTGTGCATTGAAGCCTTCGTGGTGAAGTCGAAACAGGGACTGACTTTTTGCAAACAACTGTCTGCTCTACAGACCTTCCCTGTCCTGACACATCCCAGAAACAAAGTGTACCCACTCAAGACAAACACCGTTCATTAGGAGACAAAAGAAAAACAAACAAACAAAAACAAAGAGAGAGAAAAAAAGAAAAAATGAAAATCACGACTCAGCACATCTCACAGGCCAAACTGACAAAACGTGTAACGCGTGCATGAACAAACAGAACAGCATGCTCTCTCTCTCTCTCTCTCTCTCTCTCTCCCCCCCCCCCCCACCACACACACACACACCCCAGTGACCCCTCTCTCCCTAACCTTCTCCTCCCTGTCAGCACTTGATGTCGTGAATGCCCTTCTGGGCCGATTGTTTGTCCATAAGAAAGGGCCTGGTCGTGACTGTCTGTGGTCAGTCAGGAGGAAGGTAGTCAGCCCCTGGACACAGCCTGAATCTGCCACTGGCCTGGCCTAGATGCTTGTCCATTGAACAGTGATCCTGTCACAGAGGGGTAGCAGCGTGGGGAATCTTACTGATCAGAAAACGGACAATTAGTTGGTCCTGTAGGGGTGGCGGTATACGAGGCGGAGGTGGAGCACAGGGTGGAGCAGGGAAGGGTTGGTGGGAGGAAGGTCAGGTAGAGATTGAGGTGGGAATGGATAAGAAGGGCAGAAAGTGTAGAAGTAAAAGTTGTTGAGTCTTCTGGAGCCAGGACATTGCGGCAGAGTTACGCTGCTCTGCTTGCACGCACACGCTAGCGGAAATTACACACGCGCCCGCGCGCAAACACACACACACACACACACATGTACATACACAAACACACACACACACGCGCGCGCGCGCGCGGCTATCTCTAAACAGCACACTCTTGAACCCCCTACATCCATATGCTGTCTTTAACTAGAGTTGTCCAGATCCTTTTTCCGGCCCATATTCACGTTATTTTACACACAAATGCACACAAACATGCGAGCGATCGCGCGCGAGCACACGCACGCATACGCACGCATGCACGCGCACGCGCGCACACACACACACACACACACACACATGCACACACACGCACGCACGAACACACGCACGCACGCACGCACGCGCGCGCGCACGCACACACACACACACACACACACACACACACACACACACACACACACGCACGCACGCACGCGCAACACGCACACACGTGCGCGTGCACATGCACACACACACACACACACACACACACACACACACACACACGCGCGCGCGCGCGCGCTCTTACCCACAAATACTACAAATCACACATCTTATTACACTCTCCCATCTCCCCCTTCTGCTCACTTTCCCTTTCCCCGCCGCACTTCCCTCCTACTACCCCTTCCTCCCACCCTCAACTTCCAATCGAATAGAATTCCCGATCAAGACCGATCCTCAACCTCTCCTCCGTGGCACGATTGTCTAATTCCCAGATCAGAGAGAGAGAGGAGAGAGAGAGAGAGAGAGAGAGAGAGAGAGAGAGAGAGAGAGACTGTCTCGTTGTCTAGCAGTGGTCAAGTAGGAGGTTGCCCGTCCAAGAGAGAGAGAGAGAGAGAGAGAGAGAGAGAGAGAGAGACTGTCTCGTTGTGTAGCGGTGGTCAAGTAGGAGGTTGTCCGTCCCTTTTACAGTACAACACAGTGGTCACTAGGTTAGCCAGTGACCGGTCCCTCAGCCGTTAGTCTTAAAGCCATCCTGACAGACGTGGGAGGAGAGGGGGACACGCGGAAATGATAACAGATAATGTGACAGAGGGTGCTGCTGAGTGGGGGGTAGGGTAGTGAAGGATGCTGGAGTAGTAGACAGAAAGTGTTAGACAAGGAAAAAGAGGGTCCGCAGAGAGGCTTGGATGCGTGTGTGTGTGTGTGTGTGTGTGTGTGTGTGTGTGTGTGTGTGTGTGTGTGTGTGTGTGTGTGTGCGTGCGTGCGTGCGTGCGTGCGTGTGTGCGTGCGTGCGTGCGCGCGCGTGCGTGCGTGCGTGCGTGCGTGCGTGCGTGTGTGTGTGTGTGTGTGTGTCCTTGAGGTGATTGAACGTCTTATGAAGACGATCATTAGTATTTTGCTGAGTTGATTGTCAAGTACTTGGAGAACAACTTTAAAGACAATCACAAAGAGAAGCAAATGTTAGTGTCACAGACTGTGGAGCCAGAGAACCAACACCAGTGAAGCAGCAGTAGCAGAAGGGAAACGTCTCTTCGACATCACTGAAATGACAGCACTGATGTGAGTGGCTGATAGGAACAGAACGCACGGAAATACACACAGTGAAAAGGGCAATGAGGAGAACGAAGACTTCCACCAAGGTATCACGAATCCTGCAAAGAAAAACAAATGACAATTCCTAACACCGGGAGGGGAAGTAATAATGGTGTAGAGACCCTTCCCCAGAACAAACAAACAAGCGAAAAAAACAACAACAAAGAAACAAAGAAAACAAAATCCAAAAAGTTAATGCCCAAGAGCTTTTTTCAAGATAAGATACGCAAACAAAATAAAACTAAAAATGGCACGCCAACATTTAGGCCTATATCACCAGACAGTTTAAATGTGCATGAAAGTATACCGCTTTATACACAGTTTTCGGTTCGTAAGTGTTCATGTTCCAAGTAAATTTTGTAGTAATCTTGCTGAACGGATCTCGGATCTGCGGTTTGATCTGGATCTACAGTATGGATCAACACCAAATTGTAACGTTTTCGTTATCAGAGCACATCCCATTCCCATAAGTTTGATTAAAATCCCATTATCCCCATGATTTTGAATTTTTGTATATTTACACATGATATTCTGATAAACAGATAGATAGATAGATGTTACAGAATTTTGCCAAGCGACAGTGAAGCAGCAAGTGGACGCAGAAAAATGTATCAATTCATGACGAATAGGCCTATCTATTTTTCTATGTTGTACTTGAACTCTTCAACAAACCAACTGATTCCATTCATTCATTCATAAGTTTGGTTAAAATCCCATCATTCCCATGAATTTGGTATTACATATTTGTATGTATACATGTATATGAATATATTCATATACAAAATTCTTTTTTTTTTCTGTAGTCTTTGTCAAGTCATTTATGTAATGATGGGGTAATTGTTGCCTGCACTTGTTTTCCTCCACTACAAAATTGTTCAACATATTCGTGTTTGATCAATTAGTGGGAGATTGCATCTCATAGGAGATCCGCGTGAAAGCTATTCTACACAATTCTTAGCTGCTGTCATCAAATTCGTGACTGACAATGACTGCGTTAACAAACAGTAGAGTTCACCTCTCTGTCTGTTCACCCCTTTTCATCTCCCTTGCATCGTTATTGGATCCTCAAGCATCGGCTCAAAGATTTTCCCCTACATTTAAAAACCAACTGTATAATCATTTCAGGAAGTGGGTTAACATTCCTATATGTTTTATATAATAAACATATATCGGATATGTATATGTAATTAATGAATGTACAATTTAAGACAAATCTCTTTTGTCACGTAATACTTGAACTCTTCGATAAATCAACTGATTTAATTGATCTACTTATTTAAGCGAAAAGGTTGTTTTTTTTCTTAATACTGAAATACAACAAAAGGAACATGAAGAGTGATCCGCTTTGTGTTTTCAAGTAGCTTGTTTACACACACACACACACACACACTCTCTCTCTCTCTCTCTCTCTCTCTCTCTCTCTCTCTCTCTCTCTCCTCTCTCTCTCTCTCTCTCCTCTCTCTCTCTCTCTCTCTCTCTCTGTATGTCGGAAAACGGATACCATAACCATTTCTTGTTTCTCAGTCGTCGTTGTTTTTTTAATTTCAGTCGCCCAATTTGACCCCGCTTAAAGTTACAAAAAATTCTACAAGCCAATATACAAGCCTGCTAAACCCAAAATGGCATCGACTGACTTGTTTTTGCACCAGGGATGCCTAGTACTTGTTAACATAAAGATCTTAAAAATCAGCAGGGGGGGAGAGGGGGTACCCTTACATTCTTTCTATCCCCCCCTCCCCCCCCCCCCCCCCCCACGACTTCCAACACCCCTGTTTCAAATACGCATCCTGGCCCACTTCAGATCATATTTTCAGGTTTTCAAGTCTGTGATTACAAGCCCGTTAAAGATTTTATTTCGGCTGTTTTTACCCTTTATTGTTGCAAAGCTTCGCGATAGTTTTTGGTTTGGTTAAAACCACCAATACTGTATTTGATATTTGCGCAGAAACCTTGGTCGCACAAAACATATCCTACCATGCCTATTCATCGAGTCCTTGGTAAATCTGCTGGTTGAACACGAAGCCTAGTCCCACTCCTCTTCGTTCTCTTATACATTTTCAGTTACCCAGATAGAAACACAGAAATCTGAAGATGAAACCTTTGTGGCCTTAAAGATTGAGGAGGGGGGGGGGGGGGGAGGGGGATCTTATTTCCAAATTCATGAACTCTATGTCATGGCGTTTTAATCAGACAGGGTGGGTTTAGAGAAACTGACGGGAAGAAACTGCTTCTTGGACCAATGTTTCACAATACCAGACCTGTGCCTTTGGGTCACAAACCAGGTCAAGTAGGAAGAAAGGTGGCAGAGTGGTTAAGACGTTCGCCTGCCAAACCAACGTGTGAGAAGTGCGTGGGTTCGAGCCCTGCCTTTCTCGCCCTTTCTTTCCCAGTTTGAATGACAAATCGAACTGAACGTCAAGTCCATCGGTTGGGGACTGTAAGCGAGTCGGACCCGTGTGCCTTCCTGGCCCCCTGCACACGTTAAAGAACCCACGGCAGTTGAAAATCGAAAAGAGCAGGGGGTTCCCCGCTGCCCTGGCAAAATTGATGTAGGTTGAAGATAGCCGCCTGGTATTTCTTACCAAGCCACAAAATTTGTCACTTACTGTTGTGTGCCATCGTGTACCGGTGGAAATGGAGGTCACGTATAAACATCGCATGCATCCTATGTGAGAAACTGGAGGAATAATGAGATAAATGAAAATGAGTGACTGATATTTGAATGGTACGGGAAACGACTGAATGAGCACCAGTAGGCTGCTCTTCGGCCGGCTATACCTGGGTAGGCAGCCCGTTGAGTGAGTGAGGTAGTGTTTATTGTAAAGCGCTTAGAGCTTGGTCTGTGACCGAGGATAGGCGCTATATAAATACCCAATATAATAATAATAATAATAATGTTAGATACACAGAATCAGAAATCTCTCTCTCTCTCTCTCTCTCTCTCTCTCTCTCTCTCTCTCTTCCTCCTCCTCCTTCTCCTCCTCCTCTACCCCCCTCTCTCTCTTGTCCCCCCCCCCCTCTCTCTCTCTCTCTCTCTCTCTCTCTCTCTCTCCTCTCTCTCTCTCTCTCAGAATATTCCACTCCAAATCAAATTTCATCCTTCCCCGCAGAGTGACAAACCATACCCCACCCTTTTTGGATTATGATCCAGTCAGAAAGCTCTGTTGTTTGAACAAAAGAAAAATATTTTGTTAGTTAGAAATGCATCCAGTTCCGTGCTTAGCATCTGAAAACCTTCTGTGGGACTGATATTCACTGACCTGTGATCACACAGAATTGGACTCATCGTGAAAGCTTTTTAATTGAATGCATCTGTCGTTCGATCCACACACTGGCTTACGATTACTTTGTATGGCTCTGAAAGACGTAGCTACATACAACCCAGAACTAATCTTTACCTCTGGAGACTCAATATAGTCATGTCTGTGAGCTTTTTGGATTACTATGTGTACTGTTGTTCATATAAAAAAGAGAAAGTCCTGTCTCATAGCTCGTAACTGAAGTGCTACGTGAGACCACACTGTGACCTTCAATCTTCCGTCTTCTGGCTGTCGTTTCAGACTTCTGTTTATTGACAGGCTGAAAGCTGGATCTGCATGTCTGGAGTGTTGAATTTCTGGTGTTCTAGTGTTCCTTTATTTCACAACATATGCGCACAATGGGTACCAGACACTTTGATTACTCGTCAACATGTTCTGAAATTCGCCAGTTGACGTGCCCGACTTCAGTCAGCCGGTCTGATCTCCAGTAAGATAAAGAGAAAAAACAGAGGCAGCAGCCCCGCGGGTCCAGGACATGTTGGATTGAATTAGGTTCGGGCTAAAGGCTTCAAGATACTTCGCAAGGACATCTTCTCAGACAGCTCTAAAACTAATAAGCGTTGGGAGGGTAGGGGGTGGGTGGCGGGGGGACGAGGGAAGGTTACACGGGGTTTCCCCCTTCTAATAACATTCTCAAGGTTTCAGGTCTGTAATCAAAGTCCATTTAATAAGATATATGCGATGCATGTTTCTGCTTTTTTTTTTTCTTCTTCTTCTCCCCCCCCCCCCCTCCGCCTCCACTCCTTCCCCTTCCATTCTCCTTTCTTCCTTTCTGACCCTCGCTATCCCCCCCCCCCACACACACACACACTCACAAACACGCCGCGCGCGCGCGCGCGCGCACACACACACACACACACACACACGCGCGCACGCACGCACGCACGCACGCACGCACGCACGCACGCACGCACGCACACACAACACACACACACACGTACACACACAAGCGCGCGCGCGCGCGCTCGGGCACACACGCACGCTCACACATACATAAACGCCGCCGCCACCACCAGCACCAGCACCATCATCACACCATGCTTTGTTGCAAAACTTTGAGATGGTCTTATCCTTGGTGTCGACTAGAATCATCAGGTTTGATTTCATCATCGAAATTGTGTATGACTGAAACAGTTTCTGGCTAATCGATTTGCCGACACGCTGGTAGATCTGCTGATTGGGTGTGATCCTCCGGCCTAATTTCCCTTCACCCTTTCAATTTTTTTTTTTGTGGGGGGTGGGGGTGGGGAGTATATATATATATATATATATATATATATATATATATATATATATATAAGAGAGAGAGAGAGAGAGAGAGAGAGAGAGAGAGATGGACTATTAAGCTAAATATATATATATCTACATATTATGCCGAACAATTAAGTGGTGGGGGAAAACAAGTGCAGGCTAACAATTCTTGCGTCATTATAGTAATGACTTGGCAAAGATTTGAACTTTTAAAACAAAAAAAAAGGGGGGGAAATATACATATATAAATGTTCATTACAGAAAGTTCGTTGTAAGTTGGTGAATTTGTTTTAAATCCCCTTGAAACCCTGTCCCTAGACTTCTGATCAGTCGGGATGGTTTTACAGGGACTGGCAGATACACAGTTACTGATTGGTCCAGACGGAAAGCTGTCAAATATCGTGGTAGGACAGAAGACATTATATTCGCCTGTTGTAAAATCTAACAAAAATATAGTAAAATACCACACGTTTCAGGCACCAGGCAGCTGTGCTCCAATTCACCTCTGTACATAGGTCAGAAGTCAGGTCAAGCAAGAAGTGATTATATCAGAACAGGGTGAAAAAGGCGATTCTCTTCTCCTCTCTCTCTCTCTCTCTCTCTCTCTCTCTCTCTCTCTCTCTCTCTCTCTCTCTTCTGGTAAGATTTATGACAGTCTTGTTGTCACCATGTTCATAAAGGATAGATTTTATATGACGTATGCGTGGTGCGTTTCTCTCTCTCTCTCTCTCTCTCTCTCTCTCTCTCTCTCTCTCT
>CM065728.1:48680184-48682684 GCA_033310375.1 Conus canariensis | reverse complement strand
TGGGTTATAAGCAACATTACCATTACCTTCTCTCCTCTCTCTCTCTCTCTCTCTCTCTCTCTCTCTCTCTCTATATATATATATATATATATATATATATATATATATATATATATATATATGCACACGTAAAAAGTCAATAAAATCTTTGTTTTTCATCTCTTGCCTCTTTATTTATTTCTCATGCTAAATTTTCGCTCTTAAGAGCTTCTTTAAGGCAGGTCTGTCCGTTTGCACTGACCAGATGCACAATCACAGCCTATTTTTTTTTACCCTGTTGGTTTCGTTTTAGGCTGTGATTGTGCATCTGGTCAGTGCAAACGGACAGACCTGCTGTGATTGTGCATCTGGTCAGTGCAAACGGACAGACCTGCTTTGACTGTGCATCTGGTCAGTGCAAACGGACAGACCTGCTGTGATTGTGCATCTGGTCAGTGCAAACGGACAGACCTGCTTTGACTGTGCATCTGGTCAGTGCAAACGGACAGACCTGCTTTGACTGTGCATCTGGTCAGTGCAAACGGACAGACCTGCTTTGACTGTGCATCTGGTCAGTGCAAACGGACAGACCTGCTTTGACTGTGCATCTGGTCAGTGCAAACGGACAGACCTGCTTTGACTGTGCATCTGGTCAGTGCAAACGGACAGACCTGCTTTGACTGTGCATCTGGTCAGTGCAAACGGACAGACCTGCTTTGACTGTGCATCTGGTCAGTGCAAACGGACAGACCTGCTTTGAAGAAGCTCTTAAGAGCAAACATTTGGCATGAGAAATAAATAAAGAGGTAAGAGATGAAAAACAAAAATTTTATTGACTTTTTATCATACACAATCGCGTTTCATCTTTGTGTGGCTCGGAATGCACTGGGGGACCAGAGGCGCTATCAACATTCTATATATCTATATATCGATCTCTCCCTATCTATCTTTTACACACGGGAAAACCTGTAGTTGGTTTTCCGAGTGCTTGTCCACAAATGATTTGAACAACAACAGCAACAACAACGACAACGTGAAACTTTTTATGTTATTTTATGGTTGTTTGAAGTCAGGTAATCAAGTAAATCCCAATTTTCTCATATGTCCAGATTCGGATGTGAGTCATGCATCTACTGAATGATCCTCTCTCTATTTTCACCCCCCCCCCCCCCCCCCCTTTACTCTTCCTTCCCTGTTTATTCCACCCCGCCCACTCCCATACAACACCCACATCGTTTCAGTTTTTCCGCCTGGATTAAGAACAAAAATTCACTAACCTAATAATTTGAACTCTATATAATGACTAAACCTCTATTCCAACTTCCTGAACCCTATGCTCTGGCATCGGATGAGCCAGGACGGATGGAAGTCGACTGACAAGCAGACAACTGCATACTGGACTAGACGGAAAACTGTCCGATTTGTCGTAGAGATACACAGATATCTTCGCCGGTAGTAAATTGGAAACTGTAGTGCAGACGTTTTGTGGGGGACCAGACATTTGGTGCTTGCCCTGTAAAGCACAGGGGTCTCAATCTGGACGTGGAAGAGAAAATTATGTCTCTCTCTCTCTCTCTCTCTCTCTCTCTCTCTCTCTCTCCTCGCTCGCTCGCTCGCTCTCGCTCTCACGCACAAACACACACACAAACACAAAACACACACACACACACACACACACACACACACACACACACACACACACACACGCACAACACGCACACACACACATATACTTACACATACACACAGAATCAGAGACACGCGAGCGCGCGTGTGTCCATGCACGTTCACACGCACACACACAAAAAAACACAGACACATACACACACAAGCACGCGCGTGCGCGCGCGCGCGCGCGCGCAGACACACACACACACACACCACACACACACACACTACAGAGAGAGAGAGAGAGACAGACAGACAGACAGACAGATAGACAGATGGACAGACATGCAGACAGGCAGGCAGAAACCGAGACAGAGAGGGGCAACAGAGAGGAAGAGACAGAGGGATAGAGACACAGACACACAGACAGACAAACAGACAGAGAGGTCGACAGACACCTTCTTTTTTACGCAACATAATCTCTTCTCAATTCTATTTCTGGACTGAACATTACCTGAACCCAGTCACAGACTTCATGTGTAATAAAAGGTGTCTCAGGTTTCGTTTCCAGACTTCAGTACAGACGAAAGTATGTCTTTCGTTCTGCGACGAAATTTGACAGCCCTCCGTCTGGACTGGATAGCAATCTTCTGCCTGTTAATTGCTTCCAGCCCGCCCTGATTGGTCTGAGGCCAGGGCAAGGAGTTCGAGGTGACTGAAAGTGGATTATTTTTTTTATGTTAATCAGCTCAGATGTATCAAAGTTACCAAACCCACTTCTCTTCTTTCGTTATGAAGCAGAAGTAAATATGTTTGATGAATAGATAGATGGATAGATAGATAGATAGATAGATAGACTAGCAGGCATAGCAGACAGAAGACAGATAGATAGATAGAAGATAGATGGATGGAT
>CM065728.1:48650184-48672684 GCA_033310375.1 Conus canariensis | reverse complement strand
TGTGTAGAGGTCTTATCTAAGCTCTAATTCTGCACCCAGAACTCTCTGTCTGAACCAGGGCACAAACACCCAGCGGTAGAAAACATGCTTTAAGATTTCCTTTCCAGACCTCAATGAGGACGAAAGTACTTCTTCGGTTCCGCGACGAAACTTGACAGCTGTCGGTCTGGTCCTGAAGGTAATCCTCTGCCTTTCAACCCGCCCTGTCTGATGTGAAACCAGGGAAGGGAAACCGAGGTAATAAAAAATGTGAGGGCTTTCTTTCCCTTATGGGAACAGCTCAGGGGAGAGAATTTCCGTGTCCTTAATTCTTGTTTAAACTTTTCCAACCCTTCCGAGTGTACAGCCTGGGCAGCCTCTTCGGCCCGGTCTGGTTAAACTAATCTGCATGAACGGAAGGGATACTTGTTTTTAAAACTCTAATGTCTCTAAAACTGTTTGACCAAAAAGCCTATAATTTCGTAGGCTTGTTTCAAAATAGTTTTATATAAAGATACCAGAATTCCATATAATTTGATTATACTTTGACTGTTGATGCTTTGACAGACTCAAACATCAATTATTATGGGGTTTTTCCCTTCAAAAACACTGTATTTGAAGTAAGCATAAAAAGATGATAATTGATCGAATCACTCAGCCATGATTAGCCTGCCTTTGGGGTGGGAAGGTTTCTGTAAGTTACCGCCCTTCCTTGGAGTTTGATGCATATTTATAGGCTAATAAACCAGTTTTTAATGGACATGCTGCTTCGCTCCACTGCCGTTCATTTGCAGGCTGGGAATGACGTTCAGGGCGCTCGAACTGCATTCGGGCGTAGCGCTGAATGAGTTCATTGATGAAAAAGAAATAAATGGTTTGAGGAAATGGGGCTAATAAGGGGTAACATGCAACCGTTACCGGCGTCTCGATAAACTGAAACGTAAGTCTGACTGTAGTGGCCAACGAGGTAAGCATGTATATATGTATATTATGACTTAAATTCGTTCAAAAAGACAGATGCCTGTTGACTCTTACGTTTTGTGACAAAAACTGTTCTCCTTCATAATCTGATGTGACTCCCCAGCTGTCAGCACAGTCTCAGATGTGACAAGTCACCTCTCTTCTATGTAAATTTCAATTTACATTTACATACCCCAGCTTCTTTTTTTTTAATATATAAACTGAGGTTTTTCTACATCGTGCTCATGCAGAATTTGTTTGGATTTCTTGGCTACATGTCGGGTAGATCCTCAGTTTTGGAGGGTTGCTTTCTGCACGCATTGGAGTTCCCCTTTGCAGCCGGCAATCTCCAAGATGAGGAAGCTTGAGGACGTCTCCAGAGACGAAATGTTTGTTGCTCACTTTGGTGCCATTACACACTGTACCTCGCTTTGGAGAGATCTGAAATGAACCAGAGCGCCTATAGAATCTCTCTCTCTCTCTCTCTCTCTCTCTCTCTCTCTCTCTCTCTCTCTCTCTCTCTCTCTCTCCTCTCCTCTTATCTATTCAATGAACTTCGGCCACCAGCCACAAGTAAAAACAGCGAATGGTGATCGGACTGTGTAGGGCAGCGAGAGCAGGGATTGTGTCCACGCTTATACATATTTCATTCAAGTCCCTTGTTTCATCTATTTACACTAGCTTTTCTGTTTAAAGGTTTTAATTAGGAGCAAGCATTTCATTAGTGGATGGGGAAAACCAGTGCTTTAAGCCTTTGATCACGGCATTGATATCACTTATATTGAAGAAAAAAGTGTTTTTTTTAAAAGTATAAACAATTTGGAGCATAATGTTCACGTATATCTGGGTGCAAAACACGCTACAGAAAGAAATGTTGTTTGTTTTCATATACGCCTTTATAAAATGGATGGAATTTTCACAGATCATTTACGTGGTATCTGTGTACAAGGGATATGTTTGAATTTAGTGGAAACTTCGCCACAATGAATAATGTTTCAGCATTATAAAAACCGTTTAATTGTCAAGAGAGCTTTTAGTGAACCAATACAAGAATGCGTGAATATATGTCTCTATTACACACACACACACACACACACACACACACACACACACACACACACATGCCGCGCCACACACACACACACACCTACACACACCAATACACCCACACACACACACACACACACACACACACACACACACACGTGCGCGCGCTCACACACACACCACACACACACACACACACACACAAAACACACGCGCGCGCGCGCGCGCGCGCATGCACTGCTCCTTGGTTCTGCAGGGTCTAAAACGACAGGAATACCTTAAGGTTTGTTGTGATTTGTTTCACACCAGTTTCCAATTTTAAGATTCAAAATCCGCCATGTCCCCTTTTTCATTTAGCTCATTACTTAGGGCATGTGTGGACAGAAATGGAGGAAATGGCTAGAAAATGTATACAGGAGGTAAATTCCATGTTTGCCAATTGCAATCGGTAATCTTTGCCGAAATACACGGATAAAATTACGTATGTCATCTACACCCTGATTTTCCCACACAAAACCAAAACCACATTCGTACAATTTCAACCTTACTTTAGAAGTCCAACCTGCTAGCGTCTAGCTCTACAAACATTCTATAAGCTTTATGTGGCAATTTTTCAGTAACATTCGGGTTATATTTTAGCCACTAACGCATGCATCTAACCACTGAAAGTAAATAAACTGGAGATTGTTAGTCTCCCCATAGACCAGGCCATTTTGTGTTTGTAGTGAAACACCGAGAAACTCTTTCAATGCATACAAATGAATCTTTTCAATTGTATGGCCTGCCTCGACAGGTCATGAAGACTCCGGCGGAATGTGAAGATGTGGTGAAGGACCTGATCACAGATAAGCTGGAACTTGCTGGAGACTCTACAGAAAGCTGAAACATGCGGGGGACTTTTAGTTCGACAGGGTTCACCGAATCAAATCCAAGCCTGATTCACCAGTGACCGCCAGGTGTGTCTTCTACACACAGAAGATATCTGTGTTGAAAGCCAAAGGCAAGCTACGCAGGGCAAAAATTTTCGTTTTTGGAGGACTTCTGTGCTCAAGTTAGAGACACTAGGAGACGTTTAAACACCTCATCTGATGAAAGCTTGGGGAGATGGCAAGAGACCCTCAGTGGTGTTTAACCATCTCCTCATTGACGGGAAGAAATTCACTGCAGACCATGCTGGCGGACTAATTGGAATTCAGTAGGGTGACAGCCGGCCCACAGTTTGTCTGAATAAAATTGATTTTGTTGTACCAGTAAATAGAACAAATTTGAAGACGACACCGTTTTTGGCTGTCACAGTGCGGTGAAGTTGACACGCTGTCAGCACGTGCTGTTCATGAGACAGTTCACAAAGAAGTGTGCTATGACCTTAGTTCATGAGAGAGAGAGAGAGAGAGAGAGAGAGAGAGAGAGAGAGGGGGTGGGGGTCAGTGGGAGAAGAACATTTTCATCGTTATGAACTGATTTGGAAGCTGGTGTTTATGCTGTTCCGTGGCTTTGATCAAAACAGAATTCTGATTACACGCCCAGATCAGACTTATCACGTTTTCAGCCACGTCGACCACAAACATCATCGCGAATCTTGCAAGCTAGCACACACACACACACACACACACACACACACACACAACACACACACACACACACACACAGAGAGAGAGAGAGAGAGAGAGAGAGAGAGAGAGAGAGAGAGAAGAGAGTCTGTATCCCAGCCTTTCATCTTTTTGACGTACAATCATTCTCTTTTGCAAAGTTGCAGTTCTGGATCAGGCATAGATATCTGGTGGAATACATGGTGTCTGCGGGGTTTGGGTTTTAGACTTCAATACAGACATAAGCACGTCTTTTGGTTCTAAGAAGAAATTGGACAGCCGTCCGTCTGGAGCTGGAAGCAATCTCCAGGCTGTCAGTTCCTTTCAGCCCATCCCGACTGATCAGAAGCCAGAGAAAAGGGGTAGAGGTGATAAAAATGGATTTGGCGGCCATAGTCAAGGGCTCTGAGGAGTGTACGTTCCGAGTCGCAGAGTTTCTCCCTACACTTGATGTCAGCTCTATCTCTGAAGTGATACAGTCCCCCCCCCCCCCCCCACTTTTTCCACCCACGCCTAATCCATACTCTCTCTCTCTCTCTCCTCTCTCTCTCTGTCTCTGTCTGTCTGTCTATCTGTGTGTGTGTGTGTGTGTGTGTGTGTGTGTGTGTGTGTGGGTGGTGGGGTCCGTCTGTCTCTCACTTACCCTCTCCCCCGCTCTCTCTCCCTCCCTCTCCATCTCTCCCTCTCTTCCCCCTCCCTCTCTCTCCCTCTTCCTTTCTCTTTCTTCCCTCCTTTCTCTCTCCTTCCCCTTCCAACCAAACTGATATTTCAAGTCATGTTTCCTTTCTAATGGCTTTTCATTTCAAAACAAAAATGAAGAAGAAAAAGAAATTATCCCCCCCCCCCCCACACACACACTACCTCGTGCTCGTGCATAATTTTCAGGTGAGAACTTCAGGGCTACATGTAGAGTGGCTCCTCATTTTTAGAGAGCCGTTCCTTTTGCATAGGTTGGACCTTCCCTCCGCAGTTGGTAAACAGGTTAGGAAGCCTGGTGAAGTCTCCCAAGATGAAATGGCCATTGGCCACTTTGGGTCATCACACACAACACACACACACACACACACACACACACACACACACACACACACACACACACACACACACTCTACCTCCGTCTGTGGAAGACCTACGAGGAAGACGTTAACCTTGTGTGTGGAAGACCTAAACTAAAGCAGAGCATCTCTCCTTCTCTCTCCCTCCCCCCTCCTCTCTCTCTCTCTCTATACACACACACACACACACACACACACACACACACACACACACACACACACACGCACACACACACACACACACACTATAATATATATATATATATTATAATATATACAATAAACTAATAAATTCCAAGGATAAGTACCGAGCACCATTCCAGCAACTTACAGAGCAGCTTGGTGTTGCAATGACTGCAAGAAATATTCAATTATAAACAAAGGGTTGCTCTTATGTCTTAGATTGAATGCTTATCTCCCCCTATTTCTTCAATCTAAGACATAAGAGCAAGCTTTGTTTATAATTGAATATATATATATATATATAATATACATATATATATTCTATTTGTTCCTCTTCTAGGGATACTGCAAGGTACTGAAAGTAGCATCCGGCTCCGAAGGAAATTTGAAGTTCCCATCAGACTATCCACAACATCGTCTTTGTCTCTTCTCTCTCTTTTTTCCCCTTTATGCAGGCCTACAAGGAATTCATACTTTCTACCACACTTCCCTTCACTTCGTTAAGTCTTTCCAAAGACACGAGGATTGATTAGGAAAGCTAGCTACAGAACTCATGCCATGGGGGTTTCAGATCGCATCTACTTTATTCAGAACTAAGCCAGTCACAAAGACCAGTACCAGGTGATAAAGTAAGCACAGAGAGAGAGAGAGAGAGAGAGAGAGAGAGAGAGAGAGAGAGAGAGAGAGAGAGAGAGAGAGAGAATATAGGCCATCGGCCACAAAGAAAACTGGGGAATGGGAAGAAGTGTGTGCATGGTGCTGAGGGTAGGGAGCTGTGTGGAATAATTCATACACAGTTAATACGAGTTTTTGTAAGAAACAATTCTAACTCATTCAACAAATTGACTATATGCAAGTATTCTTCCTCAATCTAGCATGGAAAATGCATGCCAATCACTGATTATTACATTGTATGTTGCTTTTAAAAAAAGTGCTCAATAACTGATTATTACCTTGTGCATTCTTTGACAAACTGTGTTGAGAGGAAAGAAATGTATATGTTTTGCAAGCTCAAGACATACATTCTGTAGAAATCTGACTTCATAACACACTTCGATAAAAAATATTTTCTGTTTTCCTAACCATGTTTAGAAAAAAAAGACTGGGTTTTACGGGATCATTTTCATCGCATTTGAGAGTCTTAGTCAATAGGAATAAAATGAATTCAGTTTGAAACATTGCTACACCAAACAGTATGTTGTCAGTATCATTAAGAATAGACCCTTCTCAGGATAGTTTTAAATGATCTCTAACAATCTAACAAGAATGCATGTATTTGTTGAGAGAGACAGACAGACAGACAGACAGACAGACAGACAAATAGATAGACAGTCAGAGACAGAGACAGAGATACAGACAAACTTGGAGACAGACAGGCACAGAGGGCATGCATAATATTGTGAACACGCAGACACATATGCACACATGCTCACATGAGATCGTACTTACATACTACATACAGAGAGAGAGAGAGAGAGAGAGAGAGAGAGAGAGAGAGAGAGAGAGAGAGAGAGAGAGAGAGACGCTTCAGACACGTTGTTATTGGCAATGGACTACATGGCCTTTATGTCAAGGGAATGTACATTAATGTTTGCAGCTCCGAAAAACAAGTTTATAATGCAAAGAAACATAAATCGTAACGGATTACGTAAATGTTAATGATGAGGCTTGAAGCCACGTAGAAGAAAAAAAAACGTGCTTTTTCGTCACTCAAAATGAATAAGCATTTTTTTTTTTTTAAGTTAACAACATGATACATAGACACAACCGTGCCTCACCCACGGCCACACATATTACTATTAGAAACTTTCTTCACGTCAATCATCATCACGTCTGCCTACATTAGCATAGAAGAAAGCAAAACCATGTTCTTACTACTGGTCATCAAGCTGCGATACAGAAAACAAACCAGCCATATTATGGTACGATGGTCATCACAGACTGCAGCAGCCGAACAATTAAAAGCACTATTATGAGAGAGGGGAGAGGAGAGAGAGAGAGAGAGAAGAGAGAGAGAGAGAGAGAGAGAGAGAGAGAGAGCATCAACACCCCATTGAATGATACTTTCCATATATAAAACCATTTGATTCCATGTTGCAGTTCTGGATCCAAAGCTAGCCGATCCAGAGAGCAGAAATTTGGTGTACATGTAATGATCATAAGGTGTCAAAGGTTTTCTTGCTATCGTTACATGGAGACAAAAGCAGGCCTACGTCTTGCGCGGTACGTCGAAATTGGACATTTTCCATCCGGTCCTGAAAGCGATCTTGTGCATGTCACTCCCTGTTCTCCTATCTTGATGAGAAGCTAGGAAAAAGTGTTGGATGTCATCAGAAATGGAGATTTGTTCTTGTGGTAAAGAGCTCGTAGTTATCAACGTTCCGAAGGCCTGCTTTTTTCCTCACTGATGAAACAGAAATGATGGGTTTGAGAGGAAAAAGGGTTTAAAATAGGCATCGTGCAAACTTTAATTGCGTCTCGACATTTGAACAAGTCACCTTGGCTTTAACGATCGGTAAGGTTATCTATTCATCCACATATCTATCTATCTGTCTATCTATCTATCTATCTATCTATCTATCTATCTATACATTTGACTGTCTGTTTGTCTGTCTGTCTGTCTGTCTGTCTCTCTCTCTCTCTCTCTCTCTCTCTCTCTCTATATATATATATATATACATATATATATACATACATAATATATCCGTCTATCTATTCATCTGGTTGAATCTGGTTTCCTCTATGTCGCGCGCACGCAAGCGCGCTCGCACGCACGCACGCGTGCGCGCGCGCGCGCGCACTCTCTCTCTCTCACACACACACACACACACACACACACACACACACACACACACACACGAAAAAAAGAGAAGGGGGGGGGGGGGGGGGGAGAGAAAAAATGAGAACATAAAATCAGAGAGAGAGAGAGGATTTTTCATTGCGTCATTTGTACAAATGAACGTATGTTCTTCAGTTGCAGTTTCTCACTAATGATCGGCTCCATCTCTAAAGAGCGGGGTGGGTGAAAAATGTGAAACAGCGAACGTCATTAATGAAATTTTGATCTGACCTTTGGCGCAAAAGATAATGTTAAACAAATAGAGCATGGGATAGTAGTAGTAATGCTGGGACAAAAATTAAAGCACAAAGGTATAATTAATTTTCAAAAACCGAAATTGTTTCTTTAATCATAACTTCACTTTCTAAGCCGGGGTTTGAGCTGTTCTGCAACTTTGATTAGAAAAAAAAAAAGATGCTCCACATTTAGTTTGTACATAGTCCAAGGGGATCACACAGACCCGTAACGGTTCTTTCTAGCAAGGAGAGAGAGAGAGAGAGAGAGAGAGAGAGAGAGAGAGAGGGAGGGAGGGAGAAGCAGGCAAGAGTCAGCACATTTTGGACTTGAGAGCCCTTTGACCTTTCACAAATTCTTGTAAAGTTCACCGATTCTTGTTCCCTCGTGATGAATGAAGATAGATGTGAGCAGTCCAAAGGTCAAACAAAAGTCTAGAGGACCAGACAAGAAGTTGTCAAACTCGTCTTAGACTGAAACATATCTCCTACGGGAGTAAGATCTCTGTTAACAAAAAGGATAAGAAAAAAGAGATTGTAAGTTTTACAGTATTCGTAGTTTGTGCCAAACTCTGGCTGCAAAGAGTTGTTTTGGAGAGTGCTTCTGAACTGAATCAGGGATGAGAGACTGTCACTGTGGCTTGACGCCAAGCGTCGAGTACAAAGTCATTGGGTCAGAGAATCATTTTCAACTGTAGCCAAGACGTTCAATCGTAAAATTAAAAAAAAAAAAATAAAAATAAAGAGATACAGACTAAAGCCGTGAGGAAAACAAAAAAAAGAAAAGCGAAGGAGTTGTGACAGGATCTCGAGTTCGATAGGACTGTAAAGGCCAAAAGTTCAAAGATTTGTAATTTTGGGGTCTTAGAGATAGAAGATAAGAAAGCATACGAATAAGCTGATAATTAGATTACAAAATAAACATGGGACTGTAATCATCAATCATCATGCGGGCAATTACGATATTATAGGCAGCTTAATAAACGGGAAAATATCGAACACTGAAAATCACAAACTGATAAACAACATTCCAACAGTTAGAAAAGCTGTTTTGACGTTGAAAAGAAAGCATAAAGCAACGATGCTGTACGACAGATATCAATAACAACATCCTAGGCATTAACAGGTTTACTTGTGAGTGTTTCCACCCCTTAGGTTATTTGAAAACGAATACGGATTTTTGTTGTCAGATTATTGAATGAAGTAGTACACAGAGACTTTTTTTTAATGCTACCAACTACACAAATGAAGGCGTTGTGATTTTTTTTAATACGCAAGGAAGACAAGCCGAAAGAAAATGCATCAAGACGAAAGGCAATGGCCTTGACGGCTGACATGTGTGACTATATAATAATACACACAAATAAAGGGCAAATGGCGGGTCAAACTCATAGGGAGGAAGCCATGTAGCTCCAGCGTAATCTCCTGACTGCACGTATTGTACCGTTTTCCCAAATCAGTCTGTCGTCTTCAGCGAAACTGTTAACGCTGTAACGTCTAAATGACACAACCATCGCAACAAGAACAACGACAGCAACAACAATAACGACAACAACAAGAACAACAACAAAAACACTACAGTGCTCTTGATCACCACACCCTCTTTCCCTTGCACGCACACACACACACACACACGCACACACACACATACACACACACACTAACACGCGCGCGCGCCCACAACACACACACACACACACACACACACACACACAAACGCGCGCGCGCGCACGCACCCATGCACGCACGCATACACGCACACACCACACACGCGCGCGCGCGCGCACACACACACACACCACCTTTAAAATTAAAAAAAAAACCAAACCTACTTCATGTAAGCCAGTGCCTCTTCTATTCTTGTATGACAACCAGCATCCAAGTGCTTAATGTTGTATTTGGATATTCATTTATTTTGTGGGACGAGGGGGTGGACAATGGCGTGAAGAAAAATGAACGCACATCATTTGAAAACAGCACGTTTCCCTGGTCACTTCTCTGCTATAATCATTTGGCAGCTATAGATGTGCATAGCTGACCAACAAAGATAACTCTGCCTATAAGGAATGCACAGTAGTCAACAGAATACGCAAACTCTTTCATTTCGATGATGCGTTAATTCTGCACTTCTGTTCTACAAATTCATTCGGCTTCTCAATCACCTGTGCCCCCCCCCCCCACCCCCCCTCGCCCATACTTACCTTCCCCTACCCACCCATCGCTCCGCTCTCTTCTTCCACACTTTTCCCAATTCGACCGTCCCGCACCCCCTCCCCCTCTTACCAGTGGCAAAGACAGCAGTACTGCCCTGACCTTGACACCAGCTATTATACAGCTGCCAGGAACAGCAGGAAAAGACTGATTCCAAATTGTTCTAGTCAAGACTTTTTTTCAGTTTCTCCCTCCATCCTGTAAGTCTCATTACCATACAGTGCGTTGAAAACAAAACAAAAGACTTTTTACACAGTAAACTGGTTGCCTCACGTTAAAAATAGCCAGGACCTAAGGCATCGTTAATTCTTTAACCTTTCTTTGTCAGCAATTTTAGCATAATGTGGCCACTTTTGGTGAGTCATGCCACTTGTATCCACTTGACAGAAATCTCGTTTGCCGTTGTAGAAGGTATCTGTTCTGCCTGTCTCCGTCTTGTGCTCACTGCGGTCGCTGATGTCCTCACCACTGTTGCTACCGTAATACTGCTGCTGGCTGGTTGCCCTGGTTGAATATGATCTCTGCTGTCACCGCTATGCTCTCTTTTTCATTTCCGGTGTCATCCACTGTGTTCACAGGTTACTGCAAGGACCTGGCCGAGGAGCTGAAGGAGTACCTGCAGTCGGAGTACATTCTGAAGCCACTGTGTTCACAGGTTACTGCAAGGACCTGGCCGAGGAGCTGAAGGAGTACCTGCAGTCGGAGTACATTCTGAAGCCACTGTGTTCACAGGTTACTGCAAGGACCTGGCCGAGGAGCTGAAAGAGTACCTGCAGTCGGAGTACATTCTGAAGCCACTGTGTTCACAGGTTACTGCAAGGACCTGGCCGAGGAGCTGAAGGAATACCTGCAGTCGGAGTACATTCTGAAGCCGGTGGACGATGGCGAGTACGGCAGGGAACTGCCGAACGACTCGTGGACCGGAATCATTGGGGAGCTCAGGCGAGGGGTTAGGTTACTCTTTTTTATTCCTCTTTTTTTTTCTTTCTTCTGTCTTTTCCTTAAGGTTTTGTTTGCCTGCCGTTTTTTTTTTTAATCTACATTTTAACTTTGTTCGTTTCTGCGTTATTTTTTTCTGTCTTTTGTCTGCTTTGCCTCCCCCCCCCCCCCCCCCCCTCTCCACTATGTCTGTCTTTTCTTTTATTTACTCCCATCGTTTTTACTTGTTCTATCTTTCTGTTTTGTTATTTCTTTCATCCCCCACCCTTGTGTGTGTGTGGTGTGTGTGTGTGTGTGTGTGTGTGTGTGTGTGTGTGCGCGCGCGTGCGTGTGTGTGTGTGTGGTGTGTGTGGTGTGTGTGTGTGTGTGTGCGTGCGTGCGTGCGTGTGTGTGTGTGTGTGTGTGTGTGTGTGTGTGTGTGTGTGTGTGTTGTTTCTTCTTTCTCCATATTTATCGATCCTTTTTTTTTTTTTCCTTTCTCTCTTTCGTTCTGTTTTTATGTTTTTTTTTTTTTTTTATATACAAATGAATGTGCACTATACCGATTGTGTCAAACACACACACACACACACACACACACACACACACACACACACACACGCGCGCGCGCGCACACCTGCGCACACGCACGCACGCACACGCACACACACACACACACACACACACACACACACGCGCGCGCGCGCGCGCGCGCGCATACACACAGTCTTCCATGGGGTGCTAACAGATATCAGGAAGATCAGGTAACCTGTGGTCACAAGCAAAACATGTGCCTTGATTGCTGTTGCTGTTGTTGATATGCTAATGAGACAAATCTGACCCAGTGCGTTCAGTTAAAGTTGGAGCATCTGTTTCCAGTAAGGCTGATGTCATTAGTGGAATCCCACAAGGTAGCATCCTCCGGCCAGTATTGTTTACAATATTTATTAATGACTTGCCAAATGGGTTAAAAAGCACGTGCAAAATCTTTGCAGATGATACTAAATTATACATTTCACCATCTGAACACCATAAAATGCAAAATGATATTGATCGACTCATTGAATGGTCCAATACATGGAACTTATATTTTAATGCCACTAAATGTAAAGTATTACACATTGGTAATAAAAATCCTAAACTAGATTACAATATGAAAATTGGAACTCAAGATGTTACCATAACCTCATGTGAAGAAGAAAAGGATTTGGGAGTAACTTTTGATACAGGCTTAATGTTTGACAGGCACATTGCACATGTTGTAAACAAAGCTACTCGGATGATAGGCATTATAAAAAGAACTTTTACATACGTTGATAAAAATACTTTCCTTAGATTATATAAAGCAATGGTAAGACCGTTCCTCGAATACGGAAATGTAATATGGTATCCGAGATTAAAAAGGCAGTCAATAGAAATTGAGAAAGTGCAGAGGACGGCTACAAAGTTAATACATAACATAAACAATTATACATACGAAGAAAGACTGAGATTCCTAAAATTACCATCCCTCAAAGCAAGAAGAATACGAGGGGATTTAATCCAAACTTATAAGATTTTCAATAACCTTGATGATGTTGACCAGTCATGTTTTTTTTTCCAGCTTGCACTAACCAATATAACACGTAACAGTTGTGATAAAATACAAATCCAGCATGCCAATACTAACTTAAGGAAATATTCATTCAGTCAGTGAGAAGCACCCATTTGGAATAAACTAACACCTGATATAAAGCGTGCACCAAATATTAATTCATTTAAAAATCTTATCGATAAACATCACACATTTACTGATATTAGGTACGTTTTTCATGGTTAAAATTGAAAAAAATAACAATAAATCCCCTCAAAATCAACAAAAAACAAAACAAAACTGGGCTCGCTTAAGACCTGACCAAAAACAATATACGACAATGAAGGGGCTGAAAGGCTATGATGAAAATATTTCATCGCCCCTATTTTGAACTTAGACTTTGACAGTTAGAGCTCATCTGATAAGAAAATTCTGTTAATAACACATACACATGCACACACACCCACGCGCGCGCTCACTCACCCTTTATGCTAAATATCTGCACGCAGTTCGTCACACAAAGAGCCTAACTATTCATTTTCTTAAAGGTCTGCTTTTGAATCTGGCAACAATTCGTTCAAAACAGATCTGCCCGCGCGCAACTACAGTACGGGGCCCATTTCGCCAAACAGTTTGCCGTAGTCCCCCCTCCCCCCCCCCCCCCCCCCCCCCCCCCCCCAACCTAGATTTAGCGGGAAAAAACTGCTTCGGCGTACCAACCGAGCGCTGCAGACAGAACACAATGACGGCAGTCGTGAGAGTTCCCTGAACTCGTCTAGACCTAATGTTGACAAAATCCATGAAATTCTTACAAACAAGAAATAAGGCATGTGATCGCTGATTAATGTGTCGCCAAGGGTATTAGTTCCAGTCACAGAGTGCTGATACAGACCGAAAGTAGGTCCATAGCGCTTGCCTTGTGTACTGAGTTTGCCAAGAATGCTTGTTGCTGGAAGAAAGGAGCAGAGAAAAAGTGACGTAATTATATGCATTACGTGAATCGTGTTCCCAACAGACCTACGCTATTTTGAAAAAAAAAAAAAAAAACAATCAGGGGACGATAACGCACGTCCTTCGATTAGCCTACAAGTAGAGTTGCTTTTTCTCAGTCAGTGACTTGAGGAATGAGATTTTGAGTCAAATACTTTATCTGAAGCGAACGCCGGGACAACGATCGGCATATCGACTTTCTTCTGCGTTACAAATTCATCGCTTCACATCCATGTTCTGGCATTTTCTCTCCCTGATTTTAAACTGTTTAGCTGACTGAGGGGGCTAAACCGCTCCGTGCCTGTTTACCATGACAACGGCGGGTCACACTGAATTCGAGCTTGAACACAATTTATCTCCCTTGCAAATTTCCGAACATTCGCCTATTCAACAGGAAAACGCAATTGTCTGCGCCAAATTCTCCTCGTCGGCTCGGTCCAAAAGTTTCTTGTGCGAATATGCGCACTCCATTGTAAACATAAAGATCGTGCGGAGATTTATATTGGGTAAGTTGATCTGACTTGCACCGACCAGCCAACTCGTTGAATTATGGGCCCCTATTACTGACGAATTCAAAACAAGTTCGACAATGCCAACATCGAGCTAATTACTTCCCTTCTCCCTGATTACGTGTGTAAATGCCCAGTTAACGTGGCTCGCTAGGGCCTGATCGGAAACCATTCAAGCGTTCATTTTTACTACATGTCAAACTCTTGTAATATCCTGTGAAGCTGATGATCTCGAGATAAGACCTTTAAGACTAATACTAGCGGGCCTTAGTGAGGGCGTCAGGTAGTTGAAAACATACACAGCAGTAAAAGTTATAAACATGTGTATAGGAACCACGCAGGCAAAACCCCCAGCACAATGAACACCTAGCGTCTACTCTACAGAGTGTGGACAAACGCACGACAAATTGAAACGAAGAAAGCTATGACTATATTCTAAACTGTAGCCAAAAAAAAAAAAAAAAAAGTGAGAACTTAACAGGACTAAAGCCATACAAATGGAGTACTTCAATAGATGACAGGAAAGAAAATTAATGTGGTACAGTTTGAGAGAGAGAGAGAGAGAGAGGGAGGGAGGGAGGGAGGAAGAGAGGGAGAAAAAAGAAAATCAGAGAGAGAGAGAGAGAGAGAGAGAACAGGATTTCCAGTTGAACGCTTTTCGTTCTGACAGACTCTCCAGCATCCCAGCGGATGGGGGAAGGGTGAATGTGGGCTGTCGCGGGAAAAGAAGAGGTTGTACTTTGTGTGTGTAGTAGTAGTAGTTGTAGTAGGAGTAGGGGGAGGATAAGGGGAGTAGGAGGCAGTGAGATGCGGCAGGGTCGGAAGGAGGGAAGGAAGGGGGGAGTGGGCAAAACACATGGTAACACCACAGTAACGTTGTTTCATTAAAGTTAAAATCCACTAATATTGCGATTCTCTCTCTCTCTCTCTCTCTCTCTTTTCTCTCTCTTCTCTCTCTCTCTCTCTCTCTCTCTCTTCCTCTCCCTTCGCCCTCTCTCTCCTCTCTTTTACTCCGTCCCTCCCTGTCTCTCTCTCCCTCCCTCCCTCTCTCTCTCCCTCCCTCCTTTTCTCTCTCTCTCCCCCCTCTCTCTCCTCCCTCTCTCTATCCCTCTCTCTGTCTGTCTGTCTCTCTCTCTGTCCTCTCTCTCTCTGTCTCTCCCTCTCTCTGTCTCTGTCTCTGTCTGTCTGTCTGTCTGTCTGTCTGTCGTCTGTCTCTCTCTCTCTCTCTCTCTCTCTCTCTCTCCTCTCTCTCTCCCCTCTCTCTATCCGTCTGTCTCTCTCTCTCTCTCTCTCTCTCTCTCTCTCTCTCTCTCTCTCTCTCTCTCTCTCTCTCTCTGTCAACTCCAATGGACACACAGGTGGCGGACTTGGCTATTGCCCCACTGACCATCACGGCAGAGCGGGAGAGGGTGGTGGACTTCGCCAAGCCCTTCATGAACGTGGCCATCTCCATCATGATCAAGAGGCCGGAGAAACAGAAGCCCGGGGTCTTCGCCTTCATGGAGCCTTTCTCCGTCCCCCTCTGGTCCTGCATCGTCATCGCTTACGTCAGCGTCAGCGTCGTCGTCTATCTCGTCAGCAAGTGAGTGTCGGGATCAACGGGTTAAATCTTTGGGGGGGCGAAAGGGTCCTTCCCCTTCTCACCCCCCCCCCCCCCCCTCCTTCCTCACACCGACTCTCCCCCTTCACAACCTACCGATAGTGTGCACTTTAGAGGGACCACTCATGCACCACACACACACACACACACACACACCACACACACACACACACACACACACACACACACACACACATCCATGCGCACACGTACATGCACGTGCACACACACAGGCGAACACCTATACAATTATCATGATGGCGCAGACAGTGTTAGGTTGGTACGCAAGCTCCGACCATCGCGTTGGGCCAGTGCGCAAGTCAGACATCTGCTAAGTCGTATCTGCAAAGTCGTATCCCTAAGACCTTCGTTATAAATCCTTTCATTTCAGTTAGGTCATTTATCCAGCAGTTGAAAATTCTGCGCACTGTGGTCTGGCAGCTTAGCAAATGTTCTGAAGTGTGTATGGACTGGTCCGCACCCAACAACTCCTCCTTGATAACACTCAAACGGAAACTAAGCACGCCACAGAGCTAAACAACACATATTTTGCTCTATGGACTTCTGGGCGATCAAGACAAGAGCCTAGAGATCGTCAATGGTTGCTACAGAGCCATGGCAACACCCACGTGCGTGGGCCCCTTCCGTTAAAACAGCAGCTCCTAAGTTGACACCAGTGTACACTCCTATGCCAGATGTACGCATCCACACCGCACGAACCTATTGCCTGGCACAGGCGAGGCCCGGTGCTGAGAGATGCACTGACCCCATTCTCCTAGCGCCCGTTGAGGGGGATAGTGCATTCCTGTGTTCCATTATACAGATGATGTTTTCTATTCGAATAGCCTGTCTTTATGGTGGGTTCCATACTCGGGTGCATAAATTACAATAGATATGTTATTGATAAATAGACAAAAGTGTCGAAACTGAACGCAAAATACCCTGCTGGGACTTGCGTAAGAATATAGTGCTGCCGTAAGCGTGAAGGGTCCACACGGATGAACCCTCGTATATTCATGCTACCTCGGCTTCATCGTATTCTGGTTTTAGTTATTGTGCCACAGCAGACAGGACAGTGAGTTAAAAAAAAAAAAGCATGGTTGCCTTTTCTCACTTTTACAGACACTGTTTTGCATGAGTCAGTGTCTTCAGTGTCTCACTTCTCCCCTGTCAACTGGAATGGAGCTATCGACATATGTAAATGAGAAACACGCTGTTATGGAGGGTGCATTCACTTGAGCGAAAACGATGCCAGATTTGTACTGTGGAAGTGACATATTACAGCCACACTTTTTTTTTTTTTTTTTTGCGTACGCAGGCTGATACTCCTGCGTACACTCCCTGTAAAGACAGGCAAGGATTACGGGCACACTGACAAAACTGTTACTTTACTCCATCAATGTGACTTTGCCAATGCGGGTATTAAGCTATCCCAGCTATACTGCACTCAACATCCAATCAGCTACTGATTTTGTTTGTTTTTTTAGGAAGGGGGAGGGCAGGGCTCGGGGTTGCACTCAGATACTGTATGAATAAAAACATGCGTCCATTCTTTGCGCCCCTGGGTGTGAAAAGAACAGAGTAATTTGGCACATTTTTCTCCATCTAGCCATAGCCTTTTTTCTTTAAAGGTCAGTCTCTGACACACATGTGCTGTTCCTTAGTCGCATATTCTTCGGCTTTAACTTGCAATTAGTGTTACGCATATTTGTTTCGAGATATGAAGCTTCTTTTTTCTTTGAAAATGTATGTGTATAGGTTTAATTTGACGTGCAAAAATATAACAAACATTAAAGATCTGACCAACACAAACAAAATAAGGAAGTAAGCTAAAACAACTCAAGAGACGCAGTACAAAGGAGAAATGCTTGTTTGTTTGACAGAAATCTGAGGGAACATTCATCTCAGTGAGAAGAAAGACAAGAAACAGACAAAACTGATTACCAAGTGAAAAGACACAACATTCTTAAGGGAATGGAACTGGTAATAGAATAACCACGGAGTAGCTTGTAGAGAGCGTCCTTAATTATCTCAATGACAAGAGCTTTCATAGTGACAAAGTAGAGAACAGGTATCCTAATCCTTTGCACTTTGCTGACGCTGTTTTATTTCCTCGTCGAAGATGTGATTGCTGCTTAGCAATAACTGTGCTGTGGATTCCTTAGCCAAGTGTGATCGCGTTTATCATAATTTTCTTGTCTATATCTGTACCCCTGTTCGTGCTGATGTTTTGATGGTTGATTGTGTAGCTTTGACATGTTCTGATGGTTGATTGTGTAGCTTTGACATGTTCTGATGGTTGATTGTGTAGCTTTGACATGTTCTGACGGCTTATTGTGTAGCTTTGACATCTTTTGAGAGTGACCGGTGACACTGTGGCCTAGTTAACTCTGCCTTGGTTCAAAATGTCTAGCCGTTATCTTATGGCACATGCCTGCTTTGCACCGGGTATCAGGCAATATCAGTACCAAGGATCACTGGAAGCTACACGGATTAGTACACCGGGTAATGACGACCTTCAAGATGTCTTCTTCACATATAAAGAAACTGTTAGAAGCAATATGCTGAAATCCATTCATGACACTTCGCTAGAGGATATAGTGATGTATCCTGGCACCGACGGCATTGATATATAGACTGACGCCAGACATACCACCGGGAAGAATGCTATATTTTTATTTTTTTATATATATATTTTTTTTATTACTGTCCCAACCTCTGCGCCACCTCAGAGGCAGTGCACCCACGCCGCTCATTCTGACACCCCGTCCACAGCCACAGCCCGGTCGGCCCCGCCGCAGCCCCGGCACCGGCAATCCACAGGGAGCAGTCAATGTCAAGTCGTCAAGAGGCAACCCACCGGAGGAGACACTGCACTGTTGCCGAGTCACTTCGGTGGTGTTCAGTGGCGCCTGTTCTGATCTAACATACGCAGGACACCACCTACTAAGCCCCCTGCTGACGACAATAATTGCTTAGTCGCGGAGCCGGCGTGAGTGAGATCTCCCTCCGGAGGGCGCCACCACGTCCGTCCAACGACAGCCCCATGGACTCGCCGATACCGGTGACCCCGACGGAACCAAACCAAGACCATAGACGTGGAGAGGACATCGAAATTGAGGTCACCATGAGTGCAGGGCATGACGGGCCACAGAATTTGAGACATTTTTTTTAAAATGCTGATCGATGAGAATGAGGATGATTAAGATGATGCTACGGATTTCCATTTCAGTCTGAGACTTCGTGACAGGGCTGTACTCTACGCTTCCTTTCATAATATATCCCGGCGTCAACCAGGCCCGAGAGATACAGGCACCTGCAGTGTTGGTCAGGAAATTTTGAGCAACACTCCCAGAAACGCATCCATTAAGTGGATGAAACTGGACCATGTGGTCCCAGTCTTCCCAACTGAGTCCGCAGCAAACTCAACTCTGGGTAGGAGCCGGTCAGGGCAGAAAAACCCACATGACTCTGATGGGATTCGAACCCACGACCTCCCAGCCAGGAGTCCGCGACGCTAACCACTTCGCCACGGCGGCTGGTAAGAATGCTAGATTGACTGACATCGTCTGTTCAGTAGTATGAAAGGTCGAGACTATCCTTCTTCCTTCCAACGTCTTAACTTTTTTCTGAACTGAACCAAGTACTCTTTTAATGCTGGGTGGACCGAAAAGATTTTAAAGTTCCGAGAATTCAACCCCATGATTTGGTACTGACTGGCCATCATCAGCTGCACAGCCGAACAATCTAAAGCACTATTTGACTGGGGAGAGAGAGAGAGAGAGAGAGAGAGAGAGAGAGAGAGAGAGAGAGAGAGAGAGAGAGAGAGAGTGAGAGAGAGAGTGAGAGAGAGGGGGAGAGAGAGAGAGTGAGAGAGAGGGGGAGAGAGAGAAGGAGAAGAGAGAGAGAGGGAGAGGAGAGAGGGAGAGAGAGAGAGAGAGAGAGAGAGAGAGAGAGAGAGAGACAGACAGACAGACAGACAGACAGACAGACAGAGAGAGAGAGAGAGAGAAGGAGAAGAGAGAGAGAGAGGGAGAGGGGAGAGAGAGAGAGAGAGAGACAGACAGACAGACAGACAGAGAGGGAGAGGAGGGAGAGAGAGAGGGAGAGAGAGAGAGACAGACAGACAGACAGACAGACAGAGAGGAAGAGAGAGAGAGAGAGAGGGAGAAGAGAGAGAGAGAGAGAGAGAGAGGAGAGAGAGAGAGAGAGAGAGAGAGAGAGAGAGAGAGAGAGAGAGCCGCAATGCAATTTTGGTTTTGTATTACTACATCCAGCATAAGAAAAGAAGCATACGAAAGCTGTTCAACATTGATCACCAGGTAATCATAACTCGGTTATTCGTTAAACAAGTTGGTTTTTGTTCTTTACACGATCAGGATTCTGCGACTACATATTGTGATAACATGAAGAGATCGGTCCTTCAGCACAGGATGAACATCGTACTTTCATTCTGATCATTGTGTACTGTGACTCCCACAGAGAAGTTAGTCGACACAAAGTTGTCATAATTTTATATATCGAAACCTCATGCTTGAAAATTGTATTTTTTTAAAACCACGTTTCAAGCACAAGCGGAGACAATATCGGTGGCGGGAAAACTGCAGGGAAGAGGATTCGAGAAATATAAATTCAAGAAATATAAACCTCAAGACAGCCTCTGTGGATATCCTTTTGACTGGGTTTTATACAGGTTATGTCAGCTGGGTTCCACAGCGTAGAGGTATAATCAGTACTGATTGCGTGAATGCCTGGGTATTATTTTGCATTTGTGTTGATCAAGCGGATCAAGCTTACCAGATAATTTCTCGCATGAAACACATGATTAGCCCAGGACAGATGTTTGTCTTTGCTGAGGCCAAGCAATTTGTGGGATTGAAAACTTCATTGGGAACCTTTAACTCTATTAACTTGCTTTTACTGTTCTGACGTTTTGTCTTGCCGTAATCAACATGAATTTGGCTTTTCGAGGATGAGCGGCAATATGATTACGACATGTCCAATTAAATGCAAGTTTATTAAGATCAGTTTGCAAATCAGTTGTGACTACATTTGCAGGTTCGCATTTATTTTGAAGAGTAGGGTAATTGTCCAGAGAGAGAGAGAGAGAGAGAGAGAGAGAGAGAGAGAGAGAGAGAGAGAGGAGAGAGAGAAACAGACAGACAGAGACAGAGAGATACAGAGACAGAGAAAGAGTCTGTTATTTTGTGCTTCATCTTCTAATTGAGAGAGAGAGAGAGAGAGAGAGAGAGAGAGAGAGAGAGAGAGAGAGAGAGAGAGAGAGAGAGAGAGAGAGATCTTTGCATTTCATATTACTATCAACAAGAGGAGGAGCAGCATCAGAAGCAACAGTAGTAGCCGGAGCAGCAGTAGTGGTAACCGCAGCATTTTATAGTAATGGTACCATCATCATTGTTGCCGTGGTCGTCGTCGCCATCATTATCATTATCTTCGTCATCATCATTGCCGTTGTGGTCATATCATCATCATCATCATCATCATCATCATCATCATCATCATCATCATCATCATCATCGTTGTCGTCACCGTCGTCGCCGTCACCATCATCATCAGCAGCAGCATCATCATCATCGTCATCATCATGGTGTTTCAGGTTCAGTCCTTACGAATGGAGGAACCGGAGTTACCGCTATGACCGCGTGGTGAAGTACGACTTCAACCTCTGCAACTCCTTCTGGTTCTCCATGGGGGCCCTGATGCTGCAGGGCAGTGACCACTGCCCCAGGTATGTCTTTCTGCCGTCGTCCTGTCTGTCTGCCACTATTATCGTTGCCGACTCCATAGCAATGCAGATTTATAATGCCAACTCTGCAGAGAGGAGATAGAAAGTGAAGTTCATTCTGTGTTATGTTGTCCTGTCCTGCAAAAATTAAGAGCTCAGTGTGTACCTTTGAAGTATCATAAAGTCCCAAATCACTTCAGATTAGCACTTCTTTTGGCGTGTACTTGTGAACAGTCAGTCAGAAATTTGTCGATTTATCTATTTAAAGCGTTCAAACTGCGGTCTTCTAAGTTATCTTAGAATAGTTTATGAACATAATTATTATGTTGGTTATGTCTGTGTGTAGTCCTTTGGGTGCTTTTGTTATTGTACTTGCTAGCACCCCTTCGTGAGGGGCAATGGCCTAATCATGAATAAATTATCTTGAGTCTTGAGTCTGTCTGTCTGTCTGCCCACATGTCTGCCTGCTTGTCTGTCCGTCTGTCTGTCTGTCCGTGTCTTTCTGAAGTTGTTAGTACGCATGGGATGTAAAGCTCTTCTTGAGTAACTTTCTTTCCATCGGGAAAGGGGGGGGGGGGGGGATGGAGGCGGAGAAACGAGATGGGGAGGGGATAGAGGGGTGGTAGGAAGAGAAGGGGGGGGGGGGTGGCTGAGTAGTTTGGGATCTGTGTTGTGATGGGTGTACCCCATAATAGTAATAAGTGCGCTCGGGTTCATTCCCTGTCTGTCTGTCTGTCTGTCTGTCTGTCTGTCTGTCTCTCTCTCTCTCTCTCTCTCTCTCTCTCTCTCTCTCTCTCTCTCTCTCTCTCTCTCTCTGCTGAATTCTTATTGTTTTGTAACTATTCATTTTGTGGCTACTGGATGGCGTAAAATTTGAAGCTGGTATTCAGGATGGGGGGGGGGGGGGGTGGGGGGTAGATGAGGAGCAGAGAAACATGAGATAAGGAGAGGAGTTGGGTGCATGTAACTGCCGAAGCATCAAAAGCCTCCTCTCTCTCTCTCTCTCTCTCTCTCTCTCTCTCTCTCTCTCTCTCTCTCTCTCTCTCTCTCTGCGTCTCACTGTCAGTCGGT
>CM065728.1:48640184-48645184 GCA_033310375.1 Conus canariensis | reverse complement strand
AGGGGTCTGGGGAAGGGACTGTGTCTATTGGATTATCTGGGACTTCGTCTGTTGTCTGTCAGTCTGGACATGTTTTATTATCTAGAGAGAGAGAGAGAGAGAGAGAGAGAGAGAGAGAGAGAGAGAGAGAGAGAGAGAGAGATGAGGAGATGGAGACAGATTCAATGAAAGAAAGAGAGATATGGGGAGCAGAGAGAGAGAGAGAGAGAGAGAGATACAGACAGACAGACAGACAGACAGACTGAGGATCAAGTCAAGTCACATCAAGCCAAGTGAAATAGAGCTATATCATCATGCTCAATCCCCAACCCTGTCAGGGCACATCAAGATACAAATGACGTACCATTCGAAATATAAACGGAGGCCTGCATTGGCATTCCTGTGCAAAAATATCAATACCGAACTTTCATACCAATGAATCAACTGAAAGACGAATTTTTACCACCTAGCAAACCTATATCCCTCCATGTATATAATCACAAGATGCAAAGCATATAAACGTACTCCCAGTTTATCTTGAATACGCGTGAGATATTCCCTAAAGAGGAAAAACCGTTTTGGGCCATTATAGCCGTTAGTAACGGCTATTCTGGTAAACATGGGCCATCATCTGTGACCCATAATGAACATACCTTCAAATTTTCAGAAAGATCGGCCAAATACTTTCTGAGGTTTTCCATAAAGAAGAAAACTGTTATGGGCCGTTATAGCCGTTAGTAACGGCTATAACGGTAATACAAAACATCGGGCATGATCCGTGACCCATAATGAACATACCTACACATTTTCAGAAAGATCGGCCAAGTACTTTCTGAGATATTCCATAAAGAAGAAAAACAGTTACGGGCCATTATAGCCGTTAGTAACGGCTGTAACGGTAAAATAACACATCGGGCATGATCCGTGATCCATAATGAACATGCCTACAAATTTTCAGAAAGATCGGCCAAGTACTTTCTAGGATATTTTATAAAGAAGAAAAACTGTTATGGGCCGTTATAGCCATTAGTAACGGATATAACCGTAAAAGAAAACATTGGGCATGATCCGTGACCCATAATGAACATACCTACAAATTTTCAGAAAGATCGGCCAAGTACTTTCTCAGATATTCCATAAAAAAGAAAAACCGTTATGGGCCGTTATAGCCGTTAGTAACGGAGTAACAGTTAAAATAACACATCGGGCATCATCCGTGACCTATAATGAACATACCTGCACATTTTCAGAAAGATCGGCCCAGTAGTTTTTATCCGGAGCGAGTGGAACACATTTTGACCACAGACGGACAGACACACACACAGACAGTATTTCTTCGTTCCCACTGTAAAGTACTCCCTGTTCTGTAAGAACTGGGAGTACAGTAAAGCGTTAGCATGATACGACTATTTTTCAAACGTACATAGGAGACAGAGAGATGCAGTTGGACTGTCAGACAGACTGGGACACGCAGACGGACAGATGGACGGCATGAAGTTTGTATGTGGAAAGGGAAAGAAAAGGCATTGACAGGAAGATGCGGGGGGGGGGGGGGGGGGGGGGGGATAGGGGGGGGAGGGGGGGGAGGAAGAAGAAAATGGCAATGAGGGTGAAAGAGGTGGTGGACAGGGAAGATATGCATAAAATCAAGAAAAAAAAACAACCGTTATCAACATGCATAAAATGCCAGTAATTCCATCACTAACACCCCACTTCTCATACCCGCCCCTCCCCCGTCCTCATTCCTCACCCTTCCCCGACCCCTCCACCCTTCACGATCCTGTCTCTGCCTCCCATCCCCTTTCTCCCCACATCACAACCCCTCATCCCCCCCCCCCCCCCCCCCCCCGTCTCCCCATACCACAACCCGTCACTCCCTCTCTCCCCACACCACAACCCGTCACCCCCTCTCTCCCCACACCACAACCCTACACCCACTCTCTCCCCACATCACAACCCTTCACCCCCTCTCTCCCCACATCACAACCCATCACCCCTCTCTCCCCACACCACAACCCTACACCCACTCTCTCCCCACACCACAACCCATCACCCCCTCTCTCCCCACACCACAACCCATCACCCCCTCTCTCCCCACACTACAACCCATCACCCCTCTCTCCCACACAACAACCCATCACCCCTTCCTCCCCACACCACAACCCATCACCCCCTCTCTCCCACACCACAATCTCTCTTCCCACCTTCCCCTCCGCACCCCATCCTTGCCCCACACCTCCCTCCTCCATCTACATCCCTGCCAACCCACCTCCTCAAAAAAAAAACACCTCCCCACAGACCTCACAGGTGCCCACCTACCAGACCATGTGGAACTACATGAACAGCGCCAACCCCCCGGTCATCACGCGCACCGTGGAGGAAGGGGTGGAGCGCGTGCGGCACTCCAAGGGCCGCTACGCCTTCCTCATAGAGTCCAGCATGAACAACTACTACAACAACCGCAAGCCCTGCGACACCGTGCGGGTGGGCGGGGATTTGAACCTGGAGGGCTTCGGGGTGGCCACGCCGCACGGGTCGGATCTGAAGTGAGTGGGTTGTTGTGCGTGTGTGTGTGTGGGGGGGGGGGGGGGGCGGGGGGGAAGGGTCGGGGGGTGGAGTGGAGTGGGGATTGGGTGGGTGGAGGTGCGTTGGTGGGGTGGGGGGTGAGTGGGGAAGGGGGGGGGGGCGTGTTGTTGTGCTGGGGGTAGAAGTGGGGGGTATGAGTTTAAGGGGGGAGGGCGAGGGTGGGTATTGAGGCAGGATTGAAGTTTTGGTTTTGTGGAGAGAGAGAGAGAGAGAGAGAGAGAGAGAGAGAGAGAGAGAGAGAGAGAGAGAGAGAGAGATTTAACAGAGAGAGAGAGAGAGATTTAACGGCTGAGTTGACAAGCGAGTGAGCGAGTAAGTGAACGACTTGCTGAAGGAGGTATTCAACGACTTACTCAGCAAATGAGCGAGCGAGTTGGTTAGACTGTTCAATCAGTTTTTTCACTCAAATACATCGTTCGTTCGTAATTTGCTTAATTAATCTTACTTTGGCACTTGTTGACTGAGTAATTTCATGGATTGCAAGATTTAAAGAATAATAGACGGAGAAGACTGAAGAATTAACCAACTGGCGCACTGTCTGTTTGGCTGACTGACTGACTTGCTGACCGATTGATTGATTTACTGATGAGAAGATGGGTTGACTCACTGACTGACGGACGGGCTGACTGACTTGCCCAACCAACCAATCGACTGACGGACGGATTGACCGATCGACCGAGCAGTCGACCGATCGATTGATTTTATGTACTTAACTGACGGAATGAGTGTCTTATCTGATTGACTTTCTTATTTCGTTACTGACAGAGTGACACACTGACTTGCTTACTTACAGACTGATTTAAAAGACCGTTTCAGCCCGATTTGAGAGCCGATGTCTCGCCCGACACGAAGTCTTCTTTTGTTTCTGCTCTCTCTCTCTCTCTCTCTCTCTCTCTCTCTCTCTCTCTCTCTCTCTCTCTCTCTCTCTCATTAGTACTTTTTATAAATAGTTTGCTTATCATTGTAGAGTTAGATTATACTGTTGATATGTTGAATTGTCAGTATGAATGATATGTCTTGAAATAATGTATGCATGACAGGGACAGATTGAAAGACTAGGCTTTGGCCTACAATCTTCATCCTTGCGTATCAAAGATCAATCAATCAACCAATCTCTCTCTCTCTCTCTCTCTCTCTCTCTCTCTCTCTCTCTCTCTCTCTCTCTCTCTCTCTCCAGCGAGATACATCTATGCTTGTTTAAGAGAGCTCAGAATGCATCCAACTTTGATTTTGTAAGCTAGGAGACCCAAATCTGATTAGTCTGAATGTTTAATGCCATGCTCTTTAAGTTAATTGTTGAATAGGGATGCTGGGATAATGGGGAGTTCACTTGCAGTATGTGTGCGCGCGCACATACATACATACATACACACACAATACACACACGCTATCATAGATTAATTACGGAAACACACACACACACACACACACACACACACACACACACACACAACACTACACTACACTACACTACACTACACACACACACACACACACACACACACACACACACACACACACACACACACACACACACACACACACACACACACACACTACACTACACTACACTACACTACACTACACTACACTACACACACACACACACACACACACACACACACACACACACACACACACTACACACACACACACACACACACACACACACACACACACACACACACACACACTACAACACAACAACACTACACTGCTCACACACACACACAACACACACACACACACACCACACACACACACACACTACACACCACACACACACACACACACACACACACACACACACACACACACACTCACACACACACACACACACACACACACACACACACAACACACACACCACACACACACAACACCCAAAACACACACACACACACACACACAGAGGAGAGAACGAGAGGTGGTAGGGAGGAGTGGAAAGATGGGGAGGGGTACCTCACGCTGACCGGTAGGCCCTCGCCCTTGCAGGAGAAGAGTTATTTGCACGTTGGGAAGGTCGGTAGATTGGAAGTGAAACGAGTCGTATGATGGGTGACGAGGACTGCGAAACGTTCCGGGGGGTGGCTGTCCTTGGGGAGGGGGCGGCTGATTTCCCACATGGGGTGAAGCGGAGGGAGAATTGGGGAGGGGGGGAGGGGAGGGCAGGTGTGCGGTTGGGGGGGGGGAGGTACGTGTAGGGGTGGGTTTGGTGAGGGTGAGGGCGTTGAAATGGCTGATGGTCGTGGGTGAGGGGTGGGGGTAGGGGAGTGGGCCTGGAGATGAAGGAAAGACTTCGAGAGGGAAGGAAAGAAAACTACAAAAGGATCAAGTTGTGTGTGTGTGTGTGTGTGTGTGTGTGTGTGTGTGTGTGTGTGTGTGTGTGTGTGTGTGTGTGTGTGTGTGTGTGTGTGTGTGTGTGTGTGTGTGTG
>CM065728.1:48630184-48632684 GCA_033310375.1 Conus canariensis | reverse complement strand
GGATGCTTTTTTGGACGACTGTGTCATTGTCAGCACTTGCCTTTATCCTTTGAGATCCCTGAGGGATACAACACTGCGGCAACACTCTTCCAGCGCGCTCGGTTCTGGGATGACCTCTTCGGCTGGGCCCATGACATTCCGGCTGTCTTCAGTTCGGAATCCATGGCACCGGCGCCAAGTCTGTCAAGGTCGTCACACCCTTCTTTTCCCCTACGAATTCCATTCGCGTGCCTGTCTTGTGATGTTGGTCGGAGTCTTCCTCCGTCGGTGACTACTCCGGCTCCGATTTCCTTTTCTTTATCTGTGTGTCCTTGGAAGTCTGTGTGGTTCTCTGCCACCGGGTTTGTGTTAGAAATGACTTCTGGCCATCTGATGCTGAGGATCGTAGTCAACACACTGAAGTGGAAAGTTGCTGTGGTGAGGAGTTTTGGGTGAAACACAGAGCCATGATGAAGTATCAAGTCTCGCCAGCTATCGCACTCATGCTCATGGAACAGCTTAAGCATTGTGTCCTGTACTGCCGTCCATCCAGTGTCCTTCCCTGTGCTTGTGGTGCATTCAGGAGATGACGACCACGACCAAGACCTTACAACGTAAGAAAGTTTATCTCTACGCTTCAACTCCCATCGTCGAGGACACACAGTTCACATGTGAAGTAGAGAACGTTAGCTCGGTTCCACGTGTCTGGGACAATGCGTCACCGAGAGGAAGATAGTTCCGTGCAAACCACTGTTCGCCAGAAGCCTCCTCACATCCATCACTATCTCAGCTCTGAACTCGACCAACCGCTCCAACACGACGTTCGATCGCTCAGGGGAAAAAAAAAGAAAAAAAGTTATAATCCTTTTGAACTATCAGCCATGTAAAAGAAAAAAAAGTTATAATCCTTTTGAACTATCAGCCATGTAATTGTCATTCCTAATACTGCTGTTTTCCTGACATGATTCTGTAACTGTTTTCCTTGAAAAGAAAAAAAAAGCAGGGTGGTGAATGGGGTTGGGGTAGGAACAAATAGTAGTGATCCTTTTGTTGATAACAACGTAAATAACCCATGTCCTTCTGTCCTTATCATATCCTTATCATCGCTGTTTCACGTACTTATCATCGCAGTTTTAATGAAGAAGAATATCTGATTTAATCGGGAAAACGGAGTGAAAAACAGCTATGGTCGACTTACGACTCAGCTGTGCTTCCATATGTCCAAGCCGTGATGCGGTCTCTTGGTGCACTGACTGTTGGAGGCGTGCTGTTGGCAGGAGTCCAAGAAACGGTCCCTGTCTCTGAGCAACGTGGCCGGGGTGTTCTACATCCTCATCACCGGCTTGGTCCTGGCCATTGTCCTGGGGCTGCTGGAGGTCTGCCTTCTTCGGCGTCACTCTGCAGCTGACCATTCGGTTTGTGTCTATAGCTGTGTGTGTGTGTGTGTGTGTGTGTGTGTGTGTGTGTGTGTGTGTGTAGTGTAGTGTAGTGTAGTGTAGTGTAGTGTAGTGTGCGTGCGTGCGTGCGTGCGTGCGTGCGTGTGTGTGTGTGTGTGTGTGTGTGTGTGTGTGTGTGTGTGTGTGTGTGTGTGTGTGTGTGTGTGTGTGATTGCGTGTGCGTGTGTATGTATCTTTGTATAAAAGGATAGATAGATAGATAGATAGATAAACAGACAGACAGACAGACTGACAGATAGATGGTTGGATGAATGGCTGGATGGAAAGAGAGAGAGAGAGAGAGAGAGAGAGAGAGAGAGAAGGGGGGGAGATTGGAGAACTGTGTGTGTGTGTGTGTGTGTGTGTGTGTGTGTGTGTGTGTGTGTGTGTGTGTGTGTGTATTGCAAAATGTAATGTAAAAGGATATTTATACAGCGCTTTACCTCGCAAGAGCCCAAACCGCATATTACAGAAAAACATGATGTGTGCGTGTGTGTGTGTGTGTGTGTGTGTGTGTGTGTGTGTGTGTGTGTGTGTGTGTGTGATGTAAAATGTAATGTAAAAGGATATTTATAGAGCGCTTTACCTCGCAAGAGCCCAAACCGCATATTACAGAAAAACGTGATAAAATTATAATTCTAATTCAAAGCGCGCGCGCGCGCGCGCGCGCGCGCACACAGACACAGACACACACACACACACACACACACACACACACACACACACACACACACGCACGCGCAAACACTCACCACACAGACAGACAGACAGACAGACAGACACACACACACACACACACACACACACACACACACACACAACGCACGCACGCACGCACGCACGCACGCACACACACACAAACCGCCGAAAAAACAAAAAACAAACAAAACAAAAAAACCGCTCACACACGCAGACAGACACACGAGCGCGTTCAACACCAGCAAACACGCGCACAGTGGTAAGTGGATATCGTTATTCAGTCCGAGGGAAAAGATGTGTCTTGAGGGAGGTTTTAAAAGTCTCTAAAGAGTCCGTGTTACGCAAAGAAGAAGGGAGACTATTCCACAGAGCAGGTGCCTGGTAAG
>CM065728.1:48600184-48602684 GCA_033310375.1 Conus canariensis | reverse complement strand
GTGTGTGGTGTGAAAATGATGCGTTGTGGTGTATGTGTGCGTTTTGTGCCTGTGTGCATGCTCTGTGTGCGTGCGCAAGCAAGTGACAATAAAAATACCTTGTGCATAGCATCAGTGTTCACGTGCAAACTCATGCAAGTTCCACATGCATGTCCGTTATCTTGTGTGGGTGCACCCGTGAGAAGAACGAGAATCAAACAACGAATGACAGATAAGAACAGAACATCAACTTCTGTGGAATACTTCTCCAGACTGCTTGACACAGGGACCTTAAACAGCAAGTGCTATGAACAACATTGTCAGAAACGAACAGTTTTCAAAATCATATCTCACATCTTGCTATCATACAAATATGATACATTACCGATAACCACAAGACCGCCTAGAAACAAACGAACAAAACCAAAAAAAAGAGGGTAAATCAGGCGACGTATTAGTTTAACTTTGTTTGGTGATGTCTTTCTTTTCGGTGGATTAATTGGCGACAAATTTGGCTTTTGCCTCGGTAGTCAGTAATCGTTATTCGTTAATTCCAAGGTCGATTTATTTTTTTCTTGGCGGGGAGGGAAGGTGGCAGCCAGCCTGTTATGATGTTACCCGATCCCTTGTCATAGACACTCAGGTTAAGATTCTGTATCGGTTATGATCTATGCCACATCAGTTAATGACATGTTAGCATCATTTCGTTTAAGCGTAAAAGACTATATTTTGACTTGGTTGATTTCATTAACATACATACCGGTGATAACCATAACGTAAATCGTTTCATGTCGAAAACAAAACTCCCTATGGCAGAACAAACAAGTCACAGAAATATACAAACAATGAAATCAAACCATACTAAGAGACAATACTTTCGAAACATTGAATCATATGGGCTAATCTATATTTCAGAACGTTCTTAACTGTGTATGCAGAATATAATTAAACACCATCGACAGTAGCGGTATAATTACGGGAATGTTCTCTATACATAGCTGCATACTCATATAGTTCAGGCGAGTGGAATCAACGGAATGATTGGTTCCAATGTCATACAACAGCCTGACCAAGTCAGTTCCCAGCGTAGTAAGTAGTCTCTCTTATTCCGTTTATTCGTCAACTTTCAAGTGCTCTATAAACATGATGCGGAAGCCGAGGTGCCAGAACCGATGCCAGAGACGGATCATCTGCAGGAAGTCATAGTGTGGCAACAACCAAGAACTGGACAAGCGGGTGCTACTGAGAGGAAACACGTCAGATGTCGGTATGGTCACCGAAGGCGTCATCGGGTTCATACGTCATCATGTGCGTCGTTGCCTGCAGCTTTTCTTGTGCCTGAAACAAAATAATAAATTAAAGCTGAGGTGAGTGCCACGCGTGTCTTGAAGGAGAGTGCGTTTACTGGCATCCATATGATAAGTCTCTCTCTCTCTGTCTGTCTGTCTGTCTGTCTGTCTGTCTGTCTGTCTGTCTGTCTGTCTGTCTGCCTGCCTGCGGGTGTGTGTGTGTGTGTGTGTGTGTGTGTGTGTGTGTGTGTGTGTGTGTGTGTGTCTCCCTCCCTCCCTCTCTCTCTCTCTCTCTCTCCCCCCCCCCCCTCTCTCTCTCTCTCACCGATTCAACTGGTTATGATGAGCTCTTTACCCCCCCCCCCTCCCCCAAAATACAAGTAACCATCCAAACAAAAAAAGTAACATCATTTTAATGATTAACAAAATAAGCATACCCTATCTCTAAATAAGTATTGTCTGAGCACATGATGGATTATTTATATGTTATAAACTATTTCTGTTTGTGATGCACTTTCCATGTGCCAGGGATTTTTTCTTGAATAATACATTCTTTATTTATGACGATGTCTTTATCGGAAGACAGCATTATCAACAGATAATTTTCTATATCTGAATAATGTCTATGTCGTCCATTCCTACAGTTAACTTTCATTTCATTTTGAGTCATCACTGTATGTAAATAATAGTGCAAAAAAAAGCACAGGCCTGGACAAACTGTTCTCTGCAGATGTTATCTTTCAACATTTCTCACTGAACAGAAAACGAGTTTTATTTGGAAGAGAGAGGGGGGAGGTGGAGAGAGAAAAGGCGGGAGGTAGGGAGGGAGAGAGAGAAGGAGGAAAGGCGAGAGAGAGAGAGAGAGAGAGAGAGAGAGAGAGAGAGAGAGAGAGAGAGAGAGAGAGAGACAGACAGACAGACACACAGACACACAGACAGAGACAACCAGACAGGCAGACAGATAGACAGACACACAGACAGAGGCAGACAGAGACAGAGGCAGACGGTCATATAAACAGACAGAGATTAAAACCAATTTTTTGTCAGATTAAACCTTAGTCTGGATGCGTACAACAGACCTCCACTGACTAAAACACCAACAGCACACAGAGAGAAGGAGCGACACGCACCGGGTCGTTCTCATAGTAGTTGGTTTTGTAGTCAGCCCGGGCGACGGGTTGGTAGCAGGCCCGGCGTGGAGGTGGGGGTGGTGGTGGGGCTTTGCACACGTG
>CM065728.1:48595184-48597684 GCA_033310375.1 Conus canariensis | reverse complement strand
ATGCACGCGCGCACGCGCGTATCTGTATCTTTCATGTGTGTGTGTGTGTGTGTGTGTGTGTCTGTGTGTCTGTGTGTCTGTGTGCGCGCGCGCTCGTGTGTGTGTGTGTGGAGGGGGGGGGGAGCGAGGGTGGGGGGGGGGGGGGAGGGGAGAGACAGAGGTTACAGAAGTACAACGAAAAAAAAAGCATAGAGAATTGAAATCTCTTTGAGAAAAGTCACAAAAAGAGAAAGATTCCTACAGAAAAAAGGAACAAAGAGCGGGCGGTTGTGGGGGAGGAGGGCGGGGAGGCGAGGGGAGGGGGGGGGGGGGGGGGGGGGGGGGGGGGGGGGGGGAGGAGGGGGGGGGCTGACAAAAAAAAAGAAAAACAAAAAACGTGACCTGCATACAATCGAAGTAAAGCAAATAAATGACAAGAGAATGATTTAACAAGTGCAATGGAAGGTGGGGCAGCGAAAGAAGAATATAAAAACAGAACGCTAATGAAATCATGGAGTTAAACAAACAAACAAACAAAAAAAGAAAAGAAAAAGAAAGAAAGAAAGAAAAAAAAATCAGACAAAAGCAGGATCCTATGAATAAAAACAAACAAACAAACAATTAGAAGCAAACAAACTGTTTGAGGATGAGAAGGACATACGGGATCCCTGGAGAGGAAAAAAATTGTCATTCATGTGTGTGTGTGTGTGTGTGTGTGTGTGTGTGTGTGTGTGTGTGTGTGTGTGTGTGTGTGTGTGTGTGTGTGTGTGCGAGCACGCGACACATTTTGGCAGAAATGTTTCAGTGCTCTGGGCATATGACCATAAGGAAATTGGGCCATGTCCTAGTCTCTGATCCCAGTTCATTACCTGGGTATTTAGCTGTGGAGAAACTGACTGAACAGTCGGGTTACCATGGTCACCGCTTCTGTCTTGTGACTGGCAGCGCCATCCTGACGTTATACACATCGTGAAATATGACAAGGCGCGTGGGATGAAAAGAAAAGAAGCACTATAAACTATGATGGAAAGCAAATGCTACAGATGCTAGAGTACTTCTTAGAGAGGGTCGTTTGTAGTGTAGAGGACCATAGGGTCTTACTGGCACATCTGTAGCGTATAACTCTTCATTACAGTGATCGATAACGTCAGCAACCTGATCAGCTAATAAAACACCTGTCGCAGAAGCAAACAAATGAGCGAGCGACAGAGCCAGCGCGAGATCGTTGCTTAATGAATGAGAGAGAGAGAGAGAGAGAGAGAGAGAGAGAGAGAGAGGAAGGAGAGAGAGAGAGAGAGAGAGAGAGTGAGTGAGAGAGAGAGACAGAGACAGAGAGACGAGAGACAGAGAGAGACAGAGAGAGAGATGACGAAAGTGCAGCAATCATAAGACTGATTTGTGATCGAGTAAACATCAACATTGTTTGACAGGGACACACGCAGACAAAGAGACAAGAGAAACAAAGGTTCGTTATCGATTATGCGTCATCAAGTCTCCCTTACCCTCCTTTCTCTACCTCCTCACCCCCCCCCCCCCCCCTCATTTCACCACCCATCATCCTTTTCCTACGCATTCCTGAGACTGGCTAACAATCCCAGACCAGAAATAAGCACATGACTCGCTGCTGACGCCTCTTGTAGTGCTGACACTTTACTGCCTGCCACATTGCCGCACGTTTCGTTCTGTGTTCCCTGTCCTCTAGGTGACACCAGTCTTCATGGCGTTCACTTCAACCCCCTTCGTAGCACAGCACGTCCATGTTCGTCCAGTCAACGCTCAAGCATCAGCAGCAGGCCATCGGGAGCTATCACTTTCTGTTGATCACCATAAGGTTCCCCACAAGAGCAGACGCTGCACTGCTGGCAAGTTTGTTGTTTAACGGTGTTTTGTGGTGCCTGGTCTGAGCTAACGTGCACTGGGCACGTTCTGCGAAGACTCTCATGGACAACAAGCAAGCACAGCAACCTCCGAAGCTAGATCGTGTGCAGGCTAAGCGTCTCCGTCAGAAGGAGATCACATCCACTATCTCCCACCGGAGACAATCCTTATAACATCACCGTCACTGGTAACCTAGGCTACAGGTTTCATTCAGGTGATAGAAGACACGCAGTCTGACAGGTTCTCACGAACATAGTGACATTACGGGAGTTGCCACGTCACTTCATACAAAGCTATGGGGCTCTTAGGTCCGTTCTTGACAAAACATGAAACCTGTCGTCCCAGACACCTACTCACATCAAGCTCTGGTCGCGGAAAGAAGCTAGTGCGGTAATTTGGGTTGCATGTTTACAGGTGCTAGGTCACATTGGGATAGGACAGAGGGAGGAAGGAGGAGAGAGGCGAAGCGAGGATGGATGGGGCGTTGAGGAGGTGCGGGGGATCTAACAGAACACTGGTACCACCAGAAAGACAAACAATAAGACTGGCAGCCAAAATCGCTGTGTACATGCGGGGCACCTGCATGATTCCAGCTCGCAAATTTCTGATTACAAACTCTCTCCTCCACCACTGATACAATCAG
>CM065728.1:48585184-48590184 GCA_033310375.1 Conus canariensis | reverse complement strand
GCCAACTTTACCCCCACAGTGACTAGACATGACAATTCCGTTTGCCCCCCCCCTCCCCCCCCCCCCCCCCCCCCCCCGCCCCTCTGCTTTGAAAGACATGTGGGGGTTATGGACTGAGATCTGTGTAAATATCATGACACGTTTTTTGTCCAAAATGGATTATATGGACAGTTGTTCAAGAGAGAGGAGAGAGGAGAGAGAGAGAGAGAGAGAGAGAGAGGAGAGAGAGAGAGAGAGAGAGAGAGAGAGGCAGACAGACAAACATGCAGACAGACAGAAAGACACACACACAAACACACACAAACAGACAGACAAACAGAGAGACAGACAGACACAGACTGACAAACAAAAAGACAGACAGACAGACAGACAGACAGACAGAGAACAAAAAGACGACCAAAAGACCGGTCTCCACCCCACTCCCACCCCACTTCTCCTTCAACGGCCACCAGCTCGCACCGCAAAGAACCTCCAGGATGTCCCTTTGCCCAGCGTGCCGTACTTGATGGTCGGGTGCTCCACCAGGTCGTCCGCCGAGTCTATGGGCGACACCAGCTTCTCTATGGTCAGGAAGGCGGCCAGGTTGGCCGTGTAGGAGCTGATGATGATCAGCGTGAAGAACCACCACGCTGACCCGATCACACGACCTGAGAGAGATCTACACAAGACGTCCACAGTCAGTTTAGTAGTTAGTGGGTGGTCGACGGACAAATGGGCACGTTTGGAAACGATGTAGGCGCGCTTGGAAACATGCTAACGTTTGAGGGAAGGTCTGATGGGGGGGAGGGGGGGGTAGTTGGCAAGGAGGGATGGAGCGTTTGTGAAGAGAGGGATATGGGTATGTGTGAGGGGGTGGGTGGGTGGGATACACACACACACACACACACACACACACACACACACACACACACACACACACACATTCATGGAAAACACTCTTGCATACACTCGTTCTCAAGCTGTCCTCATACAAGGGGTTCAATACAATTTAGGTATGTTTTAACTGACAAACATAAAGTGCTTTACATTTAAGAAATAAAAAGATAATGAGCAAATACATATAAATTCCATTTATCAGTTAAAATGAGCAAATATATAAAAATTCCATTGTATCAGTTAATAAATGCAATGAATTAGAAAGAAACAGTAAATTGATAGCATGAAAGAGACAGAGATTTAAAACACAGTTTACGAACCTAAAGAGCGGGAAAAAATGAATAAGAAAGAAAGAACAAAACGACATTACGTAAAAATTATGTCAATGCACTAAATTATAATGACACAATCAGCAAGTCCGATAACTCAAGAGAGAGCTATTTTTCTTATCGCAAACGCTCTATAAAGAAATACAAAATCATGATTTCTCACGGTCTGTGCGTTTTCCCCTTACACAGTAATGCTAATCTGAAATCAGCGGGCTTTCTAAAAATTGCAACAGTTGAACGGTGCTTAATATCATCAAGAGCTGGATAACAACAAAAACCAGGTAACCTTCATCATTAATGGCGAAGCTAAACATAGGTATTTTATTCGATATTCACTTTTTCTTTTATATCTTCAACAATCTACAGTTAAGATCAGACATCACAAACCTAAAGTTTGTATGTACGTATTCAATAAATGTGTCCAATTCAGACGTAAGTACGAGTACAGATCTACAGTGTCCTGTGGTTTATAGCACTGTCTTCATGTGATTACCGTAATTCTGTCACCGGTCATCATTTCGACAGAATGTATGCTTTAGTTTTTCTGTACATTACAGAAGCCACAATTCTCGAACTTTGAAGCTCAGCAAATTTTTCCACTGTTGGCTAAATTTAGTAGCATTTTGCATGCTTCGGATGGCAGTCTGTATTCTTCCTTTTGGGTTAATTTCAAACAGTATTTAATGTAAGAACACGAAGAGCTGAGGGGATCGATCCAAACCACCATAGAAAAAGTTTTGATGTCAACATGTAAATATATGTTTGTCACAAAACACAGATCACTTTCTGTGACTGATGGAAATCTTCTCAACCCCACATTTCAGAGTAGAATAGAAACATACATTGCATTTGAGAATCGATGAACTACAGTTTAATTGGCACAAATAACAAACACCTCCAATGGCAAGTCACTTCCCTTTGTTTGCTAGATCTTAACATGCCTACATAAAACTCGGTCTTGCAGAAAACATTATGTTTAAGTACCATAACACATTCACAACGCTCATCTTAACCATTCTTGCAGGAAGAGAGAGAGAGAGAGAGAGAGAGAGAGAGAGAGAGAGAGAGAGACAGAGAGAGAGAGAGAGACAGAGAGAGACAGAGACAGAGACAGACAGACAGACGGAGGGAGAGAGACAGAGAGAAAGAGAGAGGAAGAGGGTGAGAGCGAGAGAGAGAGAGAGAGAGAGAGAGAGAGAGAGAGAGAGACAGAGACAGAGACAGAGACAAAGAGGCAGACAGAGGAGTCTGTAAGACAATTACCTCGTTAAGCAATGACTGAAGAAGAGTAAGCAATAGAACAACCAGCCAAACAAGGGAAAAGGGAACTAATGAACGAACAAACAGACATGTTCAGTCACGAATATCTTTTTGTTTTCTCCATCTACCTGAAACAAATAATATACCTAGAAAATTAAAAGCACACAGAGAGACGGACAATATCAACGAAGTGTTGTTATAAGCAGAGCAAACACAAGCCCTGGTTTGACAAAACAGGACAGAAAATTATGGTACACTCCACATAACGAACAAACAAATATGCCACAATCTGCCAAAACCTCAGCTGTATGTACAAAACGAAAGAAACAATAACATTTTTGCTAGGTATGTCTCTTTCAGACAAAGCAGACAAGAGAAGCAAAACCATACGGAACCAAGCAAACAAGAGCAATATCTTTTTTTCCCTATCTTGACTCATGAGGCCAAAAGGAAGGGTTGGAAAGTGCAGTGGAGGCAAAATTTACTTTCATTTTCTGAAATTAAGATTGTTTAAAGTGAGTGTGTTAAAGTGATCAAATTCCAGCCAGATCCACTCTCAACTCTCATATGTCTTTGGCTGGGCACTCATTTTAGCTTAGAATTATTTAAATGATCATCAACCAGCTCACACTGACGTAAAGTGACATGTAATTTCTTTGACGTAACCTGTTATTCTCTGTTATTGGCTGGAAAAGTCTTTTCAGTACTCTTGGTACTGCAAAACGTTTGACCGTGGTAGTGATCGTAATTGCCGAGAAAATGTGAACGTTAAAGTTGGACAGACAACCAAAACAGCTTGGTTATACAGATTCATTTAGTTGCAGACGTGGGTTAAACATTAAAAGGACCTTCGCACATAGACGCCTAGCTATAAATACAGAAAGAGAATGAGATGATATCATGAAGACAGTGTATAAACAAAAGCAAGGATGCTTCCTTTCTTTTCTTTTTGTAACACACGAATGCTAATCAGAGCATATTCACACACACACACACACACACCACACACACACACACACACACACACACACACACACACACACAATCTTTCTCTCTCTCTCTCTCTCTCTCCTCTCTTGACACACACACACACACACACACACAAACACACACACACACACACACACACACACACACACACACACACACATACACAGACAAACACAAACACACAGATACATACACACACGCGCGCGCGCACACACACATACACACGCACAGACACACACAGACACAGACAGACACACACACACACACACACACACACACACACACACACACACACACACACTTCCCTTACTCCTGATCTCCCTCACCCCCCCCCCCCCCCCCCCACACACACACACACACATACACGCACACACACACACACACAAACATACACATAGAGGCACGCGCGAGCAGACACACACACACACACACACACACACACACACACACACACACACACACACACACACACATCAATCTGGATCAGTTATTTATAAAAAGCAAACGAAAATACATACATGCAAATAGCAACACCAGAGAGGGTAATACTTGGGTAAGGAACGCATGAACGCATCCAAGCACTGATATATCCCAAGGAAGGACACCAAAGCAGCACCAATAGAGAAACGCTGGGTGTCGTCAACATGCAGTGACGTCATAAAACGCGTCTATGACGTCACAAAAGCTTACGAAGCAACCTACAAGCTGCTGTGAAGTCCTTTATGACGATTATGGTATTTATGATGAAAAAAGAGGGTTAAAAAAAAGCCGAAATTACATAGCTCTGGAAGGTTTTTGATCTATTTATTGATTCATTCATTTCGCAAAACAGACATCTTCCTTGTCTTTCACTATTCATGTGTTTTTAGTAGTAGTAGTAGTAGTAGTAGTAGTAGTAGTAGTAGTAGTAGTAGTAGTAGTAGCAGTAGTAGTAGTGTAGTAGTAGTAGTAGGAGGAGGAGGAGGAGGAGGAGGGGAGGAATAATAGTAGTAGTAGTTATAGTGGTAGTAGTAGTAATAATTTTCTCATAATCAGAATAATGATGATAACATTGATTTTTTTTCCAAATTATTTACTACATCAAGTCTCACTAAAGATAGTACCATGCTTATGAGTTCTGTTTTATGGAAACACGTGTTGTCTGAAACCCACATTACATGGGAAAATGCGATTTGCTTTCTTTGAATTGGGTTATCTTGCTTTCACACACTGGCGTCTGCAGAGATTATGAAAATTGAATTTTCTTGGATATATTGTCATCCATTATGCAGATATAGCCTAGAAAATTACTGTGCTTGCTAAGTGGGCATTAGAAGATAGAAACAGTAATCAGTCATGTAAGAGATAGATTGATAGGTATACAGCTAAATATACAGATAGATATACAGATAGGTATAAGGATAGATAGATTGATGGATAAATAGACAGATAGGTAGGTAGATCGGTGGGTAGGCAGGCAGGTAGGTAGATAGGTAGGTAGAAAAATAGATAAGCAGATGGATACATGCATGCTCTAATGGATTGAGCTTCTCCAAATGTATATTG
>CM065728.1:48572684-48580184 GCA_033310375.1 Conus canariensis | reverse complement strand
CAAACTAGAAGGTCAAGAACAAACCAGAAGGGCACCTTCTGTCAAGGTCAAACTAGAAGGTCAAAACAAACCAGAAGGGCACCCGCTCTCAAGGCCAAACTGGAAGGTCAAAACAAACCAGAAGGGCACCTTCTGTCAAGGTCAAACTAGAAGGACAAGATCAAATCAGAAGGGCACCTTCTGTCAAGGTCAAACAAGAAAGTCAAGATCAAATCAGAAGGGCACCTTCTGTCAAGGTCAAACTAGAAGGTCAAGAACAAATCAGAAGGGCACCTTCTGTCAAGGTCAAACTAGAAGGTTAAGAACAAATCAGAAGGGCACCTTCTGTCAAGGTCAAACTAGAAGGTAAGAAATAAAGCAGAAAGGCACCCACTGTCAAGATCAGAGTAGAAGGTCAAGAACAAACCAGAAGGTCACTCACTGTCAAGGTCAAACTAGAAGGTCAAGAACAAACCAGAAGGGCACTCACTGTCAAGGCCAAACTGGAGAGTGAAGAACAAACCAGAAGGACACCCACTGTCAAGGTCAAACTAGAAAGTCAAGAACTAACCAGAAGGGCACCCACTGTCATGGTCAAACCAGAAGATCCAGAACAAACCGGAAGGGCACCCACTCTCCAGGTCAAACCAGAAGATCCAGAACAAACCGGAAGGGCACCCACTGTCAAGATCAAACTAGATGGTCAAGAACACACCGGAAAGGTAGCCTCAGTCAAGGTCGCCCTGTGTTTCAGGTCAAGCTAGCGCTGTTCATCTTTTTTTCGCTAGTTTCATCGTTTCATGTTGTTGAAAGTTAGTAAGTATCATGTAATGAGAGTGTTCGAACACAATAATACCTTAGCATATTCATTAAGCCAAATATTTTGTATGAAACGTTAAAACACTAACTTCAGAACGCAAACGTCCATCAGCAGCGAAACATTCACATGTACATTGTCAGTGACGATCAAATTAAAAAAAAAAAAAAAAAAGAATGGGGGTAAAATTTAGGGAGATGGAAACCTCACAGAAAATAGAGAAAAGAAACGAGAGAAAAGAAGGACGTTGGAGGAAAATTACTGGAAAGGCGCTTGCTTGGGAGACAGCAAACCCCTGTCAAGTTCAAACAGAAGCTGCATCCCACCCCCACCCCACCCTTCTCTTTATTCCGGTGTCGTATAACATCTGGGAACCGTGATATCTGGGAACGCGTTCCCAGATTTACCGTGATATCTGGGAACGCGTTCCCAGATTTCCTGAACTTCCAATCGTGAAATCTGGGAACGCATTCCCAGATATCACGGTAAATCTGGGAACGCGTGCGAAAAAAAAAAAGTGACAAGAAGGCCAAAGATCTCATTTGCGCCTAAATAAATTGTTTCCTACTTTATCTGGAAAATCCATTCATTTTTCGTCTTCTTTCTGCCCTTCTGAGCTCTGAAAGACCACGTTCCCAGGTATCACGGGCCTTCCCAGATATCACAGTACATTTTGGGAACGCGTTCCTCAAAAAATCTGTGATATCTGGGAAGCCTTCCCAGATATCACGTTCCCAGATTTCACGCGACACCGGATCTGCACGGAACCAAAATGTAACAGATACGTTTGTTGACGACATTCCTCCACTCCAGTCCCGGTTAAATACGTTCGGTAGTTTCTGCGCAATCTTGTTGACAGACAAACAAATGAGCAAACATGAGTGAACACATAATTTCTTCAGCAGATGCAACCAATCCATACTCAAGGCAAGCTGACCAGAAGGGCATGGACAAGGTATAGCAAGGCATGGTAACACAATTTTTATGTTTTATAGCCACTGCAAAGACAATATGCAGCACTGCAAAAGACAATATGCAGCACTGCAAAAGACAATATGCAGCACTGCAAAGACAATATGCAGCACTGCAAAAGACAATATGCAGCACCATCTTGGAATATAATACACTGTTCAAGGGTGGCATCAATTCCCACCTCCCCCCCCCACTTCAACGTTACAATCCTCTCAAATAAAAAAAAGGAAAAGAGAGAGAGAGAGAGAGAGAGAGAGAGAGAGAGAGAGAGAGAGAGAGAGAGAGAGAGAGAGAGAGAGAGAGAGAGAGAGAACAAGAAACGAAGTAAAGAAAATGCAGAGCGCTGTCGCAAATGATTATACATTTCAAAACTAGACAAATCGATCACTCGCTGTATTTAAACATGGTAACATATCCTTTTCCCCCTTCACCTCTTCCTTCCCCCTCCCCTTTTCTTCAATCGAAAGACAGATTTAGTTCCCTTGATTCACGGCTGCAACAGTATCTTCAGCAGAAGAAAGACAGACTTGGCTGGCTACAGTGAACAACAACAGCAACAACAAATAGAATAAGAAATAATAAAAAGCAATTATATTTCAGTTAGAATATTTATGCTTTGTTACGGAAACAGACGGACAAAATCTGTAGTCATTAAACCAAGAAAAAGACAATTCGTTCGACCAAGAAAAATCGACTTGGAATAATTTATTTTGTGAGTATTTTTTAAACAGAATTTGAATCATTTGATTTGGATTTTTTTTAATTGATATCTTTTTTAACCTGAGTTATATACGCTCTAATACTTTAATGATTTAACACTCTCGCTGCTAAAAGCCCCCAGCAACAAGGCAAACAAGTATTTTTAAGCGAATTTAAGTGTGATGTACTAAAGGAAAAGAACCACATTGAAGTGTTTATAACAGCACTAGCTTGTTTCGCTTGAAAAATAATTCAACATGATCATGCAAACTTCCTTCCATGCGATCACAGTAACCTGCTCATGCGTGGAGCAGAGAGATATTTGTGAACGCTGTCTTTCTGTCTGTCTGTCTGTCTACATGCTGCCAAAACCAAAAGTGGTAGAATGAACAGGTACGAACACGTGCTGCCAAAACCCAAAGTGGTAAACCGAATGGGTATAGATGACACTGTTTTACCCGGCCCTTACACAAAGATGCCACCTCAGGTTGAATGTCATAAACTTGGACTAACATTTTCAGCAAAATATGTATTACAAAACTGATTTGTTAAAAGAAATCATTTTCAAACTAGATTACGGGACGATGATGATTACTCCCATCTTTCTTCATTCACAGAGTCAAGCAAGGTATACAGTCTTGGCACCTATACTGTTAAAGACATAGGGGGCAAAATAGGGTTAATGTGCACCTTCCTGTTCGCAGATGACTGCGCACTCAACGCTACCACATCCTGTAATTTCTCTTTCGAGACAACAAAGTTGATTTGATTTGATTTGGTTTGATCACCAGGAACACAAAACTGCATTCATAATGTTGTGAGAAAGATGTTCTATAGTGTATGGACCAAGCAGCTCTGTACAACAAATTGAAATATTTTAGAAAGAAGGAGGCCCCCTACTTCAGGCATATCAATCTTTCTGCAGACACACACACATCTCATCAATATCTTGTTACTAGCTATTCTTTTGCTGAAAGCGATCTGGGAGTATTGCTTTGGGCATTTCTGTCTGTTGTTTGAAGGGTTTGAAGAATGGCTTTTTTTTCTAAACTGATTTGTCTGTTTCGTATTATGTATTAGATATGCATGCATTTGCATCTTCTTGTATGTGTTGATAAAATATTTAGCTTGGTTTCGGTAACACAACAGTCTTGATCAGCGCCCGAGAACCAATAAAATTAATTCTTAACTTACACGTACTTTAAATGGAACTGGCCTAAGTATAGAAATACAAGAATCATGTCTGTGATGGCGATGAATTATGCAAACTGCAAGTGGAAATTGCTTCCTGTGTGTTTGGTAAATACATGGTTAATTTTAACAAAAGTCTGCAATATTTCTTTGCCTCTCTCTCTCTCTCTCTCTCTCTCTCTCTTTTCTCTCTCTCTCTCTCTCTCTCTCTCTCCACACACACACACACACACACACACACACACACACACACACACACACACACACACACACGCACACACACATACGCACACACATACAGACACATCCATCTATCTATCTGTCTGTCTGTCTGTCTGTCTGTCTGTCTGTCTGTCTGTCTGTCTATCTATCTATCTATCTATCTATCTACCTACCTACCCGTCCGTCCGTCCGTCCGTCCGTCGTGTGTGTGTGTATTGTGTGTGTGTGTGTGTGTGTGTGTGTGTGTGTGTGTGTGTGTGTGTGTGTGTGTGTGTGTGTGTGTGTGTAGTATGTTTTTTCTGTTCTGTTCACATGGTTTCCCCTGAGTGTAGTGCCTCACCGGAATGATACGGATGTTGAGATATGCCTGTATAAACTGTTTTCTCCACACGTCATGATGGATTTGGTGTGAGACTGTGTATGAGATATTTTTCAGCGTTGTCTGATGGCGCACATGCTGTGACTATTATGCATTGGAATCTCTTTTTAATGTGAACATATGAAAATAGATTAGATAATAAAATCTTCGATCTTGTGCCACATTCTGTCTTTCATCAAATTTGGATAAAATCGGTTCTGTAGTTTCAGCAAAAACCTGTTGACAAACAAATAAACGAACGGACGGAGATGAAAACCTGATCTCCTAAATGAAGGTACTATGAAAATATATCTTTCTTGACGTGTAGCCCTTGAAAGCAGCATCGTATCTCATCAGCATAGAAGACTAAAATACTTTTTCAGGAGAAATCTTAAAAAAGTGTTTATAATAACTCCGCCAAACAATGAAGACAAACGAATCACAAGACAAAACACAACGCATTTCAACCTCTTAGGTTGTCTTCAGGCAAAATCAACAACACCCAGGACAACGAAAATGAAGAACGAGCAATCACTTATCTTCGTCAAAATCGGTTCAAGATGTGCGCAAGATATCCCTTTATCATTCGTCCACTTAGCAGGTCAGGTTTTCATTTTCGTCCATTCATTTGTTTGTTAGGTTGGTTGCCAACTGACTAACTACTTTTTCATGGTGTTTAGGTCGCTGCTAAGAACTGCTCTAAGAAAAACTCTACAGAACAACATTTTCTTGGTTCGCCAGTGCCAGAGTCCAAGACCGTAACGTCTCATCCTGTCCCACCTTTCTGATGTTGTCCATAATGCGGTCGCCCATAGGAGAGGGCCGGGGATTATCCAGTCTGCAGTTAACGTCGGAGGAAGCGCGGCTGCTGGAGGGACGAGGCAGGTTCCGTGTGGCCTGAATGGCCTCGTAGGCCGTGCGGACAGCGTCCAGCATTAAAGCCGTGTCCGACTGGTCAACAGAAAAGAGAGGTGGATAAATGGAGAGAGAGAGAGAGAGAGAGAGAGAGAGAGAGAGAGAGAGAGAGAGAGGGGGAGAGTCAGACAGACAGACAGACAGACAGACAAACAGACACACACACACACATACACACACACACACACACACACACACACACACACACACATACTAAGAGACATAGAGAGAGAGGACAGATAAACAGACATACAGACAAAGACAGAGATAAAACTCAAACTCAAAGTCAAATAGTTTAATTGCAAATTCCACCAACCTATCTGCAGTAAGGTCAAGAACAAAAGCAGAACACACACGCGCTCGGCGCATATACTGAAAATTATGAAAGAAAATATTTGCATAACAAAATATTCTTCCTGAAATTACTCTAGCATTTGTGTGTTAACTGACAACAGTTCCTCTCTTCGTTTTAGTGCTTTAAAAATGAACGTAGCTACAGAGCGAGTTATAATTCTCTTTTCATTTTGCAGTAAAAGAAGCAATGACACTTGAACATTTTTAGTATGAGGCAAAATGTATTTATCTCTTTAATCTTCATAGGATGGACAAACAATCAAAAAATGTATTTCGTCCTCGAATTGATTACAGAATGTACAGTTTTGGGAGTTTAGTATGTATATCTTTGATGGACATTCAAATCACTAATACCAAGTCGAAATCTCACGTACACTTTGCGAAATTTAGGAATTGTAATATCAGTTAAATATTTCTCAGGCTGCCATAAGGATTTGAAGGAACGATATGTTGAATATCTGTCACTATTAAGTATTTTACTATCCCAATTTTGTCTATAACAGTCAATCATGCGTTGTTTAAGTTCACGTAAAAACAGTTTTTCATAATTCACTCCACCATTTACCCAAACAAAAGAAAAGCCGTAAGTATCCAAACAATGTTTAATCGAAGATACCCAATTTGTTTGTACACTCCGATTTCTAGTAGATTGAAATAATTTTGATTTTTCCATTTCATATGCTTGTTTTGGTAGTCTAGCGAGTGACAGCTTTTGCAATTTGAACCAGTAGCGCATAGATTTTATTGCACCATCTACATACAAAGGATACCTTCCTAGATCACCGTATACCATCGTAATTGGGGTATTCGGGCGTACATTTAAAAAGCGTACAGAGATAGAGACAACAGAGAGGGAGAGAGACAGATACACAGACAGACAGACAGACAGACAGACAGGCAGACAGAGCACAGAGGAGAGAGAGAGAGAGAGAGACGAGAGAGAGAGAGAGAGGGAGAAGACACGCACGCCACAGACAAACAAACGCGCGCGCCACCACACACACACACACACACACACACACACACACACACACACACACACACACAGAGGGGGGCGGAGGGAGACCTGAACTCATCATGTGGGTTCAAGTGTCATTATTCTCACGCCGCTCGTTCCGAATCCCCTATCACTGACCACGCTCAGTAGGTTATGTCACACCTTCCACACCGAAGGTCCACAGTGGACAACAACTACCAGCATGGCCTAGAACATCCCACCCGCCACAGGAGACACTGCACTTCTCCTGAGTGTGTGCTGTTAAGCAGTATCTGTTCTGATCCAGCGTATGCACGACACCAAGGGAAATATTCATAGGGCTGTCTTTTCTTATAGACATTGAATCTACAATTCAGCTGCGTAGTTAACTAGGTTGCTTGAGCTGCATGCTGTTGCTGTCGTTGCTGAATTGAATTTAACTCCCTAAATAAATTCACAATGAAGCAAGCATATTTTAGATCGAAAGGGTTCTCTGTCAGGCCGTTTTTATTTCCGTAATGGCTTTACGTGAAGATTTTTTTTTTAAACAAAGCAACAAAATGAACGAATTCAACAAAATGTTATTGGCATTTTTTTGTCCCCAAAATGAGACAAAGGGCACACAACATCACCAAAATCCCAGTTGCGCTATCCAATGTCTTGATCTCGCACAGCATACGAGGTACAGAGAACAAGCCAGGAACCCCACCCCCACCCTTCTACCCCCTAATCACCATTAACCCGTTACCCTTCGCTTCTCATGTCCTCCTTGGGAGGTAAGGGATCATGCAAGATCCCCAGCCCTGTTCATTCATGCTTCACCTGATATGTCCCAACAGCAAATAGATAAACTAATTAATTAATTAATTAATTAATAGATAAATAAATGGATAAATAAAGATAAAATATAATGACATAAATAAATAAATAAGTAAATAATAAATAAACAAACACATTAAATACAAAGGATTACATAATCACACATCACAAACAAAAATAGGACCGTAATGCTTGTGT
>CM065728.1:48562684-48567684 GCA_033310375.1 Conus canariensis | reverse complement strand
TATGCCTGGATACATCATTACATTTGCCACCTGGAATGCAAGATCACTTAGACAGGCTGGAAAATTGATAGAACTGATCCATGAAACGGTCAGATATTCCTGGTACATTCTCGTCCTCTGTAAGTTAACATGGGGAAAAACACATTTCTTAAAGAAGGGCATTTCCTATATTTTGTGACCAAAAGGGATGGGAGGTGTGGTTCTCAAGATGAAACATTTCGAGCGCTTTCTCGATTTAACTCACTTTCTAAATCAAAATTCATCTCCCCCCTCTTTCTTTTTAATGGTACAAGGAGAACTTTGTAGTACTACTTATCGAAAGAAATATGCATTTTGTTTTTCTCGAGGCTGTTAGAAATACTCAAGAATGGCTCAGGTATAAATTACCTTGTCAACCATCCAGCCATTCAGCCAAGTAGCCAACCAACCATCCAACCAACCAACCAGCCAACCAACCAACTAAACTCACGTCTGTCCTGTCATAGTCCGCGCAGGAGGGGGGGGGGGGGGGGGGGACCGGCCTACCTGCTCCAAGACCTGTCTATAGGCGAAGGTTGAGCCTAGGTCCAGCACGATGGTCTTCCTCTCGTCGTCCTTCATGTCGAAGCCCCTCAGGATGCTGTAGGCGTTGTCGATGTCCCGGATCCGGAAGGCGTCCACGGCTCGGGCCATCTCCGGCCTCCTCTGGAAGAACTGGTAGAGCTTCTGCAGTCGCCACAGACCTGTGTGGAGGATAGGGGAGGGAATTCTTTCCCGTTAAATTAATTGGTTATTGTTTGTCGTAACGAAGAACACCTGTTGAAAATGTGGCTGTACTGATGGCGCGTTTCAATAGTCTAAGACGTACATAGGAGATCGCTAAATGGTTTAAGAATCAGAAAATAAGTTTAAAAGTAGCTGTTTTAGTTCAGGTGGAAATGTACTCTGCCTCTGTCTCTATATCTCTCTCTGTTACTGCCCCCTTTTCTCTCTCTCTCTCTCTCTCTCTCTCCTCTCTCTCTCTCTAAGCCCCCCCCACCCCCCACCCCCCCACCCCCTCCTCCTCTCCGTGTTCTTCCCCTTCAAACTGCTCATTCCGGCTTCCTGTTTACAGACACAGCCTAGACTGCTCCGCCGTAGTCCCTACTCCGGCAATCCACGAGGGAGGAGCAGTGAAGGCTAAGCCGTCAAGAGGCACCTCATCACGGAAGACACTGCCCTGCTGACGAATCAGTTTCAATGGTGTTATGTTGGTGCCTGTTTTGATATACACAGGACATCACTCACCAAGCCCTTTACTGACCACAACACTTGCTTAGTCGAGAACCGGCGTGAGCGAGCGTCCCTTCCTTCGGAGGACGCCACCATGTCCGTCAAAGAACAGTCTTCATGAATTCGCCGAGATCAGCGACCTCGCCACGGACTCACCAAAGGCATAGACTGTGAAGAGGGAATCAAGACTGAGGTCACCGTGACAGCAAGGCATGAAAGGCTGTGCCGATCGATGAGTATGAGAATGATGAAGATGACAAACTTCCATTCTGGCCTGAGACCGCATGACACGGCTGAACGCTACGCTTACTTTCATACAATATCCCGGCGTCAGCTGAGAGATACACACAACCGCAGTGTTAGTCAGAAAATGTTAGTAGCACTCTCAAAGACGTAGCAACTGAGTGGATGAAACTCGACTGTGCAGTTGCAGTGCTGCTCTGTTGAGCCCATAATAAACGCATCTCTTGGAAGGAGCCTGCTGAAGCAGAAAAATCCCACAAGTTTGTTTGCTCTGGTGAGGGTCGAACCCATGACCTGTCAGTCGCGAATAGGCAACACTAACCGCTGGGCCACGACGGCTGGTACCCTGTGACAGGTTTAATCACTAACCGTTTTCATTAACTCACTCCAAGCAGCGTGATAATGGCTTCAAGAGGGACGAAGTTAACAGACTGGAGAGTGACTAAAAAAAAAAATGCTGCCGTTGGAAAATACTGACTGTGTATAGAAACTGGAAGCGAAAAGGTTAATGCCAGTTTGATCTGTTTGCTCTCTATCTTGTCTGTCTGTCTGTCTGTCTGTCTGTCTCTGTCTTCTCTCTCTCTCTCTCTCTCTCTCTCTCTCTCTCTCTCTCTCTCTCTGGGTGTGTGTGTGTGTGTGTGTGTGTGTTTAGGCTCTAACTGTTCACACACTTTGGAGCTGAGCTTGGCGAGAGGGTTTCGGTTTAATGGTTGCCTAGTTACTGGAGCAGGTGAGCTGATTTAACGTAGAGCTCTACTGTTTGGTTGATTGTCGCTTTAGTGTTAAGAGGAAAAGGCGATTGGTTGGTTGGCTGGTTGGTAGGTTGGGTACGTGGTTTATGGTGGCTGGTTGATTGGTGCAGTGACTGGTATGCTGAAGAGTAAAAGCACATCGTACCCTTATTGATTTGTTGTCCTCTCTCTCTCTCCCCTCTCTCTCTCTCCTCCCTCCCTCCTCTCTCTCTCTCTCTCTCTCTCTCTCTCTCTCTCTCTTTCCTGGTAGTGGAATACCTCTCTTGATTTTTAGTGCTCTCTCTCTCTCTCTCTCTCTCTCTCTCTCTCTCTCTCTCTCTCTCTCTCCCCTTCGCTCCTTCCATCTTCCCTTCTTTCTGTTTTCTGTCGTCCTTTCCTAATATAATTATTTTCTTTCTTTCACTTCTTACTTTCTTTCTGTTTGTCACATACTAATTTCTCACGGTGTTAATCTTGTGTTGCGATCAAACCTATCCGTATGAGATCCTCCATCCCCACCACCCGTAGTCCTGCTCTTCCCTCGCTTTCCAAACATCAAAAGTTTTCCAACTGCGTAGAGAAATAAAAACTCACATTATTTGTATTAAGAAACTAAGTCAAATCTATTAGAGTCAAATGATTCGTATAACGAGACTAACACACCCAGATCAGTCTCGTTTACATCCGTTTTTTAAACCCAATTTTGTTTTCTTTCAAAACGCTTTCCTTATCAATTCCACTGCCACATTCTCATGATTCCTGTACGTCCCAATTCTTCAGGCCTGGACTAGCGGAGGGGGAGGAGGGGAGTGCTCTAGTTAAAGCATAGCAAATTCCACATCCACTACTTCAGTCCTTGTTCTTCTGTCAGTTTCAGTATTACATACCTTCTCATTTGAAGACTGTGCATTATGCATGGTGTGGCACTCTTTCATTCTTCTGTTTCATTCTGTCTGTCTGCCTGTCTTTCTTTCTTTCTTTCTTTCTTCCTTTCTTTTCCTCTATTTCTTTCCATTTCGTGTCATTCCTGCTTTTTTCAATTTTATTCGTTTTCTATCTTTAGTTTTTTCTTCTTTAGTTTCTTTCTTTCTCTATCTGTATCCACCTTTTTTTCTTTCTTCCATTTATTTTTTTTTCTTTCCTATTTGTTCTCCCTTCGTTCTTCCTTCTTTTTTTTTTCTTTTTTTTTTCTCTTTTTCTTTCTATGTATCTCTGTCAACTCACCGTCGTCACTATCGTACACATAGTAGACTTTGTGGTTAAGCGGGATTCCTGCGATGACCCGAATAACAGCGTCGACGAAAGGTGGCGCCATGCTGACGTCATACTGGTACTGGTCACGTGATCCCTGGCGCGTGGACGAGGCCAGGATGAAGGGCACGTGCAGGGCGTGGCTGTATGACTGGATGGTGTTGTACGTGGAGGGGTGGGTGGTGCCCACCACGGCGTGCACTCCCTCGCCGAACAGGTTGCAGACTGCACACAGGATATCAAACTGTGATTTTCGCCTTCATCATAGTTTAACTCAAAGACCATACAACGACGACAACATCAACAACAACAACATCAACAACAGCACACAGCACACATCTCTCTCTCTCTCTCTCTCTCTCTCTCTCTCTCTCTCTCTATATATATATATATATATATATAATGTATATGTACGTGTATATATATATATATATATATATATATATATATATATGCATATATATATATATATATATATATATATATATAGAACAGTATAGTTAAAAAGCCTAAAATGATTCTACGAGTGCTCGACCCCTTGGGGAGCAACATTAGTAAAAACAAGTATTAAAAAGGAATGCTAAAATTATCTACAAATTTGTTTCTAGCGCTTGGCTATCGTCAGGATGGAGTTTGGGTTGCCCACCGCCGGTGTTATAGAGCGTGTGGGGCCCGGTTGTAGCTGTTTTGACGTGCGTGTTGGTTGCACGTGTTTTGGGGGATTTTCAGGTTGTTGTACGGGGTGTGTTCACTAACAACGATTTCCATTTATGCCTGCAGTTATTTACTATTTCTGTTTTAGTATTAAGGGTTGCTAAGTGAGGTTTACATAGTATTAGCCATTTTTCAGTAAGGCATAGGTTGCATCTTTTTGAGATATTGCTGTATGGTGATGCCCTTTTTATGATTTTCCAGGATATGTTATAGTTTATTTTTGTGTCTTTAAGTTTCCAAATGTATTTGCTCAATTCAGTTTGGTTTTTGTATTTTTCTTTGTTGAATGACTGTTTGTGGAGGAGGCACTACAAAGAAGTGGATACAATTACAAACTACAATACAACCCAGATAACAACACAAATAAAAGCAAGAAAAATAGAAAAAGAAAAATCATATGGTACAACCCCCCATACGACGGGAAACTCAAAACAAACATAGGGAAAGAATTCTTCAAAATCTTAACAACTTCATTCCCAAAAGAACACAAACTGTCCAAACTATTTAACAAAAACACTGTCAAACTATAGTACTCATGTATGCCCAACCTCAAAAACCTAATTGATGCATCCAACAAAATGAAAACCAACACAGCAAAGAAGGGTGAAGAAAGGAAATCTTGCAATTGCACCAAAAAAGAGCAGTGTCCACTAAGCAATAAATGTCTTCACAACAATATTGTATACCAGGCTGCCGTGACATCAGAAAATGAAAAAGAAACATACATAGGGATAACTGAAAACCACTTCAAAACCAGATATGCAAACCACAAACAGTCATTCAACAAAGAAAAATACAAAAACCAAACTG
>CM065728.1:48555184-48557684 GCA_033310375.1 Conus canariensis | reverse complement strand
CGGGTTCTACGCAAGCCGAACCACCCCCACCGACTCTCCCGTCTCAGGTAAAACTGCCGCTACAGTGTTTTCCCGGTCCAATCTGTTCGTTATGTGACATGACTCCCGTAGACATACCAGTTATGACTGTCTCCATTAAAGCCACATCAGAAGAGTGCCGATTTTCAAGTGATTCCATCACGCACCACTTGCTGCCGCACGTGCCACTCACGTGGCGGGCCACGTAGCTTCTCCCTTCATACCTCGGTGTTAAAGGTTGGGAAAACCTCATAGATCCGACGGACTGTTGTGTTTGATCCAAACTGTGTTACATCACACTGCACTGCACATGTTGAGAAGTCAACACTTCATTCTGACAAGATAACTTAACCCCCATCCCGCAATTGACTGTTATATTCCTCCGACAACCTGTCACTCACAAAGCTCGATTCCCAAAAAGGACATAACAAGCTCCAAATTCACAGACTCACCATTCTGGAAATAGGTCTTCACAGTATGTCAAACTTAGAACCTGGTGTGTGGTTGAGAGGGGAGTAAGTTTCGCTGACTGACCCAGAAGAAAAGTAAACGGGACCTAGTTTCTAAGTATTGAATATCCACATTGTTTAATACTTGCACCTGATGCTATAGCAGGATAACCCTATGACAGTGCGTGATAAACACCTTTAAGGTGATTAATGATTATTGCTGATTGTCTGTATGCTATGTAGTAGGTGACCCTAATTACTATTTGTGTTAACTGTATTCCAGCAAAGGTTTACTCTATTTGAGTAGTTGACTACTTTGAGGAGTTCTTTCCCTTCCAATGATTAGCAGCCCCCCCCCTCTCTCTCTCTCTCCCCCCCCAACACACACACACACACACACACACACACACACACACACACACACACACAGCAATCGTTATAATCCACACAATGCTCGAGTAAAGAAACTAAAATGGAAACAGACAAGTTAAAGATGATACATTCATATTAGTCCTCTTATGCCGGCTGGGATCGCACACTTTACTGAAAGTTCAGACCACAAGTGTAAGAATTCGTCAAACAAGAGCCCCAACCTAAGACCCACAAACCAGGTTCCATCCACCTTAGGACCCCATCACGTCTGCAGCAGCTGGTACAACACAGGAACGACAATCCGCGCTAAGATGTGGTCAAGGGGACACCAGCCGACCAATCAGCAGGCCTTCACTACGTGGTGACGTCAACACTCAGTAGAGAGAGAGTGAGATTCTTCAGCCTCTCCACTCGGGCAAACATACGCCAGCTAAGACCTCCTATACCTTACCGGGACTCCTAAGTCAGATCGGTCAGACATGTCTATGCCCACTCTTTTGTGATGAGAACAGCAAAACCAGACTGACTTTCTTTGATTTTGAAATGTTTTGTATGTTGTGATCAAATATACAAAGTGAACATTGGTTTGTCTGCACTTAAATTGTGTCAGCCAGCTTGATCTTATATCTTTTATGATCAAGTATTCTTAAGTGTATAAGCCTGAGGTAAAGTACATCTAAGCCATTCTGGAGTAATTTTAATAATCCGGAAAAGAACAGGACCAGGACCGGAAAGTTGCTCTTTTTATTACTAGTTTGAGAGAGAGAGAGAACTGGAAATACATTAAAAAAAAAGAACACACACACACACACACACACACACACACACACACACACACACACACACACAAATCTGTTATCTTGAGTCCATCATCTTTTAGAGAACCATACCTTCCACAAATTTCAACCACAGCGAATTCATTGTGTAAATCTGTATCACACGACAGATTGAGGGTCTCTCCACATTACAGTCTAGATTGTGACACATTTTCCATTGAACGTGAATGCTGTGAAACACTGTCAAAAGTTGATAATTTTTAAAGAAGTAACGCATGTCCGTGGATCATTAAAACTTTGTTGTGATACAGCTTTTTTACATTCCATTTTATGTCATATCTAAAAAGTCAATATTTCTGGTTATCAATGTATCTATATATTTACCTATCCACCTTTCTATCTGTCTATCCATCCATCTATCTATCTATTTATTTATCTATCTACATCTATCTTATCTATTTATTTATCAATCTACATCTATCTATCTATCTATCTATCTATCTATCTATCTATCTACCTATTTACCTGTACATACATATACACGTACGACAGGCAGCTTCCTAAATCGCAACCAACCAAAGAATTACTTCCCTTTGCCGGAAAATAAAACCCCGAATAAAAGTAAGTTTTCTTTAATGAATTGAACCAAACAGCGGATGAAAAATTTTGTATGACCTTTGCGGAGGGCTGAAGTCTTCCGTGTGCCATTTCAGGCGATGTGTCTAGTCTTTTATGAATTTTTTAAAATTTTTTTTTATCTCACCCGGAAAATTAGTTTTCGTCACTAAAACTGAAAAAAAGTTTCCTTTTTTTTTCTTTCTATTTGTGTCGTTTGGCTAGTTCTTGTTGTTCTGCTTGTTCTTTCATTCAGCCGGACAAAAAAAT
>CM065728.1:48547684-48550184 GCA_033310375.1 Conus canariensis | reverse complement strand
TATTGTGATTTTTAAGTTGTGGTTTTTAAAGCACCTTCAGATTTTTTAAGGACACTTTTATATTGTTCATATATATATATATATATATATATATATATATATATATAAAATACAAAACAAAGCAATGGCGGTTACCGTCTTTTTTCTTCTCCGGGCTTGACCACTTGTATGATTTGAGTAATACCAAATTTTGGCCATTATAGGCATAATTATAGGCAAATCCGTGAATAGATACCTGTAAAATAACATTAGGATGAAAGTCATTCGTATGACAAGATATGCAGGCAAGAAAAAAATAAGTACAATTGTAAGATGAAATATTACATTTGCTAGAGACTCAATGGCTTCTTCGTCTGAAAACACTGAAAACAAAATGTTTTTCCCCCACATTTGTCACTGATAACATGAGCGCAAAAGCCATGATATTGTTATAAGAATTCCAAAAAAAAACTTTGGATACACACTGTTCATTTCCACACAGATCTACAGGAAGAGAATCAAACAAGCTACATGAAGACATTTCAGTTCTTATTAGGTTCAGGTAATACACATAGCTCGACTCAAAGGACTTCTTACTTCGTGCTGACAGCGCGAAAATCAACCTGAAGTTATTTGGTTCAGTATATTTGCATTGAATGAGTTTCATTCTCACATCACACACAAGTGGGCATGAAACCAGCAATAAAGAAACGGATGTGATATTACCCTGCTGTATTACACAAGTGATACGTTAACCGATGAACGGTTTCTGCTTCTCCTCTTCTCCGCCATGATTGCGTGGTGGTAGGGATTGGAGAGGGGGAGGGAGGGGGGGGGGGAGGTTATTGGGACATCACTCTTGAAGAACAATTCACCAGGCGTATACAGTTGTGTGCCTAGGCTTGGCTCTCTATAAAGGTTTTCCCCTGTCCATTCAGCGATGTTGTCAGTCTGCCTGTTTCTCTCTCCTCCCTTCACGTTTTCCCTGTCAACAATGTTCTTGTGAATTGTATGAGCAGGGCCACTGTTTCTTGTAGAATGGCTATACCAACGAAGCTTTCTTTTTAGCAGCTCATGTCAGTAGATTTTCGTATGGATCGATGCGCTTCCTGATGATTTGACGCACTTTTTCGTAGGTAATGTGATCGGTATATGACTTGTTCTACGTCTAAATGGACGCATGCAATGTTAAACATATCCAATGTTTTCCACGCAGATTACTTATACATGTTTATTTTCATCTCAAGCATGATTCTCATACGTGCGGCGTTCAAATCTGCCACCACTGTATGTAAGCTTACTGTTATGCTAATCCAGCCACCTACAGCCAGTAATCCTCTGCTCGAGACATTTCAAAAATCCTCATACATTTTACAAAACTTAGTTATCCAATACATATCCTGCATCACACGAATGTAAACACTGTCGAATATTACAAGCCCATGTCCTCTTACCATTATAACCGAAAGGTTAGAGACATCCAGCAGACGTTATGGTAGTCCTGTATTCATCGATTCTAATTGATTTCATCAACAGGTTTGTATGTTTCAAACATGAAATCGGATAATATCGGATACTTTTCAAAGGCACCTTAAACTATGACATTCGGCAAGCTACGGTCTACGTCTAAAAAATGCTTCATAACATAAAAATAAATTTCTTCAGTTGTGAAGACACTTTTCAAGAAAGCCAACGTTTTTGATCCTTATTTCAATATTGCTGCACCTGAGAATGAAAAAGTAAACTTTGTAAGAACATTAAACAAACTGCAATCCACCTCGTAAAAAAAGTTGAAGGGCAACGACAATACTTTTTTCGCTCACACTGTGACCTGACATGCAAAATTGAAAATATATTTGGTTGTCAAGTAAATACCAAGAAATGAGTAAGCACTGACAATCATTCGCTACCATGATCCATATCTCAGTACGTGCCACATATCTCCACCTACCAAACACGATCATATATGTCGTATTCATACAAACTTTGAATTCAAGTCTAATTGCTACTGAATACAAAGTTGTTAGTATTTCAAGACCAGTCACGATAGTCACATTGATAAATGAACAATATCTCCCGCCAAAATTAAAACAAAACAAAACAAAAAGAACTAAAACAAAACAAAACAAAAAATCCAAACAGCTCCAGGTCTGTCGTTTTCAAACATTTCCAACCTAAACATTGGTATATAAGGAAATTAATGCACGCTGCAGACGCCTCTTTAGTACTGTCATGCAAACACATGGCAAGCTCCACAAATTCGGCCCCATCCCTTACTTTTGTTTATATGTTTTGTATCACAGCATTACTTTGTAGTCAACGAAAATTGAATCTAAAGCCGTTACAAACTCAACAAAGGCACAAACAACTTCTGTTCCATCACACACTGGTAAAGAAGAGCAGCAAGCCTGGTAAATGTATGACAGTCTGTGTAATACCTTTCTTGTCAACCCCATTTGATACTCTGCTGTTTTGTTACTCACACGTGCCCATTCATGCCATCTGTCATTAACAACTGAAC
>CM065728.1:48520184-48532684 GCA_033310375.1 Conus canariensis | reverse complement strand
AGTTGATCTTACCATCTTTTCTTCGCTCCTTTTTTTCTCATAAAGCATAATAGATCAACATTTTCGCTAAACGAATAATAAATTTGCTTCCGTTCTGAAACAATACTGCTAAATTTGTGTATTCATCTAGGTTTCCTAAAACTATTGCTGAATATTTAGTTAATTGTCTGATATACTCGACCCACCAAATGGAAATAACTTCCTCTTCTGCATCATTGCGAAAAAGGACAAGCATGTGATGTTCCCATGTATCTTTTATGAGTGTTTCTGTCGTATTATTTGTGGAGAGAGGAGAGAGAGAGAGAGAGAGAGAGAGAGAGAGAGAGAGAGACAGACAGACAGACAGACAGACAGACGACAGACAGACAGACAGACAGACAGAGAACTATTTGATGTTTCCATGTATCTTTTGTGAGCGTTTCTTTGCATCTTTTTGAAGAGAGAGAGAGAGAGAGAGGGAGAGAGAGAGAGAGAGGGGGGGGCAGACAGACAGACAGACATACAGAGGCAGAGAGAGACAGTGAGGAGAGAGAGAGAGAGAGAGAGGAGAGAAGAGAGAGAGAGAGAGAGAGAGAGAAAGAGAGACAGACAGACAGACAGGCAAATAGACAGACAGTTACGGAAAACACAAGAAAATATTGGCGTCACAAACATCAAATGGCCAGACACAGGAGGCTAAGTGGAGCAGGGATGGGTGGAAGTGGATGGAGGCAGACACTCTGACAGGTCACCGATGCCAGAGCTTGGACACCAGAAGGCTTTCCTCTCTTCTTTCCGGGTCAGACCGACCACTGCCAGGAAAACAGTCCCTACAATTGTCCAGTCAGCTGCCTTCCTGGCCGCATCTCATTGTGTATGTGTGTGTGTGTGTGTGGGTGGGGGGGTGGATGGGTGTGTGTGTGTGTTTGTTGTGTGTGTGTGTGGGGGGGGGGGGGGAGGCGTGGTGGTGGTGTGTGTGTGTGGGGGGGGGGGGGGGGGGGCGGTGTGTGTGTGTGTGTGTGTGTGTGTGTGTGTGTGTGTGTGTGTGGTGCGCGGGTGTGGGGCGTTGTGTCTCTGTCCCTCCCATCTCTCTCTCTCTCTCTCTCTCTCTCTCTCTCTCTCTCTCTCTCTCTCTCTCTCTCTCTCTCTCAATCATGAAGCGATCATATTTAAGAACTTATCAACATTCACGTGTGAAAAGTTTTTTTTTTTTTTTTTTTTTTTTATTTTTTGCTCTTTTAAACTGAAAAATGAAATGAAATATGAAATGAGATAATTCAGTAAACAGATTTGAATCAGGCTCTGGAAGTATGGTATACTGTTTTCCCATAACATATACAACAAGCATGCATCTCTTCAAAGTATCAGAGTTACATATTGGATAAAACCAACAAGGCTAACAAACAAAGGACAGAATCTATGTGTGAAAGGGATGCTCTGCTAAAGGATGGTTCTCATGGCGGGAGGAAGGGGGGGGGGGGGGGGGGGACGTGCAAGGAAATAAACTGACCTCTCAGATATCAGAAGAAAAGGGTGTATTTTTTTTTTTTTTTTACAATATCTAATTAATAAAAAAAGAAACATAGGAAATGACTTTGGAAAGCCAAATACAGATTACTTAAGAAAAAAAAATCTGACCCTGTATTAAATTCAACAGAAGATATATCTGCTAGTAAACTGAACTACCATTACCCACTACAGCAAATTAAATAATGCAGAAATATATATATATATATATATTATAATATATTACATATATAATATATATATATATATATATATAATATATAGAGAGAGAGAGAGAGAGAGAGAGAGAGAGAGAGAGAGAGAGAATAACCATTCACAAGAATTAGATTAAAAAAAATGCCAGGAAAGGAATACGCATTCAACATTAGACTCTTTTCGCATCCCCGAAAATGCATTTCCAGACAGTTCAGTGGTTTTTTTTTAACGTCTGTCCACCATCGATGATATTAGACATAATAAAAGGCAACAGAGATCACTGAGAAAGGCAAACATACTGTCTCTAGTCATATTCCTTCACCTCTCTCCTTCACATGTTAGAATCGAGACACTCCACTTAGAATACTTCTGAAAATACATTAATAAAAGCACACCAGTCTGACAGACTATGACTGGGCAATAACGTGTGCGATGTCCGTAATACAAGTGTCATATAAATATGGTCAGTGCTTTCAAAATATGCAGTATTTATACCTTTTAATTTGTATTGCCCGCTTAAAATTGAACAATCTAGTAGTACAATTTTCGACACGTCCGCTCTGTATGCTCATAATCACACTTTTAAAAAGGTGCTATAATCCAGTTCCTGTCTGTAGGGTTTGTTATTGAAAACACTCTGTAACGTGCATTACAGTCAGTGCGCTCATGACACTTTCTAAGAAAACAATGCTATCAAAAGATCATTTCCACGCTTGTTTCATAGCTCAAACCCTCTGGAAACATGGAATACTCCCAATAATCTATTTCTTCCGGTCCATCAACGCATCCTGTACACACACTATGTAATCAGAAGTTTCTTTCTTCAGAGCCCATGTACTCAAAAGGCACCGAGTAAACAAGTGGTGCTATCAGCAATTTTTTTTTACACTTTGTTCAAACCCTCTGAATCAAGTAATGCTGCAATCAGCGAACTCTTCACGAGCTGTACTCAACACATCCAGGCAACAGTCAAAACGTCTGCAGGTCTGTGTCTTCACAGTGTGTAATCTCAAACTTCATGTCAACAAGTGCTTCCAGAAATCCATTTCTTCATCATCTGCAAGGGAAAAAACCATGTCAACAAGCAGGTCTACTAACAGCCTATTTTTTTCACCACCTTTACTCTCAAATACATCATAAATCAGCATTGTGGTCAGGTGAGTATTTTTTTCACGCTCTGTACACTCAAGAAAATCCTGTAAACAAACAATGCTATTTCCAGTCTTTTTACTAACGATTCATACACTTAAAGGACCCTGTAAACAAGCACTGCTATCAACAGACCGCTGCATCAAGGTCTCTTCACGTCAAATAAACCCTGTCAATAAGCAATGATGCGGCAAGTCCATTTCTTCACACGGTCTATATACACAAAAACTCAGTCAACAGGCAATGATATTGGCAGTCTATTTTTCACGATCTGAACAAACCCTGTGAATAAGCATGGCATATACTGTTTGTTTCTTCAAGGATTTTACACTCAAAAACCCTGTCAATAAGCATGATATAAGTAGTGTACTTTTTTCACGGTCCATTCATTGAAATACCAAGACAACCAGCAATGATATAGGCAGTTCATTTCTTCACTAGACGAGAGATGCGGAACAACCGCAAACTGACAAGTTCTGAATCTCCCTAGCGTGGCGTTCAGAAGTTAAAATATGACTGCCATTACACTCTTCAGATTACTTATACCCAGTTACTGAAGCATTACATAGTTAACGCACACATTAACATTTAAGCCCAAGGACAATGATTTAAGTTTATGAAGTGTCACATAAAAACGGAATTACACTTTTATTTTTAACTTCAGGATGTCGTTCACATTACCATCTTCACAAATCGGTTTACAACCTGTTTAGAAACATAGGATCACACTATCCTCAGTTTTGAACAATACATATATTCCCAGTATTTTTTAAATCAGGATAGCCTGAATTAAAAGCTAAAATTCTCTACCAACTAGTACAATAAAACCCACCACTGACATAAACAAAATTAGCCAGAAGTTTCTAGCTTTTTTTTCTGTCAGTGTTTGCTTGTGTGGAATATTCTGTGCAATCATGAGCTTATTTCAGAGAAAGTTGTCAAATACTTTCTTTTGAAATTAAATGGGGTAACACTATTTAAATTGATCTTTCAAGGTAGAAAATACTTTTGCAGGTAAATTTACAACAGCTGCTTTGATAATGATAATAACAATAATAATAATAATGAATATGATGATGATGATATTAGAAGAAGAAGAAGAAGAAGAAGAAGAAAGAAAGAAGAAGAAGAAGAAGAAGAAGTGCTTCGGATCAGGCAGGCTTACTACATAATTATGATGGCGGATTTGTTGTTCATTCGTTTTGTACAGCGTGTGCGCGGGGGGAGAGGGGGGTGTGAGGGGAGGGATGGGACGTGGAGGTGGGGGGGGGGGGGGGGGCTGATAAACGCAACTGCTCTTTTACCGCCAGTATTTGTTTCATGCTATGCAGACAGGGTTTGTTTGCTCTTGAAACGATACGGTGTAAGTGAACAGACATGATTTAACTTCAGCTTTAGGTATCTGTGGCATAGATGTACACTGAGTTGTTTTTTTTTTCCAGACAAGTAAAACACACACCAACTCGTGAAACTGACAGTTTCAATGGGAAAAAAAGCTTTAGCTAACCGCGCCTGGTATAACAGAAACTCTTCATTATATCAACGATCTTTGTCTAAATAAAGATTGCTTTCTACATGCTTTAAACACAAGCAAAATACATACTCCTGTACAAATGAGGAAAAACATGACCAACCCACCCATTCCTCGACCTATTTTGTCTACCCTTTCAAAGCCATTACAAGAGCATATAAAAATATAATCTTTTCCTACTAGAAATATGACCTACTACACGCCAATCTTTCTGGATTTACATAGAATAATTCATATATCTGCTATTTTCGTTCTTATAGAAACGTTTCGTTCATTCTATTATATGTGCTAACAATACATGTTTTTCATTTCTTCTTTTCTGTCTTGGCCTCAGAGACCTGTATTCGAAGAAAAGGAGTCATGCTTATTCCTTCACTCTCTCCGTTATTACAATACTCCCGCTCCACTCGTTATTAAAACGCTCTCTCTCTCCCCATCTCTCTCTCTCCTCTCCTCTCTCTCTCTCTCTCTCTCCCTCTCCTCTCTCTCTCAGATCTGCTTCATACTCTGGGATCAATGGTGGGTGGTGTCAACAGGAAAGAAATAGCTGAGTGACTGGGGTTCTGCTTTGAAAAAAGAATGATTTCTATTTTAGTTAATTTCGTAGCATTCACAAAACTAATTTGTGAATGTTTATTTCAGTGTTTCAATGTGATGTGTGCGTGCGTGCGTGCGTGCGTGCGTGGGTCCGTGCGTGCGTGCGTGCGTGCGTGCGTGCGTGCGTGCGTGTGTGTGTGTGTGTGTGTGTGTGTGTGTGTGTGTGTGTGTGTGTGTGTGTGTGTGTGTGTGTGTGTGTGTGTGTGTGTTCTTTAAGAGGGTAGAAAGTGGGCAAGTCTGTAGATCGTGGAAAAGTACACACACACACACACACACACACACACACACACACACACACACACACACACACTCTCTCTCTCCTCTCTCTCTCTCTCTCTCTCTCTCTCTCTCTCTCTCTCTATATATATATATATATATATATATATAGTAAAAACAAGTATTAAAAAGGAATGCTAAAATAATCTACAAATTTGTTTCTAGCGCTTGGCTATCGTCAGGATGGAGTTTGGGTTGCCCACCGCCGGTGTTATATAGCGTGTGGGGCCCGGCTGTAGCTGTTTTTAGGTGCGTGTTGGTTGCGCGTGTTGCACGTGTTGCTCCCCAAGGGGTTAAGCACTTGTAGAATCAATTTAGGCTTTTTTAACTATACTGATCTTAATCGCTCCTCACGTTGAGCACTGTGGCCTGAAGGATTTTAAAATGGAGGAAACCAATTTTAGGCAGTCAACAAAAAACATACCATTTTCTAATCCGCAATCATATATAAAAAAAAATTAATAGAACAAACAGAAAAGTTTGTACACAACATGAGATGGAAAGCTTTCTTTTTCCTAAACCCAAACGCAAAAAAAGAGGATAAAAACATCTACGGTTTCAAATCATGGCGATCACCACCAGCCATAGACGAAATGAAACCTTTTGAAGATAAAATGAAAAGATTGATAGCCAATATTGAATTAAAAAAATCCAACACAACGATTTCCAAACAACATTAAAAAAACAAATAAAACAAGTACAAAATGACAAAAAAATATTTGTGAAGGCTGATAAAACTAGCAATTACTACAAAATGGAACCAAAGGAACTCACTCTCAACTCCTCGACAAAAACATCCAGAAAAAGTACAAAAAAGCCGACAAAAATGTACATGACAGTATCCGCACTAAAGAAAAGGAACTTGCACAGCGCATAGACCTAAGTGACAGGGTAGAAGCGACAGCAACAAAAGAAGCTTTCATAACACTCAAAGACCACAAGCCCAACTTTCATAACAATCCAACATGTAGACTAATAAATCCATCCAAATCTGAACTAGGCAAAATAAGCAAGAAAATTCTGGAAAAAAAAATAAAGAACGTAAAACCAAACCCTGAATACAATCTCTGGAAGAACACATACGAAGTTATCCAATGGTTCAAAAAACTCAATAAACAAAGTAATACAGTATTCATCACATTCGACATAGTAGACTGTTACCCATCCATAGATGAGGAACTACTCAACAAAACACTGAAGTTTGCCAGTAACCACACAGACATAACAGGGTCAGAAATGGAAATCATTCTCCACACCAAGAAAACATTACTGCACAGCAAAAACGAAACCTGGATCAAGAAAACGAACAGAAACTCAACATTTGACGTAACCATGGGTTCATATGATGGTGCAGAAACATGCGAATTGGTTGGACTATTCATACTATCCAACATCAAGAAAAAGCTCGGAAAACAAGTCGGACTATACAGAGATGACGGCCTTGCTGCACTAACCAACAACCCAAGAACCATTGAAAATAAGAAAAAAAGAACTATGCAAAATCTTTCAAAATCACAACTTAAAATTACCATTGAAGCAAACAAAAAGGTAGTGAACTACTTAGACATAACACTGGATCTCAATAATCACATATATAAACCATACAAGAAACCCAACGACACACCTCTTTATGTACACATCAAAAGTAACCATCCACCATCTGTATTAAAGACCATACCCCACGGCATAAACAAGAGACTATCAAACCTGTCATGCAGTGAGAAAGTGTTCAACAATGCAGCAGTAGAATACCAGGAGGCACTCTAAAGAAGTGGATACAATTACAAACTACAGTACAACCCAGATAACAACACAAATAAAAGCAAGAAAAATAGAAAAAGAAAAAGCATATGGTACAACCCCCCATACGACGGGAAACTCAAAACAAACATAGGGAAAGAATTCTTCAAAATCTTAACAACTTCATTTCCAAAAGAACACAAACTGTCCAAACTATCGTACTCATGTATGCCCAACCTCAAAAACCTAATTGATGCATCCAACAAAATGAAAACCAACACAGCAAAGAAGGGCGAAGAAAGGAAATCTTGCAATTGCACCAAAAAAGAGCGGTGTGCACTAAGCAATAAATGTCTCCACAACAATATTGTATACCAGGCTACCGTGACATCAGAAAATGAAAAAGAAACATACATAGGGATAACTGAAAACCACTTCAAAACCAGATATGCAAACCACAAACAGTCATTCAACAAAGAAAAATACAAAAACCAAACTGAATTGAGCAAATACATTTGGAAACTTAAAGACGCCAAATAAACTATAACATATCCTGGAAAATCATAAAAAGGGCATCACCATACAGCAATATCTCAAAAAGATGCAACCTATGCCTAACTGAAAAATGGCTAATACTATGTAAACCTCACTTAGCAACCCTTGATACTAAAACAGAAATAGTAAATAACTGCAGGCATAAATGGAAATCGTTGTTAGTGAACACATCCCGTACAACAACCTGAAATTCCAAAAAAACACGTGCAACCAACACGCACCTAAAAACAGCTATATAACACCGGCGGTGGGCAACCCAAACTCCATCCTGACGATAGCCAAGCGCTAGAAACAAATTTGTTGATAATTTTAGCATTCCTTTTTAATACTTGTTTTTACTAATGTTGCTCCCCAAGGGGTTGAGCACTTGTAGAATCAATTTAGGCTTTTTAACTATACTGATATATATATATATATATATATATATATATATAGTATATATATATATATATATATATATATATATATATATATATATATATTCCTAAGAAAATGACCTCTGAGCACGGACATGATACAACTTTAAAAATTACAACCATACCCTCACCCCCTCTATACCTCCTCCAAGAACATGTCCTCACATTGGGTAAAATAAACATTATAGCTTGCAGTGAACTATTAAGATGTCCACCCATAAACGGCAGCAGCCAGCCAGCCACAGTGCTGACATCAGTTCCGGCTGTGTTGGCAGCATTTCTCACCAGCCGCTATCCAGAAGAAGAAGAAGCAGAGTGGCGGCAAAGTAAACCCATAGATCACATAACGTCTAGGTCCTCTGCCCCCCTGCCCCCGCCCACTTCACACCGTCTGTCTCCTTTCAGCCCACGAGCCAGGAGGATGCCAGTCCCTTCCCTTCCCCTTCAGGGAGATGTAGTAGACACTTTGGCGGATAGGTTCGCTTCATCAACCTCTTCCCGGGGAGTTTTTGCCGGCACTTTTAGGTAAATTAGCCCACCTGATCCTCTTATGTTCTGGTTAGGTAGGCTGGAAGAGAGAGAGACCGAGACGTTAATAGCTTCTGGTTCTGAGTGCAATGGCACAAGTAACTGTAAACCTTTTAGTGGAACATGGGGAACGCCGTTGTCGCCGGCGCTAAGCACAGATACGTCTCGTACGGTAGAGTGGACCGGCCACGGGTTCTGTCAATCTGCCAGTGCTAGGACAGGCTGATCGAAGCTGCTTCGTCCATGTTGTGTGAGATCATCCGTCTGCTGCAGACACCGCGCTGGCGGCTGGAATTCAGTGAAGCTTAGAGTGGTTTAATGCGGGGACGGGTCATCCGCTATGTCTCTTAAGCACGTTCTGTTCACTGTCAGGAATTTTTGTCACAGTGTTTTGACAGGTAAATGTCATGAAAGGTATTGACCAAAAATGAAGGGGTTTACAGTGAACTTGGCAAATTACACAATCTGGCTGGCGTGCGCCACTGGATTGTTTTAAAACCCTTGGTAGTGAAGACGCCATTCAATTGTAAATGGTAGGGTTCCTTTTGCTCCCAAATAAGCAGAGGCAACCGACATGGCCGTGATGCACAAATGCATCCAAATCTGACGACAGAAGACGACAGGTTGATGTAAGAAAGGGCAGTAACAGTCCCTACAGATAGCTGGGGAAGAATTCCACGTCTTTTGGAACACTTCTGGGGTTTTTTTCTATGCAGCTCGCACCCTCTCCTTTCTTATTTCGCTATGATGATTATCTTTTTTTCTAATCTGTGCTAAGATGCTATGATGACTGAATTCTTTTTATCCATATGTGCTAAGATACCATTGCTCTGCAGGAAGATGCCCAGTTAGAGAGAGGGGGTTTAGTAAACTCTGGTCACTGTACTGTCATAGTTTTATCTTGATCTTCACATAAAACCAAACCCTGTCAGTAACATTGCTCTTCAATGCCAATGGTTTTTTGAAGACCTGGTGAACAAAGGACGTCCTTTATGGGAGATCGCTCTTGCTTTCGCTTCATTGGCTTTAGGCTTTCTTTCTCTATAGAAACGTTCTCTCAGTGAGTGAAATCTTACTTGAAAAAATCGTAACATGGTATGGTAAAGAGGCCCCGTTACTGCTTTAATACGTGCTAAACTGTATTCGGATACTGTGTCAGCTGACAAATGCATTTAAAACATGTAATATAATGTGTGCATAATTGATGGCAGAAAACTGTTTCGAAAAAAGATTGTTATACAGCCCCTCCTCCCAGGGGATGAGAGCAAAGTATGAGACGGCCCACGAACTTTTTTTTTTTTTTTCATATTGCCAGTGTTCGTTAGCAGCGTATTTGAATGCTGACCGTTTAGATATTTTGCCAATTCTGTAAAACAAACAAACAAGCTAAGACATCTTCTAAAACCATCACCACAAGAAGATGTCTGATTGTGTGTGTTGACCCAGATTACACACACTGTTTATGTGGGGAAAATTGCGAGGTGCGCTTCTAGGGAAAAGGTTATGATCATTTATATAACAGAGGCGCCCGGGGACATAGCTAGAGTCGGAGATGTTAACGCTGTTCGGGTATATTATTACTACAGCCAGTTATTTCTGAAAGCTTATAAAAAAAAAAAACAAGATTGCAAGTTTCAGCAAGGGAAATAACACCTCTTTGTTGTTTTGTATAGTTTGTTCCTGGGTTGTTCTGTTTTGTTTTACTTTATTCACAAATGAACATATGGGCTTGGCGAGTGATGCCAACAACTTCAAAAGCGGTAGGTTCATGATAAAAAAAAAAATCCATCATAATCGTCACTTCTGTTCTGAGAGAGAAAGTACTCCCTTCGTTATGCGCGCGGTTCTTTCCGTATCATTGTATCATGGTATTGTCTGATAGCAGATTCGTTACAAGGCTTAGCTCGCAAAGTAGTGTATGTTTGATCAACTGTCATCGGTCTTCTTCCAAGTCTGTCTCGCCTTGTAGCACATAAATGATCCACGTAAGTGTTCAATTGACAAAAGTGATCTGCTTCGGGGGAACACAATTATTTTGTATGGGTGGTTCCCTGCGGCGAACTTCTTTAAAGTGATGCACTGCTCTAAGTTTAACACCCTCGTTTCCTCCGGGTTTTCTCCTGTTATCAAGCTGCATACAAAGTGTCTTACTAGCAAGCACACATGGAAATCAGGCGTGTGCAAATCTATCAGAATGTCTCAGTAAAAATCTACCAGGAACTTGGTAGGCTATCCTCCCCGCCCCCCCCCCCCCCCCCCCCCCAATGTCTACACAGCCCTGAAGGGCAAGGAAAGTCACACCGGCTCATGGGCTAAAAGGAGACGGTGTGAAATGGGAACAATGCAGACGACACAGACATCAAGTGATCCATGGAGTTACTTTGCCGCTTGTCCTCCTGTCCTGGCCAACGGCCATAGACGAGTGTTGCTAATCGGCTTACAGCTGGAATGTGTGTCAACGCTGTTAAGACGAGTGTTGCTAATAGGCTTACAGCTAGAATGTGTGTCAACGCTGTTAAGACGAGTGTTGCTAATAGGCTTACAGCTAGAATGTGTGTCAACGCTGTTAAGACGAGTGTTGCTAATCGGCTTACAGCTAGAATGTGTGTCAACGCTGTTAAGACGAGTGTTGCTAATAGGCTTACAGCTAGAATGTGTGTCAACGCTGTTAAGACGAGTGTTGCTAATAGGCTTACAGCTAGAATGTGTGTCAACGCTGTTAAGTGCTAGCTTCGAAAGAACTGACGGACACTTTGAAGCCTTGGTGCTGGTTTGGTCGTTTGTCTCGCTTTGTTACGACTTCTTCTGTTTTGCAGAGCCTGTCATCTTGATCGTAACGTGTGTTTGGGTCATGTTTATATCTATTAGTGTATGATTGGAAGAAATATTGAATACAGCGCACTGTCTTTTAAATGAAGCATGCGACTGTTCATAATGAAAACGAAATCACAAGAATTAAATAAGCTAGTAATAAGTCTTGGCAATTTAAACTCTGCAGTACTTTCGTATGTTGTGACAAACATAACAAACACACTCTTTGTTCGTCGATTGCTTGTGTGGTTCTACTGGCCAGAAGTATACATGCTTTTCTCACCCTCGCCATCTTTCCCCATTAGTCATTTTAAAACTTTAACGCCCTCACTCCGTTCCCCCCCCCCCCCCCCCCCTCTATTCTTCCTCCTTTGACCTCAATCTCGATCACGTAGGGCAGGTGAAATCATTAGAATCTTTTACTAGAGGTAAGCTTTCTTCATCAAAGGTCTTACTGAATTGTTGCCAGTGCCAGTCACAAGTTTTACGTTGTGTCCATAGGAACGATGTATTCACTTGATCCGTTTCCGAGATGATGATGAGGTTCGTTTTGCTCGTTGGGGAACTCCCCCCCCCCTCCCCCCCTCCTCTCCCGCAAAGCAAACACGGTGAAAGAAACATTGTAACGTAGAAGTAAACAGATGATAACGTTCTCTAAGATTTTCAAATGTTCGATAATTTGACATTAAATTGTTTTATTTAGACGGTAGAATAGGGACGGGTTCAGAAGACAGTGGAGTTGGATGTAGGAGCCAGGAAGGTGTGGTGTGTGTGTGTGTGTGTGTGTGTGTGTGTGTGTGTGTGTGTGTGTGTGCGCGTGTGCTGTGTGTCTGTGTGTCTGTGTGTGCGTGCGTGCGTGCGTGCATGCGCGCGTGCGTGCGTGTGTGTGTGCATGCGTGCGTGCGTCTGAGCGTGCATGCGTGTGTTTCCCTGCTGATCACATACAGGCAGGTAGAACTTCTGGTAATAATACTGGAAGTAAGATCATAGCCCCCTAACCTTCCCAAAAGTACACGAAATTTTAAGAACCTTCCAGAATTTGTTTACTTAATACTTCATGCATTTAGGCAGATACTATATTACATCATGGTTCTTGAACTTTCCAAAATAATCCATTCTTTATGACTGTCTCCCTCTCTCTCCCTCCCTCCCGCCCTTCCTCTGTGTGTGTGTGTGTGTGTGTGTGTGTGTGTGTG
>CM065728.1:48500184-48502684 GCA_033310375.1 Conus canariensis | reverse complement strand
ACACGAAATTGACATGGATTTGCATAGTATTTAAATGGAATATATTCCTGCCGTAGCTCACTGAGAGCAGAATAGAAAAACTAAAAGTGTATTTCGTCATCGATTGCCTTTTTACATAGTGGGCATATCAGACTGCTGTCAGAAACTGCATTATACCGTTGACGAGGACTGCTATATCTGAAATATTAAATATGAACTTGGACATGTAATCTTTAATATGTCTGTAAATAGCAAGCGAAAGATACATTTCGCAATTGTGGATAATTTAGAAGTTTTCTGTACCATGAAAACCTCTTACGTTCCTAAATGTGTTCATGCCAATTTTGCCATGAGAGAGAAGAGAGAGAGAGAGAGAGAGAGAGAGAGAGAGAGAGAGAGAGTGTGTGTGTGTGTGTGTGTGTGTGTGTGTGTGTGTGTGTGTGTGTGTGTGTGTGTGTGTGTGTGTGATTCTGTGACAAACTGGCGCCTTAGAAGAAAAGCCCAAAGCATTTCGATAGATAGTTACAAAAGTGGTCCAATATTTACCGATGCTAATGGACTTTGTGTTACGTTGCATTGTCTAAGAAGCTGAATTTTCTGTACGTAAATATTCCTACGCGTTACAAATTAGCAGCAGCGTGGACGTTGTCGTCGTCCTTGTCATCATCCTTGTCATCATTATCATCATCAATATTATCGTTATCGCCGTCGACGTCGTCTTCATCTTTGCTGTCCTAGTCGAAGACATCATCATCATCATCATCATCATCATCATCATCATCATCATCATTGTCGTAGTCATTGTCGTCGTAGAATTCATCGTCATCGTCGTAGTCGCAGTTATAGTCGACGTCGTCACCACTACCACCACCACCACCACCACCACCACCACCATCATCATCATCATCATCATCACTGTCGCAGGACAGCAGATCGTGGTGGCTCTGTAACGGACACCTGTGCAGTCAGGGAATTTCAGGCGATCCCTGTTCTAATACTTGGGTAGCAAGGTCGAGAGGTCATGACCCTCGGACACTCGGGTATCGCCGCAGCTCTCTGTCTTCCGTTGCGCAGAACAGAACAGAGGCGTCATGGTGCACCCTTGGGCAGTCAAAGATCTACACAGATCTCTGTCTTCCTTTGTGCAGTACAGAGTAGAGCTGTTATGAGACCGCTGGATAGTCAGAGATCCCTCTCCGCAACTCTCTGTCTTCAAGGAAGAAACAAAAGTTGACTGCAGGATTCGTTGTAAAATGAAAAAATAATAAAGTTTATAAAAACCTTTTGGTGGTAGTAGAATCCATTAGTGAGAACACTGACGTTTCAAGCCATAGGCCCGTTGTCAAAGTGAAAGGAGAGGACAGTGTAGACAGGAAAGCCTCTGTGAGAATTGGGTGAGAACATTTCATTTAATGATCAAGTTGGACCAAAATAAAGTCACTGATCACTGTTCAGGTGTATTGAGTTCACACAGACACACACCACAGTTCACACAAAGACACCAACACACACACGCGCGCACACCCCCCTCCCCACCACAACCCCCACAAAACACACAACACCACACACACACACACACACACCACCCACCCCCCACCCCACACTCTGTCTTCAGTTGTGCAGAACAGAACAGAGGCGTCATGGTGCACCCTTGGGCAGTCAAAGATCTGCACAGATCTCTATCTTCCTTTGTGCAGTACAGAGTAGAGCTAGCTGTTATGACCCTTGGATAGTCAGAGATCCGTCTCCGCGACTCTCTGTCTTCAGTTGTGCATAAACAGAATAGAGATGCTATGATTCTTGCGCAGTCTGAATTCTCCTCAGCTTTTTGTCTGCTGCTGTGTGTGATAGAACGGATTGTAGTGTCCTGTCCTGTGAACATCTCCAGAGAAGAAGACAAAGGTGGTGGTGGTGGTGGTGGTGGTGGTGGTGGTGGTGGTGGTGGAAGAGGAGGAGGAGGTAGAGGAGGAGGGGGAGGAGGGGGAGGAGGAGGAGTTAGTGGAGGAGAAGGAGAAAACAATGAGAGAGAGAAGAAAGAAAGAGAACGATGAGGACAAAGTGGATAAGAAAAATGTGATGCCGTTATCTCCGTCATCATCATTAGCACCATCACCGACAGTTGTACAAGGGGGGTGATTAAAAAAATGAATAACAAAGTCTAACAGCAGCCTGTTTTCCTCTGAATAAGAAGATTTTACCAGGGCACGACCAGAAAACGAGTGCGCATGCGTATGTGTATGCATATGTGCGTGCGGGCAAGCTAGCGAACACATAAGTCAGAGAGGAAAGACACGTCAGATAGGCAGAACAAAAGGCATCCAGAGAGGCGGAAAGCTGTAACAACAACAACCACAACCACAGCAACAACAGCAACGCCATCACCACCACCACCACCGCCAACAACAACAACAACAACAACAACAACAACAACAACAACAACAACGTAGGAAGAACGAAAACGATTCTGTGACAAACGGACCGCTTAAAAGAAAAACCCGAATCATCACGACCATTACAAAAA
>CM065728.1:48490184-48495184 GCA_033310375.1 Conus canariensis | reverse complement strand
AATCTGACAATAAACACACACACACACCACACACACACACACACACACACACACACCACACACACAAGCACACACACATGCACATGTACACTCTCTCTCTCTCTCTGTCTCTCTCTCTCACACACACACACACACACACACACACACGCGCACGCGCGCGCGCGCACGCGCGCACGCACGCACGCACGCACGCACGCACGCACGCTCGCACGCACACACACACACAGACATACGCACGTACACACGAGCTCTCTCTCTCTCTCTCTCTCTCTCTCTCTCTCTCTCCTCACATACACACACACACACACACACACACACACACACACACACACACACGAGAGAGGAGAGAGAGAGAGAGAGAGAGAGAGAGAGAGAGAGAGACAGAGACAGAGACAGAGACAGAGACAGAGACAGAGACAGAGACAGAGAGACAGAGAAAGAGAGAGGGAGAGAAAGAGATTCCTCTCCACGCTTGCAATAAATGTCTGGAGATATCATCGAGATGGACAGTCAAGTTCTTCAGAGCTCTCAGCGATTACACAGTTATTACAGCTACCATAAAATCTTTTTGTAGCGAAGAATTCCACGTTATGTGATGACACACTGTTTATTTTGTTTTCACACGAAGATGACAGCGATGATAACGAATCGACGAGGATGTCAGATACATTGATTTAAGAAAGTACCACGATGTTGATGATATTGATGATTCAGATATGAAAAGTGATGTTTGAATGAAAAACAACAACATCAACTTCTGCAGTATTTTAAAAGTGATAATTTCATATTGCTCTGTTTTTATCTTCTTTTATTGTTTGCTTTTTCCCTACAATAATTCAGTAACATGCTGAAATATAAGCATAAATATGAAACTTGAATACGTCATTTACTTAAAAATATGTTTTAATCGTATATAATTGTTGATAATCTACACACTGTCCCATACAGTCAAGATCAAAGTCATTAAAAATTTTAAGCTACCATCAAAACCTGAGTCGTCAGGCACGAGACATCAACACAAAACGTGATCTGTCCTTTCAGCCCGTGTGTCTAGTAAGACTGCAACAGACGACTGCCTGAAAAGAAGATCGCAAAGACTTCGAATACCACCGGAAAGCCCCCATTTGAAATGACTGTAGCAGCTCATTTTAACTGGACTTTTCGAACACATTATGTTGCATTTGGAAGAACAGTAACCTCTACCTGATGATCGTCCGTTTCAATGCAGTGGCCTCTGATGAAAACAAGAATGAGCGGGTATTATTTCTATCTTTAATTTCTCGTCTTTACCACCAAGGATATAAAGTAACTAGTAGCTTCAATGTGTTGTAGGTAACTGCTCTACATGATATCTGCATACAGTTGCAGGAAGTAAATGTTTGAAAGAAAACAAAAGGCGCCACAAAACCAACAAAACAAAAACTAGATAAAGCGAATAACAATCTAATGAAGCCTTCATCTGTTTAACCATTTAGTAAACAACAACAACAAAAACAGCAACAACAAGAACAACAAAACAAATCTGATAAAGCTTTACTTCCTTATGACCTTTCATTCAAAACGACGACGACACAACAACAACAACACGATCTAATAAAGCTTTACAACCGTGTCACCTCTTATTCAACAACAAGAACAACAACAAGAACAACAACAAGAACAACAACATCAACGACAGCAAAGAAAAGCCTATATGTAACTTCAAATTCCAGGTGCACTTTTCTCCAACTCCCCCATAAAGTTCCTGCCGTAATCCATACGGCTTCTGGTGCGACAGATGGGCTTTCTCAGAAGGACAGTCGTGAATCCACTGGCCAAAAACAATCCATTCTAACCGTCAAATTACAAAATATTCTGTTGCAGAAGATGAATGAAAGAGGGCCCGGAGAGCAGTCGACATTGATTGAAGCGTCCGTGCCACTGGCCTGCATCCAAATGTCGATCTGTGAGTGTACGTCATGAAACCTTTGGGCAGAGGGACTTAGGGGGTCCCAAACACACCATTCCTTTGTTCCCCACAGAAGAGATCTCTCGTGATGGCAGCTTTGGCCCGTCACTCCTTTTTCCCTCACTCCATCATGTAGGAATAAGCCTGATATGGCTCATGTAGTCGGCTGAATGTTCAGCAGTCAACTCAATATGATACAGCGAATGTCACCTTGTACGTGATGCAGGAAATAAATCTTTAAAGCAAAACATTAAAAAAAAACGGACTGAGCAATAAAGATGAAGAAAATGTAAATGTGTAATATGTCTTACATTGATATGACCTCTTATTAAAAAACAAACAATCATAATGACAACAATATTAACAACAACAATGAAAGCCAGTCTGTAACTTCAAGTTCCGGATGTTCTTTTTTCCAACTCCCCTATAAACTTCCTTCCATAGTCCATACGGCTCATGAAGCGGCAGACAGGCTTTCTCAGCAGGACAGTCGTGAACCCGTTGATTCCAAACCACCCTTTCAAAGCGATAGGTTCACAGATATCCTGCAGAAGTACATCGAAGAGACAGGCCCAAAGAGCTCTTTCAGGATGGCAGCTTTGGCCCATCACACCTCCTCTCATATCTCCTCCACGCTGGAATACGTCAGGTATCACCCATGCGGTCGACTGACCTTTCAGGAGTCACTCAATATGTGACAGTGGAAGTCATCTTGCACAGATGGATGAAATAAATCTTTAAAAAAAAAAAAGCATTAAAAAACCCAAACCAACGACATCAAACCAACAACAATTAAAAAAAATCGATAACGCGAAAAAATCCAATAAGACTTTTATATCCGTATTACCTCTTATCAAAAAACAAACAAAAAACTCACACACAAACAACAACAAAAATAGCAATATATAAAAAGAGAAGAAAACCCTGTTGGATGCACGCATTTTCAACTCTCTGGAAACTTCCTGCGGTAGTCCAAACGACTTGTAGTGCAACAGACAGACTTTCTCCAGTAGTGAACCCACTGACTCCAAAACAGTCCTTCAAACCCTTAGGTTCAAAGGTATTATGTAACAGAACATCGACGATACAAGCCCGCAGAGCGGTCGAAATTGATTCAAGAGTCCGTGCCGTTGGCCTACGTCCAAATGTGGAACAGTGAGTGTCCGTCAGTAAACCTTTGTGCGCAGGGGTCCAGGGGGTCCCAAAACGCCGCACTCCTTTGTTCCCTCCCAAACAGCTCTGTCAGGATGGCACATTGGCCCGTCATCCCTTCTCTTCTGTCTCCTACACACTGGAATAATTCTGGTATGACCCATGCTGTCAGCTGACCTTTCAGCAGTCAGTCAATATATGACAGCAGATGTCATCTTGGAGATGATGTACAAGTAAATCTTTAAAACAAAATATTAAACAAAAACCTCACCAAACCAACAACAAAAAAAAAAGACAAATCGAAAAAGTCTACAAGAAAGCTTTTTATTCGTATCACCTCTTATATAAAAAAATAACAATAATAATATAAAAAAACAAAGAAACTCTGTTTTTAACTTCAACTTTCAGATGCCCTTTTGTCCACCTCCCTCTAAACTTCCTGTCGTAGTCCATACAGCTTGCAGAACGACTGACAGGCTATCTCAGCAGGACAGTTGTGAACCCACTGGCTCCAAACAGTCCATTAAAACCCTTTGGTTCAAAGATATTCTGTAACAGAACATCGACAATACAGGCCCGCAAAGTGGTCAAGACCGATTCAAGTGTCTGTACAACTGACCTAAATTTGAGGCCTAGACACAGTGTCTAGTCCTGTACTCTGTTTGTCTGTGTCCTTGGCGGTAACTAACCCCGTCTCTTTCCAAATTTTGCTTCATTTTCCGCCCTCAGTCACTCCGTTTTGAAACTACATTTGAATGTCAAACTGTGAGTGTTGTGCGACACTAAAGCTTTGGCAGAGGGGCCCAGGGGGTCTCAAAACGCCCCGTTCTTTTGTTTCCCCCCAGAAGAGATCTTTCAGAGTGGCCGCTTTGGCCCATCATCCTTTCTCTTCTCTACTCCCTGCGGGAAAACGCCAGATATGGCCCATGCGGTCGGCCGAGCTTTTAGCAGTCAAAAAAAAATGAGACTATAAACCGAGGTTCCGTGTGTGAACGCACGCATAACATCTTGTACACACGTAAAATCCCATCACCAACTTTCGGAAGAGAAGGCCAGTTTGGCCGTTGGTATGGATGACACGTTACACATAGCATGCACCTTCCCCGAAGTTGGAGTATGGCTGCCTTAATGGCTGGATAAAAAGAAACGGTCATACACACAAAACTCCACTCCCTTTGTTGGGTAGATGGGTTTAAAGTAATCCTTGCCTGTCTATACAGGGGGTGTCCGCAGGAGTATCATCCTGCGTACGCAGAAGAAGAAGAAGGACTTTGCTGTGATGGTTGTGGCCACAGGCTGTAATGAGAATTAGTGTTACCACCACTACCACCACTACCACCACCACCACCACCACCACAACCACCACTACTACTGCTGCTGCTGCTGCTGCTGCCGCTGCTACTGCTACTACTACTACTACTACTACTACACTACTACTACTACTACATACTACAAATAGAAAGACGTACGCACCTCCCATTTAGGACGCTCCCTTTTCTGATTAAACACGACCATTTCCTTTCAGTTCCTTTAATTGCACTATCACTTTTCTTTCTTTCCTTTCTTTCTTTCTGTCTGTCTTTCTGTCCGTCTATCTTTCTTTTTTTCTCTCGCTTTTCTTTCTTTCACTTGTCTTTCTTTCTGTCTGTCTTTATTTATTTTGAAGACACCTTCTTTATCTTCTACAAACAGCGTTCCTAAAATGAATTAACCCTAACTCGCGCATCATACACGTGACACCGTATTACTACTAACTAAGCCAAGCAACGCTCGTGACATAAGTTTGACCCCCCCCCCCCCCCCCCCCCGCACCCCACCCACCCACCCCGTCTCCCCAGAAACCTTCCGAACGGAGTAGTGTGTATGGATTTTCGTCACGCGAGGTCGTAAAGCACAGATG
>CM065728.1:48472684-48477684 GCA_033310375.1 Conus canariensis | reverse complement strand
AGACGGCGCGCAGAGCCGTGTTCGAGGACAAAATATCGTTATCTTTGAAATCCAACAGCATCCTCAAAATTGTTTGTTTTCAAAATGCAGTCATCCAAAATGAGCGTTAATTCTTTTGTGGTGTCCTCTCCGGCTTGAATATTGTCTTTGTCGCGGTCAGGGAACGGACCCAGTTCAAAATCAGTCGCACATTGGAGGACGAATCAGACATCCGGAAAAAAAAATCCAGTTGAATATGCCGAACGAATGTACAGCAGTAGACGATGGGTCAACAGAAAAGAAAAACCCTCCAAACACCCAACAGTGTTATGTTTCATTCCTTTGCCGAATGGTATTTTCTCAAATAACAGTATCAGAGAGTTCTAGAATCGAGACTTTTTTCCCTCTACACAAAAAGTAAGCGAATTCATGTAAACGACTCTACCGACTGGCTATAGAATCGGAAGACGAAACTGCTGATTCCGATGACGAAATGCAGACCTTTCCAAAGCGACAGAGTTCTGCACAAAGTGTCACACATTCACCAGACATGGTACCAGTGGACTGCCAAATCTCCAAGCCACCGGAGAAAACGCCAGCTCATGCTAGCGACCGAGGCTCATTTGAAACGGTAACTGGTGACACTCGGTGATATAAGATTGTGCTGTTGCAGAAGATTCTTCTTCTTCTCGTTCCCGTGACCTAAGTGGTCGTAGGGGGGACATGAGGGACGACTCCGCCTGTCTTTTTCTCCATCGTGGCCTGTCCTCTGCTTCTCGCAGGAGTTCTGGTAGCCTGAGGTTTGTCCACTCTATCATGTTCTCCGATCAGCTCTTTCTTTGCCTGCTTCTGTGCTTTCCTCTTTCAAGCAGCGCCTTGCAGGATTGTCTTTGTCAGCGAGTCGTGTCGTGTCACGTGGCCAAACCACATCAGCTTTCTCCTCCTAACTGTAGCCAAGGGGGGTTCCTGTGGTCCTGCTAGCGTGGCCACCTGCTGTTGCAGAAGATACGAGTGGAAATTTTACAAAAATGCTGGAACTCTTTGAATTGATGCACTATAGCACAAGGACAAATGACATGAAACGATGAATAACGACAAGAGCCAAAGCACAGGAGATACTGAAACAAAACAAAACAACATTTTCATGCGTCACTTGTGAATGCTGAAATTTGTCCAGTTATTGATCATACAAGAAATAGCGGGGACTTAAGTGGCAAAGAGAATGAAGAGCTGCTGATGGTAGCAGTAAATTCGTTGGCAGCTCCTACTCAAAACTGCATCAAAGGGACACAACTGAATCCTAGCCGAGTGTCGTCAACAATAACACGCGCAGGTGCCTTGATGTTGAGAGTGGTGCAAGATGTTTTAGAGCAAAGACGAGCCCATATATCGAGTGCCCCGTGAGTGAATCGGCAGTGTTGGAAACTTGCTTGACAGAAATCTCTCTGGCAGAAATCTCTCCTCTTTCACAAAACTGTATTTTATTGACGACATCAAGACTGTGTTTGCCTTTACGGATACAACCAAAGTAATGCTTTCATGCAGTCTATCATGGGAAAAAAAAGTTCCCCAGAAACATTCTCAAAAAACTGGAATGGACTTCAAGGTCACGTGATGCAATGGGACCAGCTCGGAAAAGGGTATGACTGGACATCAAGGGGAAAATGCCATAGCTGCTTCAACTGAGCTCCACCAAAACACCCTAGGGGCTCCAATCTGGAACTGAAGTAAATGTGAATGCAACACAGAATATGCATGAACCATATGAAGCACGGAACATCAAAGACCATTTATCTACCAGGACAGAAATCAAATCAGAATAATGTATACAACATATGGTTCAATGCGTTATAATTCTGATTGAAGTTTTGTCTGAAATTTAGTTTAGAGTAACGTTTCGAAAGAACAGCATGTCGACGTGGATAAATAAATAAATGAATGAATAGATAAATTAATAGATAAATGAACAAACAAATAGATAAATGAACAAATAAATATATAGATTGATAAATATATAAATGAATAATAAATAGATAAATAAATAGATAAGTAAATAACTAAATAGATAAAGTAGGTTGCACGCGGAGGTAATACAGAACTCTTTTCGTCAACCAAGAGTTGTTAAATCAGTCATTAAGTCTGGTGGCTCATTTTCACTTGAAAATGTTCAATACTGCGGTCCAGTATGAACATTTCAGAATGGAAAATTTGACAATCTGCGACACAATTCTTAATGAAGAAAAGAAAAGTTACCTGGCATCAGCTGATTTCAGGCCTCTTTACTAGCCTGTGTCAGTTGCACAAGAATGCACATTTGAAAGAGTTCGTGGACAAAGCCCAGTTATACTGTTGTGTTTCTTTGCACACGGCTCAAACAATTGTCATCGATTATATTTAACTAAGCTGATTAACTAATTCTACGCTGAAAGCCAGAGGTCATATATCGACATGCCATGTAGCTATTAAATTCCCTCTTGGAAGACCTTAAGCGGTGGAAATATTGGGAAGAAATTGACATGATTAGTGTTTCTTTGTTCGTTTGAATGTTTATAGAGATCGATCTATCCATCGATCGATCAATGGATAGATACATACATACATATATACATACATACATACATACATGTGTGTGTGTGTGTGTGTGTGTGTGTGTGTGTGTGTGTGTGTGTGTGTGTGTGTGTGTGTGTGTGAACAATTGCCGTTTCCAAAGAAAAACATTTAAAGACTGAATACAACGCGCAAGAAACAGCTTGCTTTTGAAATATATGACGAACAAATCCGTGCTGATACTTTGTAAGAATATGAACTACCAGTGCTCCTGGCCAAATTCAAGAGTTTTGTCAGTAACATTCTCGATGAAATAACAACTGAAAAATTCAAAACAGCTTGCGATAGCTTAAAGAAAAGAAACAAAAGAGCCAGCATGCCTGTTTAAACTCAGATGTCATTAATGTAAACGACACTGGCAAGTGATCTCCCACATTACATCATGTTTTTGTTTGTTTGTTTCATACATAGAGGGCGCAGCAACAACAAGAATCCCCAGACAGATACCCGACCTTGCCATTCTTGCGATAAATTTGATGGGAAATAGTTAAAAACTAACACCTGCACACTCTCAGAGGTTCCCACAAACACACACAAACACACATTCTCTCTCTCTCTCTCTCTCTCTCTCTCTCTCTCTCTCTCTCTCTCTCTAACACACACACACACACACACACACACACACACACCACACACGCACACACACACACACACACACACACACACACACACACACACACACACAGAGTTACAACCGTCTTTAACCGGTACATGTGCACAGGAATTAGGTGCTTTGAAACAACAGCCTCCTTCTTTTCCCAATCGACAGTGTTTACGGCCATTTGCAGAAACCTGCTTCTTCTTCGTCTTCTTCTTCTTCTTCTTCTTATGTTTCATGTTGTTTTTGTTGATGACGGTGACAGTGATCACAGTTACTTTGTAAGCCTTTGATGGCATAGACAATTGTACCAAATATCAAGAACATGTTCCTCTCTCTCTCTCTCTCTCTCTCTCTCTCTCTCTCTCTCTCTCTCTCTCTCTCTCTCTCTCATACGGTGTATGCTCTAAAAACGATATTTTCATTCTGGCAGAAATAGTGCCCCTCTCCTTCAACAAACACATCTTCGAGCTGAACAGCAAGGAGGTCCCTACCCTTCTCATTACAACGGCATTTGAAAACAAGAGAGCCAGGATAAACCGTGTTTTTCTAATTCTCTCATGAAAAATTGATGAGCGGGTTAAGTGGGATGAGGAGAGGAGTGAAAAGGGGGGCACGGATGGAACGCAATGGAACGGAGAATAATTTACGACTTGCCGAGTTTGACAGCTATGTGGGCTTCATTCTTTAAACTTTTTTGTTCCACGTTGTTTCTTTGTTGTTGCTGTTGTTTAAAGGGATAAAAAGAAAATGTTCGTTTTGGTCTTTCTTTCTTTCTTTTTTCTGTTACCTATTTTTTTTTATTCAACTTTTCTGTTGTGTCTGTTTTTTTCCTTCTTTTTTTCTTTTTTGTTTGCTGAAGATAAATACATTAGCATCAATGGAAAATGAACGCTTGAAAAGTTTTCAGAGAGGTTCGAGTACTTTGTGTGTTGATGTGTGGAAACCATGCGCGCGTGCGCACGTGTAAGCGTGCTGGGGGCGATCTGTGGGGGAAACAAAAACGAGAATTACTGTCAAGTCTACGTAAACAGAAGTATGTGTAGGTAATGTGGCGGCTGAATGTACATCAACTTTCTGCAGCGTACAGAAAACAGCAGGTGAAGAAATCACCGGTGTGTGTGTGTGTGTGTGTGTGTGTGTGTGTGTGTGTGTGTGTGTGTGTGTGTGTGTGTGTGTGTGTGTGCGCGCGCGCGCGCGCGCGTGCATGCGTGCGTGCGTGCGTGCGTGCGTGCGCGCATGCGTGCGTGCGTGCGTGCATGCGTGCGTGCGTGTGAAAAATGATGGCTGTAAACTAGAGCCAGCAAACGTTTTGTGTTTTCTTCTCAAAAGTTTCAGAATATTCCACTAGACTGGCAAAGATAGATAAATATATGGAAATAAATAAACAAATAAATAAATGAATAAACAGATAGACAAATAAATAAATAAGTGAATAAAACGAACAAGTCAAAATGTAAATGAGAAATAAAAGGAAACAATGAGACAGAGACCTAAAAACAAAAAAGTTCGTGGCCAGCCTTGTGGACAGTTCAAAGTGTCTCCTGAATTGACTGCAGCGTCCATAATCCTTCAGACGGATCCATGAAGAAGGCAAAGCATTCTCGGGCTTTGCTTTTTGTCTTATTTTGTGGATCCATCAAATCTTATTGTGGATCCGCGGTACGGATCCGGATCCAATGGGAGATTTTGGATCCGTTCAGCCGGTTTTTTTTTTTTCTCCACCGAGCATGGCCACTACGGAGATACTGGTACAAAATGACAACTATCCACGATGTCATATATTTTCATGGAATATTTTAACTGTCAGGCAATA
>CM065728.1:48455184-48467684 GCA_033310375.1 Conus canariensis | reverse complement strand
TTATGGTGCAATACTTGACGTCTTTGTGGCTAGTATATTGGAATCTTCTAATTGTTTTTTAAAAGAAACACAAAGATGTACAGCTATTAACCTCCTTTCATGAAAAGTGCAGAATTTTTCTTGGACGTATAACAGCTGTGACTTGTACGAAACAATTGTTTTGTTTGAGCCTCGTCTGATTGTGCCTTGCTTTTTCGTTTCAGATTGCCCGTTGGTGCGGGGGTAAATGCTGCCTCTGTCTGGCACAATGAAATTAATGCCAGTCTGGCACAATGAAAGTGATACCAGTCCGCCGACCTGTCCCTGTTCCATTTAACGCATCTCCTCTCATCTTGATCTTTGCTATCTGCCATGAACGTTGCTTAGAACATCTGACGGTTGCTAAAGCTACTGGGAGAAGACAAAGAAACAAGCAAACAAACAAACAAAGAGAAACAAACAAATTAAATCTTAGGTTTGTGTGGTGTGATGTCAGTAAGCAGGCTAAATACAAATTATCATCTACAACACACTGTTTGTGAACAATTCTGGTAGCTGAAAAAAAAATCAAATAAATTGTAACAAAAGCATATCACATGACGCAAAAAAGAATAAATGTTTTGCGTGACAGAACGAATAGCGGATATTGATTGTGTGATTTATTACCTCGATGAATTTCCGCTCTTGATTGTTTCATTGTAATCTTCGTATACGTTAATGACCTGATATTTATGTTGCGTTATGTAAATTTACTAAGAAACCCATACACTGTCTGACAGAAATGAGTTCTCGGATAATGTAACTGAACTGCCTGTACATAACAGTTTTCAAAGTAATTGTCAGTTCTTCTGCCAAGCGTAACTTTGAACAGATACCAACAGCCAGCTTTCTGCTACAGCCTACAGGAAAGAAAACTGCCTCTAAAAAATGAGGTTCATTTGGTCATTCTGGTGACTAAAAAACTAGAAAAGATTCAAAACTGAACACACACTTCAGAAACTGTCTTAAAGGAATTCATTTAAACAAAAATTGTTGGACAATATTTTCAGGCTGGAAGGACAGATGTTGTAATATACAGACTGACGTCACACCTCACACTTTCATTTGTTCTAGGTTATCGTGCCAGCCATCTGTAAACCTTTCACGTTAAAAGTAATATTTTGAGAATTTCGGGAAACAAAGCAGAAAACCAGCAAACAAACAAAACATAAAGCATCGATGTTTTTATCTTTTTACGTAACTTGGCTGCCAGTGTTTCCCGCATACTGTACTCACTTTAGACTCTCTCCCTTGCTTCAAAGTTCTCTTGGAAAGGACAGTGGAAATATAAGGTCAACGAAGAAGAGGGACAGCAAAAAAAAAATCTGTTCAGACACACGCTGAGCCTGAAATACAATACGTCAGTTCTTTCCTCTGCTTCCTCTTTGAAAGAAAGAATGCTGAGCGAAAGAATAAAACAAAAAAACAAACAAACAAAAAACAAGGAGAGAGAGAGAGAGAGAGAGAGAGAGAGAGAGAGAGAGAGAGGGAGGGAGGGAGGGGGGGAGGTAGAGGGACAGACGAATCTCGCTGTGGTGAATTTACCTCCTCCCTCTACCCTTCAATGACGTCCAAAGAATAACAGACGCGAGTATTGGATACCACTCGGGTGAATAGATCCTCCCTTTCCCTCTTTACATTGACATGACCCCAGCAACACTAAACAGCCCATGGTAATGGGCAAATTGAAATTCATAGAATTCAGATCGTCACAACCATCGAATATCCCAAGTGCTCGCCACAGCAGCAATCAGTTCTCCGGCTACTTCCCGTTTTAGAGGAAGGAAAACAAGAAGAGTGAGGAGAGGGGTTAGAGGCAGAGGAAGAGGCCAAACAGGAGGGGGAGGTAGAACGGAAAATGTCTATGTAACTACCGTTGTTGACATATTTGAGAGAGAGGGAGGGGAGGCATGGGGGGGGAGGGGGGGGAATGTGTGTGTGTAACAAAATGAAAAACTGAAAATAATTGCCTTTTGTTTCATCTATGTTGATTTTCTTTGTACAAGCAACACATTATCAGAGTGAATGTGCCAGCACACCACACATTAGAATATCAACAAACCCAGACACTTTGTATCAAACGCCAAAACACTAAAATCAGCAAAAATATGTCCATTTATAAGAGAACATACAGACTATGCGTGGTGTGTAAGAGACTGGTCGGAGGGAAAAAAATCACCTAGTGGTGGAAATTGTTTTGGGTTTGTTTGGGGTTTTTTTTTCGCTTTTTTTTTTTTTTTTTTCGCTTTTTTTTTTTTTTTTTTTTTTTTTTTTTTTGCAAATGAAGAAGACAGTGTGAAGCACCAAAAAATGAACAGGTGGATTTTGGCTCAGGAAAAAAAAGAGAAGAAAATCACCGCCTTAGGTGCTCCATTGATCCGATAACTGATGCCACAAAAAACAAACAAACAAAAAAAAAAAAACCCAGAAAATGTAAAAAAATGTAAAGTCTCTTTTCAAACTTGATTATATATGCAAACCTCAGCGACCAGTTATCACCACCTCTTTTTCCATCTGCCATGACGGTTATATTTTCACCTTCGTCTGTTGGTTCGTTTGTCTGTCTGATGTCAGCAAGTTTACTAGGAAACCTGCGTAAACCGATCTTGGCAAAACTTGCAATTAAGACAGAATGAGATGTAAAGACGCTCTCATTAAATCTTCATGTCGATCCGCCATGTAGATCCGGATTAAGTGGCAGACCCGCAAACCAGCCTTATGCAAAAAAACCTACTTCGTTGGTTTTAACCAACATTTGGTGGAATGATTGATTTTGGCACAGTGACGAACGTAGCAGTTGTTGGTGTTGATTCCTGCCTTTGGTGTGAATTTCTATCCAGCATTAAGAAAAGCAATATAGCCCAGGGAAAACATGCTATCTTTTCATTCAGAAGAGCAGTGTGGATCCAAAAGGACGGAGCATGATCCATTTGACTGAAGTAGAGGTGCATGCTCTGTCATGAACCGTTCAAGCTTTCCATGGTTTTGCTGCTTCGTCTCTCGTTCCCTCCTAGGGGCATTATTACACCCACGTCGGTCATCCTGGCTCCCTTCCCCGAACTCTTAGATTAGATCGTTGTGGGGAAACCTACCAAAGGGAACACTGCACTGCGGCTGAATCATTTTATTGGCGTCCTCAGTTGAGCTTGTTCTGATCCACAATGCACGGAATACCACCCACTAAGCTTCCCACCGACTGCTTTAAATGCTCGATCAAAGGTTTTATTTGTTTGTTTGTTTCTTTGTTCGTTTTCCTTGAGAGAGAGAGAGAGAGAGAGAGAGAGAGAGAGAGAGAGAGAGAGAGAGAGAGAGAGAGAGAGAGTTCATTTATAAGATCAAATGCAATTCCTTGTTGTGTGTGTGTGTGTGTGGGGTTTTGTGTGTGTTGTGTGTGTGTGTGCCTGCCTGCCTCTGCCTGCCGCGTGCGCGCGCGCGTGTGTGTGTGTGTGTGTGCAAAAAGAACCCACTTGAAACCATCACCCTCCACAAAACCAAAATTCATACACACACACCCTCCACCAAGGCTCCGATTGAAGCCAAACAGCAGGGTATTACAGCAGGGTATTTCTTGGCTTCTCGTTACAATGGCATGCAACAAAAACACACCAGTGTTGATTCTCCCCTAGAAATTAATGATGAGCGTGTGAAGTGGAGGGGGAAGGGGGGTGAAGGTACAGGGATGGGTGTAAATCGGACGGAGAACAATTTACGACTTGCCGAGTTTGAGTGCTGTCTTGTTTGTTTTATCTCCTCTTGTTTGTTCACTTGCTTGTTTTTGTTTCAATGCTTTTGTTTTTGCTTTGTTTTTTCTCTTTCTTTCGATTTCGTTCGTTATGTGAGTAAAATCAAATTCGTTTCTTTTTTTCCTGTGCCCTTTCTTCTTTGTTTTCTTTTCTTTCTTTTTTTTTTTCTTTCTTTCCTTGATATTTCTGTTTGTTTCTTGTCCTATCTTCTTACACTTTTCTTATGTTTTCCATTCTCTTCATTTTCTTTTCCTTGTTTTCTTGTTCTTGTTTCTTTTGCCTGAGATTCAGATAAGCAAAATAACGTAAGTGGACATTTAACATTTCCACAGTCTTCAAAGTTGTGCGCATGCTTCATGTGTAGATTGTTGGCGAATGCGTGTTTATGCACAGCCTTGGGTGTATGGATGGTTGTATGCACAAAACAACTTCATTGCTGCATGTATACATACGCACTTTTGTTTTTTTTTGTTGCATGTTATGGTACGAAATAAACGACAATAAATGAAATAGAGCAAATATACTTTGAAACTACAAAAGAATAATAGAAGAAAGCAAGAGCTCACACATTACTTATGAATGGACTTCACAGAAAATAGCAGAATGCACTTAACAGAAAATACATAAATATGGTTTCAAAAATATAAAAGCAGAAGATCGTTCAACTTTCTGATGCAGACCTGATGTCTTTGTGGCTAGCATACTGAAATCTTCAAAATGTTTTCTCAAGTAAACGTAAGATTCATAGCCATTAACCTCCTTTCATGAAGAGTGCAGAATCAATCTTGAGCGTTATACAGTTCTAACTCGCAAGAAACCATTGTTTCGCTTTAGCCCAGTCTGGATGCGCTTGGCCGTTTGGTTTCTGACTGCCCGTTGTTGAGGGGGTAACTGCCGCTTTCGTCTGGCACAATGAAAACGATTCCAGTCTGGCACAATGAAAATGATACGCGTCGACCTATACACCCTCTTCCATTTACCACATCTCCTCTCATCTTGATCTGTGTTGTCCGTCAAGAATGTCGGTTAGCGCATCTGACTGTTGCTAATCCTACTGGAAGAACAAATGGATCAAACAAACAAGCAAGCATGTACAACAAACAAAGGTAATACCAGTTCTCCCGACCTGTACCATCCTGTTCCATTTACCACACTTCTTTTGATTTTGATCTATGCTATCCGCCATGAATGTTGGCGGGAGCATGTGACCTTTGCTAATGCTAATGGGAAAAAACAGCAAACAAGCAAAACAAACAGAGAAACAAACAAACAAACAAAACAAAACAGACAAACAAACTAACAAAGAACTTAAATCTTCGCAGGTTTCTGTGATATCAATATTGAGTCTAAATGCAAATTATCATCAGCCACACACTGTTTGAAAAAAAAAATTACAGTAGCTGAAAAATAATCACATAAACGATAACAGAACTTGTCACGTACGCTCACACACCCCACACCCCCACCCCACCCCCAAACCCCTAAAAAAAAACAATATAAATGCTGTTAGTGATGGAACGCCTGCAGGATTATGTTGTGCGATTAATATGAATTCGAGATGGTGCATGATTAGTAACCATATGAACGAGATCAAATGAAGTTTTCCACTCCAGATCGGTTAATTCAAATCTACCTACACATTAATGACCTGATATTTATGTTGTGTTATGAAATTTTACTCAGACTGTCTAACAGTTTTGAGTTGTTGGATAATGCGACTGAACTTGTGCATCACAGTTTTCACAGTGATTGTGAATTCTTTTGTTCAGCGTAAAATGGAACACGTACAAACAGCCGGCTTTCTGCTAGAATCTACAAAACAAACAAACACAACAACAACAAAAACAAAAAAAAAAAAAAATTCCTACTAAAAACGAGGTTGATTATAGTCATTCTAGGTCTCAAGCACCATGAAGATTCAAAATTACACACATGGTACAATAACAGTAATACAGGCTTTCATTTTTAATCAAAATTAACAACAAGATTTCAGCGCAAATGACAGATTTCGTAATATACAACCTGACGTCACTTCACATACTTTCATTTCTTTCAGTTACTGTGCAAACTGTCAAACTTTCATGTGAATAATGATCTTCAGACGATGTGGATCTGCACTGAGGAGAGAGAGAGAGAGAGAGAGAGAGAAGAGAGAGAGAAGAGAGAAGAGAGAGAGAGAGAGAGTGCAATAAAACAGTCAAATAAACAGACCACCAGAGAACAGAGTAGCAAAGCTTAAACAAACAAAACACAAGGTACAGGTCTTCGACCTTGTACTTAACTTGGCTGCCCGCGTGTTTCCATATTGTACTCACTGTGGCAGCTCTCCCTGGTTCCAAAGTTCTCCTACAAAAGACAGAGGAAAAACCAGGTCAACCAAGAAGAGCAGAGATAAAAGCTGTTCAGACACACACTGAGCCTGAAATACGATACATCAGTTCTTTCTTCTGCTTCCGCTTTGAAGGAAAGAATACTGAGGAAAAGAATACGAGAAGAAGAAACAAAGAGAAGAGAAAAAGAGAGAGAGAGAGAGAGAAGATGATAGAGAGAGGGGGGGGGAGGAGGACAGAAGAGAGACAGAACAGAGACAGAGAGAAGAGATGAACAGAGATAAGATATTTATAAATTGATAGGCACCAAGGACAGAGTGGGAGCAGAGAAAAGGGAGAGGACAAGCAATAGACAAAAGACCGAGACTGAGAGGAGGACCGAGAGGGAGAGTGAGAAGATAAGCAGCGAGAGAGAGAGAGAGAGAGAGAGAGAGAGGGACAGAGACAGAGAGACAGAGATAGAAACAGAGCGACAACACACACACACACACACACACACACACACACACACACACACACACACACACACATACACGTCTCAGAATAGCCTTCTCCCTCTTCACTTCAACTAAATTGCAGCAGAACCACAGAACCAACTTCAAGCAAACTCGATACAAGGATGGACTGCCCCCAAAGAATGAACCCATTGAAGTTTGGTGCGTACGTCTAGCGCAGGTCGGGATTGAAGGACGTACCCTCAGGCAGCATTATGCAAAAACTACCGGACCAGTTTAAAAGAAACTCAGTGAAATGGACTTGGAGCTCAAGGAGGAACCCGTTAGATTGTTGTGTGCAGGTGGATTTGTGTTCAAGGTAGAAAGATAAGGCAGCGAGAGGGGAGAGAGGAGGAGAGAGAGAGGAGGGAGGGAGGAGAGAGAGAGAGAGAGAGAGAGAGAGAGAGAGAGAGAGAGAGTTACACACACACATGCACGCATGCACGCACGCACGCGCGCACACACACTCCACACACAACACACACACACACACACACACACACACACACACCATCAATATATATATATATATATATATTGTGTGTGTGTGTGTGTATAAACACACACACACACACACACACACACACACACATATATATATATATATATTGTGTGTGTGTGTATAAACCACACACACACACACACACACACACACACACACACACACACACACATATATATATATATATATATATATATGTGTGTGTGTGTGGTGTGGTGTGTTGGTTATAAACAGACAAGTCTCGTCGTGGAAAATACACTTTTTTCTCTTTTCCCTTCATCAACAAGATTACGACAGAACCACAGAACCGGTTTCGACCAAACTCGATACATGGATGGATTGTCACCAAAGGACGATCCACTGAAGTTTGGTGCATACGTCTAGAGCATAGCGGGGATCAAACGACGTACCCTCAGGCAGCATTATGTAAAAACTACCGAACCAGTTTGAAAGAAGCTCGGTGAAATGGGCTTGGGGCTCAGGGACGAACACGTTAGATTGTTGTGCACATGTGGATTTGTGTTAAAGGTAGACAGATGAAACGTGTCCCAAGGAGAGGTCCAATCAATTTTGGTTCCAAAGCGTGGTGTGTATCCAGATCAAGGCACAGACCAGACTTCATTCAGTCTACAAAAGGCTGTGCTCTCTCAAGTGCTTTTCTACTTCTCCATGCTGTGGCTGCCTCTTCCAGTTCTGTGCTCTTCTTTCAGGGACATCACCCCCATGTCAGCCTTTCCAGCTTCCCTCCCAAACTATAGTATCTGGTCCTTAGTAGGAAACCTGTCAGAGGGGACCTTGCATTGTGGCTGAATCATATTGGTGACGTCCTGGATTGTGTCTCCGTTTTGATCCAGATATCTGACATGTCTCCCACTGATTGCAGTAAATGTCAATGTATGAGGTTTTGCGTGACATGAATTGTATTTTCTATCTGCATAAAGAATTGCCAGACAGGCAGACGGATTCTGAGTCCTACTCTTGGTTGTTTTGTTTTGTTTTGTTGTTGTTTTTTCTTTCTGGAGTTTGGATACTGATGCATTTCTGTACAAAACAAACTTTCATCTAATCCAAAATCTGTGAACAGCACCCTATATGTAGTTTTAGTAATATTTTCTTTTAATTGGGAGTCTCAATGATGACAAACAACGTGTGTATGTTTGCGTTTGTTTGTTTGTTGTTCTGCAAATATTATGTGGTAAAATTTCCTTTCTATGTAATCTGGAGTGCAGATGTCACATAGCATATAGACTGAACATGATGGGTACCGAGAATTTAAAAAGTTTGCAGTAAAAGGGTGCTCTATTTCTGTCTGTCTGTCTGTCTGTCTGTCTGTCTGTCTGTCTGTGTCTCTCTCTCTCTCTGTCTCTCTCTCTCTTCCACAACCAATTTTAGCCATATATCATATCCACCCTCTGACCAAAGCAAATGTTAAACTAAACAACAAGTCATTCCCTGCCTCTTTTATCACAATGGCATTTGGAACGAGGTGCAGAGAGAAATCGCGCTTTTAATTCTCTCGAGGGGAAAAAAACAAAAACAAAACCGAAGACACACACGTACATATGCACACACACACACACACACACACACACACACGCGCGCGCGCGCGGGCGCGCGCGCGCGCGCGCGCACAGAGAGAGAGAGAGAGAGAGAGAGAGAGAGAGCAAACCAAACCAAACCAAACCAAACCAAACCAAACCAAACTAAACCAATGCAACAAAACAAACAAACAAACAAAGAACCAAAACGATGAGCGAATTTAATAGAAACGGGATGAGGAGGAAAGGATAGGGATGTGGGTTAATCGAACACAGAACAATTTACGACTTGCCGAGTTTAATAGCTGAGGTGGTGTTTGTTTTTACCCCTCTTTGTTTGTTTGCTTATTTGTTTGTTTTGTTTTATTACCCCTTTCCTTCCCTCTTTTTTCCCATTTCTCTTTAGTGCGTGGATTTACATTATTTCCCTTTCTTCTAAGCTGTCTTCTTCTTTTCTTTTCTTTCTCTTTTCCTGTTACTTTTCTGTCTCTTCATTGGTCTTTTTTTTTTCCTTGTTATAATACATCATGTTTCTTTATTGCCTTTCTGTGTTTTCTTTTAGCTTCTTACTTTCATTTCGCGCGCGCGCGTGCGTGTGTGTGTGTGTGGGGGGGGGGGGGCGGTGTCTGATAGAGTCCATTTGTATCATTGGAAAATAAACGATCAATAGTTGTAAATGGCATATGCGTGCTTTGTGTGTGGTTATGTGTGGGTTCGTCAATGTCTTGTGTGCGCGTTGGTGTGTGCGCGAAAGAAGATTCTATCATGTGTATGTGAACGTGCCCTTGTCTAGATTTTGCTTGGTTTGGTCATAAATTGATTTTCTCGGGTGTGGGTAGGCCAACAGACTATGAGATAAAATGAGCACACACACACACACACACACACACACACACACACACACACACACACAGAGAGAGAGAGAGAGAGAGAGAGAGAGAGAGAGAGGGGGGAGGGTCTTTGGAATCTCGGATGACACACCAACAGAATACGAATATTATTTCTTATCTAAAGAAAAAGTACAAGATAAAGAGAGGCTTGAATAAAAAGGTTAAAAACAAAGATAAAAAAAAAATCGGAATGGCCTGTCTACTAGAAACTTTACGAAGTCTGCTGGAGTGAATCCAAGGTTCCTAATCATTCATTTCCTTCTATGAACAGAAGAGAATGCTTGGGTTGTACTCAGCCCAGTTTTGAATGAAACCACAGTTTTATTTGAACATGTCTGGATGAGTCATAGTAGTTGGTTTCAAATTGTCCTTTGGTGGAGAGGATGAATGCACGCGAGCACGCGCGCGCGCGTGCACACACACACACACACACACACACACACACACACACACACACTCACGCACGCACGCCGCACGCACGCACAACACACACACACACACACACACACACACACACACGATCGCGTGCGCGACGATAGAGCTCGTCACCTAGCCTATAAGGAATTAACGTTGCGCATAATGGAGCGCCTGTGTTGTGTAGTTCATGAATTTGATAAGTTTTTTTTTAGACATGACTAGAGATGAGTTACGATTAATGATGACAAGAATGTGACGACAAGAAGGCTTTCTTGTGGTTTGTTTCCTTTAAATCTCCTCAGACACTAGTTAGCGTCAAGATAGATATATCCTTTTCTTTTTAATATGCTAAAAATTGCATCACTCTGCGACAGTCTTGAATATTTGCCGGGCGTAACTGAACCGCTGTATAATATGGTTGTTAAAAGACATTGCCAATTCTTTTCTTTTTGGCAAGAGTTATCAAACACCAGAAACAAACGGTCAGCTTTCTGCTGGAAATGACAGGAAATCACCTTGTGAAGACTGAGCTTTGTTAAATAGTTTTGATAACTTAAGCGCACAGATGAATCGAAATCAAGCACACGATTAAAAAAAAAAAACAGTGACTAAATATTTCATTTAATGAGACTATGATGATATTTCCAGCCCCCAAAACAGATCACGTAGTATGAAGACTGATCTCACATCTCACACTTTCAACAACTATAAGTAATTATGCTGACAATACACCCATGGGATGAAAAGTGATATTTGGAAAATGTCACAAATCTAGACTCAACGCAAGAAATAAGTAATTAAATGAAAATAAAGAGATTGGCAAACAAACAAAAAATGATATTCCCAGCCTCCCCCCCCCTTCCCCCCCCAAAAAAAAAGACAAAAACAAACGAACAAACAAACAAATTGTAGTATGGAGACTGGTAGTATACCGCACACTTTCACTAAAAGTACAGGTTATTGTGCTGGCACTCCACCCATGGGAATAAAAGCGATATTTGGAAACTCTTCAACGCAACAAAAAAAAGCAGTCAGATAAAGAGTCTGGCAAACAAACAAACAAACACACAAACAAACACCCACATAAAAAAGCAACTATAAAGCGGCAAAGCAGCCAACAGAACATAAAGAACCCATGCTCATCCTGTTTACCTGTTTCTGGCTGCCCACGATTCACACACATTGTGCCCACTGTGAACACTCTCCCTCGTTCCCAAGTTCGCCTCAAAGGACAGGGGAAATACCAGAAGGTCAACCAGGAAGAGGTGAGGGAGAGAAAAAAAACCTCTTCAGACTGATGCTGAGTCTGAAATAGGATACATCGCCTCTTTCTTCTGCGTCCTTTTTGAATCGAAGCACATTGAACGAAATAATGTAGTTACACACACACACACACACACACACACACACACACACACACACAACACACACACACACACACACGCACACACATGCACACACACACACACACACACACACACACACACATGCACACACACATATGCACACATGAACACACACACACACACACACACACACACACACACACACACACACACTCAAATAAAGAGAGAGAGAGAGAGAGAAGAAGAGAGGCAGACAGACAGACAGACAGACAGAGATTGAGGCAGAGACAGACAGACACAGAAGAAACAGAGACAGAGAAGAAGACAGAGACAGACAGACAGAAAGCAGGCACAGAGAGAGAGAGAGAGAGGGGGGGGGGGAGAGAGAGAGAGAGAGAGAGAGAGAGAGAAGACAGACGAGACAGACAGACAGACAGACAGACAGACAGACACAGACGGCGTCAGAGACAGAGACAGACAGACCGAGACAGACAGACAGATAGACAGGTAGACAAATAGGACAGAGATACAGACAGACATAGACAGACCGAGAAACAGACAGAAACAGACAGACAGATCGAGCGGCAGATGATCACACCGAAGTAAATAGCTCCCCGCCCTCTCTCCTACAATCGACCACCAGAATGCCGAACGGTGGACGTTTATGGGCAGTGTGGAGTTCGCGGGGTTTATCACAACCATCGGACATCCCAACGCTTCGATCCCGCGGCAGTACTTCGTCCTCTTACTTCCATGTTTATAGAAGGGGACAGAGGAGGAGGAAGACGAGGAATAAAGGGCAGAAGAGGAGGAGAAGCCGGCCAAACGGTGGAACGAGCAATAAGAGGAAGAGCACCTGCCGCAAGTTGCACACCAAATGTTGATGCGCCACGGCTTTGCTTGTTAAGGAGTCGAGTATTTACAAACTGTCGCAATAAGATAGTTTTGAGAATTGTTATTGTGTTTGAAAGTCGAATCTCCTGAGTTTCTTTCATATGCCCATCAAGGTACAAGCCAGGTGGTTGCAAGCAGACAGATTAAAATAGAAGGAATGGGACTAAATGGGTGCTTCGAGCAGACGTTGAGATAGGGTCAAGGGTGAGTGCAAAGACCTGACATGTGCTGTCAACTAAGGGAAAGGTCATGTAATTGAAACGGTGAAAATCCCCCAAAACAAGGATGATAATTGGTCGGGCGTTGTTCTTTTGATCAATTTTCGACG
>CM065728.1:48447684-48450184 GCA_033310375.1 Conus canariensis | reverse complement strand
GCATGTGCACCTGTGCATGTGTGTGAACATATGTCTGTGTGTGTGTATGTGTGTGTGTGTGTCGTGTGTGTGTGTGTGAGTGTGGTGTAAGTGTGTGAGCGTGCATGTGTTGTGTGTGTGTGTGTGTGTGTGTGCGCGTGCGCGCGCGCGCGCTGCGCGCGCGCGTGTGTGTGTGTGTGTGTGTGTGTGTGTGTGTGTGTGTGTGTGTGTGTGCGTTGGCTGTTCCCTTTTGCTGGGTCAAAATTTCTTGCTTTTTATGTATGGATGCATGTGCACCTGTGCACGTGTGTGAACATATGTCTGTGTGTGTGTGTGTGTGTGTGTGTGTATGTGTGTGTGTGTGTGTGTGTGTGTGTGTGTAAGTGTGTGAGCATGGTGTGTGTGTGTGTATGTGTGTGTGTTCTGTGTGTGTGTGTGCGTGTGTGTGTGTGTGTGTGTGTGTGTGTGTGTGTGTGTGTGTGTGTGTGTGTGTAAGTGTGTGAGCGTGCGTGTGTGTGTGTGTGTGTGTGTGTGTGTGTGTGTGTGTTTGTGTGTGTGTGGAATGTGGGTGTGGAATGTTGGTGTCTGTGCGTGCATGATTTTGTGTCCTTACGAAACAGAATAAGTGAACAAGAGAGAGAGAGAGAGAGAGAGAGAGAGAGAGAGAGAGAGAGTGACAGATGATGACAGACAGATACAGACACATGCAGACAGACAGACAGATAGATAGACGTTCAGACAAGAGGAGAGGAGGGAGGAGAAGAGAGACTACAGACATACAGACACATAAGCAGGCAGACAGACAGACAGATAGATAGACGTTCAGAGAGAGAGAGAGAGAGAGAGAGAGAGAGAAAGAGAGACATACAGACACAGACATACAGACACACAGACATACAAACACACAGACATACATACACACAGACTGAAAACAGACAGACAGATAGAAACAAAGAGAATGGGAACCAAAGACAGGCAGACAGACAGACAGACAGACAGCAGACAGCTAGACACAAAGACGGGCAAGAATGAACTAAAACTCAAGGCAGATAACTAGATTAGTTGATTCATTCAACAGTTAATGTACTATGTCTTATCGAATGGAAGATCGCTTGATTGACCAGAACGGAAAATAATAATCCAGCAGCCACATTGGAGCCGTTTGAGAACAGATACACTCGCAGCGCAAATTCTCGCTATTGCTTGGGCGGTTGGTATTCAACAAGGTGCGTGTAGTGGCTGTAAGCGCCCCAGTCCTGTGAATGGTCCAATCATGATGAAGGTGATTAATCCCCATGGTTACAGCTGGCCATCGGCGTAATCTGCCGGACGCCTTTACTGTCGACTAGCCTTTTTTTTTGTTCCTGAAATAGACAGACAGGAATGTAATGGTGGGGTGTTCTTTGCTCATATCACACAATGTAACAAATCGTGATGCCGTTTTAAACTGCGCATGCGCGCGCGCATGCGCGTATTGTGTGTGTGTGCATGTGTGTGTGTGTGCATGTGTATGTGTGTGTGTGCGTGCGTGCGTGCGTGCGTGCATGTGTGTGTGTGTGTGTGTGTGTGTGTGTGTGAGAGAGAGAGAGAGAGAGAGAGAGAGTTATACAAAATTGATTGCAAGTCCACAGGCCCTCCATCACACACACACACACACACACACACACACACACACACACACACACACACACACACACACAAGTTATCATTTAATTCTAACAACTTGATATAAAAGACACTTCTCTTACAAAGCAAGTGTAAAGCCATTCTCGTACACGGAAGCAAATTTCAAACCACTCTCATATACCAAAGCGAATTTTAACCCAATCTCTTTCACCACATTTCACATTGTCCTATTACACCAGCGCAAATTTCAGCTGGTCATCGTCATCAAACCAAGGCTAATTTCAAAGTACACACCTTCACCAAAGCAATTTTCAAACCATCCTCCTTGACCGAACAGCCCTGATATGGCCCTTTGCAGTCGGCTATAAGCAACATTACCTTACCTCCTTGACCGAAATAATTTTCAAACCGCCTTTCTAATCCAAAGCAATATCGACCCTCTCCCACCAAAGCAAATTTTTAGACCACTCTTCTTCACCAGATCACATTTTCAAGCCAAACAGCAAGGTACATCTTCCGATTCTTACAATACATCGAACATATAGAACAAAGACAGCTGTATTGTTCTTTTTTTAAACTCTTTTAAAAGGTGAAGAAGCTCCGTGGTGCATTCCCTGTCATGTTCCACTACAGTGAAACATATTCTTTTAGATTGTTGGGACTTGCACGATGCGAGACATAAACACTTTACAGCAGACTCCATGAAAACCCTGTTCAGAGATGTCCCACCTGACGTGATCTTTGAGTTTCTGAGGAAGATTAACATTTTTCATCTGATCTAAGATTTTACGGAAGAAAGATTTTTAACGAAGTTTCTGGTACGCTTTTAGAAGATGTATTTTAAAGAGATGTGTGGAAGTTTTTTTTTATTATTTTTTTTTACTATGACTAGTGT
>CM065728.1:48437684-48440184 GCA_033310375.1 Conus canariensis | reverse complement strand
TCTCGTCTGAAATGACAATGTGCGTGCCTGTCGTCTATGTAAAACATACAATAAAACAAAACAATGTTTTGTATTCTGTTGTCCTGCTCTCTGTGACGTTAGTTTGAAATTGATTAAACTGAAATGTTACCGAGAATCTATGTAATTCCATACTACGTTTATCTACGCGGAGCATAAGCCTACTGCATTGAAATATATGTTCACTCACCAAGTACTTACTTGTTTGTGTATGACAACGTAGTAGGATGTTGATTTCTGAGTATGTACATGTGTAATATGCTGTTTGTTTATCGATTCACTTTGTAAGTAGCACTGGATTTTTTTTCTGTCTCAACTTCTGAGCCACTTCATTTGCATTGCCTCCACGCTTCTCATACGGTTCCCAGCCCACATCCCCATTCTGATTCGTCTTGCTTCAGTAATCCACAGAGAGCCGTCAACGTCAAGCCGCCATGGGGCAAGCCACCAGAGGAGACACAGCACTGCTGTTGAGTTATCTCCCTGATATGGCAACAATATTGTTTGCTTGCCGAACCAGTGAGTGTTTGCCTCTGAAGGGCACCATCACATCGTTGTCGATTCCAGTGACCTGACCTGACTCTCCAAGGGCATATATATTGGGCAGGAATCGAAAGTGAGGTCACTATGGCACTGGACTATTTCGTTTTGTATTGTCATGTGCGCATTCCCTCTTAGCAGGGGCCTTAATAAAAGTCTTGACTCCTCTCTCTCTCTCTCTCTCTCTCTCTCTCTCCTCTCTCTCTCTCTCTCAACTTAAAGGGACTTTTTTTTTTAAATTTATGAATATGTGGGCTTTTTATTTCTTTCCAGCTTTTTTTTTTCCCCACAATCTTGCTCTTAACAGAAGCACTGGAAGAGATGCAAATCAATCATTTAGCATTGGTGTTGTTTGTTTGCTTTGTGTTTGTTTGTGAATTTTAATTATTGTTGTTTTTTTTTTCCTCTTTAGTCTTGTTTCTGCTGGCATGGCATGATACTGTGCAACAAATCTATGACAAATGTGACATTTGACGGCATCGTTATTTCTCTGTTCTAGTTTTGTAATGCATTTGTAAGAAAAACATTACAAGGAAAGTTCACGAATTTGATATATCATTCTTTGTCAGAATATTGTCGATCTGTCTGTTGGTCTGTGCCTCTGTCTCTCTATCTTTGACTCTAATATTCTATGTTTATTACAGACTCTGTCTGTCTGTGCCTTACCTAACTGTGTCTCAGTTTCTGTTTTCCTACTCCACAAGAAAAGCGCTCTCTCTCTCTCTCTCTCTCTCTCTCTCTCTCTGTGTGTGTGCATGCATGTATGTGTGTGTGTGTGTGTGTGTGTGTGTGTGTGTGTGTGTGCATGCGCATGCATGTGTGTGTTTTTGTGTGTGTGTATGTGTGCATGTGTGTTTGCATGCGTGTGCATGTGTGTGCATGTGTGCATGTGTATGCATGTGTGTTTGTGTGTATGCTTGTGCACATGAGCACGCACGTGAGTATCTGATCATTTACTGCTTAAAAATGCATGTGTGCATGGGGTATTCTTCTGAACGTAATGTGAAACGCATGCTGTCATCTTCTTTTTGTCCTTTTCTATTTGCTCCCTACATGTTTGGTTCATACAATATAGCTCTTTCCAGTTATAATCTACTGCATTTTTGACACAAGCAACAAAAATGCTGCCTGTAGGGACTACAAGTCAGAACATATTGTGTAATATATGCTGCCGTTTTTTTTCCTCCCACCGTAACTCGTGTTAACGTTCTGTGACTGGTCCACAAAACGACCGTACTTCTCCCCGTCGAGTACCCGAACGTCGCTCTTCATATCTTGGGGGCACACTTCGTCAGAGAGAGAGAGAGAGCTTTCCGAAGTCCCCGGGCTGTTATTGCGAGAAGGATTCAGTTATACAGACGGCACAACACGACAGTGCGCTCCAAAGTCCCTGCAAGATTAGGACGTCATGTTGACATTTGGCAGTGTGGCTATTTCTGTGATGTTAGTTTTGAAATGGAAGGGAGAGAGAAAGCGCTGGGAAGGGGATGGGTGGCGTGGATCAGGGGGTAAAAGAGAGGAACCTGAATCAGGGATATTGACGCGTTTCCCTGTGTCTCTGTCTGTCTGTCTGTCTGTCTCTGAGTGTGTGTGCGTATGGGTGACATTTTGAGTCATTTGTTTGATGTGTGTATGCGCGTGTGTGTATGTGCGTGCGTGCGTGCGTGCGTGCGTGCGTGCGTGAGTGCGTGCGTGTGTGTGTGTGTGGTGTGTGTGTGTGTGTGTGTGTGTCTGAAAAGAGAAAGACAGAGAGAGAGAGAGAGAGAGAGAGAGAGAGAGTGACAGGGACAGGGAGAGAGACAGAGTAGTAGAGAGAAGTATAGTGAAGCAAAGAAAGAGAAAGACAAACAAAGAGACAGAAATAACTAAGACTCAAAGACACAAATGTTTTCTTATTCAATGATAAAGTTTCTAAAGGTGTCTTTCCACATTGTTCTTGCTA
>CM065728.1:48425184-48435184 GCA_033310375.1 Conus canariensis | reverse complement strand
TATTCATGTATTTATCTATTTATCGATCTATTGTGTGTCTTTGAATTCCATACATGACCAAAATCATTTAATTCCTCAAATGAAGTGGACAACTTGATATCAGTTTGCTAGCTTTTTTATGAAGGGATGGGGTGTGGGGAACAATTCTGCTGAATAGTGGTTTTAAATGGTTATAGATAACCCAGTCTCGGTTACTGTCTTTTGTTTTTAGCACGCTAATTTGGCTTTTTTTTTTTTGGCATGCTATATTACCTTTTTTGTATTCCGTTGTTGGTCTATGTATGCCCTTTATTCAACGGCTATAATAATGGTTTTGCTGCTCGAACCACATGGAACATATTTGACAGAAATAAACATGAAGTAAGAGGAAGAGGCGGTGCATGATTGACTAAAAAGATGTAAAGTCAGTATATGAAGGGAGGAAGATGGAGTGGATAAGTGAAGAAGAAGAAGAAAAGAAGAAGGAGGAGGAGGAGGAGGAAGCAAGGGAAGAAGAGGAGAAGGAGGAGAAGGAGGAAAAGAAAGGAGAAAAACTGGGAAAACAAAAATAATGCAAGCGGGAGAAGAAACAAAAAGATAAGGAGGAGGAGAGAGAATGCAAAGGACGAAGAGGAAGAAGGGAGGAGGAGGAGGAGGCCGGAGGTGAGGAGGAGGTAGGACAAGATGACAGGAACGGAAGAGGAGATGAGGAAGTGAGGAAGAGAAGATGATTGGCAGAAGGGCTGGGGGGGGGGGGGGAGAGGAAAGAGGAGTATCAAGGTGAAGGGAAGAAGGAGGAAAGGAAGAATGACGGAAAGGGAAATAACAAATGACGGAAAGGAAAATAACAACAGATGGCTATAGACCTTTTCTTGTAATTGTTTGTATTTGCTAAAGACGATTGTGAAGACAACGACAACACTGACGATCATGAATAGGAGATCTACGCCCCTCCCCCCTCCCGCACCCCCCCCCCCCCCCCCCCCCCCCCCCCCGAAGAGTATTATTTCCCCGAGTGTTAATGTTGGGTTCTAATTTTCACGCTTCAGTTCCAAAAGGGTCACCATGCATACGTTCGATTTTAACTCCCTCCTATACCCCGCTAGTACTCTCCCTCTCTAAAAGCTCTGTCTTCCAGCACAGTTGATTCGCACCGACGCTTGTCTCTCAAATCCCCAAACACAGACACGCCTGCGTTCAGTCGACACCAACTTTTCTCTACGCTTCACGACATGCTTCGCTCAACCAGCAGTACTGTTTCCTTACGTTTTACGACGAGCATCGTTCAAACAACATAATTTTTCTCAACACTTTACGGTTGCATTGGTCAGCCAACAGCACTTTCCCCTACGTTTTACTGCATCCAACTCTCGACCTACGATACTTTTCCTACGCTTAACTGCATGCCTTTTTCAGCCAACAAGATTCTTTTTCTGCCTTGTTTACATTGCATCCTTCAACTACCAGCGCTTTTCTGTACGTTTTACCGCATGCATCGTTCTAACAATATCACATCTCCTGCGTTTTTCTACATTTATCGTTCAGTTGATACCATTTTCCTTACGTTTTACTACTGCATTGTTCTGCCAATATCACTGATCTTCATATTTCAGTACATGCACAGTTCACTCAATATCACTTTTCACTTCTTGGATTGTTAAACAAAACTACTTCTTTTGTACTTTTTTATGGAATGTTTTGTTTAAAGGCACCACGTTTTCCTGATTTTGATACACGTTCTGTTTTGCCAAAATCGCTTGTATACACTTTTTAAAAAATGTGTGTAGTTCAGACAACATGTTATTTCCATGGTCCTCACGACAGGCATTGTCCCACTAAGACCACTTCTTCCCGCATTTGTCTACATTCCATCGTTCATCTGACAGTGCTTTTGCTCATGCTTTTCCACATGCAACGTTCAACCTGCAGTAGTTTTCCTTATCTTTTTAAGTATACATCACTTAACCAGAGCTACTTTTCCGTACGTTTTGTTTCTGTCGTCGTTCAACTAAAAGCACTACTTTCGCACTACATTTTACTACACGAACCCTGCAATCAGAATCCTTTTCCCTATGTGTTAATACTGTGTTGTTCATCCAGCATCAGTGCTTCCCACATTTCACTGCGTGCATCGTTCAGCCGATAAATCTTTTTCCCCTATGGTTTGTGACGTGCGTAATCTTTACTGACATTATCTTTCCTAACGTTTCACTACGGGTAACGTCCAGTCAGTATATCTTTTCCATGCTTTTCACTACTGCGTTGTTCAGTCGAAATCACTGTCACTGTTGTTACATCATTCTGTCAACATCACATTACACTTCATACATTGTTAACCAAAATACTTTTGTATTTTCATGGAACCTTCCGTCTAACAACATAAATTTTTCTCTATTTTTGATACGCGTACCTTTTGCTTCGTACCTTTTTCTCCCAAAGCAGTTTTCTTTACTAACTACCACTTGCATTGTTTGGACAACATGGGACTTCCATGTTCTTCATTTCATGCATTGTTCTGTCGACGTCATTTTCTTTTACATTTTTCAACATGCATCGCTCAGCAGACAGCATTTTTCGCTACGCTTTATGACGTACACATTTTCTATTTCATTTCAATTAGCCGTACTTTTGCTGCGTGTACCATACAGTCAGTGTCACTATCCCTGCATTCTGCTACTTGCATGTTTTGCCAAAACAACTATTTCTTAAACTATTCTACATGCATTCTTCAATCAACAGCACTTTTATTTTCATGCATCATTCATCAGAAATGCGTTAAAAAAAGTTTTACTGCATTTTCATTTAACAACTTTTTTTCTTCTTTTAACACAGGTACTGTTCCGTAAAAAGCACTCTTCTGCACTTTTTACAATTACAATTCAGACCGCATAACATTTATATGCTCTTTGCTATATTTATCATTAAGCAAATGCTGTTCTGCCTTTCTGTTAACCAAATTCAGTCAATACAATGTTTCACTGCGCACACCCCTCATCCAACATACTAATTGCGTATGTTATGATACGTGTATTGTTTTTATGCAAAGCATGTGCTCATCTTTAATGTATACATCGTCAGTAGTGTGCATGAGGTGTGTAGTCGAAACAATTTAAAGGCAGACTCATGGGGTTAATTTACCCCTCTGTATTTCTTTGCATGCTTGCCCATTTTCCCCATTTATATTTGTTTATCACTAGAAGAAAATGGTGACATGGAAAATGAAATGGAAGATGAGAGAGAGAGAGAGAGAGAGAGAGAGAGAGAGAGAGAGAGAGAGAATGGAGGGTGTGGAGATGAAAACGAGGCAGACGACGAAGCAGGAAAACAGAAGACTGAAATAGGAAAGGGGGGTTGGGGGGGGGGGGGGGATAAACACAAAGTTAAAAGACGATTTTAGATGATGATGATGATGATGATGATGGTGATGAAGATAGTGATGATGATGATAATGATGACAATGATGATGATGATGATGATGGTGATGATGATGATGGTGGTGATGACGATGACGGTGATGTTGATGATGACGATGATGATAATGATGATGAGGAGGAGGAGGAGGAGGAGGAGGAGGAGGACGACGACGACGACGACGACGACGACGACGACGATGATGATAGAATTAATATTGGTCTGTGACGAAGACAGCAATGACAGAGACCCTGACAACACACAAAGAGGAAAACTAACGTGCCATTTATCACAGCAATCACTTTCAGTGTTCATGTTCGCCACAACTTTCTCACTCTTTAATCCGAAAAGTTTCACCATACCGACCATACTATTTTATCTTCCTCCCGCACACACAAGCTCTCTCCCTCCTTAAGAGCTCTATCATCCAGCATAGCGGGTCTATACTGGCCCCTGCAGCTTGTCTCTCAGAGTTCCTCGACACAGAGACGGATGCGTTCAGTCAAAAGGACGTTCCTCAGCGTTTAATCACATGCATCGTAAACCAACGTAACTTTGACATAACCTTTGACTATCGTGTGTAAACAAATAAGTCTGTTTACTCGAACTGTTCTGCTTGCGTGTGTGTGTGTGTGTGTGTGTGTGTGTGTGTGTGTGTGTGTGTGTGTGTGTGTGTGTGTGTACGTGCGTGCGTGCGTGCGTGCGTGTGTGTGTGTGTGTGTGTGTGTGTGGTGCAGTGTGCGTGCAGTGTGCGCGCGCGCGCGCGCGCGCGCGCGCGCGCGTGTGTGTGTGTGTGTGTGTGTGTGTGTGCGGGCATGCGTTCATGTGTGTGTGTGTGTGTGTGTGTGTGTGATACACGTTGATATTTGTTAAGGAAGCATAAGCAAAAGCATTGTAAAAAATGGCATAATAATTAATATTGTAAAGATCTTTTCCAACCATTTCACAAGTGAAGATATCACCGGATCATACAGCCATAAATATAAAGTTAACTTTTAGTACTTTCAATAGAGCAAAATTGTCCTTTTCTTTGAATTGGTCTTTCACAATTATTACTTGACACAAAGACTAAAAGCATGTTAAATGATGTTATATCCAGATATAGCAACAAATGTGGTTTCTCCCAGACAGACGTGTATACGAAAATAAATACATTACTCTATATAGGACAACCATACGTAATGTACAGATACACATTGCCAAATATAAATAGGAAAGACCGATGAGTTTATAACTAACAGTGAGCCATGTAAGTGAATCAATATTAACCTGATATTTCAAAATCCTGACTAGTGTCAGCAGTTTCTTTAAAGAAAAGGCTATTTAAATACTTGCTGAATTTTTACATTGTTGCAACATTTTGAGCATGTTTTTAAACAGAATACAAAAATATAATGGTAAATAAAGCTAAATCCGAAGTGAATGTGTGATCTAAGCGGATGAAACATCATCTATGTTAGGCCAAATAAAGCGTCATTTAGTTAAACGTACTTGATGTCGCAGGATTGAAATATGTCAGCAGGAAAGAAAAAAAAAATTCTGAGTTCCCAACAATACCAAAGAGAGGAGGAGGAGGAGGAGTACAAGAGTGCAAAAGGGTGGGTGGGTGAGGGAAGGAGGAATGAGAGAGAAAGAGGGAAGGGTGTGACGGAGGTGTGCATGCGTGGGGAGGGGTTAAACGAGGAGGCGAGCCGTGCTGCACGTGACATCTGTGTCATAGGCTGGCTGGTGTCAAGGTCGGGGCACTGTTGTTGTCTCAACAAGGCAAGCTCTTTCTCTCTCTCTGGTGTCCTTTTCCTCCCAAGAGTCCCTGAACTTCCCTGGAGCTATTCCTGTGAGTAAGGTTCGGTTACTGCTAACACAACATGATACAGCTTTTCAGATGAAAAGAAGAGGAGATGCGGAAAATGAAATAAGAATGTCAAGAATGAGGAAGAGAAAGAAGATGAAAACGATGACGATGAGTAAGGGGGGAACAGACAAGAAGGAGAAAGGGGACAAAATGGCAAAGACAGGGAAGAAGATCAAAACAACGACAACGAAAAAAAAAAAGAGAAAAAGGGGGTAAAATATGGCTATGGTTATTATCTTATCATTACTGAATGCAATAAAGACGTTGATGATGATGATGACGGTGGCTTTGACGAAGTCCAAAAAGAGCGCTAAAACGCCATACATCACACTCATTCCTTTGAGTTTTAATGATGACTTAAATTGTCATAGTTTTATATTCAAAAGTCACCATACCAGCCATTCCACTTCAACTTTTTTTTTCTTTTCGTGTACAGTACGCCCCCACCCCGACCTCTCCATACACCTCCCCCACCCCCACCCCCCTCCTAAAAGCTCTGTTTTGGCTGTTGACGCTCGTCTCTCACAGTACCCAAACATAGCAGCGCTCTTCCGTAAGTTTTACTACTCGCATCGTTCAATCAATATCACTTTTGTTTCTACGTTTTGATTTATAAATCGCCCAGTCAGCGCTGCCTTTTGCTACACTTTCTATTGAACAAATGTGTCGTTCAGCCTTACAAAGCAAATTTCCAATATGTAATAGGGAATTTTGTTGTCGTCACAGCATTTGGCAATGAATGAAATGACAGTTACTACGTAACGACTTGGCGGTACTGGAGAGGGATAGAGTGAGGGAGTGATAGAGAGGCGTGAAGGTGGGTGGGCTGTACGCCAAAGGAGCACACAGAATGTAGATTTTTTGTCGAATTTTCAATTTAGTTTAATACAGTATGAAATTTTGAGTGATTTGCAGAATGAAATGTTGATTTTTTATGCAGTATGAATTGACGGTGTTATATTGTTGGTTAGAAGATGTAGCCGGCCGTTTTGTCCGACCCGGCCGTTTTGTCCAACCTCGGACGAAACGGCTAAAACCCGGCTGTTTTGTCCGACTTTCAATCTTTTGTCGGACAAAACGGCCTGGTTGGACAAAACGGCCGGCTCTAAGTAAGCGGCCGTTTTGTCCGATATATTTTTCAATTGTTCTTTGCCCAGTTCCACAGGCAAAGAAGTATAAAATCGTCGCGTTCTGGTTTTTTTTGTATGTTTGTTTGTTTGTTTGTTTGTTTTGTTTTGTTTTGTTTTGTTTTGTTTTGTTTGTTTTTTTCTGTCTGTCCCAAGGATATCTTCCGAACGGAAAGTCGGAGTCGCGTCAAACTTTGTGTGGTGGTGTGGCACAAGAATGGCAAGAGATCCGAACAAGAAGGTCATGACCTTGACGTACGACCTTTGTAGGCCAATCAAGGTCAAGGTCAAGGTCGAGGAGATCGCTGGACCCTAAAAAGTTCAGGGTGGGGACATTTTTGTTGCAATCATGTATTCTGAACGGGTAGACAAAAGCAATTCAAATCTTATGTGATGTTGTGCCACCTTAGTTGGAAGATATTCCAAACAAATATTTCAAGGTCAGGGTCATGACCTTGGCGAATGACTTTGAAAACTGAAAACCTATTTTTAGCCATATCTCGAGCACTGGAAAACATAGGATGTTGAAACTTAGCATGGAGGTGATTTGGCTTATGGTGCATCCAAATATTGTAAACCGATGAAGGTCGTAGTCTCTTCAAATTTTGTGTGGTGGTGTACCACATGAACGGCAAGAGATCCGAACAACAATATTCAAGGTCAAGGTCATGACCTTTTTTTTTCTGTCTGTCCCAAGGATATCTTCCGAACGGAAAGTCGGAGTCGCGTCAAACTTTGTGTGGTGGTGTGCCACATGAATGGCAAGAGATTCGAACAAGATATGTGTGTGTGTGTGTGTGTGTGTGTGTGTGTGTGTGTGTGTGTGTGTTGGTGTTGTGTGTGTGTGTTGTGTGTGTGTGTGTGTGTTGAGAGAGAGAGAGAGGAGAGAGAAGCAGACAGACAGACAGACAGACAGAGACAGAGACACACGGAGAAAGAGTGAGAGAGAGGGGAGAGAGAGAGAGAGAGAGAGAGAGAGAGAGAGAGAGAGAAGAGAGACAGAGAGAGAGTGAGAGAGAGAGAGTGAGAGAGAGAGAGAGAGAGAGAGAGAGAGAGAGAGAGAGAGAGAATCTATAACTTCATGTGACTTATGAATGTCAGTGTGTGTCAACTACTCAGTGTGTGTGTGTGTGTGTGTGCGCGCGCGCGCGCGCGGTGTGTGTATGTGTGTGTGTGTGTGTGTGTGTGTGTGTGTGTGTGTGTGTGTGTGTCCAAAAGTGAGGAAAGTACTTTCGGTAGTGATGTAGCAGTGTGAAAAACAAAGACAATTATTGAATGAATGTCAGTGCGTGTCAGCTACTCGGTGTGGAGAGAGACAGAGAGAAAGGTGGGGCTAAGATATGAGGGTAAAGGAAGGCAGGGGGGGCTGGGAGGGGGGGGGGCGGAACGGGCAAAGAACATATCTGCCGTGCGGCATTGCAGCCGCTCGGCGATGCGCTTGTTATTGCTGTGCCTAGTTCATGCTACAATTTGTACTTAGGCTTGCTGATGTTGCACTTAGCGTAATGTGTTATCCCACCGACATTCAAGTAAAGGGTGACGTCACCACATTTTGTCGATCAGGAAGGATAACTCCCAACATACACCCTCAATATTATAAGTCAGAAAGGAGAGACTGTTTTTCTGACAAGTCTTGACACGGGCACGGCCGTTATCCTAGGTGTCTTCATTGCAAGAAGGACACGGGGGCAGCAGGGAAGCACAGTTTTGTTCATTATTACGTCCAGGACTACCTCTTGAATGGGCCCTTAAAAATCTTTCTGTGAGCTGTGTCTGTCTGGTTCGTACTCGACTGCGAGTACAAGGACCAGAGCCTGAGAACTGGCCCTCGGTTTCACTGACCATAGACACCTGCCACGGAGAGGGCCTAGGGTTCTCCACCACCCCAGTACTGTGACTCTCGCCAATGCTGAGACCCTCTGTCACTGTACCTATCACACCCTTGGACTGGTTTTCCACGTCGTGCGGAGGGTTTACCAAGGACACTCTCTGTTTTAATAGAGTCATACTGTCATCAAGAACGTCTGGTGAATGTGATGGCAAGGTCTGTAGACCCTCTGATGTAGGGTCAGTCACTCCTGCTAGGTGCGGGTCCATGCAATCCTCGGTTGTTGTAGGAATCGACGGATCCCCACTTTGAGAAGAATCAGGACTGCAACCATGGCGGCCTGGGGACGCCTCAAGTAGGTTGCTTTGGTTTTGATTTTGTTTAGGACATGTAACAGTAGTCCTACTCCTGGGAGTACTTGTCCTGAGCAGGGTGGGGAATTCTTGCATGTTGTACATGGGAGGGGGACGAGAAGAAGACGACCAGGTTTGGGTAGAAACAGACAGCGGAGGGGGAAAGGTGGTAGTGGAAGGTGGACGGGGATGGGTAGAAGTCAAGGAAGCAGGTGAACGGTTGGAAATGGAAAATGAAGGAGAACAGGTGGAAGTGGAAGGCAGAGTGGAATGGGTGAAGGTAAGTGGAAGAGAGGAAGGGGTGTGACTGGAAGGAGGCAGGTGACGGGTGGAAGAAGAAGGTGGTGAGAAGAGAGAGAGAGAGAGAGAGAGAGAGAGAGAGAGAGAGAGAGAAGAGAGAGAGAGAGAGAGAGAATCTATAACTTCATGTGACTTATGAATGTCAGTGTGTGTCAACTACTCAGTGTGTGTGTGTGTGTGTGTGTGTGTGTGCGCGCGCGCGCGCGCGCGCGTGTGTGTGTGTGTGTGTGTGTGTGTGTGTGTGTGTGTGTGTGTGTGTGTGTGTGTGTGTGTCCAAAAGTGAGGAAAGTACTTTCGGTAGTGATGTAGCAGTGTGAAAGACAAAGACAATTATTGAATGAATGTCAGTGCGTGTCAGCTACTCGGTGTGGAGAGAGACAGAGAGAAAGGTGGGGCTAAGATATGAGGGTAAAGGAAGGCAGGGGGGGCTGGGGGGGGGGGGGGCGGAACGGGCAAAGAACATATCTGCCGTGCGGCATTGCAGCCGCTCGGCGATGCGCTTGTTATTGCTGTGCCTAGTTCATGCTACAATTTGTACTTAGGCTTGCTGATGTTGCACTTAGCGTAATGTGTTATCCCACCGACATTCAAGTAAAGGGTGACGTCACCACATTTTGTCGATCAGGAAGGATAACTCCCAACATGTTTTTTTTAGGCGGAAATCGACCATTACACAGTGATATTATCATGACTGTCAGTGAAATGGGTCAGCTCTACATGGGGGTGTGGGCGAGGGGAGGGGGGAGGCGGGGGGTGGGGGGGGGGGTGTTATGTCAAATAAATCGAAGTTTTGAATTATCATTCAAGAACAACTTTTAGCTCAAAAGGTAGATGAAAGACAGCCCTATCTACGCTGAAAAAGGCAATGCTGCAAATGCACAAAGAAGCAAGAAAACAGGAGGGGGTGGCTTAAATACACCTTTTCCAAATTTTTAAGGTCAAGGTTATGACCTTGACGTGTGACCTTCAAAACCGAAAAAATCTATTTTTAGCCATATCTCGGGCAGCGGTCGACATAGGAAGCTGAAACTTGGTATGAAGGTTGTTTGGTTTATTGCTCTCCAAATATGTCAAAGCAATTAAGGTCAAGGCAAAGGTCACATACAACATGAGACTCTCAAAATTGAGGGTGCGTTAATTGTTTGTCCCA
>CM065728.1:48412684-48415184 GCA_033310375.1 Conus canariensis | reverse complement strand
AAGAGAGAGCTATATGGACGGGGAAGGGGGTAGAAAGAGAGAGCTATATGGAAGGGGAAGGGGGTGAAAAAGAGAGCTATATGGAAGGGGAAGGGGGTAGAAAGAGAGAGCTATATGGAAGGGGAAGGGGGTAGAAAAAGAGAGCTATATGGAAGAGGAAGGGGGTAGAAAAAGAGAGCTATATGGAAGGGGAAGGGGGTAGAAAAGAGAGCTATATGGACGGGGAAGGGGGTAGAAAGAGAGAGCTATATGGACGGGGAAGGGGGTAGAAAAAGAGAGCTATATGGAAGGGGAAGGGGGTAGAAAAAGAGAGCTATATGGAGGGGAAGGGGGTAGAAAAAGAGAGCTATATGGAAGGGGAAGGGGGTAGAAAAAGAGAGCTATATGGAGGGGAAGGGGGTAGAAAAAGAGAGCTATAGGAAGGGGAAGGGGGTAGAAAAAGGGGGAGAGCTATATGGAGGGGAAGGGGGTAGAAAAGAGAGCTATATGGAAGGGGAAAGGGGGTAGAAGAGAGAGCTATATGGAAGGGGAAGGGGGTAGAAAAGAGAGCTATATGGAAGGGGAGGGGGTAGAAAAAGGAGCTATATGGAGGGGAAGGGGGTAGAAAAGAGAGCTAATGGAAGGGGAAGGGGGTAGAAAAAGAGAGCTATATGGAGGGGAAGGGGGTAGAAAAGAGGCTATATGGAGGGGAAGGGGGTAGAAAAGAGAGCTATATGGAGGGGAAGGGGTAGAAAAAGGGCTATATGGACGGGGAAGGGGGTAGAAAGAGAGGCTAATGGAAGGGGAAGGGGGTAGAAAAGAGGCTATATGGAAGGGGAAGGGGGTAGAAAGAGAGAGCTATATGGAAGGGGAAGGGGGTAGAAAAGAGAGTAATGGAGGGGAAGGGGGTAGAAAGAGAGAGCTATATGGAGGGGAAGGGGGTAGAAAAGAGAGCTATATGGAGGGAAGGGGGTAGAAAGAGAGCTATATGGAGGGGAGGGGTAGAAGAGAGCTATATGGAAGGGGAAGGGGTAGAAAGAGAGCTTATGGAGGGGAGGGGTAAAAGAGAGCTTATGGAGGGGAAGGGGGTAGAAAGAGAGCTATATGGAGGGGAAGGGGTAGAAAAGAGAGCTATAGGAAGGGGAAGGGGTAGAAAAGGAGAGTATAGGAGGGAGGGGGTAGAAAAGAGAGAGCTATATGGAGGGGAAGGGGGTAGAAAGAGAGAGCTATATGGAAGGGGAAGGGGGTAGAAAAGAGAGAGCTATATGGAAGGGAAGGGGGGTAGAAAGAGAGAGAGCTATATGGAAGGGGAAGGGGGTAGAAAGAGAGAGCTATATGGAAGGGGAAGGGGGGTAGAAAAGAGAGAGCTATATGGAAGGGGAAGGGGGTAGAAAAGAGAGAGCTATATGGAAGGGGAAAGGGGGGTAGAAAAAGAGAGCTATATGGAAGGGGAAGGGGGTAGAAAAGAGAGCTATATGGAAGGGGAAGGGGGTAGAAAGAGAGTATATGGAGGAAGGGTAGAAAGAGAGAGCTATATGGAAGGGGAAAGGGGGGGAATAAAGAGAGCTATATGGAAGGGGAAGGGGGTAGAAAGAGAGAGCTATATGGAAGGGGAAAGAGGGGGTAGGAAAAAGAGAGCTATATGGAGGGGAAGGGGGTAGAAAAGAGAGCTATATGGAAGGGGAAGGGGGGTAGAAAAAGAGAGCTATATGGAAGGGGAAGGGGGTAGAAAGAGAGAGCTATATGGAAGGGGAAGGGGGTAGAAAAGAGAGCTATATGGAGGGGAAGGGGGTAGAAAAGAGAGAGCTATATGGAGGGGAAGGGGGTAGAAAAAGAGAGCTATATGGAAGGGGAAGGGGGTAGAAAGAGAGAGCTATATGGAAGGGGAAGGGGGTAGAAAGAGAGAGCTATATGGAAGGGGAAGGGGGTAGAAAAGAGAGCTATATGGAAGGGGAAGGGGGTAGAAAAAGAGAGCTATATGGAAGGGGAAGGGGGGTAGAAAAGAGAGCTATATGGAAGGGGAAGGGGGGTAGAAAAGAGAGAGCTATATGGAAGGGGAAGGGGGGTAGAAAAAGAGAGCTATATGGAAGGGAAGGGGGTAGAAAAAGAGAGCTATATGGAAGGGGAAGGGGGTAGAAAAAGAGAGCTATATGGAAGGGGAAGGGGGTAGAAAAGAGAGCTATATGGAAGGGGAAGGGGGTAGAAAAAGAGAGCTATATGGAGGGGAGGGGGTAGAAAAAGAGAGCTATATGGAAGGGGAAGGGGGTAGAAAAAGAGAGCTATATGGAAGGGAAGGGGGTAGAAAAAGAGAGCTATATGGACGGGGAAGGGGGTAGAAAGAGAGAGCTATATGGACGGGGAAGGGGGTAGAAAGAGAGAGCTATATGGAAGGGGAAGGGGGTAGAAAAAGAGGAGCTATATGGAGGGGAAGGGGTAGAAAGAGAGAGCTATATGGAAGGGGAGAAGGGGTAGAAAAGAGAGAGCTATATGGAAGGGGAAGGGGGTAGAAAAGAGAGAGCTA
>CM065728.1:48395184-48397684 GCA_033310375.1 Conus canariensis | reverse complement strand
GAACGAGGAAACGGGGGTGGGGAAAGGGAGGAAGAAGTAACAAAAGGAAGAGAAGGAAGGTGGGGGGTGGGGGGGGGCGGTTGGAAGACAGAGGTCGGGGGGTGGGGGAAGTGGTGGGGGGGGTGTACTTAGGATTGGGGTTATGGGAAGGGTGAGATGACAGGGAGGAAAATGGGAAGGGGTGGTAAGAGAAAGAGGCGATAGGGGATGGGAGAAATTGGTTATGGGCTGCCGAGGACGTCTTGTCACAAAATTGTCCACACTGAGAGAGCTCAGAGCTCAGAGATCTGAGTGTCCCTAAGTCACTTTATACCGTTGGGCATTTAAAATTTGGCCGGAAGAGAGGTCGAGGTGGCACATTCATGTCGCATTTTCCAAACATTTCAGAAAGACTGGCCAACCGACAGAGAAGACGGTTGTCCCTCTTCCACCTATTTCTATCTTTCATCTTTCCCAACCAAGAAAATGCAAATGAAGACAAACTGTGGAAATAAAAATAATATCCAGCACGAAAATAACATCAAGGAGAAAGAAATTCAACAAAACTGTGCACCGGAAACTAAATCAATATCGTTTCGTTGTCCCTCTGCCCATCCTCGATTGCCCCTCTCTCTCTCTCTCATCTCTCTCTCTCTCTCTCTCGTTTCAAGAAAGATTAGAAATCCCCCGCCCACATTCCTTGGGAGAGGCACACTAATCTTCTCCTTGATCTTTGGGTCACGAGACACACAGCCAGATATTGACTGACAGACTGTGCTCAGCATTCAGTGACCTTTGTTGTTATCCGTCTGCCTGTCTGTCCGTCAGTTTGTCTGTTGTCTGCGTCTGTGAGTCTGCCTGTCTGTCCGTCAGTTTGTCTGTATGTCTGCGTCTGTGAGTCTGCCTGTCTGTCCGTCAGTTTGTCTGTATGTCTGCGTCTGTGAGTCTGCCTGTCTGTCCGTCAGTTTGTCTGTATGTCTGCGTCTGTGAGTCTGCCTGTCTGTCCGTCAGTTTGTCTGTATGTCTGCGTCTGTGAGTCTGCCTGTCTGTCCGTCAGTTTGTCTGTATGTCTGCGTCTGTGATCTGCCTGTCTGTCCGTCAGTTTGTCTGTATGTCTGCGTCTGTGAGTCTGCCTGTCTGTCCGTCAGTTTGTCTGTATGTCTGCGTCTGTGAGTCTGCCTGTCTGTCCGTCATTGTCTGTATGTCTGCGTCTGGAGTCTGCTGTCTGTCCGTCAGTTTGTCTGTATGTCTGCGTCTGTGAGTCTGCCTGTCTGTCCGTCAGTTTGTCTGTATGTCTGCGTCTGTGAGTCTGCCTGTCTGTCCGTCAGTTTGTCTGTATGTCTGCGTCTGTGAGTCTGCCTGTCTGTCCGTCAGTTTGTCTGTATGTCTGCGTCTGTGAGTCTGCCTGTCTGTCCGTCAGTTTGTCTGTATGTCTGCGTCTGTGAGTCTGCCTGTCTGTCCGTCATTTGTCTGTATGTCTGCGTCTGTGAGTCTGCCTGTCTGTCCGTCAGTTTGTCTGTATGTCTGCGTCTGTGAGTCTGCCTGTCTGTCCGTCAGTTTGTCTGTATGTCTGCGTCTGTGAGTCTGCTGTCTGTCCGTCAGTTTGTCTGTATGTCTGCGTCTGTGAGTCTGCCTGTCTGTCCGTCAGTTTGTCTGTCTGTCTGCGTCTGTGAGTCTGCCTGTCTGTCCGTCAGTTTGTCTGTCTGTCTGCGTCTGTGAGTCTGCCTGTCTGTCCGTCAGTTTGTCTGTCTGTCTGCGTCTGTGAGTCTGCCTGTCTGTCCGTCAGTTTGTCTGTATGTCTGCGTCTGTGAGTCTGCCTGTCTGTCCGTCAGTTTGTCTGTATGTCTGCGTCTGTGAGTCTGCCTGTATGTCCGTCAGTTTGTCTGTATGTCTGCGTCTGTGAATCTGCCTTACTTCTGTGTAACCTCTGGCCATTGTCTGCTCTTGTTCAGCTCACCCATGGTAGTCCTGCAGAGATTGCTGATACTCCCTCCCTCCTTTTTCTCATCCCTACACTTTTACTGAGCCCCACAAGTCCCACATTGGTGCGTGGACAGTGTCCTGGATTGTGGGCTGGAAGGTTGGGAGTTCTAATCCCATCAGAGGCCTGGGTTTTGTGGATTTTGTTTTTGTCCTGAATCGCTGTGATCCTAAGTCGTTTAGTGCATCACTGGCATCGGTTGAAACACAGGAACCATAGAATCGAACTTGAAGCATGTAATGGCCGTGTTGCCTTTTTTTTTTCCAAATGTGGCATAAATTCCTTTAACAACACAGCAGATGACTTTGTTTCTCCAACCTGGTTGATCGCGAGGCGTATTACGGAACACAGCTTAGAGTGCAGTCCTTTGATGTAAATATAATTCAAAATCAGATATGAATGAATAATATGGCATTATTATCATCCTCGCTAACGCCACTGCAAAATGATGGTCTTCAATTGTGTAAAAGCTGTGGTAGTGCTCTCCAGAGAGGGAGGCGCGTTCCTACTAGTTGCATGGTTAACTTATTACTGCTGTCG
>CM065728.1:48385184-48390184 GCA_033310375.1 Conus canariensis | reverse complement strand
AGAGCGTGGCAGCAGAGAGTCCTCAGAAGAGAAGCCCCCTTCAAGCAAGTGTTTCGGCCCTTATCTCCTGACACTCTAGGGGGGTTGGGCCACACCCGGTTCATGACTCCGGATGTCCCTCTGCTGCCCCTTTTTTTCCCATCTTGGGACGAGCCATGGCTGGGATTCGAACCCATGACCCTCTGGACATGCTCACTTTCCACTTAATGACTCGCGCTTTAACCACTGAGCCACAGGGACACCTGATATTTGTAGGGAAATTAAGCCTTATGAAGTTCACTTTTGTTCCTCCTTGACCAGATCCAGCTTGAACACCTCTCTGCCGCTTCTGCCATTGCTTTCAGGGCTCTGGTTTTTTCCTTCCCTGCAACTGACAGCTGTTTCATGAGGCTGTATGCAGACGTTCCTACAAACCCCCTAGCTCCAATTTCTGCAGTGAGGACTTTGACCTGATAGCCTTCTCTCCTCAGGCTGTTTGCCAGATCAGCATACTTTTCAGTCTTGTAGATTTGAGCTGCCTCCATTCTGTTCTCATATGGCACCGTGAGCTCGATCATGATCAGCTGCTTGGTTGACTTAGAGTGGACTACTATGTCTGGTCTCATGCCACTCTTGCTGATGATCTCTGGGTGACTCTTCCATTCTGGGAGGTCTGCAGTGCACTCCCAGTCATCTGCCCGTCCAGCAGACTCTGCTTGCATGTTTCGAGTGGCACTGTTGTTCTTGGCCATGATTTGCTGCCTCCTGCCGTGAAGAATGTTGCGGGTGCTTTTGGAGTCCTGATTTTCCCTTTTGTGGTGTTGGTACTAGCCCAGACTACTTGTACGATCTCTTTGAGCACTTGGTTGTGCCTCCATGTGTACCTTCCTTGAGCCAGGGCTACTTTACATGAGCTTAGGACATGCTCCACTGTTTGTTTTTCATGGCAGAGGGGGCATGCAGGATCGTCTGTTTTCCCCCACTTCACCAGGTTTGCATTTGAGGGCAGAAGGTCATATGCAGATCTGAGAATGAAGCTGATCCTGAGAGGGGCCATGCGCCAAATGTCATTCCAAGTGAGACTTCTTTGGAGTGCATTCTCCACGTTGTCCATTGCCCTTGCTGGCTCTGCTGGACTGCTTTTTGGAGTCTTTTTTTGGTCTTCTTCTTTTCTCATCTCCTGAATCACATGTCTCTTTTGGCTTTTCCTTTGGCCTTTGACCACCATTCAGTTTTGGTCACCCCCAGTCCTTGTCTGTTGGTCTGTGTGTGTCCTGTTATTTCTCTGATCTTGAGACTTTCTTTTGCAGAATCCATCGCCTCTTGAACTTTCCATTTTCTGCCTGTCTTCAGCTGGGGCTTGATTGCTTCTACCACCCTTGTCTCCTGAGTCCTCCAGCATGCTTTGAAGTCTGATCTTCCCTGCTTTGTATTCCTCCAGGATGGATTTCAGTGGTAGTTTCAGCTTTGCTTGGCGACAGTACAGCGCTATGTCAGTCAGACAGGGTGGGACACCAAGCCATTTCCTTGTGAACTTGTTGATTTTGGCTTCCATTGCCTCCACTATGCTGGTGCAGATGTCGTATATCATCAGAGGCCACAGGAGCTGTGGTATCAGCATGAACTGCAGACACCAGACCTTGTATTTGTCAGGGAGCCCACACTGGTCAATGGTCTCCAAGCCTTCCTCCGCCATCTGCTTGGTTTCTTTTGCTCTTTGTGTGTCTTTCAGCGTATCATCATACCATCTTCCAAGGCTCTTGACCGGTTCTTCTGTGACTGTTGGAATGGCCTGGTTGGCAACACTGAAGACCACAGATCCGGCCACTTTTCCTTTCCTCAGTGAGAGACTCCGTGATTTCTTTGGCTTGAACTTCATTCTGGATGAGGCAACTATGTCGTCCAGCCTCTCCAGCACATGACATGTCTCGTCTTCTCTGGATGAAATCACTGTAGTGTCATCCATGAAGGCCTTGAGAGGAGGCATCTTGTATCCATCGCCAAGGTCTGTTTGTCTCGCGTTGTTTGTTGCTGCTTTCAAGATGAGTTCCATTGCCAGCACGAACAGTATTGGGGAAATTGCACAGCCCATTGCAATACCCACTTCCAAGTTGATCCAGTCTGTTGTGTACTCCTTGGTAGAGAACCGCATTGAGAAGCCATTGAAGTACTTCTTGAGCATGTCGCGGATGTTCTTTGGCACATGGTACATCTCAAGAGCCAACTGTATCATCTCATGGGGCACAGATCCATATGCGTTTGCCAGATCAAGCCACACTACGTTCAGGTCTCTCTTTTCTGTTTTTGCTTTTTGGATTGCGTCCCAGATCATTGTGGCGTGTTCTACACAGCCAGCCACGCCTGGGATGCCACCTTTCTGGACTGACACATCCAAGTACTTGTTTTCTATCAGGTACTTGGTCAGCCTTGCTGCCTGACAGAGAAGAAGATTTTCCCTTCGACGTTCAGTAGTGATATTGGCCTGAACTGGCTGATGTCACTTGAGTTTGCTCTTTGGGGATGTACACACCATCTGCCGTCATCCATTGGCCGCTGATCTTCTGGTTTCTCCAAGCCGATCGCAGCAGCCTGTGGAGCCACTCCAGCACCTTGGGACATTTCTTGTAAACTGGTAAGGTATTCCATTTGGCCCTGGTGATGATTTGGCTCTGGCTTTGTCGACCACCTTCTTGATTTCCGCCAACGTTGGAGGCTTGCCATTGAACTGTTCCTCGGGTTGGTTGGCCACACCAGACCTTGAATGTCGAGTGGTGCTTTGCTCTGTGGGTCAGAGTATGTTTTCCTCAGATGCTGCTAAAGAACTCCTTTGTCCACACTTGGGGTCCCAGATTTTGGACTGCTCAAACAGTGTTCTGGCGAACTGGAAGGGGTCTCTGAAGAAGCGCTCTTGTGTCTTCTTCTTTTTGCTCTTCCTCTTCCTCGCAGATTTCGCTTTGCTGAGGGCGCTGTGTTTTTCTTTCAGGTCTTTCCACAGTTTTTCTAAGCCTTGTTTTTCAGCTGGCAGTGCGGTCTTCATTTGCATCTCGAGGTTTTTCTTTTGGACCCTGATCTTGTCCATCTTTTCTTGGCGTCTGGATTTCTTTGGAGGTGTTTTCTCTTTGGGTAGTTTTGCTCCATAGGCGTCTCTACATGTGGCATACACAATGTCCCCATATGTGGCTAGTTTGTGTTCCAGGGTGCTTTTCCCTATCAGTGCATCGAGTCTTTGGACGATTTTTGCATCCAGTTTCCCCCAATCTTCAGTTTCGTTTGCTCGTGGCAGGTTGAGTTTCAGGCGCCTGGCATCGAGGGCCTGTGCAAATTCCTCATCCGAACCAACAGCGTGGATGTCCTTGGCACTGTGGTTTAAATCCTGGCCTTGGTCTTCCGACGTCTTATCTGCTGATGCAGTGCGCTGCTGCTCATTCAGATGAGTCTTCACACATCCCATCTTTGTTCTGTGGATCTTCATGCCACGGGTGGTAGCGAAACGCTTTCCACAGACACACAACTTATAGCTTTCTTATTTATTATTTTATTATTATTTATTTACTTATTTATTTTTAAATTTATTATTATTATTATTATTATTTTAATGTTTCATTTATTTATTTATTTGATTATTATAAAAATGTATTTTCTAAATATATTTCTGTATCATGCTTTCATTACCTTAACCTTCACTATCGTTGTTAGCAGTATCATTCAGTAATACTATAGCTAGTATTGATACTACCACTGGCATTGACATCACCATCGCCTTCGCCTCTGGGACTGTTGCCACGGCAACCCTGCTGTTTAAGAATCCTCTAACCCACTCTCCTTTCTCCCATACCCATACTTATTGACACTAAGATTGGTAGTAATCTTGTCCCTTTTTTTTTTCTCTCAATATTTTGACTATTATTAGTATTCCTATCAGTAATATTATTATCTTCATTACGACTTTGACTCGCTCACTATTTCCCTTCCAACAGCCTCGTTCTCATTCAACGCCTTCTTCCTTGCGCTGAACCCTGTGAAGTGATCTGAAGCGATCAAAGCTAAGTGAATTTTCGTTGTTTTATTCGTTTATGTCTCACCCGATGAAGACCTAAGAGGTCGAAACGCGTTGTGTTTCGTCTTGTGACTCGTTTGTGCACGTTCTCTGGGCGGTTCGCTAACATTTATTTAAGATTTGTTTAGATTTCCGCCTGCAGTCGTCTCGCTTTGCAACTAAAACGGGAAGACAGACACGGATAGGGCGATCGAAAGACAGTGTTCACACCCGGTCTATACAATCATTTATGGACCCATGCCCAGTCTGTCTTCTTATTTCCCACCCTTCGAAAATACCAAGAACTCACGTTGGTGTTCTTATCAACACACAGGCCAGGCAATTCAGCAACCGGCTTCTCAAAGAGCTGAAAAGTGTCAATGGAGTCATGTTTCCAATTTGTTCCCACCGTCCTGCCAGCTGATGGCGCCCACTAGAAGATCAGACCAGGAGACAGATTCACATCACATTTCCCCAGAGATTCTGGAAGATTTGCCTGTCGGCAGAATGGAAAACCCCTCCATCTGTTTCCCAGCAGCCCCCGGTTTCTCTCTCTCTCTCTCTCTCTCTCTCTCTCTCTCTCTCTCTCTCTCTCTCTCTCTCTCTCTCTCACTACTCTCACTCTCTCTTTCTCGATAGCGGTACTGCACTAGAACCTGCGACTGATTCCATTTTTGTAGCAGAATGAATTTGTAAACAATTCGCTTCTTTTTCATCAATATGCACGTGTATTTTTTTTAATAACTGGAAGACTGAGTTGTAGCAAGTGAGATGACTTCAGGCAGAAAGTGTGCAATCAAATGAAAAAAAAAAAAGACAAACTAGAAAACAAAAGCTGCGCGTTTCGACCTCTTGGTCTTCTTCAGGTCAAACAAACAACATTCAAGACAATGAAAACGAAAACCGAACAGACAGTCATTTATCTCCTCGAATTGGGTACACAATGGATTTGGATTTGAGGATTTAGTGACTGTCTATTCCTCAT
>CM065728.1:48370184-48375184 GCA_033310375.1 Conus canariensis | reverse complement strand
GTCTGTCTCTCTCTCTCTCTCTCTCTCTCTTTCTCTCCTAAGATTTTTTTTAAACTGTTCCGCAACACTGTTATTTTTTTTTCCTAAAAAGTTGCCTTCGTTATTTTTGGATGGCGATTTGTATTTCATTTTATTATTCTTTTCATTGTTTAGATAGTTCCTTCACTTCTGAAGTCGCTTGTTATTATTTTTTTTTTTATCTTCATTGGGCGCAAGACGTAAAAAACCTGCACTGTGCTTGTTCTTTTCCCTCATTACAAAAGATTCATTCGTTCGTTCGTTCGTTCTCTCTTCCCCTGTCTACCTGTCTGTCTGTCTTTTGTTTATCGGTCCGTCTGCTTGTTTCTGTTTCGGTCTGTCTTTCTCTGCATTCTCCTCTCTCTCTCTCTTCTCTCTCTCTCTCTCTCTCTCTCTCTCTCTCTCTCTCTCTCTCTCTCTCTCTCCTCAGTGATAAATCAACTGCGACTGTTGAGGCCACTGTCTCCGATAAGTTTGAGTTGAGTGATGACAGCGCTTTGACTTACAAACAATTTGTTTAAAGCAGAAATGTACACAAAATTAAACGAGGCTTTAGAACTGATAAAAGTTGATGTAAATAAAACTCCAACTTTGTTTAATGATTGCATAAAAGAAAAGCAGTGCTGAATGTATGGAAACAAAAACGCCAACAAATCTGGAACTGTGCTGAAGATTGGATTGACAGTGACTGTTTAGTAACTAAAAGAAAAGCACTAAAATTACTGAGAAGTGCACGATGACGATAGACGTGAGTATTTATTGCAAGAAGAGAATTCAAAAACCTCCTGAAGCAGAAAAAAGAACCTGCTAGATGGTATGATTAGATCTCTTCCTTCACAGCAGGAAGTTTGAACGGCGAGAAAAGGATCCTCATTTAAAAGAACATACTGGTATGAGCACTATAATCTTTTGTTAGATGAAGATATTTCAGGTGATGGTGAACTCTCTGTATTTATCGATGAGGGAGAGGATGAGTATTTTGAATGCCCCATTTCTGAGAAAGAAATTATATTTGCCATGCAGAACATTAATACTAACAAATCGACATGATTTGATTCCTCTTATTGGTGAGTTATTGAAGTATGCTGGTGCTCAAGTTGTTGACTTTTTACTAGCTCTTTTCAATAAATATTTTTGATGATGGTATCTTCCTAGAAACTTATTCAAGAAGGGAAACGTCAATAATCCCAATCATAACAGGGGTATATCAGTGGCTGACGCTAGTAGTAAAGCGTATAGTATACACAGTAGATCGCAAGAATGGATTGAATTTGATAATACTACCGGAGAACATCAAGCTGTGTTCGAAAAGGGTTACTCTAAAACCGACCATATGTTTACTCATCTTGCGTTTGCTCAGAAACAATTTTTGTTGAGTCGGAAATTTTATGTTATGTTTATTGACTTTGAAAAGCCTTTGACTCCTTCAATAGAAAACTTTTATGGAATATGCTATTAAAAATTGTGTTAAGGGGAAATTATTTGGCGACATTACAGTCATGTACATGGTTGTTAAGACTAGGATAAGAAGTAGTTACAGTCTGACAGATTTTATCAATTGTGTTGCTGAGGTAAGGCAGGGTGATATTTGTAGCCCTGTATTGTCTTCTGCATTCTTTAATGAGCTTGCCGCTGAGGTGATCATGGCTTTCATAGTGGACGATTTCCAGAAGATGTGCTAGAATTATTTATCCTCTTATTAGCAGATGACATTGTTTTGGTTTCAGAAACGATAGTTGACTTACATCTTCAGCTGTGAGCAGGGCTGCCTCCTCAATGGACTTCAAAGTGAACATGAATAAAAACAACATTGTGATGTTTCGAAAGGGGATTGTGGGAAGGGGGGGGGGGGGTTAACGGCTAGGGAAAGGTGGATGCATGATAGGTGTACTATACCTGTGCTGAATGGATATAAATACTTGGGGATCTATTTTTCTACACGCCAAGATGTTATCTTTGCTTGTGAAGACCTTGCATGCAGCGCAAAGAATGCTCCGATATGCGTAATAAAAGGATTGAATTCTTTGCATCATAATTATTTGACTTATTCACAAAAAGTGACTCCCAAATACAGCCTATGTTGATGTATAGGGCTGAAATTCTAGGTTCAGATGATGCCGTTGTACATTGTGAGGCTGTGAATTTCTTTGCTTTGAAGAGGATTGTAGATCATGACAGGCGTGTTTCTATTGATTTAGTTATTGGAAGTCCAACAGATATACACTATTCATTAGTTCAGCTGTTCTAGTTTTCGTCGTATTCAGCTTTATTTCAAATTCGATTTGTGTATGCATCTGAAAAGATCAATTACTAAATTCAAAGTTCGTGTTTGACATAAGGACTCATTGCTTAATATACAGACAACCAAGACAAAATGACTTATTATGTCGATTATATATGCAAGGTGAGAGAAATGAAATGCTCCTCATGCTCCTTTGTCCAGCTTTAGGAGATATTCACCAGAAATTCATCCCACAGAAATATTATAGGCGCCGTTGTATGTTTCGTTTACAGTAACCACCTGGCCCTAACAGCTATAAGGTTAATCAGAATTTAGGAATGCATTTGTTTAAGGCGTCTGAGATCAGACAAGTATTGACGTCATAGATGCTGTTGTTTTGTTGTTGTTGTTGTTTCCAGATAGGTTATTTATTCTTACCTTTAATGTGAAAGATTACGCTCATTCCCCTTCCAATGGGTCAATAGCCTTACTGAATAAAGATCTGGCCTGAAGTCTGAAGTCTGTCTGTCTGTCTGTCTGTCTCTCTCTCTCTCTCTATCTCTGTCTCTGCCTGTCTGTTCTATCTGTCTGTCTGTCTGTCTGTCTGTCTGTCTGTCTGTCTCTCTCTCTCTCTCTCTCTCTCTCTCTCTTCTCTCTCTCTTCTCTCTCTCTCTCTCTCTCTCTCTCCACCATCTTCCTATCAGGACTAGTTTATTTACCAGGGCAATAGGGTCGGTAAACTTAATTTTTCTTTGCGTGACTTCTCTCTAGTCAGCCTGTGGTCTGCATATCCCTTTTCTCTCGTCAGCTTGAACCACTCTCTTCGTCTGTCTATTTGCCTGCTCGTGTGGATGACTCTGTCTGCCTGTCTGTCTGTCTGTCTATCTCTCTCTCTCTCTCTCTCTCTCTCTCTCTCTCTCTCTCTCTCTCTCTCTCTCTCTTTGAAACTAAGTGATTTAGTTTACGGTGAGCTTGGCAGACCTGGCTAACTGTCAGTTTCAGTGTCTGTTGTATGTGTATGAAACTGGCTATAGTTAACACGCGCTAGAACAGACTACCTTTCAAAGCATGTCAAAATTTGATGGATTTGTTACACTGAAGGATAAAACAGCGCGTTCTGTTTTGTTTCGAGGCTGTTCTCTATTCATGTATTTTATCTAACTCTATTTTCGCCAGCTATTTGTTCCTATATTCAATTACTCAGTTTACTCGTGTATTATTTTTTTTTTCTCTAAAAGATATACTATTCTACGTTGATGACGTGATGATCAAGACCTCTGGGGTAGAACATGCAACGAAAAGGTCATTCCAGTGTTTCATATTTTGTATGAATTTCTGTCTTGGAAGATGTGTATACACATGTGTTTCTCTTACGCTTTTTGTGTAACCAATGTAGACGAGAATGTGTGTGTGCTCATTACGAAAATCCATTCCAGTGTGATTCATTTCTTTTGATCGTAATTGAAAATATGCTACAACAAACACACAATACAACGGTTTAAAATTCGTATTACAGGTACATAATCGTAATCTTATGTGTGAAAAAATGAAAACGTACAGGGTTATTACAAAACAAAATGGTCGACTGTGGAAGAAAAAGTGAAGTTTTATATGAACAATAGAGAAAGGTCCTCTACAAACAGAAAAAAAATTAAAACGTCTCATTGTGGAAGAAAAAACGAAGTTTTATATGAACAATAGAGAAAGGTCCTCTACAAACAGAAAACAAAATAAAATCGTCTCATTAGATGGCACCAAATTTGACGTTTAGTTTGAACTTGTATGTAAATTACTCCTTGACAAAATTTTGATACGGTGAATTCAATCCATAACTTATGACAAGAAGAAAAAAGAAAAAAAAAATTCAAGAAAACATAGCGAGATGCCCACCATGCATAACTGTCTGTGAGACCGAATTTCATTTTAGGATCTATGATATCTCTTAGTCTACAAGTAGCGTTTTAATAATCACATGACTCTGTGGCTGAGTGTGGCTTCCAAAAAGGAACGTACAGTCGCGAACGGTCATGTCAGTGTTTCATATGTGTATGAATTTCTGTCTTGCAAGATGTGTATATACATGTGTTTCTCTTACGCTTTTTTAAAAAAAAACTAATGTGCACTTTTTGCGTCGACAGAAAAGAAATCTACTTATCGTGACTGACTATAGAGTTAATACAATTTTCGTTATGTTTATTTGTATTTATAGTGTGTGCTATTCAGTAATGTTTGTAATCTTATTCGTTTGCGTTTTCGGGTGGTCTTTTTTGTTGTTTGTTGTTTGTTTGGGGGGCTAGTTTTTTTTTTTGTATGTGCGATAAGACTGTTCATTTACACCTTTTCACCAGGGCTTGTTTTGATTTGTTTCCCCATCCCCAGCCACTATCTACTCGACTCTCTGTCTATCTGTCTGTCTGTCTGTCTGTCCATCCTCCTCCTCCCTCCCTCCCTCCCTCCCTCCCTCTCTCTCTCTCTCTCTCTCTCTCTCTCTCTCTCTCTCTCTCTCTCTCACTGTCTTCTTTTCTTTTCTTCGTTCTTTCTTCGCAAGCTTACTTGCTTAATGTCTTTCTCCCAGTATTTTCTTATTTCTTCATGTATTCTGCTTTTGTGCTCTTTTCACTGTGTTGACATCGTAGCCCCCGTGGGATTCTTAGCTCATCACCCCCCCCCCTCTCTCTCTCTCTCTCTCTCTCTCTCTCTCTAACTAAATGTACTTACTCACGATTTTTTTCCCCAGAGTTGAACCTATTCTTTCTTTCTC
>CM065728.1:48362684-48365184 GCA_033310375.1 Conus canariensis | reverse complement strand
TTTTGTTCATGTTGTTATCAGGGTTGTATTGTAGTTTGTAGTTATAACCACTTTTTTGCAGGGCTTCTTGGTATTCTACTGCTGCGTTGTTAAATACTCTTTCGTTGCATGACAGATTGGATAGTCTCTTGTTTATGCCATTGGGTATGGTCTTTAATACAGATGGTGGATGATTACTTTTGATGTTTACATAGATAGGTGTGTCATTAGGTTTCTTATATGGTTTATATATGTTGTTGTTGAGGTCAAGTTTTATGTCTAAGTAGTTCACTACCTTTTTGTTTGCTTCAATGGTGATTTTTAAGTTATGATTTTGGAATATTTTGCATAGTTCTTTTTTCTTGGTTTCAATGGTTCTTGGGTTGTTGGTTAGTGCAGCAAGGCCGTCGTCTCAAAAAAAGTCCGACTTGCTTTCCGAGTTTTTTCTGGATGTTGGACAGCATGAACAGTCCGACCAATTCGCATGTTTCTGCACCATCATATGATCCCATGGTTACGTCAAATGTTGAGTTTCTGTTCGTTTTCTTGATCCAGGTTTCATTTTTGCTGTGTAGTAACGTTTTCTTGGTGTGAAGGATGATTTCCATTTCTGACCCTGTTATGTCTGTGTGGTTACTAGCAAATTTCAGAGCTTTGGTGAGTAGTTCTTCGTCTATAGATGGATAGAAGTCTACTATGTCGAATGTGATGAATACTGTGTTCCCTTGTTTATTGAGTTTTTTGAACCATTGGATAACTTTGTGTGTATTCTTCCAGAGGTTGTATTCAGAGTTTGATTTTATGTTTTGTATTACTTTTTCTAGGATTTTCTTACTTATTTTGCCTAGTTCAGATTTAGATGGATTTATTAGTCTACATGTTGGGTTGTTGTGAAAATTGGGCTTATGATCTTTGAGTGTTATAAAGGCTTCTTTTGTTGCTGTCGCTTCTACCCTGTCACTTAGGTCTATGCGATGCACAAGTTCTTTTTCTTTAATGCGGATGTTGTCATGTGTCCTTTTGTCGGCTTTTTTGTAGTTTTTCTGAATGTTTTTATCAAGAAGTTGTGAGTATTCATTTGGTTCCATTTTGTAGTAATTACTAATTTTGTCAGCCTTCACAAATATTTTTTTGTCATTTTGTATTTGTTTTATTTGATTTTTTAATGATGTTTGGAAATCGTTGTTAGATTTTTTGATTCAATATTAGCTATCATTCTTTTCATTTTATCCTCGAAAGGTTTCATTACGTCTATGGCAGGTGGTGATCGCCATGATTTGAAGCCGTAGGTGTTTTTGTCGTCTTTTTTTGCGTCCGGGTTCAGAAAAAAGAATGCTTTCCATCTCACATTGCGTACGAATTTTTCGGTTTGTTCTATTAATCTTTTTAAGTAAAGTTGTGGGTTGGCGAACGGTATGTTTTTGTTGACTGTCTAAAATTGATTTCCTCCATTTTAAAATCCCTCAGGCGACAGTGCTCAACGTGAGGAGCAATTAAGATGAATATTATTAGAATGCCTAAAATGATTTCAAAAGCGCTCGACCCCTTGGGGAGCAACATTTGTTTAAAATCAAGTATCAAAAGGAATATTAAAATCTACAATATTTTTTCGAGCTCTTGCTCTCGTCAGGATGATGTTTGGGTCACCCACCGCCGGTGTTTTATAGCGTGTGGGGCTCAGTTGTCACTGTTTACACGTGCAGGTTAGTTGCACGTGTTTTTTGTTTTTTGTTTTTGTTTTTCAGGTAGCTGTTTGGGGTGTGTTCACTAACAACGATTTCCGTTTGTGCCTGCAGTTGTTTACTATTTCTGTTTTAGTGTTTAAAGTTGCTAAGTATGGTTTACATAGTATTAGCCATTTTTCAGTTAAACATAAGTTGCATCTTTTTGAAATATTACTGTATGATGATGCCCTTTTTATGATTTTCCAGGATATGTTATAGTTTATTTTTGCATCTTTAAATTTCCAAATGTATTTGTTCAGTTCTGTTTGGTTTTTGTATTTTTCTTTATTGAATGACTGTTCGTGGTTTGCATATCTGGTTTTGAAGTGGTTTTCAGTAATCCCTATATATGTTTCTTTTTCTTTTTCATTTTCTGATGTCACAGTGGCTTGGTATACAATATTGTTGTAGAGGCATTTATTGTTTAAGGGGCACTGCTCTTTTTTGGTGCAATTACAAGATTTCCTTTCTTCACCCTTCTTTGTTGTGTTGGTTTTCAGTTTGTTGGATGCATCAATTAGGTTTTTGAGGTTGGGCATACATGAATATGATAGTTTGACGGTGTTTTTGTTGAATATTTTAGACAGTTTGTGTTCTTTTGGGAACCATGTTGTTAAGATTTTAAAGAATTCTTTCGCTATGTTGTTTTAAGTTTCCCGTCGTATGGGGGGTTATACCAAATGATTTTCCTTTTCCTGTTTTTCTTGCTTTTGTTCATGTTGTTATCATAGCCATTTAACTGGAAAAATGGCTAATACTATGTAAACCATACTTAGCAACTTAAACACTAAAACAGA
>CM065728.1:48335184-48340184 GCA_033310375.1 Conus canariensis | reverse complement strand
CTACGCAGTTCCTACGGGCCAACTAATTCTTGGATACAGTGTTTCTTTCTAACATTTTCTTCCCAGTCTTCTTGTAAGTTTGTTGCTTATACCAAATTTTATTTATGTGCGTTCGCACAACCGTCCACTTCTGGCTCCTTATGTGGGAGTAGTAGTAGTAGTAGTAGTAGTAGTATAGATGTAGTAGTAGTTAGTGTAGTAGAGCAGCAGCGCAGCAGCAGCAGCGCGCTAGTAGTAGTAGTAGTATACGTAGAGTAGTATATTCTATTGATTATTTTTTCAGTCTGCTTGTTTATTGATTTTCAAAAAAACTTCCCTATTTGTATTTGAAGACAATTTTTCATTTAAGAATATTTCCACGTTTCTCAAAAAACAGCAAGCGTTCTCGCAACTCACTGGATCAACTTATTAATCCGCTGGATTAGAGTGATAGATGTGATATCCAAAAAGCCCCCTCCCCTCCTCTCTCTCTCTCTCTCTCTCTCTCTCTCTCTCTCTCTCTCTCTCTCTCTCTCTCTTCTCTCTTCTTCTTTCTTCTTCGTCTTCATCTTGCTGCGTCGTCGTCGTCGTCGTCGTCGCCGTCGTCGTCGTCGTCGTCATCGCCGTCGCCGTCGTCGTCGTCGTCGTCGTCGTTGTCGTCCTCCTCCTCCTCCTCCTCCTCCTCCTCTTCTTCTTCTTCTTCTTCTTCTTCTTTTCTTCTTCTTCTTTCTTTCTTTCTTTCTTTCTTTCTTTCTTTCTGTATTCATTTGACAGTCAACTGTGTTTATGGCATCGATGTTAATGATTCAAGGCGATAACTACTTCCATGGAGGGTACATCTGGACCGACCCTGGCACTCGTGTGGTTTCTTAAGTGTCCTTCACGATCAGCAATGGAATCAATGCAACCGTGCAAACAGAAAGAAAGAAATAGGCAAACAGTAAAATATTGCAAGACAAAGGAGAGAAAAAAGGACGAAAAAAGAAAGAACAAATAAAGTAAACAAAGGAAGAAAGAAAAGGAAGATGAAAAAAGAAAGTTAGAAGGAAAGAAACGCAGTCAGGACAATCATAAACAAAGGAAGAAAAAAAACAAGATACAAGATACAAAAAGAAAGGCAAATGAAAGAACGGCAAAGAGGCAGACAGAGAGACAGACAGACAGACAGACAGACAGAAAGAAAGAAATAAAGAAAGAAAGGCAGACAGACAGACAGAAAGAAAGAAAGGATAAAAAGAAACAATGGAAAGAAACGAAAAGTCATCGATATTCCCAAGAATGTCATCCCGAGGGAAATCCTTTCTTTTCTTGTCTTTTCTTCCGGTCCTTCCATTTACTGTCGGGTCTTTTTTTTGTCCTTTTTTTGGTCCTTTTTTGGTTCTTGCTTCGTTTCGCTTTATTTTGTTTTGTTTTGTACATCCCTGACTGTTGTTTAATCTGAAATTCACACCAAAGTTCCTGGCTCTACATCCTAGCACCTCTTGGCTGCCTCCTTCCCTCTTCTCCCCTAACTCCCCCCCCCCCCCACCCACCCCACACCCAACTCTCGTTCCTCCAGGTGCCTGTTCTTGACCTTCGGACATGCTAGTGCATTTGCGTTTACCCATTCCTCGAGAGGGCTTTTATGCGTTGACCTTTCATTCTTCTATTCTTCTTCTTGTTCTTCTTCTTATTATCATCATGCTCCTCACCCTGTTCTTCCGTTTTGGCTTTCTTGTTTTCCTCCCTCTTTTCTTCGTCCACTTTTGTTCTTTTCTTTTTTCTTTTCTTTTCTTTTTCGGCAGCTTCATTCTCTTCTCCTCTTTTTCTTATTAGGTAGGCATGTTTCTATTTCAAGACTTCATTTCATTCTAAATTGGACGACAGCCTCATTGTGTGTGTGTGTGTGTGTGTGTGTGTGTGTGTGTGTGGTGTGTGTGTGCTGTGCGTGCGTGTGCGTGGCGTGTGCGTGTGCGTGCCACGCGTGCATGCGGTGCATGCGCGGCGCGCGCGGTGTGTGTGTGTGGTGTGTGTGTGTGTGTGTTACGGTCAATGTTGAGAATTGCCGAATGTTGACGCTCGGGAAGCAAATTGCCTAATGTCAGCATAGGTCACGGCCATTTTTCTGAATGTTGACATTAAGCAGTTTGCTTGGTTCATGTCACCATTAGCCACATTATCAAGATTAACTATGTGCAGTTTCATTAATCTTGACAGAACTCGACATTACCTGGGAGACCATGGTTTTTTCTTTCCTCCCCAGACAATGCAAACGCGTCCATGTGCTATTCCCTTTGTAATCAAAGACATCTTTTTTCGAATATAACGATCTGTTTTTCAATATATAGTATTTTTTTTTTCAAAAATTCGCGGACTGAATTATAAATCAGTGGGTTTAAATAGATGGATATAACATTTGAACAGTAAAAAAATAGTAATATGCAGCATGATCAAGCGCACTTGTAGCCACGAGACAACTGATTCAAATCGATAAGTACTTCAAAACAAGAATCCGTCTAGAACCGACTTTCCCTTCGGGTATGGCTTCTCAGGCATCTTTCGAGATCAGCAATGTAGCAGGAGGGAGAAGGAGAAAAAAAGGAAGAGAAAAGAAAAAGAAAAAAAGAGAAAAAGGCAAAATCAAGAAAGAAAAAAAAAGACAAAAAGACAACGGAGGAAAAAGAGTATCATCAACATTCCGAACAATGTCATCCCAGGGTTTTTGTTTGTTTGTTTGTTTGTTTTTTTTTCTGTTACCCGTCCACACACCGTCTGTTCATTTTTACTTTCTTTATCACTGGCTGTCGTGTAACCAAGAGTTGGCCCTAGAGTTTGTTCGTCTACATCTAAGTAGTGCTTGACTGGTCAGGTCACAGGATGAGGATGGCTTAGATCCGCTCTCACCCTTTCCCTTATTCCCCTCACCGACTCTTCTGTCTCCCTTCTATTAGTCCGCGGGCCACATCGAGCTATCCTTCAAGTTCGTCGGCTAGAAAACCGCATGGAATCTTTTTTTTTTTTTTTTTTTTTTTTGCGAAAGGTACTTGGATAACATAAGATTAAAATTTTATAGTCTAGAATCACCGAACCTATCTACATTTAATCAGTAGAACGCAAAAAGTTGACGAATTAATGAAGCCGAAAACATCTTTTTACCGGCTGTTTTCATCGCGAGTTATTTCCCTTAACATGGCAGACGAATGTTTTTGTTCATTGTTGCGAAGTTGAACTTTCAACCTATTTAGAACAATTTTCTGACATTCGATGAATTACAACTATACGATCCTGTCACCAGTGGACGGTCTTAGATGGGAAGAACAGGTGATCGCTCAAAAGCTTCTGGGTTTCGACTCGAAGCCAGAAAATGCACGGTACTACCCACATGTTGCATATGCGGTTCAATAGCAAACGCAGAATAGAGCAAGCACAGGTGCGTTATCAGAAGGGCAAAGCTACTGGTACAGTTTCACGAAGAAAGAACGTGAGAACACAACGACAGAAAAATGGAGGAGGAACAAGTTCCAACGTTTTGCCACCCATCTGCATTTTATGCAAGAAGACCAAGTGGAAGCGCAACAGGAACATGGTGTCCAGAAAAAACTTGTCAAGTAAGTATTTAAAGCCTTTTTGTTATGACAGTAGGAATTATGAATTTTGATGTGGTGTCACGCGTCACATAGTGAAGGACAAACAGGTCATGAGCAAACAAACATCGTGCTGACATCAGACAGAACTTCAGTAAACAAGGGGATGTTACTGATGCAGACTGACAGATTTATGAGGAGAGAGAGAGAGAGAGAGAGAGAGAGAGAGAGAGAGAGAGAGAGAGAGAAGGGGGTTATTGATGTCCAGTTTCACGAACTGCTTACAGTTCTAACCTATCCCTGCCATTCTCTACCACCACCACCCACGTCCCTCCCCACCTCACCCACTCTGGCATCCCATTTCATTTCAAGTCAAGAACACTTTATCATCTCCATGACATGACATGTGTGTGTGTGTGTGTGTGTGTGTGTGTGTGTGTGTGTGTGTGTGTGTGTGTGTGTGTGTGTGAAAGACTGAAGGAGTGAGGTAGTGTGTCTCTGTCATTTGTTCTCATTTCACCTAAGGACAACTGGCATAAAAACAGTGTGTGCTGTAGGCTGTCAGCTGTTGTGCTGAGTAGCCACTTAATGCGTTTTACCATGCTCACTAAGTATGTGAGTGTGCTAGTCTGACGGGTCCCAGTCTGACAACTGACAAAGATATTGCTTTTCGCTTGTTGCTTACTTAATACATGTTTGTCCTCTATATTCGAATCAAAACAAACCGGTACGTCTGTACCAGAATGCAATTTAAGACATTACTGAGTGCGCACTAATTCATGTCAAAATAATAATGATACTAATAAATGTTACAAAGCATGAATTTTGCATTTAAACATCTATGCAATGTGCAGAATCAAGAAAAACAAAATTTTGGTAATTTGCTATGTGGCTTTATTTCCAGAAATGAAAAATGTGAATGACATGAGGGCAATCAGCCTAAATTTTAGTGTCATATGTATGATTTACATGCAGTATAGGTAAGTGTTTATTTTCATGGGTGTGTGAATATAAAAATTTCACTTTTCATCAGTAAGGGAGTGGGTATTTGAATGCATAGGTATAGATCCTGATTGGTTAAAACATTAGCAGTGTGTGTGTGTGTGTGTGTGTGTGTGTGTGTGTGGTTGTGGTGTGTGTGTGTGTGTGTGGCGTGTGTGTGTGTGTGTGTGTGTGTGTGTGTGTGGTGTGTGCGTGCGTGCGTGCGTGCGTGCGTGCGTGGTGCGTGCGTGCGTGCGTGTGTTTGTGTGTGTGTGTGTGTGTGTGTGTGTGTGTGTGTGTGAATATGCATTAATATGTAATCGGTTTATCTGATACCAACAGGGAGGCCCTTCAGCAGAAAGATTCTATGATGCTGTCGTCGGTCTTCAGAGAGATGATGTCATCCGTGAAATTCAGTACAGACCAGACTTTCTAGCTGTGGAGGCAAAGTAAGTTCACATACGCACCCCATTTTCA
>CM065728.1:48320184-48330184 GCA_033310375.1 Conus canariensis | reverse complement strand
TTAGACAGGCAGATAGGCAGACAAACAGATAGATAGATAGATAGATAGACAGACAGACAGACAGACAGACAGACAGACAAACAGATAGATAGACAAATAGTCAGGTAGGCAGACAAATATGTGGATAGAGGGATGGATGGATGGATCGATCGATCGATAGATAGATAGAGATAGTAGATAGATAGTAAGATAGTCAGACAGATTATCAATGCCTAACAAGGGGTGAACATGAACTCACCATGCTTATTAAAAGACTGGATGAGACATAAAAACGTGGCATAGAAATCATCTTCATTAATACGGATACAATTGTCTCTGGACAGAAGCTAGAATCGGTTCATCTATTCGTTTACCTGGGACGCATCATTACCAGTGTGGGATCGAAACCACAGATCCTTTCGAAGAAATAAAATATCAACACTGTATCAACAGCATTGTCCAGAATAAAACCTGTATGGAAGGACGATAACCTCTCCATAGCACACAAGATCACTATCCTGCGCGCACTGGTATATTCAATGTTCCTCGACGCACGCGAGATATGGATCTTCACAGCAGATCTGGAAAGTAGAATCCCAGCCACGGAAATAGGATGTAACCGCGCGGTGCTAGTAAGTAATATATCTGCTGATCATATCGCCAGTAAACCATTGCCTCAAACCATCAAGCAGCACTTCGAGCCGTAGGAAGAGCTGATGACATCAGACTAAAACGCTGGTATGGCCATGTAACAAAATCCCATGGGAGCTGTTGAAGGCGGAAGACGGGAGAGCGAAAAACCAAACCCACGATGGACTTACAGCATTGCATAATGGACAGGGGAAAATAATAACATGGGCAGAAACCCAGACCTTGACCCACATACGACAGACCAGGAGGAATCAGAGAATCTGTTTTTCGGTGTGATGGCCAATGATTCACCACAGAGTTCAGGAAGGAGAGAGCGTACAAAAGAGGACTCTCTCTCTCTCTCTCTCTCTCTCTCTCTCTCTCTCTCTTTTTGTGTTGTAAACATAACTGATCTCCCATGCAACTTTTCCACTCTCATGCGTAAGTTTTAAAACGCCATGCTTTAACCGACAATTTTCAGTTTTGTCTACCTGTCATCGGGAAAAAAAAGTGCCCGACTTTCATGAGCAAGATGAGATGCACCCCAATGACGGACCATTCAAATTTGACACTAATTTCCCGTTTTTAACATTGGTAGATAACGCAGTTTTCATTATCGTCGTAAATGTGTTGAAAACGAATGCATTTATTTTCACTTTTGCTTTGCTTTTCTTTTCTATTCATTTACTTGTGTATATTTAAATTACTTTTTTATTCACTGCTTTGTTTTATCTTTATTTATCTATTTTGTTTGTTTAGTTTATTTTTCATTTATTTATTTATTCACTTTTTATTTTTATTTCTTTTAAATTTATTTTATTATTATCATTATTATTATTATTATTATCTTATTTATTTATTTGTCTATTTAGTTTTGGGGGTGGGGGGTGGGGGGTTCTTATTATGTGTAAATGTGCTGATATCTACGCATTTGTATGATTAATGCGGATTTCGGATCACGCCCAGATGGAGACAGCAAAGTATCATTTAAACTTGGCAGAAGTCTGCGCTATCCGCATTGACCTTCTAATTCACACGTGTTTTTTGTTTTTTTTCTTTTCTGTCCACGCAGTTCTTTATGACTTTTCGGTCTACATTTCCGTATAATCCTTACCTTCGGCTGACTGCAATGGGAAGCACTGGACTGAGCTTTCCTCTCTGACACGTTCATCATTATCTCCGGAGAGTCTCTGTAAGATAGCATAAGCGGGTCATAACTACCAAGGCCAGTGAGTCTTGCACACAATGAAACAAAGAAAGAAAGAATGAAACAAAACCAAAAACAAAACAAACAAAAAAAAAAAAGGTAAATTTTTCACATTTCTAGCAATCGCCAGGACGTACATAGAATTCCACAAATCATGTAGGCCAATGTTTCAACGACAGACAAGAGAGAGAGAGAGAGAGAGAGAGAGAGAGAGAGAGAGAGAGAGAGAGAGAGAGCTAACATTACACTATCTAGTTCCTAGTTTTGGTCGTTTGCCAGTAATTTTCTCTACCTTGTATATGATGCTTACGCAATTGTGACTGTCACGACACTAAGATAGCGTAGAGAAATAGATCGGACCCAAGAACTTAGTTCAACTGATTCCATATCGCCGCTGTTGAAAGCTTGATCTTGTTTTCTACCCTGATACCCTCCCACACACACAACTTCCCTGATTCCCCTCCTTCCTCCTTCACCCCATACTATCCTTTCTCGTCCTCTCCCTAACCCATTGTTTTTTCGTTGTTGTTGTTGTTGTTTGTATACAGATCTTCTGCTCAGTCATTCTCGTTGTGACGGAGATATCTAGATTATAACTGCACTTATTTTTCTCAAGTATTTCTTGCACGCACGCCTGCGAGTGCGTATTGAGCGCAAAACACATACACATTCACATTTAGAGAGAGAGAGAGAGAGAGAGAGAGAGAGAGAGGGAGGAAGGGAGGAGGAGAGCGAGAGAGAGAGAGAGAGAGAGAGAGAGAGAGAGAGAGGTGAGGAGATAAGAGGATGGATCAGGATGGGCAATCAGGGTAAGGTAATGTTGTTATAGCCAGCGACCGCAAAGGGCCATATCAGGGCTGTCGCTACGAGTTGTAATTAAATACAGTGATAATAGATAGATAGAATGGATAGATTTATATATATAGATGAATGGCAGACAATGACATTGACAGACAGCAGAGGAGAGAGAGAGAGAGAGAGAGGAGAGAGAAGAGAGAGAGAGAAATGACGACAGACAGACGGGGGAGGAAGAGAGAGAGAGAGAGAGAGAGAGAGAAGAGAGAGAGAGAGAGAGAGAGAGAGAGAGAGAAATGACGACAGACAGACGGGGGAGGGAAAGAGAGAGAGAGAGAGAGAGAGAGAGAGAGAGAGGAGAGAGAGAGAGGAGGAGAGAAATGACGACAGACAGACGGGGGAGGAAGAGAGGAGAGAGAGAGAGGAGACGAGAGAGAGAGAGAGAGAGGAGAGACAGACAGACAGACAGACAGACAGACAGAGACAGAGACAGACGACAGAAAGAGACAGACGGAGACGACAGACAGACAGCAAAGAGACTGAGACAGACAGACAGAGAGCCACAGAAGAGAGAGAGAGAGAGAGAGAGAGAGGAGAGGAGAGAGAGAGAGAGAGAGAGAGAGAGAGAGAGAGTGATTAACGTTCCACGGTGTTTGGATGACTGCAGGGGCAATGAATTACTGGAGGTCCGCCATGCTTATGGTACGTTAAAATGAGACGCGGTTCTCATACCTCTTCTTCAGCGGCTTTACTCTGTTGACCGGTATGATATAGCCATTTGTTGCTGTGTGGACAGAGAAGGTCCTAATGCCGACAACATCTGGCTCCCCCAGCGGCTCGAACTCATGTCCCGTAGCTCTGCAGCTGGACGAGTTTATTATTGGACTATCCCTCCACCCCCACCTATCTGTGTGTGTGTGTGTGTGTGTGTGTGTGTGTGTGTGGTGTGTGTGTGTGTGTGTGTTGTGTGTGTGTGTGTGTGGGAGAGAGAGAGAGAGGAGAGAGAGGAGAGGGAGAGAGGAGAAGAGGGAGGCTACATACCTGACATTTTAAATGCAGTTATTTCCATTTCATGTGTTATTGTTTTATGTTCTCATAATAAAAAAAATAGACAGATCAACAGACTGGGCAACAGATAGATAGATGGATAATAAGAAAGAGAGATAGTGAGGCAGACAGACCGAAACGTAGCGCAACGCAAATGAAAGCAAACTATTACATCCAAAATACATCTGTCAGTTTGAAATTTGACCAGAATAACCACAACGAAGGAGCACGGGGTGGGAGGTAAGCCAAGGGGGAGAAAAGCCGTGAAAAGAGACAGGCTGTGGGAGGGCGAGTGGGGATCAACAGGAAAAGAAGGACAGGGATGAATATTGTTTGCTTAGGTGTGATGTCCCCAGGCAGCTTTCTTTTTCCTAAGGGAAACGGAACGTTTCCTTTGGCACGAGCGGAGTTATCGCATCAGTGAAGTAACACAGCTCAATTCTGGTTAAGTGCTTCTTGTTAGGGACAGGATTACCCCTACTTTGTCACATTCAGGTAATGAAAAAAAAGTAAATATATAAACAAATGAATACATTGATTAAATACACCTCTTTCCTCCTTAAAAACCCTCGCCTTCCTCCCACCCCACACTTCCTCTCTCCCGAACGCCTACCCAGTCAGGCCCTCATCCATAAAGATGAGCTGAATGATTATCACTCTGATAGCGCATGTGCGATTCAAGGTTTGCTTCATAAACATGCTGAGCCCCCCCCCCCCCCCCCCCCAAACTTCCCACCCTTCTCCTTTCTCATCCACCTCCACATCCTTCCTTCGCTGTCCTTGACACAGATAGTGTGCTCAATCAGACCCCAGAGAACACACGCGAGGTAGTGAGTAGGGGATGAGAGAGAGAGAGAGAGAGAGAGAGAGAGAGAGAGAGATGGTTCACGTTCCATGGCGTAATGACTGTAGGGGCAACGGATTAATGGGAGGTTCGCCGAGTCTGTTACGCATCAAAACAGGATGCGAATCTCATACTTCTCATTCTGCTGCCTTACTCTGTTGACCTGTATCATATAGCCATTCATTTATTTGCTGGGTGGACAGAGAAGGTCCTGATGCCGTCAGCATGCCGCTCCACCAGTGGCATGGACTGATACGTAGCTCTGCAGCTGACGATTTTATTATTTGTGTATCTCTCCACCCCACCCCACCCCCTCTTGTGTGTGTGTGTGTGTGTGTGTGTGTGTGTGTGTGTGTGTGTGTGTGTGTTGTATGTGTGTGTGTGTGTGTGACTAGTAGACGAGAGAGAGAGAGAGAGAGAGAGAGAGGAGAGAGAGAGAGAGAGAGAGAGTCTACGTATCTGACATTTTACACGCAGTTATTTCCATTTCATGTGTTATCGGTTTCCCGTTTATGATAAGATAAACAAATCAATAGATAGATAGATAGATAGATAGATAGATAGATAGATAGTGATAGATAGATAGATAGAGCAGCTAGATGAAAGCATACCACAACGCAAATAAATACAAACAATTCCATTCACACGCAGTAACTCATTTCACAGATTGAAAGTTGACCAGAGTAATAATAATGAAGGAGCACAGGCGTTGGAGTGACAGAAATGAGAAAAAAGAGTGGTGAAAAGAGACAGGTGGTGGTGTGAGGAAGAGCAGGCGTCAACAGGAGAAAAACAACAGGAAAAACATTTGTGCTTAGCTGTGATGTCCATAGGGCAATTTTTCCTCTTAAACGGAAACGGAACGTTTTACTCTGGCACGAGCAGAGTTATCGCATCAGTGAAGTAATGCAGCTCAATGTTGGTTAAGTGCTGCTTGTTAGGGGCAGGGTTACCCCTACTTTGTCACATTCAGGTAATGAAAAAATGAATAAATGAAATAAACAAATGAATGAATTGATTACAAATGCCTCTTTCCTCCTTAAGCCCTGGCTTTCCTCCCACCCCGCTCTTCCTCTCTCCCGAACGCCTATCCAGTCAGGCCCTCATCTATAAAGATGGGCTGAATGATTATCGCTCTAAGAGCACATGTGTGATGCAAGGTTTGCTTGTTACACCAGCCGACACATCCACTCCCCCCACTCTCCCCCCCCCCCTTCTTCCTTCCTTATCCACCTCTGCGTCCTCTCTTCTATGTCATTGGCACAGATAGTGTGCTCAATCAGGCTCCAGAGGACATGAGAGGAGAGAGAGAGAGAGAGAGAGAGAGAGAGAGAGAGAGAGAGAGATGATTAACGTTGCACAGTGTAATAACTATAGGGGCAATGAATTACTGGAGGTTCTCCGTGTTGATGGCACATCGAAATGAGACGCGGCTCTCATAGCTCTTCTTCCGCTGCTTTTACTCTGTCGACCTGTATCATAGAGCCATATATTTCCTGTGTGGACAGAGAAGGTTCTGATGCCGTCAGCATCTGACTCCACCAGCGGCTCCAACTAACGACTCGTAGCTCTGCGGCTGCACAATTTAATTATTTGAACAACCCTCCACTCCCATCCCTACCCATCTCTCTATCTGTCTGTCTGTCTGTCTCTCACTCTCTCTCTCACTCACTCTCTCTCTCTTTCTCTGTAGGTGCGTGCGTGCGTGTGTGTGTTTTGTGTGTGTGTGTGTGTGTGTGTGGTGTGTGTGAGAGAGAGAGAGAGAGAGAGAGAGAGAGAGAGAGGGGGGCTACATATGACATTTTAAACGCAGTTATTTCCATTTCATGTGTTATTGTTTTCTGTTCTCATAATAAGATAGATAGACAAATCAACAGACTGAACAACAGATAGACAGATAATCAAAGCATAGCACAATGCAATTGAATACAAATAACTGCATCCAAAACACCTCATTTCTCAGTTTGAAACTTTACCAGAGTAAACACAATGAAGGAGCACTGGCGTGGGAGTGTCGGAAATTGGAGGAAAGTATTGCATTGAGGCAGACGGTGTGAGGAAGGGTGGGGATCAACTGAAAAAAAAATCAGGAATTGAATTTTTACTTAGCTGTGATGTCCCTAGGGCAATTTTCTTTTTCTGAACGGACACCGAACGTTTCTTTGGCACGAGCGGAGATGTCGCATCAAAGAAGTAACACAGCTCACTGCTGATTAAGTGCTTCTTGTTAGGGACAGGATTACCCCTACTTTGTCACATTCAGGTATTGAGAAAATAGGAAAATAAACAAACAAATGAAGAAACTGATTGAAAATGCCTCTTTCCTCTTTAAGCCTTCGTCTTCCTCCCACCCCGCTCTTCCTCTCTCCCGAAGGCCTACCCAGTTAGGCCGTCATCCATAAAGATGAGCCGAATGATTATCGCTCTAATAGCGCATGTGCGATGCAAAGGTTGCTTCATAAACCTGCCGACCCACCCACACCCCCCTACTCCCCACCCTCCAACTCCCCACCCTTCTCCCTCTCCACCTCCGTGTCTCTCCTTCTCTGTCCTTGGCACAGACGATGTGCTCAATCAGACCCCAGAGGACACACGCGGAGGGGAGGGGGGGGGGGGGGGGGGGGGGGGGGGGGAGGGAGGGGGTGTGGAGGATGGTACGTGAAGGGGAGGGGGAGGAGAGACTAGAGGGAGGGAAGTCAGCAATGATGTGGCAGCACAATTACAGGCATGGGGGTGTCGCATGGGGCGACTGCCACAGTCGTAGCAGGCCATTTAGGCACTGAGCAATAAAGCAAGGCGGGGCAGGGGAAGGGGAATTCTCTGTGTGTGTGTGCGTGTGTGTGTGTGTGTGTGTGTGTGTGTGTGTGCCTCTCTCTCTCTCTTTCTCTCTCTCTCTCTCTCTCTCTCTCTCTCTCCTCTCTCTCTCTCTCTCTGCAGCACTGGGGTATTACTAGCCTGCCACAACGGGGCGACAGAAATGATGTGAATTGGCGGTTGAGGCAGCAGTGCCTGAGAGGGTAACGGCGGCTTACACGGCAAGTGGCTTGAAATCGGAACTGTGAAGAAGCTGACAATTTTCAGACGGCTGACAGTTTTCAGACGTACCTCCACTCCCCCCCCCCCCCCCCACCCCCATCCCCTCCTCGAGCTGAAAAACAACAGCGGTCGACGGCTGGTAAGCAGGAAACTGTCGGTCTTTTCAAGGACATGTTAAGAATAGATCGGTGGTTAGACGACTGCGATGCGATGGCCGATATGTTCAGGGGTGGGGGTGGGAGCAGATTTATGAGGGGGCGGGGTAGAACAGTTGACGGAAGGGCGTGGGGGGTCGGACGTGGACGATGTCAATATCATGAGCGGGAAAAAAAAGAAAATTAAAATTCCAGAAATTGAAGTTTTTTTCCGCGTGGGATCCCAGTATGATGAACAGACCGTTGATGCGCGTTGGGAAACATCACGCAGCATGTGTGTGTGTGTGTGTGTGTGTGTGTGTGTGTGTGTGTGTGTCTGTGTGTGCGTCTGTGTGTGTCTGTTGCGTGTCTGTACGCGCGCGCGCGTACGTGCGTGCTTGCGTGCGTGTTTGTGTGTGTAGGCCTGTGTGTGTGTGTGTGTGTGTGTGTGTGTGTGTCTGTGTGTCTGTGTGTCTGTGAGAGAGGAGAGAGAGAGAGAGAGAGAGAGAGAGTAGGTGTGTGTGTGTGTGTATGTGTTGTGTGTGTGTGTGACGTCCATCTTCTAACGTGTTCTCATTCTTTTTTCTTCCACTGTTCTTTGCAAGGAATTCACTTTTCCGTACAGTTTTTTTTTTCAGATTATAGGATGCATCTGCCAGCTTCCCTTGAATTAAAAAAGGACAAAAGGACAGAGGTGGGAAGATGGAAGGAGAGGGGGGGGGGGCTGCGAAAAGAGCGGAGAGGGTAGGATTGGGAAGGGGGAAAAGGGGAGAGGGTGGGAAAGGGAGTTGGGTCAAGGGGTGGTGGGTGACATCTCGTGCACTCTTTCGTCTGTCGTCTCTTACTCCGAGGCGCTTCCCTCTCCGGGATCAACAACGCTTCGTGCAGCACGCAAACTGCGCGCCACCGCATAGAAGAAGAGAAATAACCGAATAAAACGTGAAAAACGGCCCGAGGCCTCCACCTCGCTCACCCTCTACTTTTTCCCACCCTCTCTCTTTCTCTCTCTTCGTCGCCCACAACCTCCCCTCCCCTTTCACCCACGCACCCCACACCCTCCCATTCTCCAGTCCTCCTACACCCCCCCCCCTCTCCCCACACACCCCCCCTTCTCTGTGACAGTGGCTGGTGTTGGCACAAAGCCTTGGACCAGTAGACAAAGCTTCCACCTATTTGCCCAGTGGCCGACGGACCGAAGAACTCTCCTCTCTCTCTTGAGCTCCATCCCCATCCCCCTCCACTCATCCTCCCCGCTTCTTCCCCCCCCCTCTCTCTCTCTCTCTCTCTGTCCACCCACCTCGCTAATCTGCAGCAAGTGGCAGCGTTCCTGTTAGCGGATGCGCGGCAGTGCCCAGCAAGGACAGAGGCCGGTAACCAAACAGCGTTGGGCCGTTTCCAGGAAGCCATTGTGGGCAGTATCGAGTGAAAGGGGAAAGTCCATCCAGCCAGGTTCGTACTGTTGGGCCGGCCGGCCGGTCTCTGGATCCCAGTCCCCCCCCCCCCCCTCCCTCTCTCTCTCTCTCTCTCTCGCATGTCGGCTGCTGTCGCTTTCTGCCTGGGCTTTATGAAATGATGTAGTTTTTTCCATGTTATCCCAGTGGATGGGCTTGACTGTTTCTACATCGACTCACTCCACCCTGGATTTTTTCCCCCTATTTTTCTTCTTCTTCTTCTCCTTTTTTTAAGATGTTGACCTTGTCGTTTTGAATCACGTGACGTCGTCGTTTTTTTGGATCACGTGACTTCGTATAATCACGTGACTATAGACTTGACCAATGGTAGAAGGCCTGTATCAATGATTGTGATTACATTTTTTTGTGATTAGTCGATGACATTTTTAGAAGCTACATATTCAAAAGTTTGATTTATGATTATGATAACTTTTTGTGAATATTCGATTACATTTAATGAGGCTGCATACTATTAAAAAAACACCTGAATTATGCGTCACACTCCACTTACGATTGTTTAAACTTCTGTGATTGATTTTAATTCATCCTTTTGTTTTAAACTACAAACTGTGGGAAGTCAACAGGTGTCTAACTTGTGAAAATCACCGGGCGTTAGTTTCTCTTTTTATGACGGTTAAGTTTGTTTGTTTTGTTTGTTGTTTTCCCATGAAATCTGATTAACGACAGTGCAAGTTAGTTATAGCACTTCTCATTCCATGTGCAAATTTCTAAGACGTTTGCGCCTCTCTCCTCTCTCTCTCTCTCTCTCTCTCTCTCTCTCTGTCTACTGGGACAATGGATCAGTGATAAAACCAAGCGAGTTCGCTGACCCTCTAACCTCACGTGTTGACCGATCGGTGCTTGGGGTGTGGTGCGT
>CM065728.1:48307684-48315184 GCA_033310375.1 Conus canariensis | reverse complement strand
AAAGTCTCAATTTTTGATTAAAGAGCCTTTTTGTCTGCAAAACTGAGAACAGTGTCAGTGTACTCCTATTCTGTGTCAGTATCAGTATGACTGGATGTCGTGTGGCTTCAACTAGAGTATTTGGTGAAATATCGCTTTTGACAGTCGTTAATTTTCCTATGTATCACTTTAACATGCATTGCTTTACACACATGCTTTGTGTGTTTTGTTTGTGTTTGATAAGAGATACCTTTCTTTAAAGAGAGGTGACAGCTCTGTTAGAGTCATGCGTGGTCAGATTGGCTGTCAATAGTTGAAAATAAAACTGAAACCAAATAATTGTCCAGAATATGAATTAGATCCGCGTATACTTGGAACTATTTTGACACGCCGCTCTCAGGCAAAAAGAAGACAACACACAGTATCTTTTGTTCTCTTCCAAGTATGGGACCCAGAGTTGCATGGGACAATTTGGAAGACTTTGACTATCATTTGAGAGGAAAAGGTAATGCCTCAGAGCTTCTGCAGTTGAGATGACTGATAGAGGGAAAAAAAGTAGAGATCAGAGGCAGTGAGACTGAGTGACTGCTGCTTCTTGTAGTTTAGTCTGCTTTCAGATGAGACGTACCAAAGAACCACAAAGTGTATAGCCGATCAAAGCAAAAGCGGAGGTTAGCGTGAACAGAGGTGTCGTACCGTGATCGTATTTCCAGATTATATCGCACCGCTGAGACGTTTGCTTCTTGCTCGAAACTGAATCACCGGTGTATGCAAAGCGTTGAAGCTAGTGATCTGGGACCCATTGCAAACCTTCGTCTTAATACTCGTTCGACTGAATGGGAGAGCGAGAGACTAATGAGAACCTGCCATATGAACTGCTGTCCACCAATAAATAGTTCAGAAACTGGTCCAAAACTGATCTCTGTCACCGTATTTGTTTGATACAAATGCCTAGGAGAGTGCGTTTCACTTGTCAACCCCCCAAGAAAACAACAACAACAACAACAACAACAACAAAACAAAAAACGTTGAACAGATTCTCTGTTCCTCACGCCGCTTGAAATCCAAAGCTCAGGCTTGTGTCAAAGACTTCTGGCAAGAGGAATGGAAAATGGAGACGGATAACCAGCTCTCTCATGTCCGTCCAAACCGTAAAGCGTTTTTACCACGTGCCACCGGGGGCCATAGCGAAAGAACAGCTTTGTGCCCATGGTACACAGGCAACTCCTATTTCACCTAATTGTATTGCTTAAAAGGGGAAGAAGCGTCATGTTACATTCTGTGTGATGTACCACTCACAACAAAACCATTTATATAGAGTACTGGGACTAACCTTACTCAAACATAAACACTTTACAGTTGACTTCATGAAAATCTTATTCAGAGATGCCCCACTTGATGAGGTGTTTCATTTCCTGAAAGAGATAAACGGTTTAAAAAAAAAAATTATCTGATCTGAGATTTTACGAAAGAAGGATTCTTTAACAGTGTCAGCGTGTTTCTGGAAAATCTATTTTAATGACTTGAGTGTAAGTGATTAAAAAAAAAAGCCTTTGTAGAGTGACTGTGATGAGGTGAAAACCTTGACATAGCACTTTGCGGTCGGCTAGTGTACAGGCAGCATGAACATGAACACTGTTTGTTGAAGACACGGTCAACCGTATTACAACGGATGTTTTGCAGGCAGTAACCAAGTGCTTTTACACCGCACTGATCGAGACAGAGTCGGGATGCCTTGGCCTACTAACTGCAGAAAAAAAAATACTGAACACATACAAGTTACAAAGTTTGATTCAACCGATCAAAAGAAGAAAAAATGCTATGTCTTGAAATGTAATGGGCGTTTCTTCCAACCTTTCGAGTCGCTAGTAAAGTCGGTCCGAGCGACAATAGGCTGCTAGCCTCTTTGGTGTCGGTCGTTTTGTATGACAGACAATACGTAACATAATATAGACATTTAAAACAGAAACGGATCTGGCCACACGAGATTCGAAAGTCCGCCCAGTTCGTATGGCTGAAGCATTTTGACGGCAGTGTCTTAAGGAGGAGAACGGTTGAGTACTGACCTTCCCATCTCTCCCCTTCTTTCTACCCCCCCCCCCCCCCTTCCCCGTCCTTTGTTGTTGTTTTAACTGTCACCGTCTTTGATACCGCCATTTTCTGTTAAGCTTTCTTTACTCTCATCCACTGTTTTCCCTGACTATGTCGCTCATTAACCTGCCTTGTTGAAAGTGGGCATACTTTTTTGTCTCTATTAACAATGTATAGCATGCCATCTTTTTGCTGACATCTTGTGGCAATGTATGTTTAACATCGTTCAGACTGAACACCATATCTATCCCTCTGCCGTCTTTTTACCAATATACCTTTTTCATTGTCATGTCTGTCAATAATTTAATACTGTTTTTTTCTTTTTCTGGCTGTGATAAATTAAGCGGAACAGCAGGCGCCTTCATCACGGCCCAGTCTTATCCTGCCTGTAGAATGTCAATGGATTTTCTGTCATGAATTTCTTGCCTTTATGCTTTAACATCGCTTTGTTCTGTTTGTTGCTGATGTGTGTTATTTCAAGACAAGACTTTTGTTTGTCCCTTTGTGGTTGTGACAGCTCGGTTAGGGCTCGGTGTGGTCGGTTGGGCTCTGATGAAAGTGAAACTGAAAAACAAAGCATGTTGTCACACACTACAGCTGAATGCAATCAACAAATAGCATTGCTTGCTAGCTGTCCGGACTGCCGCGCCAGTCACAAGCGATGCTGGAAGCAGCGCTGGCTGTCGTAGTCCTATTACAGTTCCCAAGCCAAAACGGGCATAGAGGGGTTTGTGCGTGGGATGGAGTGGAGGTGGGGTTGGGTAAGAGTAGGGGGCGCCAAGTGTGGACAACCCTACACCATTGCACAATCTGTGACGTCATCTCACTCGCTTTGCGCCGAACAAATTAAGTCGGTCTGTTTAGGTACTGGATCTGACAAGGCCGTAGCAACCATCATCTTCATCGTAATATAAACAGAATGTTTGGAATTGTTCCGAAATTGCAATAGATGCTGTGGCCATTATGATTGTCGTAGGATGTTGCTGTTCGAAAGGTTTGGTTTGCGGTCTGAAAATACGCTGAACCTGTTTAGAAAAAAAAAGTTAGATCAGAATTCACGGTCTTAATAACGGCATTCACTGACGTGGCTGGTAATGAAGTATATGGAATAAAACTAATCAAAAACAGTCGATCGTATCTGGTGCGTTTGAAATATGCAGCCAAGGAGACACACGATCAAACATGGACGCAGGCTTCTCATTAGGCATGTAAGGAAATACTCGTGGGCTTTATATACGTATCAGACTTGTATATATGTATGTCGGCGACGAATGGTAAGCGGAAGAATCACATATCACAGTGCCAGCTAGACGACGTTAATTCCCCCCTTAAAGTCGGTTTACGGTAGAATCAAAACCATAGTGACTTCTAGAACTCTCATGAATGGGAGTGTGAACAGGCACATGTTAACTGTGTTCAGTTACCATACACAAATGCAGAATGGCCCTTCTCGCTGTCTTTAATGGATTTAATTAATCATATGTATTCACCCTTATTGCGAAGCTTCAAAATACATAGCCTAGTGCGAATTATGAAAGGTATGTGACTAGTTGAGTCAGGGACAGAAAAAGCCACAACATAACAGGGGAAAAGACTTTTCCGTTGACATGTAACCCTGAACTACAACAAATTCTTTGTTTGTATCGAAGGTTGGGTTGATTTTAAACAAGTTGGAACTAAATGAGAGACCAGGTTGTGTAAATTTGTTTTTCATCCGTGTCTCTTTTAATCACATAACTTATACAGACCTTTTTGACGGAATATGTGATTCCCTGAGCTGTGTACAATTTTTTGGTGATTGAGATCAGCGTGCCGCTCATTTTCACCCGTTGTTGGGACTGTTTAGCAGCAAGAATGTAGATCTATGTAAGCCATTTCGAACTCTATTCATCGTTTGGTCTTAGAGTCGAACAGCGTTCATAGTTTTTGTTTGTCAGTTGCTCTTGTTTTTTTTTCTTGTTTTTTTCCTGTATGTTTTCAAAATTTTAGTTGAAATGTTGGGGTGAAATGCGTTTCCTTTTCGCCAGGTATTACCTGTCTCTGTACTCAGTGCCAGAAACGGTCTTGGTACATAGAATGCAGTTTCAAGACCAACCCTAACATTATGATTCCACATCATGGGTGTAGATGCTGATATCCATTACAATCATCGTTGTTACTACCATTACACACAGAGCGTGACCATCATCCGTCAGGTCTCCTACGCCTCTGGCTGGTCAGAGGCTACAGTAAACAACACAGACAGACATGAGCCGTCATCGATATCTTTGTCGCCAAAGTCATGAACGATGTCGTTCGTCATGATCAGGATGCTGATCAACCTTTATCTTCCAGTGTCTGGCCTTTCAGCTTATCTCACCAAAACCGCCTGTTCATCAGAAACACGATAAAGCCTGTCTCACATAAAACGTCGGATCCGCCAGTGCGAGAATGCGCGTGAACGTCACAACTGGTAGCCATTACGCGTTTCAGACACCAGGATGTCTGACCAACGTTCTGTGCGCAGGGAGGCTGAGGGAGGGGGGGGGGGGGGTATGTCAGTCTGACGTTTTACCTCAATACAGCAGTCTAGTTAGCGGTCCACGTCACCCTCATCCATCACAGCAAGACCCTGGGGACATCCTCTTCTTCCCATCCACCACGTGTTCGTGGGGCCCCTTGACCCTTGTCATGGGGGAGAGGGTTTTTGAATGGGGTAGGGAGAGGTTTAGGATGGAATGGACAAGGGATGAGCGGGCAGAGCTAAGAGTGGGGGGTGGGGTGGGGTGGGACACTATCAAGATTAGATGGCCATCCCTAAGGGTGAAATATGACAAGTGCTTTATTCATTTGTTTATGGTCTTTTTTTTTCTTTTTTAACGTATTTGATAGACGTTGTTGCTGGACTGTGTTTGTTTCAATTTTTATCATTGCTGTTAGTTTTCATGTGGACGGGTATGTTGCTCAGCGAGTTTCATATTTCACATGTAGTTACGTGTTTATTTCAATTGTTAAATATATATATATATATATATATATATATATATATATATATATATATATATATATATATGTCTCTGTGTCTCTGTCCTTCTGTCTCTGTCTCTGTCTCTCTCTCTCTGGCCCTGTCTTTCTCTCTCTGTCTGGCTCTGTCTGTCTGTCTCTCTCTGGCTCTATCTCTGGTCCTGGCTTTCTCTATCTTGTCTCTCTCTCTGTTCGTCTGTCTGTCTGTCTCTCTCTTTCTATACACACACACACACACACACACACACACACACACACACGCACACACGCACACTTGATTTTCAAATCAAGTGAATTTAATGTAAAGCTTTCTTATGTGTCAGCTGTCCTTTGTGACAGTAATTTTCAACTTCATCCCTGCCTCAAGCTTCTTAAATTATTTAAGTAATACTTTTGTCGTTGATTTTGTTCGTTTATTTCTTACAATGCTCGTGTGTTCTTTAGGTTGTTCGTAATTTTTCCGTGCTTAAGTTTCTCTACCCATTATCTTTCTTCTTGTCTTTTTCTTATTCTCTCATTTTTCTCTCCATCTTGTCGTCCTTTTGTACCTTTTTATTTTACCGTCTTTTTTTTTTCTTCTTGTGTTTCTCTTTTCCCTTTATTCTTCATTGTCTTGTGTGTATCATGGGCTTGCGTCTGTTTAGGAGGAGGATGAGCAAGAGGAAGATGAAACAAGGAACAGGAATGAATGACAAACATGCAACAAGGGATAGACATCGTAGGATCAGATCGTGTACACGAGAGAATCCACAGAAACTAGAATGTCAGATCGCATCTGAGAGAGACCTTTTCCTTGAATAATACGAGCTTGAGAAGAAAAAAAATCGATATTCCTCGCGATTTTAAAAGAAGCCAATTGGACCGAAATCAACAGACGAGTGTTCGACTGCTGGTGCATTCCTGGAGATGTTGATTGGTTTTCTCGAAAAGGGCAGCAGTATACTGACGCGAGAATAAAGGGCAGTGTGTGAGGAGATCGATGATGGATGGACCGAACACTGAAATAGAGGAGCGTGTGTGATAGAGATCACGATGCCTAGAGACAGAAACTGAATCCTTGCATGATTTCGTTTTCATCCTTTGGAAGGTAGACCTGTGTTGTGATGGTGATATTCCAGAGTGACAAAACTTGCGCATGGAATTCTGAGGATTTCCAGAAACGATAAAAGGAAACTGAGGTGTTGCTGTGAGTTGTGTGTGAGGCAGAGATTCATTCTTGCTTATCAAGAAAGGGGAGAGCAAAAAGCCATACATGTATGTGTTTGTTTTGAAAACAAAGAAAAGCTGTACAAGATGAAACTGTTGCAGTGGGCAACATGTGGTGGCGAAACGTAGGGAGGGGAGTAGGGGTTTTAAACAAGTGAACACAAGAAGCAGAAGTGCTGAAAGCACACACACACACACACACACACACACACACACACACACACACACACACACATATACATACACACACGCGCGCGCGCGCGCGCGCACGCACGCACAGAGACTCACGCACACGCACGCGCGTAAACACGAAGGCAGAGAGAGAGAGAGAGAGAGAGAGAGAGAGAGAGAGAGAGAGGAGAGAGAGAGAGAGAGAGAGGTTTTAAGCAGTGAAAGACCTGAACAACAGGCGCAGAAATGTGGCAAGTAGGGAGAGAAAGAAACGGAATAGAGTTTCAAACAGTGAAAGACAGGATGACTTCATCCACACGTTGAGAACCAAGTCGTATAGACCCCAAAGTCTCATGAGATGGAACATCGATCCTCTCTGGGCTTGAACCAGTCTTCATGGAAAAACGAAAGAAAGAATAGCATTCTTTGGAAAGGAACAAACTAACTGTGTGCTGCACCAGACGCGGAGAGCTTGAAGTGTCGAACTTCTCTGAGGTTTTTCTTGAAACGCGGTGAAAAAGAACAGGAAGAAGTGAGCGGATTGTTCTGTCTAGACACAAGACTAGTCTTCAGAGACCCCCAGGTTCTGGATGCCGAAGGACCAAGATGTTGGCAGCGAAGACCATTCTGGTATTGTCCGTGGTGTCGCTGGCAGGTGGAGACTTCCGCCATTCAATCCCTGTGGGTGAGTACCTAGAGTGCTATTGGTGTTCTTTCATGTTGTTGTGCACACTGTCTTTTGTTAACAGTTCTCCGAACACTGCATACGCGAGCCTTTTCTGGCGACCATAATGTGTTACGTTACCATTCTCATCGTCCTGGCCGTCATCATCATCGTCATCATCCTCATCCTCATCCTCGTCCTCATCATCATCATCATCATCATCATCATCATATCATCATCATCATCATCATCATTTAACAATCACCCGCATATGTTGTTGCTGTTGGGTAGTGTGTGTGTGTGTGTGTGTGTGTGTGTGTGTGTGTGTGTGTGTGTGTGTGTGTGTGTGTGTGTTGTATTCTACGTCTTCAGTCCAATACCCTTCT
>CM065728.1:48300184-48302684 GCA_033310375.1 Conus canariensis | reverse complement strand
ATTGGGGAGGGCTGGGGGGAGGGCCCCATTCCAGGCGACGCTCAGGCATCCCTTTTGCGGGCTGACCTCACTAAATCATGACTAATTTACGCTAATATGATTGTCAAACGTTCAGACCCCCTTGTCTTCAAGTATAGATGAGAACACTTATAGACATAAAGATCCGTCCTGGGACAATTTACTGGGTGTTTTATTTTTAGTTTGTTTGATTTCTAATAGTTCATTGAAGACTTCGCAGAACAAGTTTCACTAGATGGGTTTCTTGAAGAGGACTGTGAAAAAAGGATTATGATCCTGGGAGTGAACAGAAACCTCAAGATGAACTAGCGTCAGAGCAAGAGTGCACAGGACGGTGAATGGCTATGCAAATTCATTTTCCACAGTGATTAAATGGTGACTGACCTGGCGAACTCTAGAAACATGACAATGTCACGCAGGTACTCTCAAAACCTGACGACCAGAACGCATAGGTGTAGTGTGAGATCCACCAGCAGCAGTGTAAAAGCACGGTGTGGGGCTGCATTTCATACCTTCGGCACGTGCAACTCTGTCTTCATGGAACGAATATTGAAACTTCAGAACATTTCTCCCCACCCATCTGTTCAGCGATCATATCGTAAAAGGAAGCACACCCTCCAGAGAGACAACACGTCCATTCAGAAGTCCTATGAAACAGAACAGTGGAAGCGACAATCGCCTATTAGGATCCGGCTGTGTCAAGTGATACAGTACAGACGATTCAGTAGTAACATTAACATTAGAACTGGGAAGTGGGGGGAAGGGGTGGGGGGAGGGGGGAGGCCGAGAAAGGGGGATGACAGTTTCCAAGAAGATCATATTCAATGTCTGTTTATGCGGGAACAAATGTTGGTGACAAATGGAGCCCCAATCATTGCAATGCCACAGTGATAGGAAAAACAATATCTAAAGGAACATGGATGGGGAAAGCCAAAACAAAACAAAACAAGAATGACTCTGAAGAAACAATTTTGAAGAAGAAAAAAAAGAAAGAACAAGCAAACAAACAGAGAAGGAAAAAAACCCTTTGTCTGCATGCTGAGAAAAAGGGAGAGAAAGGGTCAGAAACAGCCAGCCAAGGTCAGACCGCAGGCCAGAAACATTATCCCACTTTGCATCGTGGGGTGAGGAAATACAGGAATACCTTCCAAGGGAAAAATAAGGGGGTCTGGTGTGTGTGTGTGTGTGTGTGTGTGTGTGTGTGTGTGTGTGTGTGTGTGTGTGTGTGTGTTTGTGTGTGTGTGGAGGATGTGTATGTGTGTGCTTTGTTTGGGGCGAAAGTAGCGGAAGACAAGACTTCAGACATTTCATGCAAAATAATGTAATAAACAATGTTATGGTGTGTATTCACCCCTTTGATCATATACTCGTGAAAGTAACCCAGCGAACGATCTTTTTATTCAAAGTGAGAAGTGAGATCGGCATAAATATGATACTTTTGTACACCCAGTTCTCAAAGCAAAATGCATATTCTTGTTATAAATACACAAATTAAAAACAAAACGAACAATGGGAAAGGAAAGGAAAAGAGATAAGTCAAAAATGACTTGTAGGCGTATTACGAGTGCAGTAGTAGTGAAACAACATGTTTAATAAGATTACTTGGACTGTTCAAAATGAATCCATACTAGGAGGTACTAAGAACACCCCCACTGACTCAGGGGGGAAAGAAGGAAAAAGTATAGTGAATTCAACCAATAATAAAGGGATATATGTACCAAAAAAGTTTCGAAATAGATGATCGTAAAAACATACACATGTATGTAAATAATGAATAAGCAAATAAATGTGACTCATTACACAAAAAGCATGAAATATTGCAATTAAACAAACTTGGTGTTTAATATGAATGAGATATTCAGAACTCTCTCTCTCTCTCTCTCTCTCTCTCTCTCTCTCTCTCTCTCTCTCTCTCTCTCTCTCTCTCTCTCTCTCTCTTATGATGCTGCATTAATATATGAGACAGTACTAGGCCTCCAAAACTCAAACATTTGCGAAGGGCAGCTGATTGACCCCAGCTGAAAGTAAATTAGAGTAAAAGTAATATTATCATTTTCAGAAAAGGGGGTTACCTTTCCTCTAGAGAAAAAATACTTTCGCATGTAAAGATATTGCTTGCAGAGACAAAAATGCCTTGTTATGTTGTGTGTGTGTCGAAACTGAACAATGAATCTCTTGCTTTGAAACTGTGTGATGCCCGTATCCTGTCTATGTTACAATATGGGGTTGAACTGTGGAGTCTTGCTGCTGCTGCTGCACAATGCGGAACGGTTCCTATATTTGCTTAAAAAAAAAGGTCTGGGTGTATCGTCACAAACCCCAAATGAGCTTGTGTATTGAGAGACTAACAGGTATCCCATATCTTTGCACTCCATTGTTGAATGTATCAAGTGCTAGCTCAAATTAACTCAGATGGCTAGATTACCCATAAAGCTTATGAAATGCTGTTAGAACTAGATAATAGAGGTAAAATAAACTGGGT
>CM065728.1:48287684-48292684 GCA_033310375.1 Conus canariensis | reverse complement strand
CGAGTATGAAGACCTGTTGAGAAGAGTAAAGAAAAGACAAGGCCGAAGTCATATGGACATGTAACACGACCAAGTTGACTCTATGCGACCGTCTTCCCAAGGAGCAGCGCAGGGAAAGTGGAGAGAGGGCAGGCAGAGGTAAAGGTGGATAGACACCATCGCTGAGTGAACCAGGAAGAGCTTATTTCCAACACAAGTACTCGACTAAAGCTGTCAGAGGAGGGGAGGGTTGATAAACAGTTCATCTTTCCTTTGCCCGTTATGGCTTTTGCTTGTGCTGGGACCAGTGGAGGTATGTGCTGACTGCATGCATGTATCAATGCTAGGGGTATTGACAATAATAATGTATAAAAGTGCAGACAGCTTAAATCTTGTGCACTGCAAACGAATCGACGAATCACAGATCATCAACTATTCTTATAAACACTTCATTCCTGAACCGCCTTTTAAAACATACAGACCGAGCGTAGATTGAAAATTAAGAATGTGTCTTTCATGATTAGTGTTTTCATTTAACGCAGCATACTTTGGAAAATGGATAGCAGTAGTTATTCACATTTCAAATTCCTCGTTTCATTTCATGTGTCGGCAATGACATCAGTAACTCATACAATGACATGTTCTCCGTATGCTTAACCTGTTTTAGCTTGAAGGTTTCAGTAATAGTTCTTCCTAGTTTCTGAACCAGTCTTATCCTAATCATACCAGCATCAGCTTCCCCAACCCCCTTGTTGTCTTACAGCCACAAGACGTCAAAGATCCACCGCATTGTTCATTTCGAAACTGATCCCCACGGACCATACATCATGTACAGTGTGACGTATAATCTGCTAAGGTCCTTACTTTAGGAGACCGTGCTTGCAGGTGCTGTACGGTCACAGACGACTCGTATCAGTGTTTCGATCCTCTGCTGAGGCCAATAACACGCTACTACTGCACCATAACTCACACCCATCGTCTGTTATGTCCTTATTGTACCGGCTGCCCTTGACAGATGAATGTTTTCATGGCAAAGAGAGTGGGTCAGTTCACTAAAGATAATGCAGTGCTATCCCACGCTTTTCCATATCCCAACGCTGTTTGCAAGGGGCTATATGCCAGTAAAACTGTAAGTCTCTTTGTCCATTAAAATTTGGCTGAAGCAGGTTTGTGCTGCATTTGGGAATCACTAATGTTTTCAAGCATGGATTAGTGTTACAGGATGTTACTCATTCTTTGACAGATTTTTTTAGGAAAACATATCTGTAGCTGGAAGCATAGCAGCACATAGAAAATAATATGATGTACTCATATTATAAAGATTATATTTTAAAAAGGAGAAGTGGGGAAATTGATCTTATGCACACAAGATTTCAGAGTTTCAGTGTAGATGTAACAATCATTGTCTACCTACCGGGACAGGAACAATTCATGCTGTTCTAAACAAAATTTGTATTTGCCATAAATATGAAATGAATTCCGCTAGAGATCAGTTTCATTTTATTATGGAATGTCCCACACACTCTGATACCTGAAAATAATGTTGCCTCATACCTATGTGTATCCAGAGACTATTCTGATATCAAAACTTGTTTTCTGCAAACAAAGAACCGCTGCTAAGATTAATACATTGTTGCGATGTTATTTATATTTCTTTTTCCACACGGTCAGTGAATTGTTTAAATGTGGATGCTATGCTGAAGGAAGCCATTTTATGCTTCAGTCTGAAATCCACCAACCCCCACAGGGGTCACAGGTTAATTCATCGTGAATCTCGAATCCTGTCGCTTTTATGAAGATAATGTATCAGTGGAAAAACAGCAGCGAACACTTCCTCGATCAGCTTTACTTCAGACAAGGTGGCAGAAAAAAAACGTCATTATTATTATTATTATTATCATATTGGGTATTTATATAGCGCCTATCCCCGGTCACAGACCAAGCTCTAAGCGCTTTACAATAAACACACTACCTCACTCACTCAACGGGCTGCCTACCCAGGTAGAGCCGGCCGAAGAGCAGCCTACTGGCGCTCATTCAGTCGTTTCCCGTACCATTCAAATATCAGTCACTCATTTTTCATCTATCTCATTTATTCCTCCAGTTTCTCACATAGGATGCATGCGATCGTTCATACGTGTCCTCCATTTCCACCGGTACACGATGGCACACGATAACAGTAAGTGACAATTTTTGTGGCTTGGTAAGAAATACCAGGCGGGTATCTTCAATCTACATCAATTTTGCCAGGGCAGCGGGGAAACCCCCTGCTCTTTTCGATTTTCAACTGCCGTGGGTTCTTTAACGTGTGCAGGGGGCCAGGAAGGCACACGGGTCCGACTCGCTTATAGTTCCCATCCGATGGACTTGGCGTTCAGTTCGATTTGTCATTCAAACTGGGAAAGAAAGGGCGAGAAAGGCAGGGCTCGAACCCGCGCACTTCTCACACGTTGGATTGGCAGACGAACGTCTTAACCACTCTGTCACCTTTCTTCATGTGCTAGCGATGGGTTGAATTACTTTCGCCAGTGAAACTATGTTTTTACTCGAATATGTGTGTTTCTTTGTTCAGACTCATGAACACGAACGGAAAGTGAAACGTTGCCATGATTTTTTCGTGCTCAGCAGACAGAAACTGATATGCCAGGAGGGATGTCTTTTTCGAGAGTGTGCAAGCGTGTGCTCGACTGGTATTTTCACCGTAAAAACACTGCTCATTTTCTTCGTTCGATTCAATCAAAACTTACAAATTATACAGTAAAATAGGTGCTTTTAAAATAGTTCGAAAGCAAGTCAAAATCGACTTTGAGTATAATATCCAGTTACGAGCTGGGCTGGCTGGGTCAGTTAGTGTGCCGCAACAGGCAAATTGTGGAGCAGATGAATGGTGTGAATCTGGATCAAACGGTGGATCCAAGATCTGTTCAGCAATTGTTACAAATTTATTTCTCAGAAGTTGCTCAATCCGTCTAACCAGACCTGATGAAAAGATGCAGTGCAGCTCACGGATGAACCCATCAAATTTTGGCACGAATCGGCAGTGCATAGAAGCTGTTCAGCTGAAGCATTACATATTTTTCACAGAACGTGATCGCTGTGAGGTTTTGTTTCCAATTGATAAATATAAAAGAAGTATATGTTTTCATGGAGTAACAAACCTAGTGAAATCAAAGCAAAAGATGTTAATTTTCCATGTTCTATTAAAAAAAAATCGTGGGAAGTAACTCTTTCATTTCGTGCCAACTATTAATAGACTTCCCTTGGCGGAAAAAGACGAATGTTGTTGCCACTCTTTAATTGAGAGCAAGGGAGGACACATGATCTCTTTCACCTCTGTGGAGGTTTGTGCTCTCTCGAGTGTCTGCTTTAGGGATCGACGGCGCTGTCTCTTGCACGATTCTCTAGGTATGCCACTCAACAGTGAAGAAAGGATGTTCACCCAAAAAGTGTTTAAAACGAAGTCACTTCGCAGACTCTGTCACTTCTCGCTTCACATGTGCGCTTATTCAATGTATTGCATGGATGGCACACTTTCTGATTCACAGTCAGCCCGGGATCTTTCTCAAAGCCAGTGACCCTCGTCTGGGATGATTTTTTTTTTAAATCAACGAGCACAAATACTGATGCAAAATGAAAGGTCACACAGGTCATCAGAACTTTGTGTTTGCTGATTTCGTTACCAAAAGGATTCCCTTTAAAGCTGCAATCACAGGTGCAGGGAAAAGCTAATGCTTTCAACTTTTACTCAATGATTTCATGAACGGTCGATGTTTGTTTGTTTGTTTGTTTGCTTTTTCATATTCCGCTCAGTTGCATTGATGTAATACAGTGAACGTGTGAAAACATAGGCCCTTCTGTGTAGCTTTTATGTTTGTCGTGGCGTCCTACATTCATCGTGTTTAAAACAGAGACCACATAAGATTACTGTCTGTCTGGTCTATTTGTCTGCCTGTCGGTTGATTTATCTTTCTACCTATAAACCATCCCCTATCTTGTTTGGTAGTTCCTCTATTTCTTTTTCTTTTTCTCTTTTTTTAAAATTTGTTTTTGCACGTGTTATTTACGACGATAAAGATGGATGTTCATATGCTCGTATGTTTTTTTTTTCCCTTTGGCCTATAATAAAAAGTTGTTTTCATCTCTCTCTCTAATTCTCTCTCTCTCTCTCTCTCCTCTCTCTCTCTCTCTCTCTCTCTCTCTCTCTCTCTCTCTCTCTCTCTCTCCTACGTTGACTAGTTTCAGGACGACGCATCCCTGTGCTTTATTCCTTTTTTGTTAATCCATATATGATTTTTCAGTAAAACCAAACTAACTTTGATACTTGCAAATATGTGGCAAACATGCAGACACACCTACAGTGAAGTAAGATGCTGCACACGGACTGATGTTCTCTTATGTAGACCCAGTCTGTCTAATGGGTTTGTCTAATGGGTGCAGAGACGTCCCAAAACAGTGCTTCTGTGGTTTCTGTATGACAGCCTTGGTACATAGCAGCCGGAATCGATGTAGACATTAGTAGACTGAAGAGCTTGCAGATGCCATGGAGTCAGAGACTATTTGCGTCGTGGCCTTATCGTTTTCCGGACCAGAGGGAGAACTTTGGTCTGTTTGGCAGCGTCGTTCTGTGACTTGCCTGTATGCGTCCACAGACTTCTCATAAATCATGACACACGTCAAAAAGTTTGGTTCAACAACAAAAACTTTCTTTTAAATACAAAATGACGTATGATTTTATCTTTCGGCGAATGGGGTAATAAGTATTACGAAGATTAAACATGTTTTCCTTCAGTGAAAATGTCTGTTTTGATCTTTCAAAGAAGATGATATCCATGCATGATGTTTGTGGACATTAAATATGATGCATGAAAATGTAATTTGGATGATTTGTTTTGCCGCAGTGAACGGAAATAAATTGCATGTTTATTGTCTCTTCGTACATTGAATCCCTCTCTCTCTCTCTCTCTCTCTCTCTCTCTCTCTCTCTCTCTCCTCTCTCTCTCTCTCTCTCTCTCTCTCATCCA
>CM065728.1:48272684-48275184 GCA_033310375.1 Conus canariensis | reverse complement strand
CACGTGCAATCTCCTTAACTACTTGGTTTTGTCTCCGTGTGTAGCTTCCCTGAATTAGCGCTGCATCGCATGGACCCAGGACATTTCCGCCGTGTATTTTCCCCGACAGAGCTGACACGCAAGGTCATCTCATTTCCTCCAATATCAACAGGCTTGAATTCGAAGTCAGGAGGTCATGTACAGATCGGCGGATAAAGCTGATCCCAAGAGATGCATGCGCCATATTTTATTCCAGCGGAGAGTTCGTTCGAGTTCGTTTTCTCTTCTAGTCCGCTGCCTCTTTTGGTTTGGCTGGACTGTGTTCAGGCTTCTCATGGTATCCTCTTCTTTCTTCACCTCCTGTATCACAATGTCTTTCGTTGCCTCCCCTATTGCCTTTGACAACCACTTCATCTGTATTGATGTCAGTCGTCCCTTTCGGTTTGCATATGTCCTGTTGCATCCAAGGTCTTGAGATTTTCTTATGCTATGCCCGCTGACTCCGGACTTTCAATTTCCCGGCAGGCTTTAGGTTGGGCTGAATTAATCACACAGCGATTGTCTACCGAGTCCTCAGGCATGGTTTGTAACCTTGCTCTATCCTTTTCGTACCCCAGTAGGTTCTATTTCAGGCTAATTCAGGTTGGCTTGGTGACAGTAGAGTGCAACGCGAATAAGATAAGGGAGAATATTAAGACTTTTCTTTGTGTCTCTGTTGATTTCGGACCTCCTCTGATCCAGTTTACTGGTACGGATATTCTGTATCAGCAGAGGCCCGAGGAGATTCGGGATCAACATGAAATTCAGATACCCGATCTTATACCTTCCAGGAGGCCACACTGGTATATAACTTTAGGCTTTCTTCTGTCATTTGTTTGGTTACCTTTCCCCTGTTTGTGTCTTTCAAGGAGCCATCACCAGTGTTTTGACTGGTTCTTCTGTCATGGTTGTAGTTTGGCTGGCTACAGTGAACCAAACTGATTCAGTTACCATTCCTTTGCGTAGAGAAAGCTTCGTGACTTCTTCGCTTTGAGACTAGTTCTCATGAAGCAATGGTTTCTCAAATGGCTTCAGTACTTCGTGTGTTTCGACTGCCATGGTGAAATGAAGTGTTGCATGATCCACACAAATTTTAGAGGGGCATTGTTATCCACTCCCTGGAACTGCTGAACTTTGTATGGCTCTTGGCTGCTTTCAATATTATATTTATTGTCAACACAGACAGCACTGGGGAAATTGCATGACCCATTGCGATGCCAACTTCCAGGTGTGGAAGTTAAGCTTCAAATAGTCATCATGACTGATGTCCAGTTGAAAGCGTTAATTGCAATCAAGAAGACAATGTTCTTACAGCTTTTACATATGAAATGAAGTCCAAAGAAAGAAAACGAGGTCATCATTCTAATCAGCCAACAGAATGAAATTATTAACCAATGGTTTTTGTTTTATATTTACATGTTTTGATGAGTCATAATTATCAGTCTCCGGAGTCATTAGTGTCGGTTTCAATGGGTAAAAAATAGTCTTTTTCCCCATGATGATCACGATTGAGTACCATATTGGGCCAGAAAAGACAAAAAAACGACTTTTGCCTAACGGCATCAGTGATAAACTTGAATCATGTTCAAAGCAGAACGGTCATTGCGGGATTTGGCACTGTCTGCGCCCACACTCCAAGCTATCTGAAGACAGATTGTGACCTTCTTGTCCAGGTCCCACAAGCTTGGGGGAGGCAAAGTTTGGATTACGGAGTTGAGGAGGGAATGATGGAAATCTTCAAGACACGCAGGATAGGGTATAGAGGGGGGTGCTGGGGGTGGAGTAGGGGGCTGTAGGCAGGAAAATGGATAGACGAAGCACGCAATAACCTTTTTTTATCTCCTTACATGCTCACGCTTCAGGCAGAAACATGACGTCTTCGTTAACCTGGAGAGGACAGTCGGGTGAGTGTTGGCACGGTACACACCGCTACAGGGGACAGGTCAAGAGGAAGGTGGGAGACAGAGGGGTGGAGAATGGGAATGGGGATGGGGTGGGAAAGGGTGGGGAGGATATATACACACCTCCCCTCGTTCTCAACCCCCCACCCACCCCCCCCCCCCCCATTCCCCTATTCCCTTCCAATTTTTCCCTCGAGAAATAAGCTCGCAAATGTACGATGTAAACATTGACGACCCTGACGACTAGGGGAAAAAGATAGGATCCGATAAGAAGAGAGAAGAGAGAGAGAGAGAGAGAGAGAGAGAGAGAGACAGAGAGAAGAGAGAGGGGGGAGAGAGAGATAGAGATAGAGGGAGAGAGACAGATAGAGAGAGAGAGAGGAGGGAGAGAGTGAGAGAGAGAGAGAGAGAGAGAGAGAGAGAGAGAGAGAGAGAGAGAGAGAGAGAGAGCGTAAAACAGAGAAAAAGACAAACGCGCCCTCACACATAGAAACAGACAGGGAGAAAGCAAGTGTGGGGAGGAGTGAGGAAGAGAGGTTACTTAGTGCCTTAAGCAGCGTCCAGACAGAACGACTAAGAAA
>CM065728.1:48267684-48270184 GCA_033310375.1 Conus canariensis | reverse complement strand
AAAAAATAAACTTATACACAAATAATAAATATATGAATAGATAAATAAACGAATAATTGAATAAATAAAAAACAAAACAGGAAAAGCGAAACAGGTGTTAGAAAAAGAGAATGTCCGAGCAAACAACCTAGTCGAGTGAGAAAAAAGCAAGATATATATATATTTGTGTGTGTGTGTGTGTGTGTATATATATATATATATATATATATATATTATATTATTGTATCTATATCTGCACAATTCTTAGCCGTTGACAATGCTTGGGTTATTGAACACCAGAGCTGACCACTCAGACTGTTCCATATCTTTTGATCTCCTCCTTGCATTAAATGGATCCTCAAGCATAGGCTCAAAGATTGTCCCCTACATTTTATACTGTTTACATAATGTTTTTAGTTTTTCAGCAACTTTTTTCCTCTCCACACTTCGTTTTGTTTTATTTTCTACCTTTCGCTGGCTGTTTTGGGGGTGCTGTTGGATTCTTTTTTGAACCCTTGGTGGGGAGAACACCACAGAATTACAGACTATGGTATCTCTATATGACGCCAAGAGCACAGACACAATCAGCCGTGTCTCCCTGATGAGTCCGATCCAGCGGACGAAAGGCCTGGGAGCAGGCAATACATACAAATCTGCCTTCAAGAGGGACTGAGATGGTTCCCTCATGCAGTTAGTGAAGGGTTTTCATATATTACTTCATCTTCTACATTTTTTTTTCAGTTTCAGATCTTTGCCAAGTCATTACTATAACGATGAAAGAATTGTTAACCTGCACTTGTTTTCCCCACTACTTAATTGTCAGCATTATATTGTTTGGTCAATCAGTGGGCGATTGCATCTCTTAGGAGATCCAGGTAAAGGTTGTTCTGCACAATTCTTAGCCACTGACAAATGCTTGGGTTATTGAACACCAGAGCTGACCACTCAGACTGTTCCATATATTTTGATCTCCCTTGCATCCTTAAATGGATCCTCAAGCATAGGCTCAAAGATTGTCCCCTACATTTTATACCGTTTACATGATTTTTTTAGATTTTCAGCAACTTTTTTCCTCTCCACACTTTCGTTTTGTTTTATTTCTACCTTTCGCTGGCTGCTTTGGGGGTGCTATTGGATTCTTTTTTGAACCCTTGGTGGGGAGAACACCACAGATTTACAGACTGTGGTGTCTCTATTTGACGCGAAGAGCACAGACACAATCAGCCGTGTCTCCCTGATGAGTCCGATCCAGCGGACGAAAGGCCTGGGAGCAGGCAATACATATAAATATGCCTTCAAGAGGGACTGAGATGGTTACCTCATGCAGCTAGTGAAGGGGTTTCATATTTATAACATATACTTTCCCGTTTACTTCATCTTCTACATTTGTTTTTCAATTTCAGATCTTTGCCAAGTCATTACTATAATGATGGAATAATTGTTAACCTGCACTTGTTTTCCCCCACTACTTAATTTTTCAGCTACACACACACACACACACACACCAATCACCCTGTGCGTTTTTGTACATCTGATGAAGAGAGAGAGAGAGAGAGAGAGAGAGAGAGACAGTGTGCGTTTTTTTCCTAGAATCTTTAGCAATCTCAGTTTGACTCTTACCCTCAATCAAACAAAGAAGCAAACAAACAAGTAAACTAAACAAAAGCCTTAAGAATTTAAGCGAGGCACGCAACTTTCACTAAATGAAGACAGAGATTTTTACACGTTTCTTACCGGATTGCCAGACACACTTCACGCACAATGACTACCACTCGACAGTCGGAGTAGTTGAATAGAAACTGCCCAAGCAGAACCTGGAGTGTCGTCTACAGGAGTTGTGAGTGGAAATGGATTTGTACGGGGACGATTGTAATAAAAAAAAGAAGTTCCAGGAATACTAGCACACTAGACGAATGGAACGAATAAAGCACAGGGACACAGACACGCAACAAGTTTCAACTTTGAGGGCTTCTACAGGCAAATCAAGTGCGAGAAACAGACACGAAGAGTTGGTTGCGGGTGCGGAAGGGGGGTGAGGTGAGAAGGGGTGTAGGGGGAACGGGGCAAGTGTAAGGAAGACAATTTTAGTTCTCTTTTGCTTATTCAAGCAACACAGAATGTAAACAGTTTCTGACACTGATTGATATAATAAATGCAGTTCAGGGGGCATTTAGCTTTTGGAATATTTCTGTGCCGATGATAATCTTTGCTGCTTGCCTGCGTGCATGGATGATGTGATGGGTTTTTATTTGACTAGTTTTAATCTCTTGTTGCGTGTCTGATAAGCTTTTAATGCGTTATATTTTGAGGCTCTGAGTGTGCGCATGCATTTCTATGCTGATCAAGAAAGTGCCATAGAATTCAATCGCATTGATTTGAGTCAACTCTTTTGGTTTTTGTTTGTTTGGTTCCTTAACAGTTTGACTCGAGTCCAGATTCCTGTTCAGCTGATAGTTATTCACAGCCAGACAATCTCTCATGAACAAATAGTAATTCCAGGGATTTTGCACCGAGATGGGTC
>CM065728.1:48255184-48257684 GCA_033310375.1 Conus canariensis | reverse complement strand
AAGATTTATTAGTATCTCCGATTTCAGTTTTTGTTTCTCGTTTGAGCTTAAGTTGTAGATGCTTTAAAACTAGAAAAGATAACAAAATAAATGTTTTCATCATACTTTTTCAATTATTCATAAGAAATAAACTGGATGTAAATAAAATAAGGGGAAAATGAGTAATACAATGTGTCCCAGTATTAATCCCCAAATGACCTTTTCCCCTAACTGTATTCTGTTAGAGAGAGAGAGAGAGAGAGAGAGAGAGAGAGAGAGAGAGAGAGAGAGAGAGAGAGGAATGGCATCTCAAGCATTTTCATGGGTAAGCATTATATTGCAGATAATAAGAGCTTCTCCCCAGTTCTGTCACCCGCTCCCAAACAATCAATACATCCACCATATTCGCAAAAAGCCACTTAATCCCGCCTCCACCCCTCCCTACCAAACTAATGCTGAAGTAATGACTCTATACTTAAAGTTGTCCGACTAGAAGCTAGCCTACTCCGATTGGAAGCCAGACTGTTTTCCACCCTAATGCTGCTGGGGTGATAGCTTTCTAAGAGTTATCCGCCTGTGCACCAGAGGCGTCTGATTAGAAAACAAATTATTTTCAGCCTTAAATGAAAAGAGAACAATTAGAAAAGGAAAAAAAAACTTAACAAACACTTGATTCTGGGATGGTGGCTTTCTGGAGTTATTTTTGACCAGAAACTCAACTTTCTCAGCCACATTAAAAACCTCAGAACTTCTTGCCAGAAAGCTTTGAATATTCTGCGGGTTGTAGCACACACTGACTGGGGCGCTGATAAGAAAACTTTGCTGCACCTCTACAGAGCCTTGGTCCGTTCCAAACTGGACTATGGTTGTGCTGTGTACGGCTCTGCAAGACCGTCTTACCTAAAACTCTTGGACCCTATCCACCATCAAGGGCTTCGTCTCTGTCTTGGAGCATTCCGCACCACCCCTGTGTACAGCCTATATGCAGAGGCAGGTGAACCCTCACTGTCCAACCGCAGGCTGAAACTGTCTCTGAATTATTATATCAGACTGTTCTCGGAACCAGAAAACCCTGCCTATGACTGTGTTTTTGACCCTCCGTTCCAAAGTAAATTTGAAAACAACCCTAACTGTATTCCGCCGTTTGGTCTTCGTATGCAGCCTCACGTGCGGAATGCAGGTCTAGACTTAGGAGTTGTGTCCGATTTTTCCAAGTTTCCAGATGAGCCTCCGTGGACCTTTTTCACACCAGAGATTTGTTTTGATCTTGCAGCTTTTCGTAAAGAGTCTACCAGCTCTCTGGCATACAAGGCATTGTATTCTGACCTCTGTTCAAAATTTCCATCTTATCAGGAAATTTTCACTGACGGTTCCAAGTCTGAGGATGGAGTGGCCTGTGCAGCCTACTGCCCTGGGACTCCTCCTCAGATACTGTTAGAACATATACCTCCAGATGCTTCTGTCTATTCCGCTGAACTTACTGCTCTGGTTCTGGCATTGAAGATAATCTCACAATCTAAGAAGAGGGACTTTCTGGTTCTGTCAGATTCACTGTCAGCGTTGGAGGCCATAGCTGGCCGCAACCTTCAGCACCCAGAACTTTTACACTTTTTTGAACTTTTGACCAAGTTGAAAGCGGATGGTTACAACATTATTTTGGCTTGGATTCCTGGTCATGTTGGCATTGGAGGGAACGAAATGGTTGATCGTTTAGCCAAGAATGCCACAAGAGAGAAACTGTCCAACATATATATCCCCTGCTCAGATCTGAAACCCAAAATTAAAGATTATGTGAGAGACCTCTGGCAGGAGGATTGGAATACACAGACGGATAACAAACTCTTTCAGATCCGTCCAAACCTTAAGGAGTTCCTCTCATCTGCGTCTGGTGGTCGTAGAGAAGAAACAGTTCTGTGCCGGCTGCACACCGGCCATTCGTATTTTACCCATTCGTACCTTTTAAAGAGTGAAGAAGCTCCGTGGTGCATTCCATGTCATGTGCCACTCACAATGAAACATATTCTTTTAGAGTGTTGGGACTTGCACGATGTGAGACACAAACATTTTACGGCAGATTCCATGAAAACCTTGTTCAGAGATGTCCCACCTGATGCCATCTTTGAGTTCTTGAAAGAGATTAACATTTTCATCAGATCTGAGTTTTTACAGTGGAAAGATTTTTAACAAACTTTCGGATGGTTTTTCGATGTATTTTAAAGAATTGTGTGAATGAATGACTTGTGAGTTGATTTTAACGTGGTGACAGCCCTGATGTGGCCCTTTGCGGTCGGCTGGGCTATAAGTAACATTATCTTATCTTATTATCTTTCTGGGGATTATCTGTAGAAAGGTTGGAATCGCCCGATTAGAAGCTAGCTTATTTTGAGCCTTAATGAGGGCTCGGTTTTTTGTTGTTGTTGTTGTTTTTTTTTTTTTTTTTTTTTTGTTTTTGTTTTATTTGCTGTCCTATCTTTTGTGTCACCTCAGTGGCAAATGTACCCACGCCGCTTATTCCAATGCC
>CM065728.1:48227684-48237684 GCA_033310375.1 Conus canariensis | reverse complement strand
GTAAGTGTGTGTGTGCGCGCGCGCTCCTCATTCTATCATCTCCTTTTTTTTTTTTTTTACCTTTTTCTTCTTTTTCTGCCTCTTGCTATTGGCATTATCGTTGTTATTGTTGTTGTTCTTGTTGTTCTTCTTCTCCTATTCCTCCTCCTTCTCCTTCTTCTCCTTTTCCTTCTTTTTCTTCGTTCCCGTCCTCTTCATTTTCTTCTTCTTTTCTTTTTCTTTGTTTCTTTGTTGTTGTTGTTGTTGTTGTATTTGTTTTCTTTCTTTGTTGCTTTCTTTCTTTCGTTTTCCTTTCTTGCTTCCTTTCGTGCTATACTTTTTTTTTGCTTGTTGTTCTTTCATCATTTCTTTCTTTCCTTGTTTTTTCTTCCTTTCCTTATTCTTTACTCCTCGTCCTTTTTTTTTTAACCTTTTATATCGCCTCCTCGCTCTTCCCATCCTCTTTAAATTTCTCCTTCTCTTCTTCTCCTTCTACTCCTCCTGCTCCTGCTCCTCCTCTTCCTCCTCCGTTCTCTTCTTCTTGGTTTTTCTTTGCCTCCTCCGTCTTCTTTTTCTTGCCACTTCTTTCCTTCATCATTGTTCTGTGAACACGCAGCGTTGAGGAAATAGCAGTTGCTTTTTTAGGATGGTGTGGTCCTACGAGGATTAACGCCTTCCTGGCTTCACCTGCAATCGAAAGAAAACAACAACAACAACAACATTAACAACAACGTCAACAACCAAAACAAAAACAAAACAACAACAACAAACACAGCCTCACAAGAACATGCTGAAACAATCTGGGGACCCTGTATTCAGGAGGGGGGAAGGGAAGTAGATTGTTGGGGGCAGGGTATGCTCCTGAAGATAGTGACGGGGGAAGAGAGCCAAGAAGAACTTCAGTGTGATGTGACAGTGTAAGAAGAAACATTGCTAGCTTACTTTTTGTGTTCCTCAAGACGGTGCCGGGGACAATAGCTAAGAAGAGCTTCTATGCGATGTGACCAGTGAAAGCAAAACATTGTCAGTTTACTTTTTTTTCTCTCCAGAATTGAGTGTATGTTGCTGAAAATTATAGAAATAAGATTTGATCAACATTGTTTAAGATGTGTGACGATGATGGTGGTTGTGGTGGTGGTAGTGGTAGTGGTGAATGCAATGATGATGAAACAATAAAACAAAGAAAATGGTCATAGCGATAATTAGGATCATGATGGTGGTGGTAGTGGTTGTGGTAGCGGGGATAATGATGATGATGATGAAGGGATGATGAAGTTGATGATGATGATGATGATGATGATGATGATGATGATGATGATGATCTGCTTCGCGTTTGGCTGTAAAGAATACCGGCGGCGCACGCACGCACGCACGCATATACGCGCGCGTGCGCGCACGCACACACACACACACACACACACACACACACACACACACACACACACACACACACACACACACACACACATATATATATATATAGAGAGAGAGAGAGAGAGACATGCACACACACACACACACACACCACGCGCGCGCGCGCGCGCGCACACACCGAATCTGATGTTGTCATGAAAGCGAAGCAATCAGATTAGCCACAGCAGTTCCGCGTTGGCACAATTAGCTTTGTTTGGGCAGGCACTTACACGCAAGAGGCTGTCAACATTTTCCCCCTTTTCTTGTGTTCCTGGTCTCAAAGCTGAAAAATGAACGCCCTGTTTGATTAATAACCACGGTGAAATGCTGACGTCGGGTTCGATTAACCAACATCCAACGCGAAACGTAAGGTGACATTCAATAAGCTAGGAACGTTGGCTTTTCATGATTTCATGCTTCTTACCGTCTGATACGCAAAATGAAACCTCAAAAACACCGAGAATTATTTTAAAGATGTGTTCGAGTCCATTGCCAGGAAGCATTTCCTAAGAGTTCACTTGTTCGCTTAAATTAGCTCAAACGGAAAACTATGAAAAAAATGAAACATAAGATTTAAAATAAAGATAACAGGATATCAGCTGAAAGAGAATAAAGCTAGGCTTTATGTAATTATACGGTGTTCAGATTAGTTTCAACTTTGAGGCTCAACCATAATTCTTAGCAGAGAGAATTGTAAGTCTGAAAAGAAAAGCAGGATTGAATAATGCATGGCTGTCCGAAGAGAATTATGAGGAAGAGATTTGCCTGAAGATGCCAGTGGGACCCGGAGAAGCACTGCCTTTAACTGTTGTTCACACAGGGTGCAGGCACGTACAAGGCATTTCATTAAGACGTCAACGGGCATGAGTGCTCCCTGACTGATGCCATTAGGTAACCACCAGACGCAACACAACAGAACCTCTATGGAACATCTCTTTTAATACAACTTCCCGTTGTACAGAGCGGTATAATTGTGTGTGCGCGTGTGCATGAGCGCGCGCGTGCGTATGTGCATGCGTGCGTACTTTCGTGCGTGCATGTGTGTGTATGTGTGTGTGTGTGTGTGCTGCGTGCGTGCGTGCGTGCGTGCGTGCGTGTGTGTGTGTGTGTGTGTGTGTGTGTGTGCACGCGTGTATATATATATATATATATATATATATATATATATATATTTATTATATAGTTGATGGTGTGTGTGTGTGTGTGTGATTTGAAAGTGAACATTGCATGAATTGTCATTGCACGCAATGTGTGCTTGAAGTCAAATGTTACTAAAATGTAGTATTGATTCCTAAAATTCGAGTTTGATGGCAGCCTAAAAATAATCTAAAAATGTGGAAAAGATTCATTACTATTACACCATAAGCGCTTTCTTTGTTATGGCTTTTCCCTCTTGTTTAGTTTCTTTTTCATCTGGGGAAAATACATTTGTAACCCTTACTTTTAGACAATGTAACGTGATAGCCAATGCATATATCTTGGTAGTAAAGGTTTCGCAAAACCACACTATTTTATCGCTGGAAATTTTGCTCTTCACCTGCATGTTGGCAGCAAATATAGATATGAGTCTGCCTGTAATGAAGATGATTCGTCTGGAATTATCCCACACACTTTTCTAGTTCTGAGATGTGGTTCTCAGGACTTGCCCCATGGGGGACGTGGGAACGCCAGGAGGTCTATCAGGATAAATCATGTCCCCACTTTGTGGATAATCTATGATAATCATTTCCTCTTTCCAGTCACTTTTCCTGTTTTGTTATCTTTTTTCTCCTACTTTTGCCATTTTTCTGCTCTTATGATTATTGCTGTGGACAACATTTTCCCCTGCCTTCGTGATCTGTTCACTACTTAGTTTTCTAGAAACTCTGCCTGCCTGCCTGCCTGCCTGCCTTTGTTCTGTCTGTCTGTCTGTCTGTCTGTCTTGTCTGTCTGTCTGTCTGTCTGTCTGTCTCTCTCTCTCTCTCTCTCTCTCTCTCTCTCTCTCTCCTTTACAAGTTATTATGTACCGATGTTTCGGGTGTGATCTGCAACTAAACAGTCCAGAGCGTCCAGATTGTATAGTGCAGGTCACTGTATCTGTTTGACCAATACTTATCATTAGCTTTTTTTATGTATTTTTGTGACCCCTCCTCCCCCCCCCCCCCCCCCCCCCCCAAGTGGTTTTACTTTCGTGTTGATTTTCTTGATTTTGTGTGACGAGTAAAGGAAAATGTCTGTTGTCGTTCACGCGCTTTATGTTTACTTGCTGTAAGGATGCCAGACAATCTGCTATGATATGATGAACTTGTATCATGTGAATAATATACCATGGTAGTAAACCTTGTGTTCATCTGTTTTCTTGCCTGAACTTTCTCCAACATGTTGACGCTCCGAAATGGTCCTGTGCTATCAGCTAGGCTATAGCTGAATGTTAAAGAAAAAGATGTTGAAGGCCCATAATCTGCGGGCCTTTGGGGCAGTGAACTGTTAAATATGCTCTGTTCTTCAGCACAGTATGATGAAAGCAGCCCATCTCTCTCGTTCTGCCACCTTTCGCCTTCCCTGATTCAGGTATCCTTTACTGCTGGATGAACATACATGGTATTTAACCTATAAAATACCCCCACCCCACGGCTAATTCGAACTCGCGACCATCAGCTTAGCAGGCAAATTGTCCAACCCTTTGACTACGGTACGGTCCCGCTGTAATCAATGTGATAGTGAAATTGTAGCTCAGGGCTACATGAAACGTACGGTTACAAATGGCCGTACTGAAAGAATCCATGGAATCCTGTGAAACGAAACGTCTTCACTATCTTCACTGCAGAAAGGTCGTTCGTTCTTCTACTACCTTTGCTTTGGAGTGATCGGTGAAGGGTCAATTACAGCTGACTTTTAACATGGCCGACAGCCGCACGCAATCTAAGTGTCTCTCCAATTAAGGCTAATTGGGAACGCGGAACCATTTTGGCTGACCCTGTTGCTTCAGTTTAATGGCAGCATCACATGACTAGATTCTGCCACTGGCTTGTTCGATTTTTGTTCTCCTGGCAGCTTCTCTGTGTGTGTGTGTGTGTGTGGTGTGTGTGTGTGTGTGTGTGTGTGTGTGTGTGTGTGTGTGTGTGTGTGTGTGTGTGTGTGTGTGTGTGTGTGCGTGTGCGTGTGTGCACGTGTAAGTGGGTGCGTGCGTCCTTGCGTGCGTGCGTGCGTGCGTGCGCGCACCCGCGCGTGTGTGTGTGTATGTGTGTGTGTGTGTGTGTGTGTGTGTGTGTGTGTGTGTGTGTGTGTGTGTGTGGTGCGGCCCTTACTCTCAAAAGTGTACAAGAAGAGCAGCTAGCAAGCAGACTGACAACAAGAACATTTGTTAGGGAGACACAAGAATTTCAACGGATTACATTTCCATTGATATATATCAAGAAAAAAAGACATACAAAGTTCAGCCACAAGCAGCAGATTATGGTATGGTTGGTGGTAACATAGATACGGAACTATCAGACAGGCAGACAGACAGCAGAGCAACAGCCCACAGCCACACACAACACACACACACACACACACACACACACACACACACACACACACACACACACACACACACACAACACCTTCCTTTCAGAACGAAACGCCGTACTCCCCCCACATTTTGCAGGGCGCAGAGATTAATGCAGGACCTACAAAAATAAAAAATGATAATACAAGCTAGGCCCACATGCCTTCAGTAGCAAACAACAAAATCTGTTTCACTTACGTTACATCATCTTTTAAAGACAGATTTAAGAGGAAGGGGGAAGTAAGAAGTAACCCTACCCCAGTGAGCGATCAGTTAGTGTTCTTGTTCGTCCAAAGTGTGGATCAGCAGGACCTGCTAGCAGCACCTGTTTCGCTCTGTGAAGAGCTCATCAAGCTTGCTAATGGATCCTAGTTCCATGCTTATGGGAAACACTTCCGAATAAGCAAAACGAAACTGGACAGATCCTCCTGCATATAGGAAAAATGTCTCTACAGAAACGGAGAACTCTCGGTGAATGGCGAAAAGAAGACTGTTGAATAAAATGGTAGACCAGAGTTTGTCTGAAGAAAAAAAACGACAAAAGACAAACCGAAAGGAGCGTTCTCCAACTTACTTTTCAAAATATTCTGTCTGTCTGCTAACTCTGTAATTACCTCTCTTTGTACATTCCAAGGACCTATACAAAGACATGTGGAGAACATGTCTATTTTTTCACTGTCTCAAGACAATGGAACTCTCTTCCAAAAAACATCTTCATATTAAAACACAAGTTGCCTTTAAGAAATAATTACAAATGCAGCTTTTCTAGCTGTGCATCGCAAACTAATCAAATTAGCCTCATCACTTTTTTACCTTCATGAAATGGCGCGCAGACAGGCACATATATCACACTCAGAAAGGAAGGGAACTGATACAGACCTGAAGGTGCGTCTTTTGCCTTTGTTACTAAATGTTATCTATATGTCTGTCTGCGTTCCATGTGATGAAGGCCAGGAATATTCATCGAGCAGCTGTAGTCCTTTCCCCATTAATTGTGGCATCAACACATTAGTTAGTATTTTGAGAGCATTTTTTATTTGGTTAATTCTTATGTGAGTGTATTTTTTCCTGACCACATGAATATTGTGTTACGTGTGTTGTATAACATATTTTGGTGTTATTTTCACGTATACATCTCTGTTTTTTAACAAATTTTACTTAGTTTTCGCAAATAACGGGCACTGTTTGTGTTAAGTAAGTAAATGATTTAGTTCTTTTATTTTATTCTCCTTCACTTTTAATTGTCTCTATTGTAAAGCACACCAAGCCTGCTCATTGAGTTGACTATAGCCCTATGATGAAGACAATGATGATGATGATGATAAATGTGATGATGATAATTGTGGTGCTGCTGTTTCTGCTGCTGTTGCTGATGTGATGATGATGATGGTTACGATGGTTATGCTTGCCTATCCAAATACATTTTTGCATAAACGAGGCTTTATCGATAACAAACTTACCCTTCAGAGGGAAACTTCCCGGTTTATTGTAATTCATATAGCTGAGATTTGATTTAAACAAAACCAACTGCTGCACGTGGTGTTTTGAAGACACTGATAAGAGGTTTCATGATGCTGACACAAGTGGAATTTCAACTATGTTGAACAATGAGTAAAAGAGGAGAGCAGACGCTGGTCGAGGAATAATTTTCTTTCAAGATATAAGAAATGTTTGATCCTGTACAACAAATAAACGTTTCTGCATTTGAATTTACATAAATTGTTGATGTCATTAGGCCAGCAAATATTGTTTCATGTATCTGCCTTTCTTTCTATCTATCTATCTATCTATCTATCTATCTATCTATCTATCTATCTGTCTATCTTTTTCTATCTATCTATCTTCTATCTATCTATCTATCTATCTGTCTGTCTATCGGTTTGTCTGTCCGTCATATGTATGTATGTATGTATGTATGTATGTATGTATGTATGTATGTATGTATGTGTGTGTATGTGTGTATGTATGCATATCCAGATCTGGATCACAATCGCCGTCATTTTTCTGTTTAATTACTGATAAAAGCACAAGGAAACTGTGTAGTCATCTTCTTTGTGGTGTTGTTATGGGATGAAGATTTGACTTACTACGACTCAGTGATATGTCATATGCACCGCCCGGATCACAAAAGATGTCCACATTCTTTTGTAATCATGTAAACGTACCTATCACTGTTTGTGTGGCGCTCGTTAGCATCAGAGGAAACTACACATGAATCCTTATTATGAAAAAGGTGGTCATTGACATAGACTGAAAACACGTGGAGCTTACTATAAAACTCCTGAGAATGTCACGTTGGATAGGTAGCGTACACGACAAGCTGGTGATAGTGCAGTTTGCTGACGATTATCTTGGAATGATTTTATCAGTTAGAGAGTGTTTTCCATTATGCTGTACGATAACAGATTTCTACGAAACAGTTGGTGGTAATTAATATGAAAAATTAACAAGCAAAGCCCCACAATATGTATATAGAGGGGGAGAAAGACAGAAGAGAGAGTGTAACTAATGATATAAAAAAAACATGTTTTATAAACGCTTAAAAACATACGAAGCTGAGGAGAAACCCGTGAGAGAGAGAGAGAGAGAGAGAGGGGAGAGAGAGAGAGAGAGAGAGAGAGAGAGAGAGAGAGAGAGAGAGAGAGAGAGAGAGAGAGAAGAGAGAGAGGACGCTTCAAACGCAACAGATACGTTTTTTGTTGACAATGGCCTACATATAGCCTTTATGTCAAGGGGGTGTACATAAATACTTGCAGCGCCGAAAAAAGTGATGCAAATAAACAAAACTTTATAACTGATAACGTTAAATTAATGTTAGCACTCGAACCCATGTAGTAGAAAGGAAAATCACGTACTTTTTCATCATTCAAAATAAATTTTCTTAATAACATAATCATTTATACAAGCGCCATAAACAGGCACACATATTCTCTGAAATAAATAATTTATGCCGGACCACATAAGTCACGACGTCGAGGTTAATTCAAGGGCCAGTTGACAGGCAGCACGTGGAACGCACGGAAAAGAGTAAGAAAACTGGGTCGGACTTGTTGACAGTTGAAGGAGACAACCAGTTTACTTCAGGGGCAGTGTCAGATATTCTGGCAGCTATCCAACTCCAATCTCAACAGCTTCAATCACAGTTTGATGAACAAAACAGACAATTCAGTCAACAGAGAGAGGAGCAAGCACAACAGAACAAGGCCATCAGAGATGAACTGAGTGACATTAAAAATTACTTAAGAAAAATGTCAGAAAAATGTGAAGCAATTAATTAACGTTGTGATAAACTAGAGAGTGAGAACATTAGACTGCATGGCAGAGTTGATGACATTTCTTCTGATCTGAGAGATTTATACGCAGATGCCACGGAAGGTAGAGAGGAATGTGTTAGAACGTGTGCTGTTATAGATGGGCTGAAAGAAGAAGTGAATAGAATGCATGATGAGATTGACAGAGTGGAGAAATTCTCACGTCGAGATAACCTCCGTATGTTTGGTGTTGTCCCTGTTGTGAATGGTGAAAGAGAGGATTATGATGCATGTGCTAAGGCAATGTGTGAGGCATTGAACGGGGTAGATGGGGTCAGGGAGTGGATAGAAGAGAATATAGTTCGGGCACATAGAGTGGGAAGAGAGAAGGCAGGGAACGGACACATAGAGTGGGAAGAGAGTAGACAGGGAAACCAAAAACGATGATTATCAAGTTTAAACGGTGGAAAGATAAAATGATGTTGATCAGAGACAGAGAGTTCAGGGGAAAGTTAGAGAGGAAGGGGATAAGGACAGCAAATGATCTGACCCACAGACAAATGAACATAATAGCCACAGCAAAGAGAGAAGGCAAAGCAGCTTTTTTTTTTGGTAAATGGGAAACCTACAGTTGGACCTCGTAGAAATGAGGACAAAAGTTATGCGGAGGTGACTACATGAACAGGTAAGAGAGAGAGAGAGAGAGGAGAGAGAGAGAGAGAGAGAGAGAGAGAGAGAGAGAGAGAGAGAATCAAATAAGCAAATAAATAGATAAGCGAAATGAACATGCTACTTCTGGACAAGATAAAAAATTACAAGTTAAACTGGATAAAAAGCCCAAAGAGTAAATGGAGTCCGAAACGGAAGAGTTAAAAGCGGAAAGAAAGAAAGGAAGAAAGAAAGAAAGGAAAGGAAACAAGTAAACAGGTTTCCACCGTTTCTGTCGATAATGAAACACGTCCCCTGACTCAAGTCGAAAAATAGCTTAGATGCAGTGCACAGCAATTCGGAAGAGAAGAAAGGAAAAAAAAATAAAGAAGAACTTGGAAAACTAACAAGAAATATAGCTGGAATTAAAAGAAAATGAATAAAGCAAGAGCAAGAGAAAGAAAGAAAAACGTAAACGAAACGAGAAAGAAAGGGAAGAAGAAGAAGAAAGAGGAAGCAAGAAGAAAGGAAGGAAGAAGACAGGAAAGAAAGAAAGAAAGAAGAGAGAAGAAGAGGAAAAAAGTAAGCAAGAAAGAAAAAGAGGTGATAACTTCAGAATGAAAGAACTCAAAAAGAAAGGAATAACAAAAAAAGGAAGAAATGAAAAATGAGAAATAGAGAAAGGCAGACATAAGAAAACAATGAAAGGAAGACGAAAGGAACATCGACACAAAGAACAAACACGCCTGTACACATTGAAAGCACGTTGAACGTCCTGTGTAGATTTGAAGAAAGGAAAGAAAGACTCCTTGAGCTTCTTGCGGGAAGTTAAATCGTGGAATGACCGCTTCTTAGTAATCGTTTTCTTTTCTTACCCACAACCACTCGTTCCCAACCTCCGCCCTTGCTCCGCCGCCTGCCCTATACTCCAAAGTATCAAGGGTACTCCCATCTCTGACCTCCAGAATTTGAACTCTCACCACACTTACATCCCAGATTTAGGTTATCGCATGCGAAGTTACAACAACGGGATTAACCAGCACGGAAATTTCAACATTAGAGGGGGATCAATGAAGGCTTGTGTTGATGAAACACGCCTTGGAACTAAAATATCCGTTTCAACATGTCCTAAACGGCAACTGAAAAGTCAGAACGAAAGACAGAAATACTGGGAGAAAGG
>CM065728.1:48212684-48222684 GCA_033310375.1 Conus canariensis | reverse complement strand
CGCGCTCTTTTGTAGTGAGTAATATGAGATTTCATGTCTCAAACATAAGGAGGATTTCAATCGTGTTGAATAATGAATATTAAGGAGAGCAGATACTGGTGCATGAATTATTTCTGAATAAGATTCAAGAAATACCTAGACCTGCACAACTCATGAATTTGTCTGTATGTAAAATTACATATAAACTGTTGATGACCAGCAAATATTGTGGCAGAATGTATTCCCAGAACCCGATTACGATCACCACTTTTTTCTGTTTCACTACTGATGAAAGCACAAGGACACTGTGTGGTCATCTTTTTGATGTTATTACAGGTTTAAGTTTTGTTTTACGAGGATTCAGCAATATGCCATGTACATCGAGGTGATCACATGTCAACATTCTTTTGTAATGATGTGAACACAATTAGAACTGTTTGTGTGGCGATTGTTGTCATCAGAAGAAAGTACAGATGGATCCTCATTCAGCAAAGGGAGACACATACTGAAAATACGAAGGGTCAAATACAAAATCCCAGCGTTGGCAATGTTGGATACATAGGATACAAGACAGCTAGTGTTAAGACGAGTATCTAGTAATAATGTTATCACTTAGAGAGTGTTCCCCCTTATGCCACTAAACGATACATTTCTGCAAAATAATTTGTGGTCATTGGCATCCAAAATCTTAGAAAAATCAACAAGCAGCGCCCCACAATAATTTCATAAACTGAGATTGGGGGGGGGGGGGGGGGGAGAGAAATGTAACTGATGATATAAGGTTGGAATGAAAACGCTGAACAGCATGAAAGCATTGAAACGATCACAGACCGAACCAGGGAAGGAACAAAGTAAGAGAGAGAGAGAGAGAGAGAGAGAGAGAGAGAGAGAGAGAGAGAGAGAAGACAGACAGACAGACAGACAGACAGACAGACAGACAGACAGACAGACAGAATCAAATGAATAAATAAATAATGAATAAACAAACGAGACGAATATGCTGCTTCTGGAGAAGATAAATACATACAAGCTAAATCGGGTAGAAAGCCCAAAGAGTCAATGAAGTGCAAACTGAACGAAGTCAAGAGCAGAAAGAAAGAAAGAAAGACACAAAGAAAGAAAAAAAAGCGAATAAACAAGTTTCTACCATTTCTGTCAATAATGAAACACGTCCGCGGATTCAAGACAAAAAAGCATAGATGCAGTGCACAGCAAATCAGAATGGAAGAAGGGAACAGAAAGGGAATGAGCAAGAGAGGGGAAAAGAGAGAGAGAAAAAAAAAATCAACAAGGAAAGTATGTATGAACAATAATAGAAAAAAAAGGGAAAGAAGGATGACCAAACAAGAGAAACGTAAAAACACAAACGAAACAAAGAAAGAAATAAGGAAGAAAGGAAGAAAGAAATAAGGAAGAAAGGAAGAAAGAGGAAGGTACAAAGAAAGAAGGAAAGAAAGTGAAACAATGTCAGGCTGGGGGGGGGGGGGGGTAAATTGAGTATACAACGAAGAAGTGAAAAACTGAAGAATGAAAGAAAGGGAGAAAGGAAACAGGAAAGAATTAAAGAAAGACAGACGAAAGGTAACAACGAAAGCATGGCGAAAGAAACAAAGACACCAAGAACAACGTGCACGTGCACTGTCGAAGCAAAGTGAGTTTCCTATGTGAATTTGAAGAAAGGAAAGGAAGACTTATGGAGCTTTCTGCCCAAAGTTCAATATCCGCCTGTATTGAACACTGGAATATCCACTCCTTAGTCATTGTTTTCATGTCTTTATTTACAACCACCCCATTCACGATCTCCACCACTGCTCCACCTCTGTCTCACCCCTAAGGCATCAGAAACATCCCCAGATTTGATCTCCCTTGTTTGAACTCTCACCACTCTTCCACACCAGATTTGCTTTACCGCATGCAAAATAACGACAATGGGATTAACGAGCACAGAAACTTCAAGATCATAGGGACATCATTGAAAGTCTGTGTTGACCAATTAGGCCTCTTCAACTTGTCCATTTCAACTTGTTCTAAAAGGCAGCTGAAAAAAAGTGAAACAAAAGAAAGAAATAAAAGAGAAAGACAGAAAGAAAAGAAATGTGAAGACAAGAAGAAGAGGACAAATGAAAGAAATAAGCAAAGGAGGACAGAAAATGATACTGAAACCTTCAACAAAAACAAACCATAGAAAGAAAGAAAGCATAAAAAAGAAAAGTACAAAATAAAAGAAAGAATGGAAGAGAGAGAGACAGAAAGGATGAGAAAATGGAAGCAGAGGTGCGGATGAAGGCAGGAAGAGAGAAAGGACAGAAAAAAGAAGAGAGGAAAGACAGGCTGGAAAAGGGAAAGAAAGAAAGAAGCAAAGGAGACATAAAAAATGGAAAAAGAGGAGGGGAAAATAAAGGAAAGAAAAATATGGAAGGAAAGAAAGAAAGGAATGGGGAAAGAAAAAAAAGAGATAAAAGCAGAAAATGAAAGAAAAACAAACGATGAAAGAAAGAACGAAAGAAAGAATCAGGGAAAGGAACGATAGGAAATAAAGAAAAAGGAGTCCGGAGAGCAGGGAGAGAAAAGAAAGTAAAAAAGAAGAGCAAGAACAGAAAGCAAAGAAATGCACACAGTAGCGTCCCGAAATAGAAACCATAAACATCGCCTTTGGGGAAAAGGAGGGGGTGAGGGACTGTGCTCTAGCAAACGGGACAGGTCAGACGTTTTCGTGCTAAACCCTTCATCAATGCTGTCGGCTACTGGGACAGCGTGGAGAAGGTCAAACTGGAGCCAGATGAAAGGTCGTGTCATATACTGAGGAAAGCAGTGGTGGACAGTGGGAGTTTGGGGTAGTTGTGGGTGGAGAAAATGAACAATATTCGGGCGTGAAAGAAGAAGAAGAAGAAGACGAAGACGAAAACAAAGCAGAAGGAACTAGAGGATGAGTGAGTGGAGAGGGAGGAGTCTGGATGAGGGGATGGGAGTGATGGTTTTGCTGAGGAGAAGGCGGCCTGTGTGAAGGAAGAGTGATAAATGGTAAAACAAGTCATGAATAGTGTGTGTGGGGGGGGGGGGGGGGGAGTGAGGGGGGGAAGGAGCTTATGTTACGAAACTATTAAATAATATCGAGCGAACCAATGACAACACAGAAGCAAAGTATTTCAACGCCAACGATTTACACAGGCGAGGCACCAGTATGTGTATTTGTTATCACAGTTTGTCCTAGCTACACTATATTCATTTCAAATATACATTTCAAGACCAAGACACATTGCATGCTGCTTCAGTACATCAAATTAGGCTTTATGGCAGCATGGAACACACACACACACACACACACACACACACACACACACACACAACACACACACACACACACACACATACACACACACGCACACGCACAGACACACACATGAAAAATACTTCTACAATCAATTCTGTAGAGTACATTCTTTTGGGGTGTCCATTAGTCAGATGTTTTCATCAGATTCACTTGATGTAAATATACATTGCATTAAATACGTAAAATACGTAGAGTGATAAGAGTTATCTTTCTTTAGTGTGATGAAAAACAGTGATGAGGTAGGGAGAGTTATATACGGATACAGATAGGGGAGAAATCAATAAATATGCAAATGAATGACAGGAAAACGAAGAAGCAGAAGGGATGAGGAAAAGAGGGGAGAGTGGGGAAGATGCGATAACAGTTTAACAAGCTGTGTTTTTCTATTACCACCGTCAAAGAATAAGCTGGAGCTATAAACACATGAATCAACAGTATGCAAGTCATATTTGTTATCAAGTCTATTTTTTTCTTTATTTGAAGGGAAACAGGACAGAAAAGCACCGACATTATAATTCTAGCACTTAGAGCTAATTTGTAGATATACAGCCCATCGCCAATGTCGAAAAGATGCGACGAGGAAAAAGAATCCGCAGAAACAATGACAAGAATAACATCGAGAATGATGACAAAAACATGGATGGCGATAACGACAATGATATTTACAGCAACGTCAATGACAGAAACGACAAGAAAATCAAAGACAAACAACAGAAGCTAACAGCAAATGACAGGCAAACCGAGCAAAGACATCACCATGAATTGCGAAAGATCACCCAAGTTCAATGCAAATAATCATTTTTAATGGAAACAAAAAGAACTCCGGTTTCATCACAAGCTTGCGGATCAGTAATTTGATCAGAAAAAAATCATTCTTATTTTGTCCTCTCTCCGAGATAATCTTCTTTGGCGGTCAAGATGTGAAGATCAAAGGAGAGATAATGAGATGTGTCATCAGGAACACACGGTGACTTTTATGTTCCATTTGTAGGATGAACTTTTTAATGGACAACCAGTTTCATCCTCTCCATTTTAGTCAGTTCATGTGCCTACTTCTGTGCCCTAGCTCGCCTGTCCGTCTCTTTATATTTGTTTTCGTTATTTCACTTCTTCTCTTTTTCCATGTCTCTGCCTTTCTTCCATATTCATTTCTTTCCTTTTTCCTTTCCATATCTCTGTCTCTGTCTGCCTGTCTGTCTGTCTCTCATTTTCTCTCTCTCCCTCTTAATCTCTGGTATACATCTGTCTGCCTGTCTTTCTTTCGTTCGTTTTTTTTTCTTTCATTTATTCTGTTTTCCACTTTTATAAACTTGTTCTTACATTAACATTTTTAACCGTCTTCCACTAGTAGTTGCTAAGAGGAAAGAGCGTGTGCCAATTCCACACTAGCCACTCCTATGTACAATCATGTCTTTCAAAAGCTGCAGAGTCTATAACGCTAATTATATGATGAAACATTCACTCTAAAACTTGTTTTGTTTTTATATAGAATAATAAGATTTTCATAACGTCACACTTCAGCGCTTAACAGCAAACTCAAGAAAGATCTTTACGAGAGATTTTCAACCTCTGGAATTCATGAGTTTCGAAAAGGAGTAAATATTTTCCATCTGATATCAGATTTTGTGGAAAATAGATTCAGTCTAAGCCGATTTCAACATGCTTGGCATCTTTTTAAAAACTTTGTTTTTATATGGATATGAATGGAATCGCTCTTGACATTCTAACGGTCCAGATATGCCACCCCTACTCCTTGCGGTCTCCTGGGCTATAAATAAACCGATAGAAAATTAAATTACAATCATGTCACTTCTTGTATTAACTCATTCCCGTTTTGTCCATCTTTTATTCATTCATTCTTGAATTTAATCTTTGCGTTTTTCATTTATTCAGTCCTTCCTTTTTTCATCTTTCGTTCGGTTTCTTCTTCACTTTTCTGTTGAACTTTTACCTCTTTCTTTAATGTTCTCCTTGTGTAAATTGAACTTGGTAGGTGGAAGCCATTCTTTTTTCCAGTTGTACACACGAGAAGAAGGTCATTATATCAAAGCCGCTTTTGCCAGAGTGAGCTATGGGAAAGAATCATGTGATTTGATGGGACAGCACACCTCACACAAGGAATTTAGAGGAATCGTTATCATATTATCATCATCGTCATCATCATTATTGTCATCGTCGTAAAGAACATTAACACCACCAACGAAAACAGCGATGACAAGAACAAAAATAAACTAATAACAAGAAGGAAAAAATCAATGAGAACAAAACTGATCAAAGAACATGCAGTTTTCTGCATGATGCCTAGCACTATTGCAGTTTCCGATGTATTCTTGGAGGGAGGGAGGGAGAGAGAGAGAGAGAGACAGACAGACAGACAGACAGACAGACAGAGGCAGAGAGAGAGAGAGAGAGAGAGAGAGAGAGAGAGAGCTCAGAATTCAGAAAATCTTTTTTCGATCAAGGACTGTGATTTTAGGCAGAGCCTATTCTTCTTATCTGTCCTTTTGAGAGAGAGAGAGAGAGAGAGAGAGAGAGAGAGAGAGAGAGAGAGAGAGAGAGAGAGAGAGTGAGTGAGTGAGTGGGTGAGTGTGAAAGAGAGAGAGAGTGAAAGAGAGAGAGACAGAGAGACAGATAGGGAGACGGATAGACAGACAGACAAACAGACAGGCAGAAAGAAAAACAGAAAGAATAAGACAGACGGAAACAGGGTGTCTGCGCCTGCGAGTTTTGTGTGTATATTTCGCGGTGATGACTTCGTTCAGTCTTTCCAAACACGATTTGCGCGGTCAGTAATTCACTTGAGAAAGGGCACTATTATGCAGCCATCCATCCTGCTGTTAGCCATGTCTGGGGCCAGTCAGTACACACAGCAGTGGGGTTGGGGATGGGGGAGGGAGACGGAGAAGTAGGGGGAAGAAGGGGAAATTGGTAGAGAGGAGGACGGGGAGGACCTTGGGGGAGAACAAGTGAAACGAAAACTGTGTGTAGATTGATCTTGCATAAATCAAGACTGAAATTAAATTTTGGACTTTTTCAGACTGCACACTCACCATCCTCCCACTCACCGTCCACCCCTCTCCGACCCACCGTCTCATCGTTTTCCCCCGCCCTCTTCACACGGATACCCCCTCCATAACACCTTCCGTTCCCTGCTTCCCCTGTTTCCCTCCATCAGGTACTGAACATGAACGGACGTTTTTGTACTCCCAGTTCTTATAGAACAGGGAGTACTTTAGAATGGGAACGAAGAAATGCCGTGTGTGTGTGTGTTTGTGTGTGTGTGTGTGTGTGTGTGTGTGTGTGTGTGTGTGTGTGTGTGTGTGTGTGTGTGTGTGTGTGATTGGATGGTGTGTGTTTTTGTGTGCATGTGTTGAGGGGGGAGGGGGGTCTTTCCTTTTTAAATTTTTTTTTTTTATGATGTTCTGAGAGAGAGAGGAGAGAGAGAGAGAGAGAGAGAGAGAGGAGAGAGAGGAGAGAGAGAGAGATTTGATTTTCAGTACAGTTAAGATGTAATTTGCTTTATTGTTACAGTTTCTGATTTTTATTATGTTACTTACAAATGTTAAATGTTTCCCTGTTAATTTTCCTTTGTGATTTTTATGTCATTCAGATGTTTATTTGTATTATTTTCGTTATCTCATTAATTTATTAAGGGTTTTCTTTTTAAAATGTCAGTACAACACTATGTTAATCTGACAGTAAATGGTTTCAGTCAGTCAGTGTGTGTGTGTGTGTGTGTGTGTGTGTGTGTGTGTGTGTGTGTGTGTGTGTGTGTGTGTGTGTCCGTCCGTCCGTGGTCAAAATGTGTTCCACTCGCTTCAGACAAAACTACTGGGCCGATCTTTCTGAAAATTTGCAGGTATGTTCATTATGGGCCAAAGATGATGCCCGATGTTTTAGTTTACCGTTATAGCCGTTACTAACGGCTGTGACGGCCTGTAACAGTTTTTCTTCTTTATGGAATATCTCAGAAACTACTCCGCCGATCTTTCTGAAAATTTGTAGGTATGTTCATTATGGGTCACGGATGATGCCCAATGTTTTAGTTTACCGTTATAGCTGTTACTAACGGCTATAACGGCCCATAACGGTTCTTCTTTTTGTATGGAATATCTTAGAAAGTATGTGGCCGATATTTCTGAAAATTTGTAGGTATGTTCTTTATGGGTCACGGATGATGCCCGATGTTTACGTTTACCGTTATAGCCGTTACTAACGGCTCATAATGGTTTTCTTCTTTATGGAAAATCTCAGAAAGTACCTGGCCGATCTTTCTGAAAATTTGTAAGTATGTTCATTATAGGTCACAGATGATGGCCGATGTTTTCCGGAATAGCCATTACCAACGGTTACACCAGCCCAAGACGGTTTTTCCTCTTTATGGAATATCTCACGCGTATTCAGGATAAACTGGGAGTACGTTTATATGCTTTGCATCTTGTTTTCTTTTTCCGTGATCCATCTGGATGTGTGTTTCTGGTGCTGGGAGAATGCATAACCCAACTTACTTCCGTCTCTCGCCACTGCTTTCTTCTTGGTCTGCTTACACACACACACACACACACACACACACACACACACACACACACACACACACACACACACACACACACATGCACACACACACAGACCACACTCACACACACACACGCGCGCGCGCGCGCGCGCACACACACACACACACACACACACACACACACACACACACACACACACACACACACACACAATTTTGCTCGCTAGATAACGAATGAATAATATGGATTTTTTTCTGAAGTATGATAAGACAAGGGACATTTTGAATGATGAAGAAATTGACGTTATCTTCATTGCAAAAGTTATTCTATCCACACCTATTGGAAGATTACTTTGAAGTTTTATTTCACTTGTTCTTATTTGTGAAGGGCGGGGGGTAACTTTTGCATGGTGTCTAAAATCACCATCCTTGTGAACAGACATTAAATTAAATATTCATTCATTACACACACACACGCACGCACACACACACACACACACACACACACAACACACACACACACACACGCGCGCGCGCGCGCGCGCGCGCGTCACAAATGGTGGTGTAAAACTGTAGGGTGTGAAATGGTATTTCTACGTTTACAAACGGAACTTGCTCCACTTATTCTCAGTGTTCTTCTGCCTAAGTAAAGCATGTATGTGACCATAGTTGAAAAAATGTGGGATCTTTTCTTGATATGCCAGAAACATCTTCAAGGATGAAAAGTAGTATGCATGTTCTGAGGTGAGGAAAAAAACACATTCAGGGTGAATCTGATGAGGGATCATTTTCAGGAGTTTACACCGGGAATGGTTGCACTGCCAGCCTGATCAATAGTACGGAAGTCCATGGGGGAGCGGTTGGGTTAAAGGATGAATGATGAATGGAGTGCAGAAGCGAGAGGGGATGGGGGGGGGGGGGGGGCTGTGTGGAAAAAAGGAGGAGGGTGGGTGAGAGGGCGGGTGGATGAAGTTTCCCAGCCGTAAAACTAAATATAAAATGTGTTATTTCCGAGTTTTGGCTACCTATGATTCTCATCTCGCTGAACAGCATGGCTCCTTATGTAGTCCTCCCTCTCGTACAGACCTCGTACAGACTAACACTAAAAGGTGTTGCTACACGTGCCAGTGGGGGTGCCACGCAGCTGCCGAGAGTCGTTCGTGCCCTCGCCATACGATCAGACTCGTTCGCGCAAATGGGTTTTGTAGGCTAAACTAAGGGACTTACGTGCAACATTAGTGTGAGAAGGCCGCTAGGTTTGTTGCAGAAGCGAGAGTACTTTCGTTGGAAAGTAGGAAAACGCGATGGAAGTTTTAAGACATCACTTTTTTTGTTATTGTTGTTGCTGCTGTTGTTGGTGGTGGTGAGGGCGGTGGTGGTGGTGGTGGTGATCAGATACTCCAACAAATGACAAGGTGCCGAGGCCGTGTGAAGGTCAGGTCCGTCATCACAGAAGTTAATGTTCTAATCTATTGATTGTCTGTCAACAAAAGTAGACAAATATTATATAACCAGTTCCAGTGAAACATCGTTCAAAGATGGAACGTAGTTCCAGATCGAATCCAGTAAATAGTGGTGCAGATCCGTGGAATGAGGCGTGATCAAAAAGTGGATTCAGGTCCGTTGAACCTTTATTGGGATCTGCAGTCCAGACAGCCGTCAAGTTTAAATTCCTTTTAACATTCTTCTTATGTTCATATGTTTAACTATTCCACTTAAAATGCGAATAAATGTGGCTGTCAAGCAAAACAAGTGTTTGTGGATCTGCATATAATGCTGATGAGCTACTGTTACAAGTTTCTTGCAGATTAGAAGAAAACTGTCGATGTGTATATGGAGCAAGATGACAGAAAGACAGATAGCTAGAACCTGTTCTATCTGTCTGAGACAAAGCTACTGGTATATGCAAGTGAGTTCTTTTAACCCCCCTCCCATTAGTCTCTCCCATATACTAGCATCTTTACCCGTTTTCTTTTTATGATAACATCATATCACTGCGAAAATTGTCTTTATTAGATGTCTGCAGTAACCTATTCATGCGACTGTATATTAACCTCTCTCTCTCTCTCTCTCTCTCTCTCTCTCTCTCTCTCTCTCTCTCTCTCTCTCTCTCTCTCTCTCTCTCTCTCTCTCTCTCTCTGTCCCATCCAACCGATCAATCTGCCGATGAAACA
>CM065728.1:48180184-48197684 GCA_033310375.1 Conus canariensis | reverse complement strand
GCAACACAAAATAATGATAATAATAATAATGATAATAACGATAATGATGATGACGATGATGATATAACGATTATACTAATAATGATATAATTGAGGAGAAGAAGAAGGAGGAGAGGAGGAGGGGGGGAGGATAAGGAGGAAAAGGATAAGAAGCAGTATAGTAGTAGTAGTTGTAGTAGTAGGTAGTAGTACATCAATTTCCCTTATTTATTTTTTTTGCATTGTATGCATTTTTTGTATTTCGAGATTTACACACACACACACACGCGCGCGCGCGCGCACCTGCCGCCCACAACACGCATACACACACACACACACACACACACACACACACACTTATACTTACAGACACATACACACTTAAACACACGCGCACACACACACACATACACACCCACCCCCACAACACACACCGCACACAACACACAGACACACAGACAACACTTCTCTCTCTTTCACACACACACACACACACACACACACACACACACACACACACACACACACACACCACGCACGCACGCACACAAACACAGAGGCACACGCGCACGCACGTGCGAAAACACAGGCACGCACGCACGCACGCACACACACACACACATACGAACATACCCCCCTCCCCCCCCCCACACACACACACATACCCGCAGTCGCGCGCGCGCGCGCACGCACCACGCACACACACACAACACACCGCCGCGCCGCACAGCCCAAACAAATAAAACAAGACGAAAAATTGTTTTACACACACACACACACACACACACACCACACACACACGCCGCACCCGCACACACACACACGCACGCACGCACCCACCACACACACACACACGCTTTTCTTTGATTGTCCCATGCCAACAAGAAAATGTAATAAGACGTGAATGGATTCAAGTGTAAGATGCAGTAATGTTCAAGACATGGCAGAGAGAGAGAGAGAGAGAGAGAGAGAGAGAGAGAGAGAGAGAGAGAGATGAGGATATCAATAAAGCTTTTTATTATTTTTAGCCTATTCCCTCCTATTTCTCAACAGCACACAACCAGTATACTAACCTCTCTCTCTCTCTCTCTCTCTCTCTCTCTCTCTCTCTCTCTCTCTCTCTCTCTCTCTCTCTCTCTCGATGATCCTCTCACTCGATCTCTCTCTCGATGCGCCTCGTCTCGCGCCCGTTGCACCATTCACACACCATCACACAATACACCATACACACACACGTACGCACGCAACACCACACCGCACCCCACACACACACACACACACACACACACATCACACACACGCCGCGCCGCGCGCACGCACGCAACACCCCCACCACACACACACACACACACACCCCCCACACACACACACACACACACACACACACGCACACAGGAATTCAAGCGATGAGTGTTTTTATTTTTGATAGATTTTATGGAACCTGAAATCTCAATGTTTTTATGCCCATGAGTCATCGAGTCTGTAATTAAGCTTTGGTATTTTTCTGTAATGGAGATCATGTGAATCTTTGTTTAAAAATGAAGGGTTCAGTGACTTTGATCTAAGGAATTCAAATTCAGTTAACGGGAAACATAACATTTCTTGAAGACGAACATTCAAAACTTTGGATGTCTAAGAAGTTTTGAGATTTGCCTCATTCAGTTTCGAATGCTCTGAACCGCTCAAAGTTCACTCTTTTGAAACCATAGTCAACAGACACTCAATGGTAACACGGATTCCTATAAAGTGTGAGTCATGAATCCTCTTCCATTTCCATGGAAAGACCCCAGAGAACTTGTCTGCCTCTTCCTTCTAGCACGGACGTGGTGGGAAGGGGGTGGAGGAAAGCAGAAGAGTCCATAGAATTTGGGCGTAGAAAGCTCCTAAGAGACTTGGCAAACATCACCTGATCTGAAAGCGCCAGCGAATGAAAAGACAACTTGGCCAAGACATTTACACCGTCTACTTTCATCGCTGTGATCTGGCACCTCAGAGGGTGTTTCATTTTAGAGGCCTCTGTCGATAGTTTCCTTCTTGCTTGCTTGCATATGCACCAGGGCAGAACTTAGAGAGTATATTCCAGATGCATGTTAGCCTGTTTTGTCTGTTATCTGTCAGATCTATATTTACATTGCTTCATGTTTTCATACTTTGGAACCGTTATGGCTTCAAAACATCCAGCCGTTTGGTCACTGATTCAGCACACGTAATTTTCTTCATAGCATTTGATGGTATTCAGAGACGGATATAACCATGGTGTTTTAAAGACAACTCATTGTCGATTAAGGAATCCCTTCTACAGTTTTACAATCAGTTCGTAACTGCCACATGAACTGCGCAAAAACATAGGGTTTTTTTTTTTACATACTATTCGAGTAAATTTAAGTACCACTTTTACTGTGAGGAAAAGAAGTTCTTCAAAACCTAAGTATTCGAATGGATGCTAAACTGGTAAAGAAAACGTGTTCGCCCGAAAATCTCAAACATTGTGCAAACATTGTGATTCTAGTCTGAACTTGTAATCGATTTTAGAACAATAAACAAATCCAAAATAATTACTTTTGTGAATGACCCTGCTCTCGCAGTAAGACTAATCTTCTTCGCCATCATCATGATTACATCAGCAAGCATTATCCTTAGCCTGACATTCACTGTGAATTGCACCGACTGTCACGTTGCGTTGTAGTATCTGGTGTTACGCTAGCAAGCCTACCAATCAAAAACAACGCATATAAACGAATGTCGACAATCTCCAACCCTGACCTCTCCACCCTCATCGCTACATTCTTCAGTGATATTCATCATCTGAAACTTTTGTGGTAGGAACTGCAACAGAGAATCAACCTTCGATAAAAGAGGATAACTGTGCGCTGTGTATGTTCCGAACTGTACCATCACAGGCTGCCAGCACACCAACTCCGTCACTTTTTTCATTAACCATTGAGGGATCAGCACTGTGAACAAGCTCCGTTAATGTCGGCAGGGCTGTAAGCTGCAACAGATCTGTAGTCTCAGAGATAACGCTGCGAACCGCAGTCTTCAGCAGGCTGTCTAAGTGGGGAAATCATAGCATTAGACTCTCCGTCTCCTGCCAAGTACAGTGTAGTGTCCTGAGTTTCTGATGTATTTTTGTGAGACCTAGACTAGCAACTATCGACACATGCGATAGATAGCTGGAGGGAGTGGACCAAACATTTCTGTGCGAGATCTGCAACATTAAGCAGCAAGAAAAAGATTATTTTTTCAGGTTTTGCAATTGTGTGGACTTCCCAGCGTTGATTTTGTGCTCTTTAAGAGTCAGCTGCAATATATGGGACATGTGGTCAGCATGGAGGAAAGAAGGAACCCCCTAAATGGCCCTGTACGGCCGGCTGAAACAGGGGTAGTGTGATCAAGGCAGATCCCTCATCAAGTATGAGGAATGCCCTGAAGGCTAATCTCATTAGCTGTAACATGGACACAATCACAGTTCACACACAGACACACAGACACACAACACACACACACACACACACAACACACACACACACACGCACGCACGCACGCACGCACGCACACACAGGCGCGCTCCCCTCCCTCGTACCCCCCCCCCCCCCCACACACACACACACACACACAGTTCCGATGCAAAAAAAAAAAAGTTTCTACACGAAACCCCATTTTAAGAAAGTTGGCATATTTCTTCCAGCCATTTTTCCCCCCGCGGAATCACCATCTTTTCCGAACACCCACACTATCATCAAGTCCCTGCCTACATTTTCATCAGACACATTTGTCAGCCCACCTTCCCCTACACCAACGCCACCCTACCCAGCCTTCCTGCTGTCTTCCGCTGTTCCTCCCTACTCCTTCCCTGGCCATCTTCCCTTCTCCGCTGTATCAGACCCCCACGTCCTTTGGCAAACATTGTCTGTACAGGGAGGAACGCCCCGCCTCTGTAGAAACTGTCAGAGGTGATTTCAGGGCCGTCCTCATCCTTCCACTGGGTCAGGCTTTGTGGCATTTGCGTAAGGTTCCTATTTTTCCGAAGGCATTGAAGCCACTCCAGTCACAAAGTGGGTGAATCCCAAAAGTGTGGACAGATACTGGGCAACCATTCCGAAGTTAACCCATCGTAAAAGAGCTGGTCTGATTTCTGCTTGAACGTGAACCTTCAAGCACATTTAACTTTGTGCCTTCTTGCTTTCACTTTATTTGTTTGTTTGTTTGCATGTTTGTTTGTGTTTCTTTCTTTCTGTCTCTGTTTCTTTCTTTTCTTCTTCCTTTTCTTTCTGTGTTTCTTTATTTATTTATTTATTTCTGTGTTTCTTTCCTTTCTTTCTTTCTTTTTTTTCTTTCTCTTCTTGATTTGTATCTTTTGTAGTGTCCTGAAATATCGGGGATCTTTGTAAAAGCTTCACTAGTTCTTGAGTAGATACTTTGCGATATTTCAGGGAAGATTAGTTCAGATATTGGCGACCATATTTGTTTCGTGAGAAGCTTTTGGAGCAGTGATTTTGGGATGTTTCCTTATTTCTTGAAATGAAGCTTCTCATTGTTAGCGGTTAAAGGAGTCTTTCTAATAGGCAATAGAACACTAACATTCTTGTAAAGAAGATTTTACACGTCGTTCTTTGAAATCATCTTATATCTTTTTAGATGTTTTTGAGTGCATCATTTTATCTGTCTGTCTGCCTGTCTGTCTGTCTGTCTGTCTGTCTGTCTCTCTCTCAGTAAAATCTACAGCACAATTATCACCATTATAATCCAAGAGTGTGTTGAAGAATATAGTCTGACCGGCTAATATTTAACAGGATGTTAAAGAAGATACTCTTCAGCTGATCGTATGTTTACATTATTAAAATTTAGAAAGAGAGGGGGTTAGTTACTGCCAAGGACATAGACAAACAAAGTATAGGACAAGACATAATGCATTTCGACCTCTTGGGTCTTCTTCAGGCAACAAAATGATATTTAGGACAGTGGAAACGAAGAACGAAAAAAAACTTATCTTCTCATATTCGCGCACGATCAAACTGGCACATTCTTTTTTATTTTTGACATGTTCTGGTAGATTGTTGGAACCTATATGATATAACACTTAAACACGTCGTGGCAGACCCCATAAAACATTTTTCTGTTCTTGAGGCAAATAAATTTGTCGGCTAATCGAAGATCCTCAGGACGAAGTCTTTTTTCTTCAGCAATTTTTGTTTGTCTTGCAAGAATCAGATTTTTTTTGTTTTTTAAAGATTGTCGTTGGTTGGTTTGTTCGGTTTGTTTTTACTACTGTATAAGGATTTGACTGATGAAATTCCAGCCTTGATATGGCCCTTAGTAGTCGGCCTGTCCTAAATTAAAAATGTCCTAAATACACCACAGTCTGTGAAAGACTGTTACTCTGTTTAATGTTCGTATGGGAGGTCTAAAAGTCTAGATTCTCAGGTAGGATTTTACTTTTGCAAACAAAAAGTTGGGGACATTTTGTAAATTCATCCAATGTTATTGCACTGGTAATAAAAACGCAAATGTTCAAAAGCAAAGCAAAACAGTTACGATTATGTTGGATATGTTCTATTAAATCAAGGTATTATTTGCCGTAGTCTGAAATCCACCATGCTACAAGAGGGGAAACAAGTTGATTAAATCTTGGAATCGTGTCTGTATGTAGGAGAGGATAGACTGGGGAAAGTGGGTGTGTTTTTTGTGCATAAGCGTATGCGTAGTAGTCGTTCCAGTAGTACTTTCATATTACGTCTTTTCAGAAACATTATGTGGTATTAGACGGCATCGTGTGTGTGTGTGTGTGTGTGTGTGTGTGTGTGTGTGTGTGTGTGTGCGCGTGCGTGCTGTGCGTGCGTGCGTGCGTGCGTGCGTTCGTCCGTGCGTGCGTGCAGGCAGGCTTGCGTGCATGCATGCATGCGTGTCTGCGCGAGTGTGTGCGTGCGTACGTGTGTGTGTGTGTGCGCGCGCATGTGTGTATATGTGTGTGTGTGCGTTTATGATTATTGATTTTTCTGTGCATGTAACAAGAGAGAGAGAGAGAGAGAGTGTGTGTGTGTGTGTGTGCGTGTCGTGGCGTGTGCGTGTGTGTGTGTGTCCCCAAACATTTCCAGTTAACGAAATGAATGGAATGACAGAGGTGGGCCTGCTCTGGAAATTACATTTGCAAACTTTGGCTGGAAACAGAGCCCAGCGCTAATTGTCTTGTGTCCCTGTTGTTCTTTTCAGGGCTGCCTTTCCTCCGTGTTGAGCAATTGAATTCTCAGTGCTGTGATCCCCAGCGTGCATGGAATTTTCTGCAGGTTCTATGCCGCCATGTTCTGTGACTGTACGGTAGAAGCTGACTCCCAATATCATGTGTATACGATGCATCAAGGTTTTTTGTTTGTTTGTTTAAATTAGTGTCTTCATAGTTTTTTTTGGCGCTGCTAGTTTTGTTTGTTTATTTATTCGGTTCCTTTAACTAAACTTTACAGGGTAGAGTTATTAAGCTTTCTAGAGTTGAGGAGAAAAATGAAAATAAAAAAAAATCAGCACGTTAAACAGTTTCTTCGTTTTAGAAATTTATACTTCATGAATTCTGGATGACTTTGTACAAATTAAATATTAAACAAGACGACAATAACTCCAATATAATTACCATACCTACCAACAATGATTTTAATGATAAGAGTAATAGTAAGAACAAGAACAGAAATCATCAACAACAAAAAATAGTGAAAATATGAACATGATGACGATGATAACATCATGAAGTGTTCCATTTGTTTAACTTGTAGGAAAGCGAAGTCCAAGTGATCATTTTTAGAACATGCTTGTTGACTCAATTACCTTTTTTGCAATCTTTATATGTAACATATAAAAACACACACGTAGAGATGTACTGACTCTCTCTCTCTCTCTCTCTCTCTCTCTCTCTCTCTCTCTTTCACTCACACACACACACACACACACACACACACACACACACACACACACACACACACACACACACACACAGTGTGCGCATTCAGGGGGAGGGGGGGAGAAAAAGAGGGAGGGGGCGAGCGATCGAACCAGCGAGCGAGTGAGCGAGAAATGAGAGACAGACAGACAGACAGACAGACAGACGGACGGACATACAGAGACAGAGAGACGGAAGGACGGACGGATAGAGACAACACTGATCACTGAGCTGTTTTTGTCAATTAGCCCGTATTAAAGGGGCATGAATATAAAGTATGTACCAAGGACATGAGTGCAATATAAGATCAATATATCTAGTTTGAAATACTTATCGAACGCAGTATAGTTCAGCCCTGCTCATTCTGAACAAATAAACTGCGCATATCAATGTTTTCCATATTATAGTTGCAAGTCGAATGATGACCATCATGCGTAGTTTGAACGACGATCGCTCTCTTTGATACATCTTTAACATATTCTGTTCCTGATGTATGAGGACTGCCCACAGGACAAGCACGATATGATCCTGGTAACTTTTCTACAAAACGCAGATTATGGATTAGAAGATTGGAAACAACTTGAAAGCACACGTGCCAGGGCACTCCTGACTTTTGTGAGTTAAAAATGTATACAAACAGGGATTTACAGAAACTGGACGTGAAACTCGATTACAGGGTATATGACTGTATGATTGATATTAAAGCTTTCAGATCACTTATCTTTTTAACAGATCTTTTAGAATCTTTATAACAGTCCTTCCTTGCCAATTTCTTAGCTTTCGTCAAAACCATGCATACGTGGTAAAAGCATATTTATGAAGCCCATCATTTCTTACTGTTTTCGTGCACGAAAGCTGATATCATGTAGATGTTTGTATGGAAATCGTTCATCTGTCGTTTTCAAAATTCATTACTAACATTCGACAGATTTAATATCAGTACTAGCACAGGAGATTTTCCTCCTGTCCCTTGATAGACGATGATATTAGAGATTCTAAAACTGACATTTGGAAAGCTGTTTTTAACGGAATCAGATGAACCGTCAATAAGGTTCAAGTCCGTGTTCAATCCCCAGACTTCAGTCGGATATGACACCATTAGCTGAATTTGGTCATCAAATTATTTAAAGACTACGTCGTGAGATTGTAATTCACCTGCCACAACTCACTTTGCTCACGATCCATCACTCCCTCCTCACCTCGCCCACCCTTCCCGTTTAATTCGCGCGCGCGCGCGCGCACACACACACACACACACACACGCGCGCGCGCGCGCGCGCGCGCGCGCGCACACACACACAGCACACGAATGGACACAAATGTGCAGGTGATAGTTTTACGATTTTTGTGAACTTAGGTGTCTTTTTGAGACTGAATTCTTGTGGTTCTTTTGAGTTCGGTCTACATGTCCTACCAGTAACGAGCATTTATTTAAATCAAGTATAGCAATAATTCAAGGAGACATGGTCTTGTACAGTTTTTTTCTATTTTTTTTGTAGGTTAACTAATTTTCTCAATGAACGTATCTAGAACTCGATTACACGCAGGTACTCCAAATTCAGTCGATTTAATTACTGCCGATGGATTCAGTATCACCATACGAATTCTCGTAATACTGAAACGTAAACTCATTCATTTTGAAAACCGAACACGTTGACAGCAATTAAGAGCCATGTCTGGTCATTGGACACAAAGGCACAAAGGCGAGGAAATGGGGTGGGCAGCAGTCGGAACTGTCCATGGTATGTTGGCGTGGAAAGCTCCCAGGAGACTTGGCAGACGTCTTCTGGTCTGACAGCCCCAGCTGGGAAAAAGACAACTTGGCCAGGCCATAAAAGACTGCCTCTGTTGCTGACATTGATTTCACTTCTGAGGAGGGCCTTTTTTCTATCTCACCTTTCTTGCCCCACAGTGGCATCACATGCACATGGCTTATTCCGGAGTTCTACACAGCCACACCTACCTTCATTCTGCTGGTCCTCACCTCAAGCAGACTGCAGGGAGCCATCAACAACAGGTTTTCATAGGCAGGGAAGACGCTGCACCGTTGCCAAGTCACATTGATGAAGTTCAATGATACAGTTCTGATGCAAACACACACACACACACACACACACACACACACACACACACACACACACACACACACACACAATTCAATTCAATTCAATTCAAATTTAATCCTTTGACCCCTGTTGGGGCATGGAGGATACAAATGTAACAAAGAGAAATACGAAACTCACTCAGAACAATGTGTGAACATAGTTGCGAAATGCTGAATTCTGGTGAACTGTAATGATCTCATTAAACAATCTTCCCATTTTTTAGAAACTTACTAACATTCAAACAAATGCGTCTTCCTTTTTGAAATAAATTACAAAAGTTGAAAACAGACTTTGGTTTTAGATATTTTTTAGGGATGAATTTTTCACGAAGTTCATTATATTTTGGACATTCCATGATGCAATGAAATTCATCTCCAATTTCACCCATTTCACAGTTACGACAAATACGCAATTCTCTTGGAACATTATGGTGTCTTCCAATTTCAATTTGCAATTTATGGTTACTACATCTAAATTTAAATAAAGATATAACATAAATATCTGGTAAGGTAGAAATATAATGTTCTTTTCCAAAGACAGTCTTTACACTTTTATAGAATACACACTTGTTGCTGTTTTCAAGAGAACTGCGCCAATCACGAGCATAATTATTTTGCAACTCCTTTTTAACACACTTACATAAGTTACTTCTGTTTGTGAATGAATGAGATTCCCAAACACAATCAAAACCAGTTTCAAATAAAATGCTTTTAACATAACTAAGCCATGGTGAAACGAAAATTCCTTTTGTATATAGTTCATGTAAGATATTATATACTTTGTTTGAATACTTCTTAGAATCAGGAACAACTAAGTTAGCCCAGAACCTTATCATTCTCACTTTAATCAGTACAGATAAAGGATAGATTCCGGTTTCACCATAAATCATTGAAGTCATTGTAGTTTTATTTAATCTAAATAGATACTTTAAAAAACGTAACTGTAACTTCTAATATATCAACATTTTCATAACCCCAAATTTCACAACCATACAACAACACAGGTACAACTATGGAATAAAATAATTGTATGCAAACATCAATTGGCAATTTCTGTTTTCTTGCAGTTTGTAATAATGAAAACACACACACACACACACACACACACACACACACACACACACACACACACACACACACACACACACACACACAAAATAGCAATTGCTAGTTACACCTACAGAAGACAAAATAAGTACGTGGTTGTCTTTATTGTGAACGTATCCTCATGGTTGATACAACCAAGTTCAACCAAGAACCGTCCCATGAACTTACTGATGCCGACCATCTAGACACTCACCACGAACCCTGACGTGGAAACGAAGTTGACACAGGGTTCACGATAACAACAGGACATTCAGGACTAAAGGAATTAAGGCCTTTTTGATGGTGACTAGGAAGACTTGGATGATGAAGACGATGCTGTAGGGTTCCACTCCGGTCTGAGGATAATGACAGGTGTCTACTCCTTGCTTCCTTTCGTAACATATTCTGGGTATCAACCAGACCTGGAAGATACCGACTCGTGTGATGTTTGTCAGGAAGTCTGATCGACACTCTCAGAGAAGGATCCACAAAGTGGATGAAACTCGACTGTGGTAACAGTCTTCCTGTCTGCAGGTACAGTGCATGAACTCTAGAAAGAAGCCAGCCTGGGCCGAAACGTTCTACAAGTAAATGTCTCTAATGGGGCTTAGAGGGAGGCAACTATTGTTAAGTTTGGCGCCTCTTTGTTTGCGGCATGAAACAAAGGAACCTGAATAATCGGATACTGGATCAGCATAGACTTATGCTGAAATTGCAAATAAGTCTCACGTGGGGGTGGTCTCCGTTTACACTACTCGATACACGGAATTGAATGTTGATTGCAGGTTTGCTTATTGTAGGCATACTTATTGATTTGAAGATGACGCACAAGACTAGACGGGTTCGAAACTTACAATGTATTGCAAGACATTAACACAAAAGTACACAAAGGGGGAAAGATGAAGGGTGAGAACAGGCCTGCTGGAAAAGACCTGTCAAAACCCAGTTAAAATTGTACTGGTGCACATCGTGGATCTAGATAAATCGCTGAGAAATTCCACAATATATAAACTAGGATAGTGGCATTGTTCATTTGAATAAGAGTGCAGTTATAAGCATATGGTTGTAGAAAATGATGGCTGTTGGAGTGTTGACACTCAAAACAGACATGAATTACCTTAACTTTAAGGAAATCTGTCCAGAAACAAAGGGAAAAAATGAAAAAGAAAACAAAAATAGGACAAGAACGTTTAATTGTTACCCTGAGTAAAAGAAATGTAGTGAAGCCAGCCAAGCGCTTTAAGGGGGAGAATTAGAATAGTTTGGATGAGGCAGGGGCTGGAGGGGGAAAGGCCAGGAGAGAGAAGGGAGTTCACTATTTCACACATTATCACTACACGCTGTGGTAATACTAAGCGCTGCGTAACCATCCCTCGGAGTTTACATTATATAGTCTTACGCTAGCCTGAAACTTTTTTCCAGATGAACTGGTCTGTATTTTTCAAACCCGTATTCAATCCAAAGACCAGCTTGGAAAGACAAATTTGATTGAAAATGATTGTTAACACATTTTGAATTATACTTAGTAAAATTTTCCATTTCTTTAACTCTCCACTGCTTCCTCTGGTTACCATCCTTTCCTCCCTACACACGTCTCCCCTACACACCTATCCCTACACACCTCTCCCTACACACCTCTCCCTGTACACCTCTCCCTATACACCTCTCCCTACACACCTCTCCCTACACACCTCTCCCTATACACCTCTCCCTACACACCTCACCCACCTTCCCCATCAACCTGCACACATGCTGCACACGAATGCAGACAAATGTGCAGATGTGGGTTTTACAATGTTGTGAAGACCTGGGTGTGTTGTGTTTTCGTGACTTTTGGTAGCTTCATTGTAGTCTGCCTGTTGCACCGATAATGAGAGCTTTTCTAAAACTGGTGTAACAATGTTTAAATAGAAAGGATCTTATGGAATGAACATTTATTTTTTGTGGTTTGACTAAAATTTTGCGATGAACATAATATTTCAGTTCAGCTTGGGATATAGGAAGTTACGCACAATCCACTTTATATTAATTACCGTCAGCTGATTCATTACCATAACACGAATTCCCATGAAATTAAAAAGTTAGTTCTCTTTCATTTTTAAAACCAAACACGTTAACAGCAAGCGCTGGGCCTGGTTATTTGATTGAAAGGCACAAAAATGAGGAAATGGAGTGGGTGGAAGAAAGTCAGACTTGTCCATGGTATGTTGGCGTTGGAAGCTCCCAGGAGACGTGGCAGACATCTTCTGGCCTGACAGCCCCAGTAGGAGGAAAACTGACTTGGCCAGGCCATAAAACTGTCTTTGGTTTTGACATTGATTTGCCTTCTGAGGGGACCTTCTTCTGTCTCATCCTCTTTGCCCCACAGTGGCATTACTCCCAAACGGCTCATTCCGGTGTTCTACACAGCCGTGGATTCGTTCTAATGCAGGTCCAGGACCTGCAGTCCATAGGAAACTTTTGATGCCACGTTTTCATAAAGAGGGAAGAGGCTGCATTGCTGCCAAGCTACTTCACTGATGTTCGGTGGTATCTGTTCTGGTCCAGACACACACAAAACACCACCCGCTAAATCCCCCTGCTATTAACAATAATTGCTCGTTGCGGAGCGAGCGTTTTTGAACGTCTCCTTCGGGAGGAGATAACCATTTCGAGGACAATTCCCTATGAACTCACTAACGCCGGCCATTAGAAACATACCATGAACGCCGACTGGAGAGGAAGTCGAAAGTGCGTTAACCGTGAAAACAGGGCATTCCGGACTTTTTTGTCTAATGACCACCGAAGATGAAAATGATGGAGACGATGCTACTGAGTTTCAGATCAGTCTGAGAAACTGACTTTGCTCTTACTTTCTGTCGTATTCTGGGCGTCAACTAGGCCAGAAAGATACAGACACTTGTGGTATTTGTCAGGAATTCTGATCGAGTGACTCAGAGATGCATCCGTTAAGTGGATCAGAATGCTCTCTGAGACTCCAGTGATTCCATTTGCAGCAACAGCACACTGACGTGTGGAAAGGAACCAGCCTTGGCTGAAACATTCCACACGTGGATGTTCCAGATGGGTCTCAAAATTAAGACATTACTGTTGTTGTATTTTGCGCCTCTTTGCTTGCATTAAAGCATAGAAACATTGAATAATCAGATTGGAGGCCAGCATTATGTCGCAATTGCAAACTCTCGGGTAAGGCTTCTCAGTCTTCTCTACAGTGCTTGATACATGGCATTGAATGCTGATCGAAGGTTTGTTTTAAGACTGGGCTACTTCATTTTAGGAAGCTGATCTGGAGTAGATAAGTTCGAAATCTACTACGCACAGCATCACACACGCACGCACGCACGCACGCACGCACGCACGCGAATAGGTGAATTGAGAAAACAGCTTGGAAAGACCAACCAAAAGCAGCAACAGCGCAAAGATGCAAATCAACGATCTGAATAAACTGGCGAAAAGTACAACAGGATGGAAACCAGGTTGGCTAGTTTGTTCACTTGAATAAGAATTTCAGTTATAATATCATTTATGGAGTTCCATTACTGTTAGAGTGCAGACATGAATTATGTTTTGATGCTAAATATAAACAGTCGGGAAAAAAGACAAGATCAGTCAACAAACGGAGCCAAAACGAAGGGGGGTGGGGGGGGGGGGGGGGGGGGGGGGGGGGAGAAAAAAAAAGAAAAAAAGTACCGAAGCGAACCAAGCGTTTTCTGTCAGAGCATGGAAGATGGTAAACGTTTGGTGGAGTCAGGGGAAGAAGGACGGAAAAGGGCCAGGGAAGAGAATGGGAGCTCAAATTCCATATCTCACCAATGTTCTCAACTTTTCTACCACACGCTTTATGATCCATCCTCTGAGTTTGTTTTCACTAGTCTGAAACATATTTATATACGCCTTTAAATTCATAAGAGGAAATTGCCAATGAGAGTAAGTCCCATATAAACAAATCAGCAAATACACGATTTGGAGTGGACAGATATTGAAGACGTTGGAGGACAATACATGTTTGTTGAATTATATCACATCGCTTCTATCCTATCCAGTGCAATGGATAGACAGCCCAAAGCATTACAGATTCCAGTGGACTTATTCGTGTGGTCTTTAGCAAAGTCCCTGAAATAAGTCATCCCGGCTGCATTGTCTGTTAACCAATGGAACCTTTTCTGTCAGAAGATGAGGAACAATTTTATGCCAGATTTTATTGGAAGGGTAAAAGCTTTTTCCTGTACCTTTCTATAAGACGAACAATACCCATTCCTAACAGGTTCAGAAAATTGACTCAGCGTGTAAACTGGAAGACAGTAGGTTTGATTTACAATGCTAATTCAGCCAACTCTGTTCTAAGATGAAAAACACAACAGAAACCTATGCATCATGTGTAGAATAAAAACCGTTGAGAGCCTGTGTCGTTTCAGCCTCCCTCGGAGTGACAGAGACAAATGGAAAGTTTCAGTGAAGTCAAGGAAGGAAAAATGATGGGTTGTTCTTCTGTATCCTCGAATTCCTGAACCTAGAGAGATTGAAATAAATCTTTTACATCATGTTCCGTTTCTGGTGTTTGCTGAAATCAGATTCATGTACACTAACTTATGGGTAATCACACACACAACACACACACACACACACACACCACACACACACACACACACACACACACACACACACACGTATGCACGCACGCACTCACGCGAGCCCACGAACACACACACTCACAGACAAAATGACATACAGCCGTGCTAAATTCTCCCCACTTCCTTTCCCACCACCACCACCACCCACCCACCCCCCCCTCCCCCCTCTCTCTCTCTCTCTCTCTCTCTCTGACAAGGAAAGGAATAAAGTAAAGGAATGATGAATGGGCAAAGGTCATGAACAACTTTGCGAAGCACTGGCCTTGCAAGTTCTTCAGGAATACAGGGGATACTGAGCCTGCAATAAATCTTCGGCAAGATGTAGCACTGGCTTTGGCGGACAACAGTGGGAAAATAAAAACAAAGGAGAGAGGAGAGAGAGAGAGAGACAGAGAGACAGAGAGAGAGAGAGAGAGAGAGGAGAGTCAGCTTCATGGTGGAGTTTGCTGCCCTAGTGTTTGGTGTTCTAATCTTTAGGTTGGAGTTTCCTATGCTGATGTTCGGTGTTCACTACAGAGGATTATGATTGCGCCATGTTTGTTTGCATATATAGAACAATGAACAATAGATCTTTCATTTCTGTCTGTCTTCAGTTTAGGAAAACTGACATGAAAATGGCTTATATTTTCAATGTAGTTTTGATTCAGATATACTTGTTATGAAAAGAAATGTAACAAGCTCTGCTTTGAATACAGCTGACAATGAGCCTTGCATGTAAGAATTGTTTAGCATGTAAGAATTGTTTAGAATGTCAGTGGTGATTGGAAACAGTGAGGGAAAATTGTTTGTGCCGTGTAAGTTCCGTGGCAGAAACACACGCACACACACATATACGCACGCACGCACGCACACACACATGCACACACACACACACACACAACGCACGCACGCATGCACGCACACACACGTGCGCACGCACAACACACACACACACACACACACACACACACACACACACACACACACACACACACACACACACACACACACACACACACACAAAACAAGAGCGCATTTCATATATATGAAATAATTACACCAAGCCGATTTATCACTGCGGTAATTTTCAGCACATTTACTGCAGGAGTTTCGAGCATCAAAGCTAAGAACATGAACAACCATCTGGTAGTAAGGTCAGTTACAACATTGTCACAAGTGCTGACAGGATTCCACGAAGCCTGTCTATGGTCAAAAATCCCCGCTGCCTATCATCGGCAATGTGCTCAAGAAGTCAGCTTAAACAGAAAAGCAGACTGTGAATAGACGCTGTTTGATTTCGCATTGAATCTTGATGCATTGTCAAACACACACACACACACACACACACACACACACACACACACACACACACACACACACACACACACACACGCACGCACACTGGCGCGAGCAGCCATATCCCGTGCACCACAACAAAGCTTTATCATCATTTCAGGAAAAGGGCAGCTCCTTATCTTCAGAGGACGAAACCCCAAGGGAAACTCTGACAGACATCGTGGCGTGTAGACAGACAGCGACACTAAAACCAGATTCATGTTGTCCTGGGTTGCAGCATGATCCTGGCAGCATTGCAAAGTTTGTCTCTAATGCCAATGCAGCCATCGATGTCTCCAAACACCATATATGAGTCTGACTGTTTGCAATGTGAATCCCCGCTCGGATACAGGCACATGACATGCAGTCGCGCACACAAGGATACATGTTCCAAACATTTATTCCTTTAGTCCCTTTTTTAGGACATGAGGTAAAGGAAATTCATTTGCTCAAAGTTCAACATAAAAGAAGTGGCCGGACAAAATATAGTGTCAATGTAAATTATAACACCATACCAGTGAATGTCATAATCAGACTTTTTGCTAATTTGAACACAACAAACTTGTTTGCCGTCAGATGATTACACAAAATCATCTACACACATACACGCGTGCGCGCAGGCGATTATCATACTGTTTATATTTTTTCTACAAGCCAGTTTTCAATTTCTCCCTTTTAGATCAAATCATTTAGAAACCACGATCAAAACACATACCGAACACTTCATCTGTGTATTAAAATTTCATACACAATTACAACAGCCAGGGAGACAAGACCACACACACGCAAGCGCGTGCTCGCACGCACACACACACACACACACACACACACACACACACACACACACACACACACATACACACACAAACTCGCGCGTGCGCACGCACACACACACACACACACACACACACACACACACACACACACACACACACACACACACACACACGCACACACTAACACACACACGCACACACACGCAGGCAGTGAGAGAGAGAGAGAGAGGGGGGTGACGGAGGGAGGAGCGGAAGGGAGAAAGGGTGGGGGTGGTGGCCGTGAAAAGCGAGGGCTGCTTTGTGGTCCAGGCCCCAGAGGGACCCGTAAAAACATCAACTCGTCTGGGTAGACAGCGACAATAAAACCAGATCCATGTTGTGCGCACCTCAACGCTATGCGCCCCACGCTTAGACATTAATTTCTTGTTTTGTGTCTCTGATGTAGATACAAAAGGGGAAAAAAAAGAAGAAAAACGGGGAAAAAAAGGGAAGTAAGTGTGAGCGTGCTTGACGTCTGTGCATGATGTCACGCTGCAACAATGAAGACGTAGTATATATCGGATCCTCTATCTGTGCTTCTTTCAGAATTAATCTGTTAAAAAAAATCTATTTCAATGAGGAATCCAGCACGTTTCCTGATAGAAAAGAGAAAGTTTGTCAACAAGCAGTGAAAAGGTTTTTTTTT
>CM065728.1:48157684-48177684 GCA_033310375.1 Conus canariensis | reverse complement strand
CTTGTACACTAGATGACGCTTTTTCTTATATCACGCTCTTATGATGAGGTATGCTTTTGGAATAACACTACGGCAGGAACAAAAATCACCTTCTGACGTCACCCATCCTTCCTCTGTCTGTCTGTCTGTCTGTCTGACCGCTTTTGTGCGCACCACACACTATCACACCCTGAGTCCCAGCATGCTAATGCCCATTTTTGCCTGTTACTTCAATACATAAACCTCCATGGATGTGGAGGATGGTCAAAAATGATTATGCTCTTTCCCTTATCAAAACATAAGGGGGGGTACTGTCATGAAATATAATTCCGATTTATTATTTTAAACGTGCGAAAGTCCAAAAAACACACAAAAGACGTTGCAAAATGCAATGATGCCTCTCTTTTTGTAACGAAACACCATATAAGCTTGCGAACAAAATCCAAACTCCAACCATACCCACCTCACACACACACACACACACACACACACACACACACACACACACAGATACTCACACTCGCGCATGCGCACACACACGCGCGCGCTCGCACGCACGCACGCACGCACAACACACACGCACACTGGCGCGAGCAGCCATATCCCATGCACCACAACAAAGCTTTATCATCATTTCAGGAAAAGGGCAGCTCTGTCCGGCACGCCCCTTATCTTCAGTGACGAAACCCCAAGGGAAACTCTGACAGACATCGTGGCGTGTAGACAGACAGCGACACTAAAACCAGATTCATGTTGTCCTGGTGCAGCATGATCCTGGCAGCATTGCAGAGTTTGTCTCTAATGCCAATGCAGCCATCGATTCTCCAAACACCATATATGATCTGGCTGTTTGCAAATGTGAATCCCCGCTCGATACAGGCACATGACATGCAGTCGCGCACACAAGGATACATGTTCCAAACATTTATTCCTTTAGTCCCGTTTTTTAAGGACATGGGGAAAAAAGAAATTCATTTGCTCAAATTTCAACACCAAAGAAGTGGCCGGACAAATCTACTGTCAATGTACATTATAACACCAAACCAGTGAATGTCATAAACAGACTTTTTGCTAATTTGAACCAACAAACTTGTTTGCCGTCAGATGATTACACACACACGCACATACAGACACAGACAGACACCCACACACACCACACACACACACACACACACACACACACACACACACACACACAAACACACATACACACACGCACGCACACACACACACACACACAACACACACACACACACACACATAACACACACACGCACACACAGCAGGCAGTGAGAGAGAGGAGAGAGAGGGGGGTGAGGGAGGGAGGAGCGGAAGGGAGAAAGGGTGGGGGTGGTGGCCGTGAAAAGCGAGGGCTGCTTTTGGGGCTTCTAAAACATCTCGTCTGGGTAGACAGCGACAATAAAACCAGATCCATGTTGTGCGCACCTCAACGCTATGCGCCCCACGCTTAGACATTAATTTCTTGTTTTGTGTCTCTGATGTAGATACAAAAGGGAAAAAAAGGGAAAGAAAAACGGGGGGAAAAAGGGAAGTAAGTGTGAGCGTGCTTGACGTCTGTGCATGATGTCACGCTGCAACAATGAAGACGTAGTATATATCGGATCCTCTATCTGTGCTTCTTTCAGAATTAATCTGTTTAAAAAAATCTATTTCAATGAGGAATCCAGCACGTTTCCTGATAGAAAAGAGAAAGTTTGTCAACAAGCAGTGTAAAGGTTTTTTTTTTTTTAAATTAGATTTGGAAACAAAATCGGTCTTCGTACATAATATACAGTATATTTAACACGATAAGCTGTGCTTGCATTCCGTACTTCTTGTACACTAGATGACGCTTTTTCTTATATCACGCTCTTATGATGAGGTATGCTTTTGGAATAACACTACGGCAGGAAATCAATTCACCTTTTGACGTCACCCATCCTTCCTCTGTCTGTCTGTCTGTCTGTCTGTCTGTCTGTCTGTCTCTCTCTTCTCTCTCTCTCTCTCTCTCTCTCTGTCTCTCTCTCTGTCTTCCTCCATCTCTTTCTTTCTTCCTTTGTCTCTCTGTCCGTCTGTCTGTCTCTCCTTCTCTCTCTCTCTATGTCTCTCTCTCTCTCTCGATCGATCTCGATCTCTCTTGTTCTCTCTCTCTGTCTCTCTGTTTCTGTGCCCCTTCCCCCTTTACCACCCCTCCTCCCTTTCCCCTCCTTCCCTTCCCCTGCCTTCTCTCTCTCTCTCTCTCTCTCTCTCTCTCTTATTTACTCTTACTCCTGTCCAATAGCCAATTTGCGTCTGCCTGTTCCTCCCAGTTTCTCTTTCGGATACTCTCTTTCCTCCTAAATACTCCTGGACACACACGCAGAGAGAAGAGAGAGAGAGAGAAGAGAGAGAGAGAGAGAGAGAGAGAGAGAGAGAAAAGGATGGAGCGACGGGGTGTGGGCAGTAGGGGAGGGGTCAGGAGGAACACATTGACCACTCACAAAATTTAATGTCTTTTGTAGTCTTTGCCCTTGAGGAATCAAGACAGACATCAAGCTGTCTGGCGAGGGACAATAAAACCAGATCCATGTCATGACTGTTGGCGCATGGATCATGTGGCACCGCACTCTCTCTGAAATGTTCTTCATTCTCGATTTACTTCACAACAGTACACTGAGCACCCCCCCCCCCCCCACACACACACACACGCACACTCATACACACACACACACACACACACACACACAAGACACGCACACATATACGCTCGTGCGCACACACACGTACACACATGAGTCAGCATGCGAGTGCCAGTGCCTGCGTACGCACAAACATACACGAGTGTGGATATGTCAGATGTTTATGTTCTTTCAGTTATAAGCAGATGAACTCATAAATAAACGTAATAAGTGCGTAGTCAAAAAACACACAGAGACTTGCATAAGCATAACATATTGCGTACGTAACATAATTTAAAAAAAGCATTCACATGAACTGGCCACTTTTATTCCATAGACGATAATTCGACAATATGACTATATGAGTGGTTGAATATATTTTCGAAGAATACTACACAAGGGAAGAAATTCTTACCCTCACTCCTGCCCCCACTTACCCCCCCCTTCTCTCTCTCTCTCTCTCTCTCTCTCTCTCTCTCTCTCTCTCTCTCTCTCTCTCTCTCCAGGCTGCCCCAATCCAACTTTGATCCTTTTCTCCATCCTGAACGCTCTCTCCTATGTCATCACTCCTTATCCCAAACTCATGGAAGAGAGAGAGAGAGAGAGAGAGAGGAAGGAGAGAGAGAGAGAGAAGAGAGAGAGAGAGAGAGAGAGAGAGACGGGACACTAGAACTGAGTGTCAGAGAGAACGCATTCTCCACTTACAACGAGTGTCTTTTGTGGTCTTTGCCCTTGAGAAATTACGACGGACGTCAGGCTGTCTGGCCAGACAGGGATAATAAAACCAGATCCATGTTGTGGCTGCTGGAGCGTGACGCGTATGGCGCCCGAAGCTTCGTCAACGGTGATGGTCCACTCTGTTAAGTGCTTTCCATTCCAGATTCAGTTTACACACAAAGACACATGCAGGCAGGCACGCACGCACGCATGCGCGCATGCACGAATGCTGGCATGCACACACACACACACACACACACACACACACACACACACACACACACACACACACACATACACACACACACACACACACACAGCTACGTAGAAATGTAGATGTACACAAAAGTTTGCAAGCCGACGGCTTCATATATATATGCAATAAGGTTGGAAGATTGAGAGAGAGAGAGAGAGAGAGAGAGAGAGAGAGAGAGAGAGAGAGAGAGAGAGAGAAACAAAACACACAAGCAAAAAAAAAAAACCCAAAGAAACACACACACACACACACACACACACACACACACACACACACACACACGAGAGAGAGACAATACGTGCGTGCATTCACGCATGCACACGTGCATGCACGCACGCTCACATGGAAATATAAATGCACACAAATGCTTCTAAGCAGGTGGCTTTATATATGCAATTAGGTTTGGGAGAAAGAGACAGAGACAGAGAGAGGAAGGGATGGAGGGAGAGAGAGAGAGAGAGAGAGAGAGAGAGAGAGAGAGAGAGAGAGAGAGAGAGGACAAAACAAACAAGCAAACAAACAGACACACATATACACACATCTCTCTCTCCTCTCTCTCTCTCTCACACACACACACACACACACACCACACACACACACACACACACACCACAACACACACACACACACACACACACACACACACACACACATACACACACACACACACACACACACACACACACACACACACACTGGTTCCGATTCAGAATTTTTTTTTCAAAAACACGTTGCTTGGTGTGGCTGATAAAAATACTCATTTAATTATGAACATATAAACAGCATTCCTCATTTACAAGTCAAAAATATGTACCAATACAGAAATTTCATTTCTATATTTTATGAACTGAAATTTGATGCCTTAAAAACTAAATATACAAACGAAGCAAAATGTATTTGTCGAGAATGAAGAATAACCAGCAAGCATCTGCTGTTTGACTGTCTACCTCTTCAAGCTCATTTACCACCATTATCAGGCATGTCTTTGTGTGATGTCTTTTCAGATTTAAAGTTTGCCTTCAGTGCTGTTTTTTTCTTTGATTTGTAGTCCAGTTAAGCATCTATTTTAAGATTATATGCAGGTATGTTGTAGGGATGTTTAGAAGGACATTTATATGCACTTAGATAACTACATTATGCATAGACGTACATAGTCACAGACATTTATGCATCTCTCTCTCTCTCTCTCTCCTCTCTCTCTCTCTCTCTCTCTCTCTCTCTCTCTTTCGTCTAATATCACAGATGTGAACAGACGTAAAACTGAACTACTACTACTACTACTACTACTACTACTATACACACACATACACACACGCGCGCGCGCGCACGCACGCACGCTCGCACGCACGCACGCACGCACGCACACACACACACACACACACACTCATGTACGTGCACACTTTGGAATGTAAATGCCCACAGATGCATGTAAACAGGTAGCTTCATGTGTGCTATTCTATGAGGGGGAGAAAGAGAGAGAGAGAGAGAGAGAGAGAGAGAGACAGAGAGAGACAGAGAGAGACAGAGAGACAGAGACAGAGAGAGGGGGGGGGGGAGTACAGAGATAAAGTAAAGGGAAGCCCAACTCTTGAGAGAACGCAGAGGCAGAAGTATTTGGAGTTGGGAGGAGCAGAAGCAGGGGAGAGTGTGGTGGTGGGGGGGGGGAACTGGAGGTGTTAGGAGAGGAGATCAGGGCCAGATGGTGACGGGGGGATGAAGGGGTGGGGGTGTTGTTACAAGGATGTTTCGTGGGAGAAAGGTTTACCGTGAGGACACTTCCTATTCCAGCACTCACAGTAAGTGTCTTGTTGTGGCATATGCCCCCCTCCCCCTCCTCCCTCCTCCCCACAGGAACTTCGACAGACATCATGACGTCTGGCCAGACAGGGACAATAAAACCAGATCCGCGTTCTGGCCGCCAGCTCGTGACCCATGTGGCTTTTCTCAGGTCATCGATGAGGCCGGTAAAACCACAGGATATGCCCCCTCTCCCTCCCCCCTCCCCCTCTCCCCCCACCTTGTCGTTTCATGTACTTTCTGTTTCGTTGAAAGGAAGAAAAAAATGCAGACAAATCTAAGGAAAACATAAATAAAAATAACAACAACAACAACAAAAAGAAAAGAAAAAGAAGCAAGCAAGCCAATGGTAACAAAAACAAAACGAAAACAGTACACTGGCTGTCATTATTTGTTTTAATTGTTCCCCTTGTTTCGATAACGGCCTTGGTGGTCTAGAAACAACATCAACTCAAATTCATGACCCAAGCACGTCCAAAGGGAATCTGTCTGCTCTCTCTCTCTCTCTCTCTCTCTCTCTCTCTCTCTCTCTCTCTCTCTCTCTCTCTCTCTATGCTCGATCCCTTCCTCCCTCCCTCCCTCTCCCCTCTCTTTTTTTTTATCTCTCTATGTCTCTCACTTCGCTCCTTCCATCGCCTCTCCTCTCTCTCTCTCTCCTCTCTCTCTCCTCCTCTCTCTCTCTCTCTCCTCCTCTCTCTCTCTCTCTCTCTCCACTGTGTGTGTGTGTGTGTGTGTGTGTGTGTGTGTGTGTGTGTGTGCACTGGACAAAATGTCTGCATCGGCGTAATCTTTTTACGGAGAGGAATTTAAAGAGAATAAAAATGAAAAAGGAAAAAGAAAAAGGAAAACAAAAGATTGAAAAGAATACAACAGAAATAAAAGAAGGGAAATAAACGAACAGACACACACTCACGCACAAGGGTAACAAGATACTTGTGGTGCTATTTGTGTTCCTTTGACTGAGCTATTAACCAGATGTTGATCGCAGTCTAAAAGGCAAGAAACAACCAGGACATTAATTGTAAAACCCTGCAAGTGCACAGAGGGCAGGACCAGGAACGACATTGTCTGTTCTGTTAAAAGTCATCAGAGGAACAATATTGTTCAGCAGCATGGGAATTCCACATTTCGTAGTGGTTGTTCATGCGCGCGTGCGCACTTGTATGTATGTGTGTGTGTGGTTGTGTGTGTGTGTGTGTGTGTGTGTGTGTGTGTGTGTGTGTGTGTGTGTGTTGTGTGGTTGTGCCCGCGGGCAAGTGCTTTTGTGTGTGTGTGGGGGGGGGGGGGTGAGCCTTGTAGCTCTTAGCTGCGTCTGGCTAGTGGGTTTTTTTCTCGGGGTTCTCCCGTTTTCCCTCTCACCCCTTGGTGCTTGGGTAGGGCAGCCTACCTTGGGTCTGACTTGGGTCGGGTGCTTTAGGCGGCTGACCCGCTTCTCTTTCTCTCTCTCTCCTCCCCCCCCCCCACCTCCCCTTGTCATTTAAAATGCTTTTTTGAGCATATTGTATTTTATTTATTGTGTTTTCTCTTGTTCATTTCATTCATATGCAACACACCCACTACATACCATCACACCCTCCCCCTCCACTCACTCTCCTTCCCCTCCTCTTCTCTCTTTCATTCTCCACTCTTCCTCTACTTCCATTCTCTCTCTGTCTCTCCCCTCTCTTTCTCTCCCCTCCCCCCCCCCCCCCCCTCTCTCTCTCTCTCCTCTCTCTGTCTCCTTTTCCTCCTCCTCACTTTACTCTACCCTCTTTCCTCGTGCCCTATTCCTCGAACTCTACTCACCCTCTCTCCCACTGTCCCTCTGTCTACTTCATTCACACTTTGGCTTCACAAGGGGAGTATTGTGCATGTTTATGTCTGTATTTTTTTGTCGCTGAGGAAGGCACATTGCCAAAAATTTCTTGTCCTGTTTTGTGTCGTGCATTAAAACTGTGTTACTTCACACTTTGTTTTGTGTGCTCTTCTGCTTTTTTGTCGTGTTCCAGTAACGCTGCAGTTTGTTTCTTTTGCCACATTTCGTAGATTTGATCTTTTTATTGACAACAATAAATCGTTGATGAGCAGGAAATCCACAGAAGTTAGAGATGAGAGAGTGGCTGAAAATTCAGTTTTCTTAAGATGCAAACAGAGATTCTCTCTCTCTCTCTCTCTCTCTCTCTCTCTCTCTTCTCTCTCTCTCTCTCTCTCTCTCTCCATCTCTCTCTTTCTCTGTCTGTCTGTCTGTCCCCCCTCTCTGTCTGTCTGTCTCTCTGTCTGTATGTCTGTCTCTCTCGCTCTCGACCTCGATCCCTCCCTCCCTCCCTCCCCCCACTCCTCTCTCTCTCTCTCTCTCTCTCTCTCTCTCTCTCTCTCTCTCAGTACACTGGACAAAATGTCCGAATCAGTGTAAACTTTTATGGAGAAGTATTTAAAAAATTCAAACAAAAAGGAAAACAAAAGAATGACAGCAAGACAACAAAAGTAAAAGAAAAGAAATAAACGAACAGACACACACTCACGCACAAGGGTATCAAGATACTTGTGGTGCTATTTGTGTTCCTTTGACCGAGCCATTAACCAGATGTTGATCGCGATCTAAAAGACAAGAAACAACCAGGTCATTAATTGTAAAACCCTACTAGTTTACAGAGAGCAAGATCAGGAATGGACGACATTGTCTGTTCTGTTTAAAGTCATCAGAGGAACAGCATTGTTCATCAGCGTGGGAATTCCACATTTCGTAGATTTGATCTTTGTATTGACAACAATAAATAGTTGATGAGCAGGAAAACCGCAAAAGTTAGAGATGAGAGATTGTCTGAGAAAAAAGCTAGAATTGCTCTCACTGAAGTTAAAGATGAGAGATTGGCTAAAATTTTTTTTAGAATTGCTTAAAGGTACAGTCAGAGATTCTCTCTCTCTCTCTCTCTCTCTCTCTCTCTCTCTCTCTCTCTCTCTCTCGAATTTTTTATGCGCTTACACTTTGGCCGAAGGCAACGGAGTACGTTATAGGAATGTTTCCCTCATGAGAATGAATGCTTTACCCTGATGCAATTATCTACCAGATATGAATATTATGTTTCGGAGTCCACTTTCAGACTATAAATGACAATAGAAAGTAAAAAGAGTGGTAAGATATCAGTGCATATCAGCGCTTAGAGCTAATCTAGGATTTGCACTATAGAAATATTCATTATCATTATCATTATCATACCCACCGGAAGCCCTGTAAGCCTCCCTGCCCCGTCCCTGCGTCTGTCCACCTTCCCTGGGCTCCGTTCTCTATCTGTCTCTGTCTGTCTGTTGTCTGTCTGTCTCTCTGTGTCTCATTCTCTCTCACTCTGTCTGTCTGTCTGTCTGTTTTCTCTCTCTCTCTCTCTCTCTCTCTCTCTCTCTCTCTCTCTCTCTCTCATTGAATAGCATATAAGATGGTACCTGCTTACTTGCATTTGTTGCATTTTATATTCTCAAGGGCGAGGTCGTGAATTACACACACACACACACACGCGCGCGCGCGCGCGCGCGCGCGCTTAAGTAAATGCAAAGTTTGAAGCCTTGGACGCCACTCGGTATGCACAAAAGGCTTACGGGTTGGTGCAAGGCATGCAAAAATAGAAATTGTTATTAAATCTTGACCAATATGCCTGTAGTTCTCACACAGACCGATACGTTTTGGAGATACTTTCCATGTCTGTAAAATGATCTATCTGTCCTGGAAGTGTTTTGGTTTATGTTTTTGTTTTGCTTGTGTTGTTGTCCTCCTCATCAGCAAGTTACCAGCATCAAGTAACAAGCCTGATAAGATCATCACTAGAGTTCACGGAACTAAACAGCTGTCACTGCCTGGTCCTCTGACATCCATTTGGTAAAAAGAAACAAGCAAGCAAACAAATAAACAACAAACGAACAAAGAACTGACAGAGCAGTCACTAGAGAAGGATTATTTCTGATGATACCTTCGCCTGAAACGCAAGTTTGTCTTTCCGAGTTATTTAACCTGGAGGGGGGGGGGGGGGGGGGGGGATTTGACACTTGCACCAATCTCTGCGAATTTAAGTACATCGACCAAAAATATACAACCTCTCTCTCTCTCTCTCTCTCTCTCTCTCTCTCTCTCTCTCTCTCTCTCTCTCTCTCTCTCTCTCTCTCTCTCTCCCCCCGTATGCACACACACACACACACACACACACACACACACACACACCACACACACACACACACACACACATATATATATATATGTATATATATAATATATATATATATATATATATGCGTGTGTGTGTGTGTGTGTGTGTGTGTGTGTGTGTGTGTGTGTGTGTGTGTGTGTGTGTGTGTTTGAGAGAGAGAAAGAGAGAGAGAGACAGACAGACAGAGAAGGTTCAACGTTTTATCAGTTTACGGCAACACTACCTCTGGAGCATTAGTTCTTATCACTGATGCACTTGAATACTACTACGGCTATACTCGGTTACAAAAGGGTGGTAGAAAATAAAGTGAACCTTTTCTCTTACTCATTTTTTTTGACAAGATTCAGCCATAAGTTTTCTGATCCCATTTTTCAAACACAAACTCACAAAGTATCAGCCATAAGTTTTCTGATCCCATTTGTAAAACACAAACTCACAAAGTATCAGAAAGGATGTCTCTTTCTCGTTTACTTTAGCGTGTGCAAGGATAAAACCTACTACGATATTTTATGCGAGAAACGGACAAAACTAAAAGAATCGAATAGCCGTATGAAAAGTTGCTGGTGAAATGAGGAAAAGAGCAACTACAGAATAAACATACGGACACAGAAACAAACGTAGACAGTAATTCGAAGCAAAGGTTTGTCATTCAAAACCACTTTCAATTTTGGATAGCATTTCCAATCTCACAGTGATAAAAGCGTTTCATGTTGGTTCTGAAGTCAGCAAGGAACCCTGCCACACACGAAACAATCGAAAAAATATCTGAAAAATAGTACAGAGAACGAAAGAGACAACAGGGTCGTAGAAAACAAAGAAACCAGAAACGATGGCGCAAAACAAGAGGCAAGTAACGTTTCTTTAATGCACAGTACGAAGCCGGCCAGTGAAGTTCGGACAAATCTGTCTTTAGACCCTGTAAAGAAGACTTCAGGCATGCATAAACAATACTCGCCATATCGCAATCAGCATGAATAAAAGTTGTATGCATTTTGGATGTCTATCGTTTGTATTGTCTTTAGAAGACATATCTGTAGAAAACAATCAGTCAGATTGGTATTGTGTACTTATCAAGCCTTAATTTGATTCGTGTGTGTGTGTGTGTGTGTGTGTGTGTGTGTGTGTGTGTGTAGTCTTTTTTGCCTTCTCATGCAAAGCTTTCAGCAGGACATAGATTGCCTGTTTGTCTCATCTTCTTAGCCTTCTAATAGAAGGTGCCATCTCTGGGCTACTAGAACATGAACTTTCAGTTCTGGACCAGCAAGTCCACAGGGAACACTGGCAGACATGACTCTTGGGGAGAAACATCACCAGGTGTATAGTGTTCAACAGCACGTTAAGTCCATGTTGGTCTGTTCATCTCTCCAGTCATCTGACCATTTCAATAGGTAATAACATAAACTTTTCATTATCGACCTGTAGGTCCATAGGGAACCTTGGGTCACATGACCCTAGAGGGAAAAATCATCAGATGTACGGTGTTCAGCAATACGTGAATTCCATATTGGTCTCATTGATCGCTATAGTTCTCTGACAGTAGTCGCTGTTTTTGGAATACTAAGAACATTCACTTTTCATGATGGGTCTGCAGGCCCACTGCAAACCCTGGAGGAAATGACTCTCGGGGTTAAAATCATCAGATGTCAGTGTTCAGCATCACATGAATTCTCTGTTCCACCGACTTTACTGTTAAAATGACGACAATGATTTTCCCGAGAAACGTCCTTGGAGATATAAAACTGGAGGACGCGGAAGTTCAAAGAAGTAAACGGAAAATGAATTGGAAGGATCTCTCTCTCTATCTCTCTTTTCTCTCTCTCTCTCTCTCTCTCTCTCTCTCTCTCTCTCTAATTTCGCAAAGTGTTCGTGAGATTTCGACTTGGTATTAGTGATTTGAATGTTCATCAAAGGTATACACTAAACTCCCCAAACTGTCCATTCTGTAATCAAATCGAGGACGAAATACATTTTTTGATTGTTTGTCAATCCTGTAAACCTTTAAGAGTTAAATACATGTTGCCGCATACTAGAAATGTTCATCAAGTGTCATTGCTTCTTTTACTGCAAAATGAAGAGAGAATTATAGCTCGCTCTGTAGCTATGTTCATTTTCAAAGCACTAAAACGAAGAGAGGAACTGTTATCAGTTGACACACAAATGCCAGAGTAATTTCAGGAAGAACATTTTGTTATGCAAATATTTTCTTTAATAATTTTCAGTATATGCACCGAGCGCGTGTGTGTTCTACTTTTGTTCTTGACCTCATTGCAGATAGGTCGGTGGCCTTTGTAACTAAACTGTTTGAGTTGAGTTGAGTCTCGCTGTCTGTCTGTCTGTCAGTCTGCCTCTGTCTGTCTGTCTGTCTGCTTCTCTCTCTCTCTCTGTGCGCGCGTGTGTGTGTGTGTGTGTGTGTGTGTGTGTGTGTGTGGACAGGGCCAACAAATAGTCGTAACAGCATGTTCGTCACGCGGAAGTAGTGCGTTTTGGTCGTCTGAATGAAATCCTTGTACGGTAGAATTAAGCTAATTTCTTTGTTCGCAGGAGTTAGTGGAGCGGATGGGGGTGCGCGGGGGGGGGGGGGGGGGGGGGGGGGGGATTAGGGGGTTGACATGTTCTTTTTTATTTTGCCCTTTTGTTCTTGGTTGTTTCTTTAAGGAGACGGGTGGAGGTGGGGGATAAGTCGTCCAATATATTTTTCAGATTTCTATTCCTTTGATTTCAAGTCATTCTACTAATTACCCAGCTCATGAAAAAATATGCTGGACATGACACTTCAAATGGATGTTACGCTCATACCCGTGGACTGGATTAAACAAAAATGTCATGTACTTGTACAAATAGAGAAATCCAAAATGAAAGCATTAGACAAGATAAGCATAATCCGATAATGACATATTTGGAACATTTTGAATATGTCGGTCCTGCAGTGTGCAACATCGAAAGACTGGTCGAGAGACGACCTTGCTTTGAAGCACGACTCACCCGCTCTATGCACGCCTTTTTCACCTCAGAGTGAAGCTGAGGAGAGGCAACAGACTGCCTTCTCTTTACTCTCCGCAATCTCCCTTCCCCACCCCCTCTCTTTCGTTGCATGTTATGTTATGTCCTTGTAACACAGCATACCTTCCCCGCCCCTCCCCCCCCCCCCCCCCCAAATTCATTTCATCCGGCACAGAGCGAGTTTCTTTACTAAACCAAAGGCAGCACACACCGGGCCTAGAATTCTTGATGGTCTTAATATGTCTATGATAGACTCTCCCGATTGAACTCGAACGCCCGTGGACGTGAGTTTAACAGACAATTTTGTTGTTTCTTATCTGTCATTTGTCCTCCCTTTTCTAATTTACGTATGTCTGGTTTGCCATTGTCTTTGGATTTGTTATTTACGAATACTTTCAATGGTATGGGATTTTGTTACTGAAGACTTTATGGGTGTCTTTTAGTAAAGATATCTGGAGAATATTTTCCTGCCCCCTTTTTATGATGTTTCCAGATATAATTCTAGACTCGTATTAGCAGAAGCAAAAGAAACATAAGTGCATGTTACAAGAAGTTTGAGTTTACCCACCAGGGGTTTTTAGCTAAGATTTGCATATTTGTATTCTGTCAGTGTGTTTAGTTTACTAGACGGCCTACTCACAGACGACATAATAATTCAGGAAGTTGCTGCAGAATACCAGAATCATCCCCAAAGTGCAAGAAGCTCCTGAACTTCAGCAATATTCCATGCATTTTGATTGGTTGTAATACCTCGTGGTTCTTGAATGTCCTTGAACATTCTGAGCATTTTGATTGGTTGTAATACCTCGTGGTTCTTGAATGTCCTTGAACATTCTGAGCATTTTGATTGGTTGTAATACCTCGTGGTTCTTGAATGTCCTTGAACATTCTGAGCATTTTGATTGGCAATTACATGTCAGGACTCCCTAACTTTCTACACAGTTTCATGCATGTAAATTAGCTATATTGTGGTCAGGACTCTCGAACTTTCAAAACGTATTCTATGTTTGCTGATTGGCAATGCTTTGCCTTGGGTATCGAGGTGTCGAATTACAAACCATAAGTAATCGGGGTTTGAGGGGTCTGAAAGAGAAAGTGATCAGATAGCCTGTTATGAATTGTGTTTAAAATTGAAGGGCACATCGCTGGTTTGGGGGCCATTGTAACAGTCATATGGAGACTTTATACATTTTCGGTTGTAAACATATAGGCTTATTACTAGAGTGAACCTCCCGAGTGTTTAGAAATGATTCAGTTGGCAATTAGCAGCAGCTCTTGAAGATCACCTTAGCATATTACGTCAGCTGAAATGTAAAGGAAATGAGCTTGATTTTTTTGTTTGTTTGTTGTTTGTTTGTTTTTGTTGGGGGGTTTTGCGATAACTCAGCAAATATTGAAAAGATAAACAAAAATCACCAGAGGAAGTCGATTTGCCTAAGGAAATGAAGGAGCGTAGATTAAAACGTAGTTCTACACAAACGGGCACGGGGAAGGGAGGGATAGCGGGGAGGGGGAGGGGAGTAACAATGAAGAGTGAAACCTATAGAAAGACTGAACGTAATAACAAAAGAAAAACACATACCAAGCAAGCCGACAGCGTCTGAAAAGGCTTGGGTGGCTCCATTCTTTGATCTCTTTGGGTTTTCTTTTCTCTTTTTCTCTTCTCAGATGAGCGTGCTGAGCGACAAATGGAATGAATCTTAAGTTCTGGATGTCTCTGCAGTTTTTTTCTAGCCGGGCGGTTGTTTGTGTGAACACATCAGTATTACCAGCACGTTCTTTCCATGTTTTCTCTCTTTCTCTGTCTCTCTCTCTCTCTCTCTCTCTCTCTCTCTCTCTCTCTCTCTCTCTCTCTCTCTCTCTCTCTCTCTCTCTGTGGTATGTATGCGTACGTGCTTGCGTGCGCGCGCGCGCCCGTGTGTGTATATGTGTGTGTTTGTGTTCCCCCGGAATTGTGATAGCAAGCAAGATATCTAGACATACTTGTTCAAGTTAAATAAAACACAATCCCATTGTGCCTGTAAACTGACTTATACAAACAACCGAATACTTTAATAGTATTCAAACGTGTACTATTAGTATGTCAAGATGGAGAAAAAGTAGAATGTGAACATGAAGGAAACGTAGAGAGGAATATAGAGAAAGAGAGAGAGAGAGAGAGAGAGAGAGAGAGAGAGAGAGGGGAGAGAGGAGGAGAGAGAGAGAGAGAGAGGGATTATTTGGCAGTATAGCTCTATTCTCAAGAGAGATATCATTTGCAGATAACGTAAACAACTTCAGACGATCCCTTTCTCTTCTCTACCCCCTCTCTCCCACCCTGTCTCCCCCCCCCCCAATCCCTCCCCGAAACGCATACTCTCCCGCGTGTTCGCTCAAACTGTGAGCTTTTGGGGTCTCCAGAAACTTAAATCACAAACATGAGCTTGTCGAAAGGCATTTGGACATTGCAGCCAGAGTTTAACCGTACGTGAAATTAGAATCCTTGGGGCCTGCCCCTGTCACACTACACCTCTTCACCCCGACCCACCTCCTCTCCCTTCCTCCCTCCCTCTCTCTCTCTCTCTCTTTCTCTCTTTCTCTCTCTCTCTCTCTTCTCTCTCTCTCTCTCTCTCTCTCTCTCTCTTCATAAGTAAATTATTGTAGGGATGGTCATGCCAGCATTGATCTATGTCTCAACTGCCTTTATCAGATCTGAACTTTCTTCTGCACGCGAATTTATTTTCTTTTTGTACAGTGCGCCCAAAGACTTTAGGGAACCTGTCTACGTTTACATTGCAAAGCTCTAGTCCGATAAGTGCACTGAATTTTATTCTTATGATTCACGCGGTCAAACCTAAATACAAGCTCCAATGTTAGTCCCGGGGCTAGTTCAGGAAATTAGTTTCAGCTGTCTGTGACATGTAGTATGATTTTAAAGCGTACAAATTGTAAGTAGATTTAAACTAGAAATGCGGTATGATTCTGATTTTCCTAACAAACCTGTTCAATCTAAAATGATAACTTCAGTTTGAATAATTCAAAACTAGTCCGAAAAGAACTGGACATGTTTCTCACTGAAGAATACTGAGATTGTAATTCTCTCTCTCTCTCTCTCTCTCTCTCTCTCTCTCTCTCTCTCTCTCTCTCTCTCTCTCTCTCTTCTCTCTCTCTCTCTCTCCTTCTTCTTCTTCTTCTCTACTTTATAATGTTCCATATGATTAGTTCTGCATTGAATAATAGTCCTCTGTGGTAGTTTCTTTAGACCCTGGAGGGACGAGGGCCAAATGGATAAAGCATCGTCTTGCTTATCTCTTACCATTGGGAATAAAGATTATCAATCACTCGCACACCAAGCCTTTCTCATTATCCTAGATCAACGCACGCACTCCCTTTGGGGTGTTACGTTTATCCCTGACGCACTGAAGTATATTTCTGTTGGCATTTTTGGTTACAAAAAGGCAGTACAATGCAAAATGGGTCTATGTTCGTGCTTATTATTTACAAGATTCAGTCATGTGTTTTCATATCATACTTGCTCTTTATAGAAGAAAATGATTGTATTACAAACACAATCTCTTTTATCATCAGAGGGGGTGTCACAATCTGTTTTATTTCAGTGTATGCCAGGTTTAAACTTAGGACGGATTTTTTAGCAAGCAAGAAAGAAATGTAAGAAAGGAAAAACACATCCAATGCCGCGGAAGAAAGGTGAGAAGTGAACAACCAGAGAAAGACACGAGCAAAGACAGAAACGCCAAAAATCCAAGCAGACTTGTCGTTTTCTTCTAAACTCTTTTGTTGTTCTTAGACAACACTTGCACTCTTCCAGAGCTACGAACTTTTCACTTTGATTCTGAATTCAGGGGGGAATCCTGCCACACACCAAAGAAAAGAGACGTATTTGAAAACAAAATAGGAAAAGGCATGAAACAGACAACAGCATTACACAAAACTAGTCAAAGTACAAATGAATACACAAATTGCAAAGCAGTGCTTGTTTAATACACCGTACAAAACGGACTACTTAATTTTTGGCAAGTTTCTCATCTTCAGACGTTAGAAACAACAAACTGTAAAAATGCTCTGAACAATACTCTCCTGATCGCGCTCAGTACGAAAAATGGTTTGTGCAGTTTGGATGTCTATCATTTATGTCGTCTTTAGAAGACATATCTGTAGAACAAAAATCCATAACGTTTGCTTCTTTCGCGCACCAAACAAGCGTTACTTTGAACCTTGTTTTGGGTGTTCATGTTACGCCCTCTTACACAAAGCTTCCAAAAGCGCGTGGATTCCGTGTTTGTCTCATGTTCTTCGTCTTCTCACAAAAGTTACTATCTTTGGGCTCCTAGAACTTGAACTGTCAGTTCTGAGCCAGCTGCTCCTCAGGGAGCTCTGGCTGACATGAGTCATGGGGGGAAAATTACCAGTTGTACAGTGTTCAGCAACACCTAAAGTCTGTGTTGGTCTTATTCATCTCTTCAGTCGACGGTCATATTTCAGTAACAACATGAACTTGTCATGATCGAAATGCAGATCCACATGGAACCTTGGCAGACTTGACCGTGGATGGGAAAATCATCAGACGTTCAGTGTTCAGCAACACGTGAAATCCGTGTTGGTCTCATTGATCTCTGTCGTCTTCTGACAGCAACTGCTATCTTTGGACTAGTAACAACATTCACTTTTCATAATGGATTTGGAGTCACCTGCGAACCCTGGCGGAAATGGCTCAGGGGGTTAAAATCATCAGATGTACAGTGTTCAGCATCACATGAATTCCGTGTTCCACCGACTTTACTGTTGAAGTGACGACAATGGATTCCCAAGGAAACAACCTTTGGGATATAAAAGTGGAGGACATGGAAGTTCAAAGAAGTAAACGGAAAATGAATTGGAAGGATCTCTCTCTCTCTCTCTCTCTCTCTCTCTCTCTCTCTCTCTCTCTCTCTCTCTCTCTCTCTCTCTCTCTCTCTCTCTCTCTGTGCATTTGTGCGTGTATATGCTGGTAGGAGATGGAGGGGAGCTCTCTCTCTCTGTGTCTCTGTGGAGAGAGAGAGACAGAGAGAGAGAGAGAGAGAGAGAGAGAGTTTGTGCGTATGTGTGAGTGTGTTTGAGTGTGTGTGTGTGTGTGTGTGTGTGTGTGTGTGTGTGTGTGTGTGTGTGTGTGTGTGTGTGTGTAATCAAAATAAAAGGTTGTAACATGTTCCGTGCGCGGAAGTACAGCTCTTTGATGATCCTAGTGAAGTCCTTGTGCAGTGGAATTATGTTCTTTTTTTGTTCAGAGGAGATGGAACAGGAGGAAGGGGTAGGGGAGGGAGGGGGAGAAGGGGTGAATTTTGAAGGAGTGGACGGATTAATGTGTGTGGAGCTACCTACCTCTGCTAGTGTTCCCTTTTGTTTTGAGTGTTGTTGTTTGGTTCTGGTTAAACAAGGGAGCAGTTGGGATGAGGGATCAGTTATTCCTTTTGTTTCCTGAAATTATTGTTCTTTTGATTTCAAGTCTTGCAACTGATTATGAAACACATGAAAATACACTATACACCTTACTTCAAATGAGTGTTAAGTTCATGCCTACATATATGCTCACACGCATACAGTTCTTTGTTATGTTTTCAGTGTAAAGCGCCACACGGCTGTTAAACTCGAATGCTATGCGCTAAAAGGCTCCTTACCATTTCATAACGTAATATTCTGGTCACCTTATAACACAAATCAGCAAACAAGTCCAAGACAATAATATATGCATGAGTTAAAGGTTCATTACGTTAAATTTAAGTCTTTTCAACTCATTTTTCGTTGGTGCTACTGTAAATTTGTACTTTAAAAATCGTCACTACAATGACAAAAATGTGTCAGTGGTAAACTTTAAAGTTGGCTTTTGTCAGCAGTTAGCCTACAGGCAATGGCGAATTCAAATGTAGCTGAGGACTGTTAACAAGACCGTCCCAGTCATCGCCTGTTATGAAAATGTCACCCAGTCGTAGAGGCTGTAAATCTGCAATCCAATTTGTCGGCAATGTCTTTCTTCACTTTATAGAATTGACATCTTCTTAGACATTGTGAGATCAGTTATAATTTATTGCTCTGTAGAAGGCTAACAGCTGTTTCAAATGATATTATACGCTCATTTTGTTTGCGTGAGATCGTTTAAAGTAATTCTGATAAGGGTACTTGATCAGATATAATCTGACTAAATAAACGAAGATGGCTGGTGATATAAAGTTGTATATCATGTATTATATTCTGTATCATACTGGTATATAATGATTTTTATACTCCCTGTTCTAAAGAACTGGGAGTACTTTAGAATGGGAAGGAAGAAATGCTCTGTGTGTGTGTGTGTGTGTGTGTGTGTGTGTGTGTGTGTGTGTGTGTGTGTGTGTGTGTGTGTCCGTCCGTGGTCAAAATGTGTTCCACTCGCTCCAGACAAAGCTACTAGGCCGATCTTTCTGAAAATTTGTAGGTATGTTCATTATGGGTCACGGATGATGCCCGATGTTTTAGTTTACCATTATAGCTGTTACTAACGGCTGTAACGGTTGTACTTCTTTATGGAATGTCTCAGAAAGTACTAAGCCGATCTTTATGGAAATTAGCAGGTATGTTCATTATGTGTCACGGATGATGCCCGATGTTTTAGTTTACCCCGTTATAGCCGTTAGTAACAGCTGTAACGGCCTGTAACGGTTTTTCTTCTTTATGGAATATCTCAAACAGTACTTGGCCGGTCTTTCTGAAAATTTGCAGGTATGTTCACTGTGGGTCACAGATGATGCCCGATGTGTTATTTTACCGTTATACTGTTACTAACGGCTGTAACGGCCCGTAACGGTTTTTCTTCTTCATGGAATATCTCAGAACGTACTTGGCCGATCTTTGTGAAAATTAGCAGGTATGCTCATTATGGGTCACGGATGATGCCCGATGTTTTAGTTTACTGTTATAGCCGTTACTAACGGCTGTAACGGCCTTTAACGGTTTTTTTCTTTATGGAATATCTCAGAAAGTATTCGGCCGATCTTTGTGAAAATTAGCAGGTATGTTCACTATGGGTTACGGATGATTCCCGATGTTTTAGTTGACCGTTATAGCCGTTACTAACGGGTGTAAGGGCCTGTAGCTGTTTTTCTTCTTTATGGCATATCACAGAAAGTACGTGGCCGATCTTTGTGAAAATTAGCAGGTATGTTCACTATGGGTTACGGATGATGCCCGATGTTTTAGTTTACCGTTATAGCCGTTACTAACGGCTATAACGGCCCATAACGGTTTTTGTTTTTTATGGAATATCTCAGAAAGCACTTTGTCGATCTTTCTGAAAATTTGTAGGCATGTTCATTATGGGTGACGGACGATACCCGATGTTTTAGTTTACCGTTATAGCCTTTACTAACAGCTATAACTGCCCATAACGGTTTTTCGTCTATATGGAATATCTCA
>CM065728.1:48150184-48152684 GCA_033310375.1 Conus canariensis | reverse complement strand
ATATTTCATTGGCATTTCTTTCATTTTTTATTTATTTTTTTGTTAGCCTATTTCTGATACAACAACACTCCGAGTATCGAGTTTGGACTTTGTTGATTGGGTTTTATTGAAACATATTTTATGTTTTGGTTGTCACAAGTGACTGTTGCTTGGCTTTGAATGATTTTTCATGTACTTCGCAGCATGAAATTCAACATTAGTAGAATACGTTAATCCATTCCTCTATCTAGCTGTCTTTTTGCGCCTCTCTCTCTCTCTCTCTCTCTCTCTCTCTGTCTCTCTCTCTCTGTCTCTCTCTCTCTCTCTCTCTCTCTCTCTCTCTCTCTCACCACACACACACACACACACACACACACACACACACACACACACACACACACATCTATGACATTTCTTTTCTTTCAGTTTGGTTGGATTTAAATGAACATTTCTTTTGTTACACAGTTGTTTAATGAAGTTTCTATGTCTGGTCAGGCCTCTATGGTCACCTAGACTATGAAGCAACATGACTATTCTTTTCTTCTTTTTTTTTCCTTTTCTCTCTGTTTATTTTCAGTATACCAATACCATCATTCAACCGGTACAGCTGGTTAAGCTGTGTATTTACGACCAGAAATACATCAAATGTACTCGTAACCGCTGTACATGAAGTTGCCTCAGCTCTGATTAGCTGTGGTGTTCATTTTTAGTGTTTGTGACCACTGTTCAGTGTATATACACCAGAATGTATTTAGCATTGTTTGTGTTTCTTTTGTTCCCGCTTTCTCTCCTTTTTAAAGTCTGTCATCCATTCATTCAGTCTCCCCTTTCTGTCTTCTTCCCTGTTCTTTTAGTTCCTTTCTTTTTCTTTCCACACTTGATTCGGAATAACACATCTTCTCCACACCAGCAATCCTCATATATGCACAGTATCCCTTACGTTACATGCAGGTGCAGATTGTATTTGTAGTGGTATAACCCCAGCGTTAGACCTGATATTTCCGTGTGAAATTCAGGCTGTCCTCATCAGGAGAGGGAGAATGTGTTGCCGTTGTAGAGTGTCGATTACATATACGTTCACATTACAGAGTTGCCTCTCTCTCTCTCTCTGTCTCTCTGTCTCTGTCTCTGTCTCTCTCTGTCTCTGTCTCTCTCTCTCTGTCTCTCTCTCTCTCTCTCTCTCTCTCTCTCTCTCTCTCTCTCTCTCATCGTAACTAGGATGATCAGTGGTATGTTTCCACTGGCTGAAGCATCTTGATGTCCCGCTTCCATGCTTGCTGTCGCCTTGCTGGTTCCCTTAATCCAATCCCGTTTATTACTGTCGGGTCCTGTTTATTCTTGTTCGGGTCTTTGATCATGGGAAGTGGCAGAATAAGTGGACATCTTTGCTGTCGGACTGGAACATTCGGTTCCACCTGTTTTAGATCCGTTTGCATCTTGTAGATGGATGTTCGCATGATTTTGTTTGTTTGTTTCTGTTTCTGCATCTAGTTTCGTTTATTTGTTTCTATATTCTATATAATGTTATTTCATCATATCTCATTTATCTACATATTGCTATATTAGACATCTAGTCTTCTTGGTTGTGATGTTATTGAGATCAAAAGTGATTGGTCCTAATTTGCTGTACTGGGATGTTCAAATATAATTTCCTGCAGTCTTGTGTGTGTGTGTGTGTGTGTGTGTGTGTGTGTGTGTGTGTGTGTGTGTGTGTGTGTGTGTGTGTGTGTGTGTGTGTGTGTGTGTGTGTGTGTGTGTGTGTGTGTGTGTGTGTGTGTTTGATTGTGTTATTTGCGTGTTGTGACTGTGTTTCTCTCTCTCTCTCTCTCTCTCTCTCTCTCTCTCTCTCCTCTCTCGCTCCCCCCCCCCCCCCCCTCTCTCTTATATTTCCACACACTCATCTTCTCTTTCTCCAAAGACTACATGGTATCTACGATTCGTTACTCTAATTTTCTTGTCTGGTCAATCAAACTCCGTCCTGCCCCCCCCCCCCCTCCGACCTCCGCTTCCGCTGGGTTCAATCCTCCCCCCCCCCCTCCCCAAGGCCAACCTAGTTCCTAACCACCTTAGATTTCTCATTGTTCCAATAGCTAAGGCAGTCAGCAACTTTCTCGAGACTAGTGGAGAGTCTTGTTGTCCAACTTTCATGCTCACTGCTGCATTCCTGGTGTCTTTAATCTAATGACGTTGGTTACTGTCAGATCCAGTTTATTCTTATTTAGGTCTTTGATATGGAAAGTAGCTGAGTAAGGGGACACCTTCGCCAGACCGCCATATTATTTCTTTCCATCTGCTCTTGTTTGTTTGTTTGTTGTAGATGGCTGTAGATATGTATTTGCTGTTGTCTATGGTTTTGTTTTGTGCCTTTTTTGGTTACTACACATTTTTTTCTGGCTTCTGCTGACGGTGTATTCAGAAAATGTGTGGTCCTGTTTTTTTTTTCTTTGTGCTGGATTATTTAAATGTAAATTGTACCAGGTGTGTGTGTGTGTGTGTGTGTGTGTGTGTGTGTGTGTGTGTG
>CM065728.1:48140184-48142684 GCA_033310375.1 Conus canariensis | reverse complement strand
TCTGCTTGCGCCGCTTTGTTCTTCTTTCTCTCTCTCTCTCTCTCCTCTCTCTCTCTCTCTCTCTCTCTCTCTCTCTCTCTCCTCTGTGTTTGTGGGCGTGCATGCAAGTGTGCATGTATGTGTGAATGGATGTGGAGGAAGCAAATAGGGGGAGAGGAGAAGGTTAAGGGAGATGGATGGTGGGTAATATGTTTCGTACATGCACACACACGCACGCACGCACGCACGCACGCACGCGCGCGCGCGCGCGCGCGCACACACACACACACACACACACACACACACACACACACACACACACACACACACACACACACACCAACGTGAACCGTGTGTCTGAATTCAGTCTCAACTGTCAGGATATCTACGTACAGCATGCACAATGAGCTGAGTGAAACGGAGACTGCATTCTTATTGCTCTGCAAAGAACACGCTGAATGGTCGCCTACAAAAGTATTCAAAGTCTGCATTCAGTGGTGTGCATGAAAACTATTGAATATGTGAATGGTGTGCATTCAACAGTTAAGGTTGTCTGCGTACAGAATTGTGAAATGTTAACTTTGAATGGTTTGCATACAACAGTGTTTCTCAATCTTATACACTATCAAGAGCTTCAGTGTATCTGCGCTCTGTACCACCCCTGGGCACAGTCTGAATGCATGGACAGAAGAACCATTCTTCACACTGAGACAAAAACGCACTGTAAACTATCGCTTAGACCTATTCTCTTGGCCCAGAACCACACGACCGAGTTTTTCTCCCAGACTCCCAAAGAACTGAAGCACAACCCATATTCTGCACCAAAAACAAATCCCCATCATTTTGGATTCGTGAGCGATTTTTCCAAACTGACAGACAATTCACCACAGACCCTTCTTGCAATGGAGATTCGCTTTGAATTCGCCTCTTTCTTGACAGAATCCACCAGCTCTCTGGCATTGAAGACCTTTTCTTTGCTGCGCTTTTCTCGAAATGCCATTTGCTACTGATGCCTTTTGCTCAGCTACTTCTGATAAAAAAAATTCCTTTGGCAGCACTGTCTACACTGTTGAACTCACAGCCATGGTCTGTCAATCTGGGTATAAGGACTTCCGTTTCTCTTTGACTCTCTTTCTGCACAAGAAGCCATTACTGGCTGTAATCTCAAAGAACTTCCCAACTGTTTGGAACTTTTACACCTCTCTGAAATGTGATGGTCACACAATATTATTCTGGCCTGGGTTCCCGATCATGTTTGCATTCGAGGCAAAGAGGTAGCCGATCATCTTACCACGAATACCACATGCAAAGAATTGTCAAGACCGTCTATTTGCCACACAGCTCTGAAACCCAAAGTTCACATCTGTGTACAAAGACTTCCTGGTGAGAGGGCCGGGACACGCACAGATTTAAACTTTTTCAGATCCCCCCAAACCTAGAATGGTTTCTGTCATCTGCTTTTGGGGGCCGCAAAAGAACAATATGTCTGTTACCTTTTTACGCATACACGTATCTTTCAAAGGGTGTGGTGACTCCACGGTTTATATCATATATGATGAGCCACTCATTACGACACATTTTTATGAAGGATTTGCATGACCTGAGACAGTAGCACTTAACAAGAGACTGCATTGTAATAACTCATCTTAAAGGTGGGAAGGGACAACTCCATATGTTTCTTGGTTGTTGTGTTTTGCCTTGAGACGAAAGACAGCACAGCACTCTTTCTGCATAAAGATTCAGTCTAACAGAAGACTTCAGTCAAGAAAAGACATTTCGCAACGTTTATTCAATGACAATTACAGTTATACATTTAGTGTATAGTACGAATGGTCTGCATTCAACGTCTGGGTGGTCTGCATTCAACAGTGTGAATGATCTGCATTCAACAATGTAAATGGTCTACAATCAACAGTGTGAAATGTCTGCATTTAACAGTGTACATGGTCTATATTCAACAGTTTGGATGGTCTGCATTCAACAGTCTGGATGATCTGCATTCAACATTTTGGATGTTCTCCATTTAACAATGTGAATGGTCTGCATTCAACAGTGTGTATGGTCTGCATTCACAGTTTGCATGGTTTGCATTCAACAGTTTGCATGGTTTGCATTCAACAGTTTGCATGGTTTGCATTCAACAGTTTGCATGGTTTGCATTCAACAGTTTGCATGGTTTGCATTCAACAGTTCGAATGGTCTGTATTGCAAAGTTTGGATAGTCTGCATTCCAAAGTGTGAATTGTCGGCATTCAACAGTCTGGACGTCTGCATTTAACAGAGTGAACGGTCTGCAGTCAACAGTGTTAATTGTCTGCATCCAACAGGTTGGACGGTCTGCTGTCAACTGTGTGAATGGTCTGCTGTCAACTGTGTGAATGGTCTGCTGTGAACTGTGTGAATGGTCTGCTGTCAACAGTTTCAATGGCTTGCATTCAACAGTCTGGATGGTCTGCATTCAACAGTCTGGATGGTCTGCATTCAACAGTCTGGATGGTCTGCATTCAACTGTCTGGATGGT
>CM065728.1:48132684-48135184 GCA_033310375.1 Conus canariensis | reverse complement strand
CTTCTTCTTCTTCTTCTTCTTCTAGATTAACCTTGCATGCAGCTGTGACACCCAGTAGTTTTAAGCTATTTAGTAAATCTGTCTGTTTTCTTGTTGAACGAACTGAATCAGCCAATGAACCTTAAGTTACGATACTGAAGTTATAAAGTAGCCATTTCAATTAGGTTCTTTAGCAATGCCGTCAGAACGCGCGCGCGCGCGCGCGCGCGTGTGTGTGTGTATCTGTGTATATGTGTGTGTGTGTGTGTGTGTGTGTGTGTGTGTGTGTGTGTGTGTGTGTGTGTGTGAGGAGAGAGAGAGAGAGAGAAGAGAGAGTTAATGCGTCTGGCTTGTATTCCGTAGAATCAAAAGTCGAAATCAACAGTTTTCGGAAATAGGTGGCGTGGTGAAAATATTTCTAGATCGGTATTGGACCCTTTTTTCTTTAGCGTCAGTATCACTTTTCTGTGCGTTAGAATTCAGAAGACTCAAATGTGCTGTATACAACATCTTGTACACCAGGAGAGCTTCTCTCTCTCTCTCTCTCTCTCTCTCTCTCTCTCTCTCTCTCTCTCTCTCTCTCTCTCTCTCTCTCTCCACACACACAACCACCCCACACACACACACACACACACAATTGTTGAAAGCGGACACGGCTTCTTTTAAATGCAATGGGGAACTGGCATGGTCAATACTGGTGCCACAAATCGGTTTAACAAGTCTTGAACCACCTGCGCCGCTGTGGTTTTCACAGTTACTGTGTGTCGGCTGGTCTGTTCCTTGCTGAGTGTGCCTGTGACACTATGGAATGGATGGCTTGTCTGCGTCCTTTTAGTTAGTTGGAACACGCACGTGCGCCACGGCAATGTGAGCCGTTTACTTTATCTGTACGTTTTCTGTTTGAATCTGTGTGGTGTCTAGTTGGTGACCATGTGCAATTTAACTGTCAGTATCCATGTATAATTCCTTGAGGCTAATTCAAAGCCAGATATTTAAATACAAACGAGATGAAAACTTAGCCAAGGGTTGGTATGTTGTAGAAACATGGTAACATCCAGAGCATGTGACCTCCCATGCATTGACTATGGCTGTTTTAAGTGATGCTTTGTTTTTGTTGAGCACAGACTGGAACACATACGCACACAGAATCACGACTCTAACTATTTCTCTCCATCTCCTTTCCCTTCCCCCGCCTTTCCCTCCCCCTCCACTCCCCTGTCTAATACACACACACACACACACCACACACACACACACACACACACACACACACACACACACACACACAACACACACACAACACACACACACACACACACATATATATATATATATATATATGACTGTGTGTATGTGTGTGTTTATATATATATATATATATATATATATATATATATATATGTGTGTGTGTGTGTGTGTGTGTGTGGGCGTGCGTGTGTGTGTGTGTGTGTGTGTGTGTGTGTGTGTATGTGTGTGTGTTTAAATATATATATATATATATATATATATATATATATATATATATATATATAGAAACATACAGAGAGAGGGAGAGAGGAACATCTCACAACCTGTCTACGATCCTACTTCATTGTTGTAAAAGTTCAAGAACACAGCATCCTGTAAGTGACTCTATCCACCTGTCAGTTTTCACTGTAACACTGTGTAGCAGACTAAATGCCTACATCGCAATTGATGTTTGGGTCCAAAAATGCCCATGCGCTGTAACAAAATGTGTGACTTGTATCCCTCAGGCTGGAATCTCAGAAAGCCTGCAGAAAGGGCGAGGGAAGGAAGGAGATGCAGGAGAGGGGTACTTCTCTCTTTGTCGATGCAGATCGTCTTGAGCCTGATTATCTTTTCTTTACACACACACACACACACGATCCATGTGTGCAAAGCCTTAGACCCTGTAATCCGCCATCAGATTTTGAAACTTAAAAGCCTCGGAAACAGAATGTGCATGCTTTCAGACAGGAGACGTAAAGAAAAGACCACGCTCGTTATCCCTTCCACAAATGTTCTCTCCTCTCTCTCTCTGCCCTCCACCCGCCTCCTCAGCCTGCTTCCCCATCCCACCCCCCATCCCCACCCCCCACCCCCCACCCCAACACGCCCTCGCGCGCAAAATAGGTACCTACATTTCTCCACCAAACTATCAACCCACACATAGCAGCAACATGTTGACAGCAGGACTCGACTACAAGATACACAGAAGGCGAAATGGAGCGATCGATACTGCTGCCAAGAATGACAGAGGAGTTGAGAAACAAGTCTGGCAGCTCGTGTACCACCTGCCCCGCTCTTGTTTCCACTGTTCCTGCGTAGGCCAATTTCTTGTATCCGTTGGAGAATGTTTCTCATGGCACCGTCTAGATAGATGGGTTGGCTTCGACTAAGCTAGAAGCTAGATGTACGTGACGTTCCAGTTACATAACCAAGAGTTAAGACTCCAGTTTCAGGGCAATATTAAACCTATAACTCTTTGTTACTGTGTCTCCCTTTTCTTTATTTGACCACG
>CM065728.1:48107684-48115184 GCA_033310375.1 Conus canariensis | reverse complement strand
GAGAGAGGCGCACTCGGACAGAGAGACAAATAGAGGATACACAAACCTTAAGTTGTCATTTGTTTGAGTATGGTCTCCCTGAATTATTGAAATCCCAGTGTTGATGGCCCACAGCGAGGGATTACGCAGGGAGACAGATGAGGGGGCTAAAAAAGAAAACCTGGGCAGGTTGTTTGTCATTAGCTTTAAGCTGACTTATTCAAACGTCATTAGTTCGCAAAGCGAGTCGTGGGGTATTTGTTTGTTTCCTTGAAGAGTAAGCCCACCCATTTAGCATAACTGCAGTCAGAATTTAACAGTTCAGGCTTCAGGCTTCCTAAACTGTAAAAGGTTAGATTGAAAAAAAAATTGTCCGCCATGGAGAAAGCCATTCCGAATCATTTCTCATAGGAATAGAAGAGGGGAAAATGTGCATTGATGACGAAATGAGAGAGAGAGAGAGAGAGAGAGAGAGGAGAGAGAGAGAGAGAGAGAGAGGAGAGAGAGAGAGAGAATTGTAAATGAGAGGGGGAAGGAAATTAAGGGAAGAAAGAAAAATGAGACAATTTACAAATTAGAAACCGACAAAGAGCAAGGGTGGAAGGAACGATAATGTTTCACACACCTTTTGATAAGCTAATTGATTCAAATGTCGCTAGCTGGCAAATTCAAATGACTGATTTTTTTAGGGGGTGAACTCATTTATCAAGCACAAATGTGATTGGAATTTAACAGATTAGGTTCAAAGTTCCTCACCTCTTTGTGAAAGACTGAAAGAGAACATAATCCAAGAAAGGGTTCTTTTTCGGAACATTACTTACAGGAATGAAGCAGGGAGAAAATATGTTTTAAAAGCAAAATGATGATCCGTGTCTTTCTCTCTCTCTCTCTCTCACACACACACACACACACACACACACACACACACACACACGTGCGTGCATGCACGCACGAACGCACATATTGACAAAGATATAGAAAGAGGGGGAGAGAGAGACAGGGGGAGGGGATGGAGATAAAGAGAAAGAGAGAGAGAGAGAGAGAATAACAAAATTAAATTGTAAAAGGACAGAACACAAGATAGTAAGGACGGGTAATTCATGCGATTGATTCTACTCTCAGTCACTAGCAAAGGGAGATAATTGATATGGAAAAAGAGGAGGGGGCGCAGAAGGGGTAAATTAACACATAAAACATGAATCCGTTCAGATTTTAACAGTTTGCGCTCCAACGTTCCTAAAAGTTTGGGAGAAATTTTAGAAATACCTTCTCCCCAGGACAAGACCCACTTTCAAACGATCTCACACAAGTGGCACAGGAAACCTTAGTGTGCAATTAGCAATATGTCAGACTGTCTCTCTCATTGTTGGTGTTCTTGTTGTTGTTTTTCTTAGAAACATTATTATCTACTGCCGTATATTCCTGATGATCTATATTTGTGTGTAAAGAGCCATACATCAGAAGCATTTCTTTTTTTTTTAGCTTGAAAATGTTGTGATCTTCTGCATGTCCACCTCATGTCCTGTCTTTTTATTGCTGAAAAGAACAATGTAAAAGTGAACAAAAAGCGAGAAAGAGGGTGAGAGAACGAGTGGCAGAATTGATAGGAAAGGGGAAAGTAATGCATCCAAATAAACACCAAGTGAAAAGGAAACAAAACAAAGGAAAAACTTGAAGGAAAAGAAATTTAAAAAAAACACGCATACACACCAAATAGAAAAAGAAAAAAAGGAAGAACTAAAGTCAGAAATACAGAAAAAGGAAACACATGCATGAACGGACACGGTACATATGCACATGCATGCACGCACGCACACACGCACTCACACATGCACACAAGCACACATGCGCACATGCACACTAACTCAAACACACACACACACACACACACACACACACACACACACACACACACACCACACACACACATGTACTCCCCAACGCAACACACACACACACACACACACACACACACACACACATACACACACACACACACACGCACGCACGCACGCACGCACGCACGCACGCACGCACACACACACACACACACACACACACACACACACACACACAGGGAGAGAGAGAAAGAGAAAGAGTTCTACATGAAATGAATAAAAGGAAGAAACGAAAGAAAGAAGAAAGAAAAGAAAAAAAGAAACAAAAGAAAGACTGAAAGAAGACAAAGTAGAAAGGGAGAAAAGAAAAGAAAGAAAGTAAGAACAAGATGCGAAGCATATAAACGTTACTGCAGTTTTCCCTAAACCGCTTGTAAATCGGCCAAGTGCTTTGTGAGATAAGAAATAAAGGCAAAATAACGGTTTTAACGGTTATGTAACCGATGTACACTTTTGAAACTGGTATTTTAGGCCCTCACTGGGCTAAAGCCTGTGTACATACCAAATTTCATCCAAATCGGACAATATGTCAAGAATAACGGTTTTTAACGGTCAGATTTTGAAACACTACATGGAAGTGCCATTTGTGTGTGATAATCTTTCTATATACAAAATTTCATTAAAACCCACCAATATATAAAAAAATAACGGCAAAATAACGGTTTAAACGGTTATATAACCGTACTTTTGAAACCGGTATTTTAGTCCTCACTGGGCTAAAGCCTGTGTACATATCAAATTTCATCCAAATCGGACAATATGTCAAGAAGAACGGTTTTTAACGGTCAAATTTAGACACACTATATAGAAGTGCTATTTGTGTGTAATAACCTTTCTATATACCAAATTTCATTAAAAATCCACCTATATATAAGAAATAACGGCAGAATAACGGTTTTTTAACGGTTGTTTAATCCATTTTCAGCATTACATCACTTACATATGGACAGATGCTCCGATTTGTCACAAGATCATCCAAACCGCTTATAAATTGGCCAAGTACTTTCTGAGATATTCCATAAAGAAGAAAAAACGTTACAGCCGTTAGTAACGGCTATAGCGGTAAACTAAAACATCGGGCATCATCCGTGGCCCATAATGAACATACTACAAAATTTCAGAAAGATCGGCCCAGTAGTTTTGTCTGGAGCGAGTGGAACACATTTTGACCACGGACACACACACAGACACACAGACACACGGACACACAGACACACAGACAGCATTTCTTCGTTCCCATTCTAAAGTACTCCCTGTTCTATAAGAACTGGGAGTACAAAAAATAAAGGCAGAAAAAAAACATCAAATGAGTAGAAAGACAAAACACAAGAAGGAAAAGAAGCAAGGATCATTTATGCGACTTTTGGTAAGGCAATTGATTCAAGTGCCAGTCGCTAGGAAAGACAACAACTGGTGTAGGAGAGGAGGGGGAGTGGGATGCAAGTGGTATCGCGGTTGTAAACTCATCCATCTGACATAATTCCTTTAAAAATGTAACAGTTCACGCTCGCACGTTCCTACACTTAGGGGGGAAATAGGAAAAAAGAGCCCCTCAGGACGCGACCCACTTCTGAACCTTTCTCACACAGACGGCCCAAGAATTGCTTTTAAGGTGCTGATAATATGTCAGGTCGTTCTTCCATTTCCGTTTGAAACATCCGACGTCTACTGCACGTTTTCAGGATGGCCTGTGTTTTGTCTGCCAGGGAAAAGAGTCTAAAAGTCACAAGAAAATAAAAGAGAGAGAGAGAGAGAGAGAGAGAGAGAGAGAGAGAGAGAGAGAGAGAGAGAGAGAGGCTGAAAAAAGAAGAAACGTATCCAAATGACAACAATAACAAAAAGAACACACAAAAAATCAAAAATGAGAGGACAGGAAAAGAAAAAAAGGAAAAAGGAAAGAAAGAAGACAGTAGGAAATGAGGAAGAGATGAAGAATGAAAGAAGGGGAAAACATAGAAGGGAAAGTATAGAAAAAACGGAAGGACAGAATACAAAAATGAGAAATAGAAAAAAAAAGAAAGGAAGTGAAGAAGAAATAAAAGAAGGAATAAACAAAGAAAGAAAGAACTAAGGAAAGCAGCAAGTAAGTACAAACATAGAGGATGGAAATGATTGAAATAAAAGAAGGAACGAATAAAGGTGTGGGGAAAAATGAAGGTAGAGAGAAAGAAGGACCAGAATTAAAGAAAAGCAAAGCAGGACAAGAGAAGAAAGAAACTGAGGACAGAGAGGGAACGAGGGAGAGATAGACAGACGGACAGACAAGAGGTGGACAAACAAACGGACAAGACAAGGAACCATTTTTATGGCGTCCTTCGCGTGAGTCTGCTTTGGTCAAATCCTTTAAATGTCAACCGTGATAACTCACAGAAAGAACAATGCTAAGTGGAGACAGAAAGGAGTAAAAAGTCTGATTGGGTTTCAATAACTCAGGGGATCACCTAAATCGACTTATGCACAAGCATGCACACACACGCATGCACACACACACACATGCAAACACACACACACACACACACACACACACACACACACACACACACACACACACACACACACACACACATACACACACACAATACATACACACTTACTCGTATGCAACCTATGGAAAACTGCAGGAATTCAAAGAGACATGCGAGCACGCATACAAGAGAGAGAGAGAGAGAGAGAGAGAGAGAGAGAGAGAGAGAGAGAGAGAGAGAGAGAGGATACACAGACATACAAACAGACTGACAGACAGGCAGAAGAAGTGGCAGGCAAAGAGAAATACGAATAACTGCATTATAAAGTTTGAGACAATCACTGTCACGACGATACTGCATCAAGTGGATTAGTACAATATCAAAAGATCAAGAGAGAGAGAGAGAGAGAGGGTTTTATTTACACAACTATTACGCGTAAAACGAAATCTGAATTCAGCAGTTGACACTTGAACACATCTTGAACTTTTAGTGGACTAGGAAGAAGCAAACAAACAAACAAATATACACCAAACAGTCCCTTGGATAGAAAGTCATATCGGAGCATTTTAGATAGGAATGGCATAGGACAGGAAAGTTTGGGTGGGAAGGGGAGGGGAAGAAGGGAGGGTGTGAGGAGTAGGTCATTTCTGGTTAAAAAAAATGTTTGAAAAAAAATCTTCCATTAGCTGTCTGCTTTAATGATGGCTTGTTTTGATTTCCAAAATAAACATTCCATTAAATAACACACAAGGTTAAAAACGTGGTGGGGGAGGGGTTGGGGCGGGGGAGGGGTATGGAATCGGAAAAGAAAAGAGGTGAACTGAGAAAAAGGAATGACGCTGAAAGAGAGAAGAAGTTGCTGGTTGTGTAGGTCTTTCTTATTTTGAACAAACTTCAAGATTGGAAAATGTCGAAGAAAGACATGAAGGGAATCAACAAAAGGAGAAAGAGGGTCGATTATTTCTGCAATGACTTTTGATCATGTAAATACAAGGCAGAATTGGCCCATGAGCACGTTTAAGGTCATGCATGGATGCATAATCTCTAAAACCTTTTTCCAGTTCTTTTCATACCTTCGTATGCTTGTGCATCCACACACACACACACACACACGCGTACACACACACACACACACACACACACACCACTATATATATATATATATATATATATATATATTATTATATATGTATATATATATATATATATAGTTAGGCAGAATGATCTACCACTGCAGATATGAATGTTTATCTCCCCCTATTTCATCAATCTAAGACATAAAAGCAAGCTTTGTTTATAATTGAATATTTCTTGCAGTCATTGCAACACCAAGCTGCTCTGTAAGTTGCTGGAATGGTGCTCGGTATTTATCCTTGGAATTTATTAGTTTATTGTACTTTAGTCCCTTGCGGATTCATTCCAAGAACTGGCCCTCAGCACTTGTGTCTTAAGAGGTTATCTTTTTATATTTTTTACTTTTCACAAGAAAATGTAGCTTGTTTTGCTCTTTCATGATTTTCTTTTGCTTCTTAGGTGGCACCTTTGGTTGGTTTTTTGAAAACTCAACAAACATACTACGGTATTGCACACCAGCCTTTTCTAGTATAGCATTCTTCTTAAAACCGAAAAGGCAGAGGAGTCAAAGTACCATTTTCCGCGGTCACTGAGAAGAAACAATCAGGTTTCGAAATATTGGTATCTGACCAGGAGTTATATGTTGTGAGTTTCCTCCCCCTTGGAGACTATAAGCTTGCTGAAGGCTCTTTTTGAGAAGCATTAATTTTATATTTCCCCGTTCACCCACTCAAGCACACACCGTTAGTTAGGCAGAATGATCTACCACTGCAGATATGAATGCTTAACTCCCCCTATTTCTTCACTCTAAGACATAAGAGTAAGCTTTGTTTATAATTGAATATTTCTTGCAGTCATTGCAACACCAAACTGCTCTGTAAGTTGCTGGAATGGTGCTCGGTACTTATCCTTGGAATTTATTAGTTTATTATATATATATATTTATGTGTGTGTACACAAGCCAGACACACACATGCACGTACGGGCAGACGCATGCATGCACACACACAACACACACATATGCTCGAGCATGCACACACACACACACACACACTCACACACACACAACACAATATATGGGAGAGGGAGGGAGGGAATGATAGAGAGGGAGAAAGAGAGAGGGGGGAGGGAGACTTGAACATGAGTAAAAGAAAGAAAGAGATAAGAAATAAAAATAAGAACGAAAGGATGAAAGAAAAAAAAAGAAATTTAGAAAGAAGACCAAATGCCTAGAAAGACAAAATACAAGGAGGGAAGGAAGGATCGTTCATGCAGCAGCGTTTGATAAGCTGATTGATTCAAGTGTCAGTCACTTATAAAGACAAATAATTGATCTAGGAGGGGGTGGGTGAGTGGGGGCCAGGTGGTACCGCGGCTGTAGACTCGTCCTTCTGACCGTAATTGCTTTGAAACTTCAACGGTTCACACTAGCACGTTCCTACACTTTGGGGGAGGGGGGGGGGGGATAGAAATAAGAGCCCCTCAGGACGAGACCCACATCTGAACCTTTCTTACACAGACGGCGCAATCAGTTGCTTGCACGGTGCTGATACGGTGCTGACAATATGTCAGGTCGTCCTTCCATTTCCGTTTGAAACATCCGTCTACTGCATGCTTCGTGATGGCCCATGTTTTGACTGCCAGGGAGAAGATCCTGAAAGTCGCAATAAAAAAGGGGAGAGAGAGAGAGACGCTTTAGACATATTATTATTGTCATTGACCTATACAGTCTTTGTGTCGATGGGGAACAAGATCATATTTGCAGCGCCAGGAGAGAGAGAGAAGAGAGAGAGAGAGAGGAAGGAAGGAAGAAGGAAGGAAGGCTAAAAAAAGGAACACATCCAAATGACACCAGCAACAACAACAAAACAAAATGCAAAAACGAGAGAGAACAAAAGGAAAAGAAAAAAGACCTGTGGGAAATGAGGAAGGGACGAAGAACCAAAGTAGGGAAAAAAAGCATAGAAGGGAAAAGAAATAAAAAAAAGGACAGAATACAGAAATGAAGAAATAGAAAAAAAAAGAAAGAACGTGAGAAAGAAATAAAAGAAGGACTAAACAAAGAAAGGAAGAACTAAGGAACG
>CM065728.1:48100184-48105184 GCA_033310375.1 Conus canariensis | reverse complement strand
TCAGCATGTGCCTCCTTCTCTCTCTCTCTCTCTCTCTCTCTCTCTCTCTCTCTCTCTCTCTCTCTCTCTCTCTCTCTCTCTCTCTCTCTCTCAGTGTGTTCACTCAATTACCTATCAATCGGACTTTCTGTGTTTACATATGATTTAGTTTAGTTTAGCTAAAGATCAAACCATTCAAGGCGTTCTATTTTGAACAGATCGTCTATTTTCTTACAAAATATTCAAAAGAAATAAAACGGTGCTTAATTGAGCGGAAACTAAACGCTCGGTTTTCCTGAGCAGAATCTGGGAATGATAGCGTGCGCGCGCGCGCGCGCGTGTATGTATGTGTGTGTGTGTGTGTGCGCGCGCGCGCGTGCGCGCGCCCGCGCGCGTGTATTCAAATTCCCGCACGTTACAGGGTAGTCTCAGTAGCGCGTATGTTCGTAATTGTGTTCGTGTGGAGGTGTATCTCTCGCACGCGCACACCCATGTGTGTGTGTGTGTGTTGTGTGTGTGTGTGTGTGTGTGTGTGTGTGTGTGTGTGTGTGTGTGTGTGTGTGTGTGTGTGTTGTGCGCTCGCGCGCTGTTGTGTGTGTGTTTGCGTAGGTGTGTTGTGCGCGCGCGCGCGCGCGGCGCGCGCGCGGTGTGTGTGTGTGTGTGTGTGTGTGTGTATGTATGTGTGTGAGTACGCGCGGCAATGTGTTCGAATTCCCTTAGGAGGATGCACTTTACAGGAAAGTTTCAGTAGCGCGTATGTTCTCGCTCTGTGTGTGTGTGTGTGTGTGTGTGTGTGTGTGTGTGTGTGTGTGTGTGTGTGTGTGTGTGTGTGTGTTAGAACTTGTGCATGCGTGCGGATGTGTGTTCGGAACGCACGTGCGTGTGTGTGAGTCTGTGTGCGTGTTATTACGCGCAAGAGCGCGTACTTGTGATCGTTTCTGTTTCTGCACACGTAAAAGTTAGAGAAAATCACTCGGTTTGTATACATTGATAATACACTTTTACACACACACACACACACACACACACACACACACACACACACACACACAATAAACACACACACACACACACACACACACACACACAACACACACACACACACACACACACACACACACACACACACACACACACACACACGCACGCACGCGCGCGCAGCAAGAGCACATAAATTCAAAGTGAATTTGCCTGACTCCTCGTTTGCGTGACTGCATTGGCAACCATATTGAAACGTCGCCGATGATAAATAACAAAACGCAATTTTGTTTCTTCTCCTATTTCTGTCTTTCTTTCTTTTGTCTATGCTGCTCGTTGACGAGTGGATAAAAAGCATAAAGCTCGCATGCTCCTTAAACAAACTGTCATGAAACCAAAAACTCCCGAAACGGGAAAGGCCTGGTTCCCAAGTGTTCGGGCGAAAATGCCCCCAAAGTGTAGACAATCTAGAGCTCAAAGCCCATCACGTCACGCTACGAAGTGTGGAAGTTTGGGGCTGGAAAACTTCATCCGAGGTCTCTTGAGCTCTTACCAAACTGGTTGACTACTTATTTTTTTCTTCAGCACTGTCTATTCTGACCAACAAGACAGACCTAACTTGTGGAGTCGTACAGAGGGAGAGAGAGAGAGAGAAGAGAGAGAGAGAGAGAGAGAGAGAGAGAGAGAGAGAAGAGACGGACGGACGGACGGACGGACGGACAGACAGACAGACAGACAGACAGACAGACAGACAGACAGACACAGACAGACAGACAGACAGACAGACAAGCTGTGTCGCCAGACTACCAAAAGGCACTTATGACAGTGCAAAAGCCACGCGTTTCGAACTTTACGTCTGCTAATGACAAGGCAAAGGACCGTGATGAACAAGTAAGAGAACAGAACCCAACAGTTGCGTACACTGTTAATGGCTGCAAATCCCTGTTTCGTTCGACAGGGAATGTCGACGTGTGTTCATGTAAGCTATCAGAAAGAAATCATCCTTTTCTGCTTGTTTCCAGTGTGCAAATGAAAGTAAACGAATCAATAAGGAAACAAGTTTATAAATCGAAAAAAACATAGGCCATGCATGCACGCACGCATCTGCTTTTTTGGTGTCAGCGTTGACAGCTCGCATATATAGCGGATTCATTTCATGGACTGTTTTTGTTGTCGTTGTCGTTGTTTATGTGTTTATTTTGTGTTTTATTTACTCGATTGGTTTTTATTTTACTCCCGGTTTTTTTTCTGAATTTGTTTTCTTTTTTCTTCCCTCTGAAATGTGCTCCGAATGACGTTGAGCTCAGCTGAACTCCCAAGAATGGGAGACGTGCAAGAATCACGAGAGCAGATGCACACGCATTTGCGATGTCTGACAGAGAAAAAGGTCATATGTTGACCTCCACGCCACCCCTTCGCCTCTCTCTCTCTCTCTCTCTCTCTCTCTCTCTCTCTCTCCTCTCTCTCTCTCTCTCTCTCTCTCTCTCTCCTCTCCCTCCCTCCTCTCTCTCTTCTCTCGTCCGCAGCTGCTGTCTTACCTTAAATGAGAACAAACTGAAGTGCAATTTTTGCAACTAACTTTCACGTTTTAGTAAAAGGTGGCAGACATTTTTGAATACATGCCCATTCGTGATTTATTCATTTTTTTGCTGTGTCTTTCTGTGTTACTCTGTATGTTCATTTCCTTTACCTGGTTTCTTCAGAACTAAATGAATGTGTATAAATGTTAGGATGAAGCAACAGTTTTCGTATGCTATTTGTAATTCATTTTTTTCCGATATAATGACATAGTTTCCAGTATATGGCAACTTCATTACGTAGAAACAATGCATTATCTGTGTATAAATATTTATTTTGATATTTGCGCGCGCATGTGTGTGTGTGTGTGTGTGTGTGTGTGTGTGTGTGTGTGTGTGTGTGTGTGTGTGTGTGTGTGTGTGTGTGATGAGCTTGTACGGGTCAGCAAGGGTCTACCTATTAATTCAATTCTATACATGTTGTTTATAGCCGAGCCAATAAAAAAATGATAATATCCGAAGAATAGATTGGTAGGTGAGGGAGAGATGTACTGTTGGTACACTTTCACCGCGCGTGTCTACCGCCTTTCGTTGTAGATTTTACACTACAAAATGAATAGAGCGACCCAAAATTGAGATGATAGTGTAGCATGGTCTGTTGTTGCAATGCATATTTTTATGTATCAATCTGATGCCTGGAAATTTAGAAAAGATGTTTAATAGATAAAAACAAGCATTACTTTTCTGAAAAAAAAAAAAACTTAAAAAGAGGTTGCGACACATAGGTATATTCTTGGGGGGGGGGGGGGTCGGATCTATACGGAACTTGAAGAGTTTCTACCATCTGTGACTAGTGGCTGGGGCTGTCTTGTGTCGATCGGACCCAGACCAGTCTTTTTTTCAGGGATGAGGGAGCCAAGTGGAGCATGCCATATGGCGAGCCTCTTGCCATGAATGAACTGCATGAGAAGTGTTAGGATTTGCGTCCAGTTCAGTATGCGCCCTTTACAGCCGACTCCACGCTGGCCTTTTTTTCAGGGATGTTCCATCTTCTCTTAAGTTTGTGTCTGTTTGAGACAGAAGAAGTCAAAGGGAAGAAGGCTGGGATTGAACTACTACTACTGCTACTGCTACTAGTAGTAGTAGTAGCAGTAGTAATAGTGGTAAGGATGGGTATTAACGATTTCCGCTTGCCGTCACCCCACTATGAAACCGAATTAACTAACTTGGCAGCTAGGAAACTAAATATTGAATGACTGATTTGATGAAATACTTGCTGAACAATGTGATTTCTAGATATCAGACTGAAGGGGAATTCGCGTAATACATTGATCTGTGAAAACTCAGCTAACTGAAAATAATGTCTAGTAAACATGATGATTTTATGATGTTTTTGAAAGTAACTCCTCGTTTGGTTAGATGGGACGGCTTGCATTTTGCTAACTTTCCCGTTCAAGCACCACCACCCACCACCACCCCCCCCACCACCACCACCACCACCCCACCCCCCCGATCCATCCCTCGCCATCCCATCCTGCCCCCTCTTGTCGCAGCTCCTTAGCATTTACTTTGTGGGGATCCCATAGTCAGATGGAGAGTTTGGTTGGAAAAATTAGCCGTCGTGTGTCGGAATCACTCTCAGGGTCGGATTTTTCGGTTGGAACTCTTGTCTCTTGAAATGGGTGCCCAACTCACTTCAGGGAGGGTTAAAGCGGCGTAAGGTGAGTTGTGGACGCCGGTTTCCGTTAATACCGTGCTTGTGGCGTGGCCGTTCTCTGTCAGTCAAACTGTCCCTGCGGCAGTTAGACGGTGGGGCTTTTAACCCCTTTTTAACTTTGCGAGAGAAAAGAAAAGAAGAAGAATAGCAAGGCAAACAGAAACACTGGCCTGACTGTTGGTTCATAAGAGAGAGAGAGAGAGAGAGAGAGAGAGAGAGAGAGAGAGAGAGAGAGAGAGAGAGAGAGAGAGAGAGGGCAGGTCGGCATTATCAGCGAGGTTATGACGACTGTCGTTGGACGGATGTGGTAGTGCCCTCCAGAGGAAGTCACTCAATAACGCTGATGCTGGCTCCGTGATAAAGCACTCGCTGTCATCATCAGGGCGTTTAGAAGGTGGTGTCCTGCGTATGTTAGATCAGAACAGTTGCTATTGAACACCAACAAAATGACTCGGCAGCAGCGCAGTGTCTCCTCTGGTGGGATGCCGCAAGACGTTTTCACACAGACTTCTTGCTACGGATTGCCGGTGCCGGGGCTGCGACGGGACACGCTAGGGTGTGGCTGTGGATGGGGAGCTGGAATAAGTAGCGCTGGATTAAGGCCACTTAAATGGCACGCAAAACCAGCCGTCTTGATGCGGTGGTCAGCATCCCGGATTCCGGGCAAGGAGATCGTGGGTTCAGTTCTCATCAGAGGTATTTAGGGGTGTGGTTTTGGTTTTTTTTTTTTTTTTTTACACTTATGGGCTCCTGCCAAGAGAAGAGTTTTACTATTGATTCAACTGGGAACATGGATCCATACGGTGGAG
>CM065728.1:48090184-48092684 GCA_033310375.1 Conus canariensis | reverse complement strand
TGATATTTAGAAAAGGATTATGGTGGGGGTGTGACGATAATCCTGACACCACAAACACCCCCTACCCCCCCCCCCCCTTCCTTTTTTTTTCTTAAATGCAAGAGCCATCCTTTTCGCTGCATCCTCTCTTTCCAAACCAATGGACCGAACAGAAATATCCACCTCTCGCCCACAACACGCACTGTGTTGTTATTGTGCCACTGTGCATATGCTGACTTGTCGACAAGAGAGAAAACAAAATTACCGAGTCATTGAAATGCAACAGGTAGTGCCCACACAACTGTCCATGGTAAGAAGTTAGAAACTCTTCAAGTACTTGCCTGCCTGGGTCCATCATTAGCAGTGAGGAATCCAAACCATTAGATCCTCTCAATGGCAGCAGAGACAGTTAAACTACTGTCCAGTTTAAAGCTATGTGGAATTACAGGGACATCTCCATGGAACAGAAGATCAGGCACCTGCCTGCACTGGTGTATTCAGTCTTCCTGTTTGCACGTGAAACGCGGAGCCTCACAGCGAATCTGGAAAGAAGAATCCAAGCCATGGAAATTAGATGTTGCTGCATCACATATACTGATCACATTACCATTCACCATGTGCGTCAAACCACCAAGTGGCACTTAGAACCATATGAAAACCTGCTTGATACTTGACATGTTGGGTGTTGGAGGTCTTTTTCCAAGGCCTCTTCACCACTCCTGTTCAAAACGAGTCTTGCGTGCGTGGCATGGCAAAAGCAGTCTAGTGATAAACAGCTGGGTCGAATTTGCTTGCAGACTTTCCCAATGGGCATCCAGTCTTCTTTTGAAAGCACTAATGCTCGGGGCCGTCACCACAGTATCTGGAAGACTGTTCCATGTGGACACCACTCTCTTGCGAAGAAGCTGGAACGCATGTTCAGTCTGCAAGTCTTTTCTCTAGTTTTAGAGAGTTCCCTCTAGTGTCTCTACCTTGGGAGCTGGAGTGTGGTCTGTCTGTGTCATATAAGCCCTGTACAGAACTTAAGTGTCCAATCATGTCGCCTCTGTGTCTGCGGTGTTCCAGGCTTGGCAGTTCTAAGTGCTGCTAGGCGCTCTGGATATGAGGTTTTTTCTTTCAGGGGGCCAGTGAGACATCACTCAAGAAAGAAAACTATGTTGGTGTGGCCTTGTAACAAGATCCAGTGGTATATCTAACACAACCCTTCAAGGAACTGTTTAAGGTGGAAGACAGAGGAGAAGACATGAAGAAAGGACTGGCAACATTGCAGAACTGGCAGGGGAAACATATACAGATACCTTGGCCTTGGCACCTAACCAACAGAACTGGCAGGGAACATATTCACAGATACCCTGTCCTTGGCACCTAACCAACAGAACTGACAGGGAACATATTCACAGATACCCTGTCCTTGGCACCTAACCAACAGAACTGGAGGAACCTGATGAATGTTCGTCAGTGTGGTACCCTAATGTCCTTGGCACCTAACCAACAGAACTGGAGGAACCTGATGAACTAGTCGTCAGTGTGGTACCCTAATGTCCTTGGCACCTAACCAACAGAACTGGAGGAACCTGATGAACTGTTCGTCAGTGTGGTACCCTAATGTCCTTGGCACCTAACCAACAGAACTGGAGGAACCTGATGAACTGTTCGTCAGTGTGGTACCCTAATGTCCTTGGCACCTAACCAACAGAACTGGAGGAACCTGATGAACTGTTCGTCAGTGTGGTACCCTAATGTCCTTGGCACCTAACCAACAGAACTGGAGGAACCTGATGAACTGTTCGTCAGTGTGGTACCCTAAGGATCCCCCGCCATCACCCCCACGGTGTTAGGGCAGAAGAAAAAAAAAACAATACCAAAGAAGAAGGGCACTGGAAAAACAACACAGTCCCATTAAGTATGAATCTTACTTCGCATTGGTTTTCTGAACATGTAACGGATTGGCTTAACCTCTCATCGGTCGGCTGAACGTCTTACTGATTGGCTGGTGTTCTCGCCATTTGGCTGAACTTCTCACTGTCAGTCTGAGCCTCTTACTGATTGGCTGGTGTTCTCGCCATTTGGCTGAACTTCTCACTGTCAGTCTGAGCCTCTTACTGATTGGCTGAGGTTATCACAGAATGATTGGCTGGTGTTCTCGCTATTTGGCTGAGCTTCTCGTTGTCAGTCTGAGCCTCTAGCGCATTGACTGAACTCATCTCAGAATGATTGGCAGGTGTTCTCGATCTTTGGCTGGGTTTCTCGCTATCAGTCTGAAGCTCTAGCTCATTGGCTGAACTTACGACAGACAGTCTTTTTACTGATGGGCTGAACTTACAGATCGGACGAAGTTGTTACTGGCTGGCTGAATTTTTCCCTAGCTGGTTTCACGTGCCTGTCATTCAGAACAGCTTGCACACAGATTATTCCTGACTGAAAGCAAAGGGAACTGACTTCTGTTTTTTGTAACATAAATTGTTATGAATTAGAAAGAAAAACACTAGGCAGTCTAAACCAACGATAAAGTAGAGGAGAC
>CM065728.1:48085184-48087684 GCA_033310375.1 Conus canariensis | reverse complement strand
ACTTACGGTATTCATTCAAATTAAACACCTGCAGACGTGAAGCACATAGCATTCCAAAAAGGAATCCGTTAGTGTGTTTTATTCTTCATGAAGTTTTCTTGTTCCTTTCCTTTGTTTCGTTTCGTTTCCCCTTTATGGGAAATGTCCTTGTTTGTTCTGTCTTCCTCGTGTTTTTCGTATTTCCCATTTAAGGGAAAAGCTTTGTTCTGTTTACATATTGTTTTCGTGTGTCCTTTGAAAGGGAACTTTCCTTGCTTTTTTTTTCTGTGTACCTCGTGCCTCCATATGACTATCGTTAATGTTTTCTTTTGTTGTTGTTGTTGTTCAGCGTACCTTCTGTCTCCACGTGACTTTCTGTAAAGGAAACCCTTTTGTTTCTTCTGGACATGTCGTGTCTCTATGTGACTTTCCTTTAAAGTAAAATCATGTTGTTGTTGTTCTTCTCTTTCTGATGTGTTTACCTGTCTTCCTTTTTATAGGAGATGTTCTATTCTGTTCCTTGGGCTTGGTGCCTCCACGTTTTTCCTTTTGGAAGGGAGAATTGTTTCGTATTTTCGTTTTCCACGTCCTCTGGTTTTTTAATTGTATTCAGTTATTTGCTTTGTATTTAATGTATTTGTGCATATTCTCGCCCGTTACTCATTTAGATATTTTCATTCTGCACCTTCAAACCCCACCCCACCCCTCTTCTCCTCTCCCGCCTTTTTAGTTCATATTTTTGTTTGTTTTCTTTCGTTCTTTCTTTCTGTCTGTCTGTCTGTCTTTCTTTCTTTTTTTGCAGTATAGGTGTTTTGTCAAAGAGTGGATCGCTTGATTTTGTTTTGCTTATACATATTTCTGTCAAGAAAGAGTGATCTCTTTGGAAAAAGTTTCAAACTGCATTAGTTCGTTAGATAAATATATAGATAGACAGACAGATAGACAGACAGACAGACATACAGACAGATAGACACACAGATAGATAGGTTGGTGAGTAGATATATATGTAGGTAGTTAATAAGGTAGGTAGGTGAGTGGATAGGAGGGCAGAGAGAGAGGGAGAGAGACAGAGAAACGGAGAGAGATAGAGAGAGGGAGGGAGAGAGAGAGGGAGGGAGAGACAGACAGACAGACAGACAGACAGATAGATAGATTGATTGATTGATTGATGGATAGATAGAAAGAAAGAAAGATAGATAGATAGATAGATAGATAGATAGATAGATAGACAGCTGTAACTTTGTTGACAATAATGCGTTTTAGAAAAAGGGTCAACAGGAGCCAGTAAATGCAAATTGCTAATTATTCAATACATGTTTCTTTACTAATTCACCTGTCTATTTTTGTTTATTCATTTGGCTAGTCAGTTAGTTATTTCGTTACTTAGTCATTCAGTTTCTGAAGGACTTGTTTTAAAGCTATTTTACTGGTTTGACTGTTTATTTAAGGCTTTTACCATATTCTTGCTTTTCCCTTTACCTTCAAAAAGGAACCTTCCGGTAACATGGATATTTCCTTTGTTTGTTGAATATCGTATCAAGAAATATGTATTCTCAAATCACCCAGTGCCTCTTTCTCCCAGGGGATGAAAGAAAGGGGTGGAGGACAGAGAAAGGGGAGAGAGAGAGAAAAGGGGAGGGGGGGGGGAGAAAATGATTAAATGTCTGTGTGGTGGAAAAGAGATTTTTTTCATCCAATTGGCGATAACTAGCAGGAGGCCTTTAGGAATAAGGTATGGTTTTATGCTTTGTAATGAACGAAAAGATAAACCAATAAACAAAATAGCGGGGATGGCATCCTGCTTGGGAAATTGTTACCGTCGACACGGCACCTGATGCTGCTGTTGATGCTGCCACTGTGGCTTCTTCTGCTTATGATGATGACGATGGTGGAGATGTTGATGACGATTATTACAGCAATCATCGTTGTTTTGGACGAGAAAAAAAAATAACAAACTGAAAACCAAAACAAAACAAAGCAAAATAAATGAATAAATACACAATACAACCCAAACGAAAATCCCGAAAAGTGTGAATCAGCTTGCGATGACTAAATCATGGATACGAGTGTGTGTGTGTGTGTGTGTGTGTGTGTGTGTGTGTGTGTGTGTGTGTGTGTGTGTGTGTGTGTGTGTGTTTCTCACTCAAAACACTGACGGCTCTCAACGATTGTTACACGGGATGGCTAAGGCTTATCCTATGCTTCACACACACACACACACACACACACACACACACACACACACACACACACACACACACACACACACACATATATATATATATATATATGTATATATATATTATATATGGATAGATAGAGAGAGAAAGAGAGAGAGAGGGAGGGAGATATAGATAAATAGATATATATATATAAGATTATATATATATATATATATATATATATATATGTGTGTGTGTGTGTGTGGGTATGTGTGTGTTGTGTGTGTGTGTGTGTGTGTGTGTGTGTGTGTGTGTGTGTGTGTGTGTGTGTGTGTGTGTGTGTAACACTTCATTTTCGT
>CM065728.1:48077684-48080184 GCA_033310375.1 Conus canariensis | reverse complement strand
AGCGTATGCTACAGGATTAAAACGAATGCAAGGTAGGCCAAACTCGATGATCACCTCAACGTTGTCCAAATTACCCAGGCTGTATGTGACATATCAGTGCTGACAGTAGCTAAGAACATGGATCCATACGCATATATAAGCAAATCAATTCAAAAGAAAACAATTCCTTTGTCATTTCTTAAAGTTATGACTCGACAAAATTAGAAAGGGGGTGGGGGTAGGTGAAGAGGGAGGGGGAAAGGTGTGGAAGGGTAAATACTGAATCATTCATTGACAATACACGGGAGCCATCTAAGTGTGTCTTGACAGCGGAACCATTTATCACACTTGCCTGAAGTCGACCTTCATCTTCTGAAGGAAATTCGTCTGTAGACGCGAACGGGTTGTTCATCCGTGGTCTCTAGGAGACTGATGCCACTAATATTTCTGTGGTATACTCATAGAAGGGTCCATGGTCAAACGATTAGACTGTTTGCCTGCCGGGGAGCTGACGGTGGTTAGTTCCAACCACTTGTGGGAGGGATCTTTCTTTTTGCGGCTTGAAAACCCTCTCTGTCCACCCAGCGGTAGGAGGGCAATTATGTCCAGTTTAGGCAAGATGGAAGGCGGCTGAAGGAGAGGAATAGGCTCCGTTTTCAATCATGCCATGCCCTAGTGTAGATGAATCTCTCACAGTTTACTGCCTCTGCGGCTAATAAGCGATAGGGAAATTAATCTTTTTTTTACCTTTTTTGTATTGTCACTGCCTTCGGGAGGTAACCGCAATCCAACGGTCTCCCAAGCCAGCAAGTGAAGAGAGGGATGGGAACAGGAGAATAATTACCATTCATGAATAAGAAGCTAAAAAGTTCAAATGTAGATTGATATAAGACGCAACATTAATCCGGGATGTTTAAGGTACCAAAAGGTATGCGAAGGAGACCAAAGTGTCCTAGCAGTCTGAGTGGTCCGCTCTTCGGCGTAGTAATCCAAACATTATCAGTTATATTAACATTGATAACGCCGCAGAGTGATTTACTGAAAAAGACGCTTTCCAAAAATTCGTGTCCGTTGTATCTACTACTCTCTCTCTCTCTCTCTCTCTCTCTCTCTCTCTCTCTCTCTCTCTCTCTCTCTCTCTCTCTCCGTCAATCCACTTTCCACCTGCACCCCCTTTCCTTCTTCTCTCTGTCTTTATCTCTCTGTCTGTCTGTCTGTCTGTCTGTCTGTTCATTATCAAAGTAGAAATAGTTTATGGCTCGGCCCGAAGATCTCCGCTCTCTCTCTCGCTCCCTCCCTCTCTCTCTCTCTCTCTCTCTCTCTCTCTCTCTCTCTCTCTCTCTCTCTCCCCCCCTCTCTCTCTCTCTCATTTTTACTGAAACTGTATTCTCGGGGGAAAAGTAAGTAAACAAACAATAAACTCCGAAAATCAATAATTCAACGAACAAAGATCAAAACAAAATTTGAATCATTATAATCTCTTGCCCCCGCATTGTTTCTTTCTATTGTTTTTATATATGTATAATTATTGTCAGAGTCCCATTACTCCAATGTTCTTAGTATTTGCCAGTTTTTTTATTTCCTTTGTGTTTTGCTGTGTAAGAGCGTGAAATCTTGACGACAGTTCTTAGAGCTAATTTCAGTTCTACTTTTTCTTCTGTCCCGCCTCCCTCTTTACCCCACCGTCGGTCCCTTTTCCACCTGCCCCCCCCCCCCCTATTTCCCCCACCCCCTTACGCCCTTCGGACGTCTTTCTCTTCTTCTTCTTCTTCTTCTTCTCTGTCTTTGTCTGTCTGTCTGTCTGTCTGTCTGTCTGTCTGTCTCTCTCTCTCTCTCTCTCTCTCTCTCTCTCTCTCTCTCTCTCTCTCTCCTCTCTCCCGACCCCCATCAACCATCCTTCATATTTCATTACGCCGATGAACACGTGGTAAACCTCCGAGGATTTGTGAGGATGGACATCGGAGGAAGGTTAACCCAGTCACTGCGAACCACGGAGGGACTGGTTCAATCAGCGGCGGTTCAATCATCAGCGTTGCAATCCTCTTTGCTACCCTATGTCTAATGAATACACTATCAATCAAGAGGAAGCACTCCCGTAATTGCTTCTGATAACATGAAAAACAGACAAACAAAAACAAAAACAAATTAACAACAAGAAAAGAACAAGAACAACAAGAACAAGAACCTCAACAAGAAGAAGAAGAAGAAGAGAAGAAAAGAAAAAGAAGAAGAAGAACAACAACAACTACTATTACTACTGCTACTACTACTACTACTACTACTACTACTACTACTACTACTACTACTACTACTACTACTGACATTAGCTTAATACGAGGTGGGTTAATACTATTACTGATAGTGCACGATTTCGTACATTCCTAAGGTGGACTTTTTTTTTTACAAAGTATCTCGCTTGACAGCATTTTAAACATTACAAACAGACATAGACAGACATGGGTAAATAGGCATAGACACACATGTGTGTGTGTGTGTGGTGTGTGTGTGTGTGTGTGTGTGT
>CM065728.1:48065184-48072684 GCA_033310375.1 Conus canariensis | reverse complement strand
CCAATTCATCAACGTTACCATCAGCAACAGGAAAATACTCAGTTTGAAGTTCCTGAGAATTAGGACCAGAAGGAATAAGCTCATCATTAAAGACTTGTTTGAAATGCTGAAACCATTCTTCATTGGATATTGTGTTTGGTACATGAGAACTACTTTTTAAAGACCTTACAGTGCTCCAAAACCGCTTAGAATCTTTGGCGTTTTCGTTAAGTGTATTTAAAACTTGCTGTCTATATAACTGCTGCTTGTCTCGAAGTAAGTCTTTATACTCGTTTCTAATTATAGAATAGTTAAGTCTCAGTTGAACAGCATCGGGGTTGTCATTAACTTTCACCCGACTGTACGTTCTCAATGCTTGTCTCACCTGACGGCGTTTAACATAACACTCAGAGTCAAACCATGGGCTGTGCTTGATGTTACCTGTGACAGTTTCTTTACACATTATTTGACCAGCCATAAACAGACCTTCGTTTAGTTTCTTCAGTGCACTCTCAAAATTGACATCAGTCAATTCAATTGCTTCATTAAAGGTTGAATTGACCTCGTCAGACTGAAGTGCACCGATAAAATCACCTTCTTTTGCTGGATCCCATGCATATTTTTTAAATTTGGTTACCTTTAACCTTTTTGAAACCGTCTCCTGATTCGGACTGGGAAGCATTAGTACAAATTCAACAGGCATGTGCTTTGATTCTACCCGTGGGGTTACTTTCAATTCACGGCACAGTGGAACTAAGGATTGGGAGGAAATAAAATAATCAATAACACTTGAACCACTGTGAGCGATATAAGTGTAATCCCCGCTTTTATCACCAGGCAGAAAACCATTTAGAATAACCAACTCAAAATTCTGACAGATGATAATTAAATAAAGACCAAATTCATTAGTGGAGCAATCTTTTGATACACGAGAAAAGCAGTCATCACCGGTGGTATTTTCATTTATCAAGTCACCTAAATATACGGGTAGTTCTTGTGCGTTCAGCCGACCAGTTCTTGCATTTAAATCGCCGAGGATGATCACTGGAAGATCACCCGCTTGTTCAAAAGTATCCATCAGACATTGTTCAAGAAGGGAAACCCCATTATCAATCTCGGTATCTGCATAATAAACACTGTTAGCAGGGGGCAAATAAATTCCAATTAAAAGAACGTCAAGATCTAGAGCTTTAAGGTGGAGAACAATAGTATGGTCATATTCCACTGTAAGTTGTTTGACTAGTTTGGCATATGTCTTTCTTACAAGAAACACGATCCCTCCTGACAAACGTGCAGTAACAGCATCGGTTAATCTGATTCCAGGTGAAAGAAAAACTTCGTAATCCAAAAAGAGAAAAGAAGGAAATGTTCTTGAGAACGTTTCCGTCAAAACAACAAAATCGAACTGAGATATATAATTATTTACATCAGGGTCATAAACTGACGATACACCCTCAATATTATAAGTCAGAAAGGAGAGACTGTTTTTCTGACAAGTCTTGACACGGGCACGGCCGTTATCCTAGGTGACTTCATTGTAAGAAGGACACGGGGGCAGCAGGGAAGCACAGTTTTGTTCATTATTACGTCCAGGACTACCTCTTGAATGGGCCCTTAAAAATCTTTCTGTGAGCTGTGTCTGTCTGGTTCGTACTCGACTGCGAGTACAAGGACCGGAGCCAGAGAACTGGCCCTCGGTTTCACTGACCATCGACACCTGCCACGGAGAGGGCCTAGGGTTCTCCACCACCTCGGTACTGTGACTCTCGCCAGTGTTGAGACCCTCTGTCACTGTACCTATCACACCCTTGGACTGGTTTTCCACGTCGTGCGGAGGGTTTACCAAGGACACTCTCTGTTTTAATAGAGTCATGCTGTCATCAAGAACGTCTGGTGAATGTGATGGCAAGGTCGGTAGACCCTCTGATGTAGGGTCAGTCACTCCTGCTAGGTGCGGGTCCATGCAATCCTCAGTTGTTGTAGGAATCGACGGATCCCCACTTTGAGAAGAATCAGGACTGCAGCCATGGCGGCCTGGGGACACCTCAAGCAGGTTGCTTTGGTTTTGATTTTGTTTAGGACATGTAACAGTAGTCCCACTCCTGGGAGTACTTGTCCTGAGCAGGGTGGGGAATTCTTGCATGTTGTACATGGGAGGGGGACGAGAAGAAGACGACCAGGTTTGGGTAGAAACAGACAGCGGAGGGGGAAAGGTGGTAGTGGAAGGTGGAGGGGGATGGGTAGAAGTCAAGGAAACAGGCGAACGGGTGGAAATGGAAAATGAAGGAGAACAGGTGGAAGTGGAAGGCAGAGTGGAATGGGTGGAGGTAAGTGGAAGAGAGGAAGGGGTGTGACTGGAAGGAGGCAGGTGACGGGTGGAAGAGGAAGGTGGGGGGTGACGGGTGGGCGCGGAAGGTGGAGGGTGATGGGTGGAAGAGACAGGGGTAATGGGATGGGTGGGAGAGGAAGGAGGAGGGGGGTGGGTGGAATTGGAAGAGGAAGGGGGACGGGTGGAAGTGGAGGGTGGAGGGGGGCGGGTGGAAGTGGAAGGGGAAGGGGGACGGGTGAAAGTAGAGGGTGGACGGGGACGGGTGGAAGTGGAGGGTGGAGGGGGACGGGTGGAAGTGGAGGGTGGAGGGTAACGGGTGGAACTGGAGGGTGGAGGGCCGGGGGCATAGGAAGTAGGATGGCGGACTGGGGGTGACCTATGGCCGGCAGAGGATGGCCGTGGGGAATTGACTGGGGTGTGGACATCAGGCGCATCTCTATTCTGAGAGCGATGCCCAGACTGTGCCCTCTGACCAGACTCATACTGACGCTGGTTCCCACGGCCTTTGGCTTTTCAGACAGAGAGAGAGAGAGAGAGAGAGGAGCGAGAGAGAGAGAGAGAGATGGGGGTCAGAAAGACCACACACACACACACACAACACACACACACACACACACACACACACACACACACACACACACACCAGACTGTCATGTGAATGTCTGGTGGGTGGCCAATCGTTCAGCGGCTGACTGAGATAATTTAGTCAACAACGGAATTCACTTAGCAATAATCCACTCAGACATTTATAGCTTCCCTGCCTCTTTCCCTCCATTATCCTCAGTCCGTCCGTTTATGAATTATCTAACCACCACCTACAAATCACAAAACGTTTAGAGAAACCAGTATGTCCGATAGGCACACACACACACACACACACACACACAGCGCGCGCGCGCGCGCGCGCGCACGCACGCACGCACGCACGCACGCACGCACGCACGCACGCACGCATACATACACTTATTTTAACAATTTCTTTAGGATTAAATCACACACACACACACACACACACACACACACACACACACACACACACACACACACACACGTGCGCGCACGCACGCACGCACGCGCGCACACACACACACACACATAGGAACACACGCGCACGCGCACACACATACACGAACACACGCACTCGCGCACGCCACACACACACACACACACACACACACACACACACACACACACACACACACACAACTCAGACGCAGCCATGCATGCACACACACACACACACACACACACACACACACACACACACACACATGCACTATACACACACGTATTCTTTCTCTCTCTCTCTCTCTCTCACTCTCTCTCTCTCTCTCTCTCTCTCTCTCTCTCTCTCTCGAGAGAGAGAGAGAGAGAGAGAGAGAGAGAGAGAGAGTTTCGCAACCCTGTCACCAATAATGACTCGTCTCCGAAGCAAAGAAACATATGAGCCACAGTACAGAACTTTGTTTTTTTTCTCCTTTCAGTCTCTCAGAACTGGTGATCTACTCTGACTGGCCCAGCCTCTACCGATGATTTAACAGAGGGCAGATTCCAACTACTGCTAGCAAACTCATCATCGTAGAAGGGAAAGTGTGAACATTTCGCGAAGAATGTCATCCAAATACGGCATTTTTTTGTTTGCTTGCTTGCTTGTTTTGTAGTGTGGGGGACGAACAAACAACAACTTAACATCATTTGAAAAGATTTTTTAAAGACAATATTCATCTTCGTTGAGTCTAAAACTCAGTGGCTATAAAAGGAAAGAAATTAATTCAGAGAAAGTACTTTTTTTTTAGCTTTCTCTTTTTTATGTGTCATTTTTTTTTTTTGGAACGCGTTTATTATTGACGAATGTGTTTGCTTTCCTCAAATTGCCGAGCGCTGTTAACATTCTTGCTTTTGGTAGAGACACGGCGTAGTGTATACCCCCGTGAAGAGCTGTGGCGAGAAGTTGATGGTAAATATCGAAAATGCAGGAAAGGAGAGCACTCTCATGATTGCTACATGGGGACTGCTAGTGAAAAGTGAAACGAAAGTTGTCCGCGGAGAACTCTCAGCAATTGTATAGGGAACACCTTGTCGAAATTGCCCGGCGAGAGCTCTTAGCTGTCACATGGGGTTACCAGCCTGTTAAAATTGTCCACGTAAAGCTGTTGGCGGGACAGTCCGTTTCAAGCCTGTTAGTAAAAGCTGCCAAGAGTGTGGTTCGCAAAGCATACGGTTACCAGCCTGTGGAAGTTGCCCGACTTGAGTTGTTGTCGATCATACAGTCACCAGACTGTTATGAATTGTTAATTGACCGCTGTTAGCAATCGTACAACCACCAGCCGGTTAAAAATATCCACCGACAGTGGTTACCATTTACGCGCTCACCAGCCTGGTAAATTTATCCATGGAGACCAGTTGGCAATCGTTCAGTTATTGGTCTCGTAAAATTATCCATAGAGAGCTGTTTACAGTCATACAATGACTGGCCCATTACAGTTAGCTTAAGAAAGGTGTTGGCAATCATACAGTTACTGGCCTGTTATGGTTCTATATGGAGAGCTTTTGGCAGTCACGCAGTTACTGGCCTATTATAGTTCTATGCAGAAAACTGTTGGCAATCACACAGTTACTGGCCTGTTATAGTTCTATATAGAGAGCTGTTGGCAATCACGCAGTTACTTGCCTGCTATAGTTCTATATAAAGACCTGTTGGCAATCACACCGTTACTGGCCTGTAATAGTAATATATAGAGAGCTGTTGGCAATCACACCGTTACTGGTCTGTAATAGTTCTGTATAGAGAGCTGTTGGCAACCACATAGTTCCTGGCCTGTTATAGTTCTGTATAGAGAGCTGTTGGCAATCACACAGTTACTGACCTGTTATAGTAATATACAGAGAGCTGTTGGCAATCACGCAGTTACTGGCCTGTAATAGTTCTATATAGAGAGCTGTTGGCAATCACACAGATACTGGCCTGTTATAGTTCTATATAGAGAACTGTTGGCAATCACGCAGTTACTGGCCTGTTATAGTTCTATGCAGAAAACTGGTGGCAATCACACAGTTACTGGTCTGTAATAGGTCTGTATAGAGAGCTGTTGGCAATCACACAGTTACTGGCCTGCTATAGTTCTATATAGAGAGCTGTTGGCAATCACACAGTTACTGGCCTGTTATAGTTCTATATAAGGCTGTTGGCAATCATATGGTTACTGGCTTGTTATGGTTCTATATAGAGAGCTGTTGGCAATCATACAGGTACTGGCCTGTTATGGTTCTATTTAGAGAGCTGTTGGCAATCATTCAGTTACTGGCCTGTTGTGGTTCTATTTAGAGAGTTGTTTGCAATCACACAGTTACTGGCATATTATAGTTCTATATAGAGAACCGTTGGCAATCATACAGTTACTGGCCTATTAACGTTATGCATAGACAACTGTTGGCAACCACACAGTTACTGGCCTGTCGTAGTTCTATATAGAGAGCTGTCGGTAATATTACAGTTACTGGCCTGTTACAGATATCCATAGAGATCTGTTGGAAGTCACACAGTTAGCCGCCTGCTAAACTTGTCTGTGACGAGCTCCTATCACTCATACAGTTTCAATGTGAAGAGTTATAGAACCAAAGCCGATGAACCGCAGGTGCGGTGACCTTTTCGATGTTCATCCCTGTCTAGTCACGGTGATACGGAAGGCAGGTTCCAACCCTCTCTTTCTACCGCTTTCACTTTTCCGGACGTGAATCAGGTTCCCATTGAGCTGGGTGGACAGGAAAGTGTTTCCAAGCCGTGAACATCTGATCCACATCAGTGGTTCCATCACGACCGTTAGCTCAGCAGCTGACCGAAGACTCCTCGCTTTGGAAGTCATGGACCACTTGCGCTCCCCCCCCCCTCCCCTCCCCCCTCGCCCTGTCAAAATAACACGGCAATCATCCCTGTTAGACACCATAACTCTGACATCAGTGAATACCGACATCTTCGCCTTCCAATCAGCAGGAACGTGACAGAATTGGACGAATCAAATACCCGGACATTTACAAGGACATGTATGAATAAAAGAGACAGAGATGAAAAAAAAACTAAGTGTATATAACCTAGAATTCAATTCAGCTTCTTTCCATTTCAACTCCACTCCATATTCAATACAAACAGTATTCGTGTTCTCGTAAAAGGCCTAAAGATCAAAGTGGCAACCTTTCCGAATAATGCTCGGTAACTGTAATTCTCCCCGGCCATCAAAAATAGTATAACCGTCGTCTGATTGGTAGGAGGAGCCCTCCGTGTTCTCCCTCTCCACCATCACTGAAATTGATTGCAGAGGTCGCATTGACCTTCTGGAGAATGCCAAAGCAATTTCAAAGGAGCGGGCTTAGATTGAGAGTGTGCGTTTGTTGTATTCCATCTTTTTTTCTGTCATTTTTCTTTGTATTTTTTTTTTAATAAACCCTCTCTCCCTCTCTCTCTCTCTCTCTCTCTCTCTCTCTCTCTCTCTCTCTCTCTCTCTCAACATTTATGACAACATTGTTTGTACTGCTAGGTTATGTAGTTTTTTTATTTTTTTATTTTTTTTTTTTAAATAATTTACAACTTGTGTGTTTATTTTCTTTTCTGTTATTCCTTTTCATCTTGAAGAACAAATTTTGCTTCAAACATGCTACTTTATTCTGTGCACAGAATTAAAATCTCTCTCTCTCTCTCTCTCTCTCTCTCTCTCTCTATATATATATATATATATATATATATATATATATATATATATTCCTTAACTTCTTAAATGTATCATTTTTACGTTCTTTTTGGACTGCCGTTTTCATCCCTCCCTTCCCGCCCTTTCTTCCTCTTGACCCCCCCCCCCCCCCCACCCCCCTCCCCAAGTCTGTCTGTCTTTGCTCACGCCACCATCGTTTCCTTCCCCGCTCCCTCTCGTGTCACAGATCAGGTTGCTGCAACGCTCTTTTCTCCGTCTTGTCAAGTTGTTATTACATGAATCCCATGAAGGAGTTGGATGTTTCGTTCCTAAACGTGTTTGCACGTGCGACTCGCATGGCGAACGGCTTTACTTCGCTCATCAACATTTAAAGCTGAAGACCTCCGAGAGCTGTGACATTGTCGTGTTTGTGCTAACTGGTATTACGTAACACTGCATGTATTGTGATGTGTTTGTCTCCTTTTATACAGATGACTTTAAAAAAACAAA
>CM065728.1:48022684-48032684 GCA_033310375.1 Conus canariensis | reverse complement strand
CCTTGTCATCTCGTCAGCCTGCTAGTTAAAAGGTTAACTGGACAGCTAGTTAGTTCGCTAGTTAGTTTGCTAGTTGGCTGAAAATTGTTAGTTGAGCTCAAATGACCTGTAAATTCCGTATTACCCGGAATTTTCTCACGTCATTCTCAGCACAATGTTGCATGGTGTATATGCAGAACTATTGCATGCTACTTCATGGTTTTATTCCAGCTCTGGGGTTTTCAGACAATTAGAACACATAAGAGAGAGAGAGAGAGAGAGAGGAGAGAGAGAGAGAGGAACGGAGCTGAATGTATTCTGAATTTCCACCTTCATTATATGTTTCTTTCGACCTCGGATATTTCTTGTGGCATGGATAAGTTTTGGCTAGCAGTGCCTCGTATCTGTGTTTAGCTCACAGAGGACTGCTGGACACTATCCATGTGTACCACTAAGGTACGAAGGATGATTGATCCCGCCCTCCCTCAGTTTGATCCAGTCAGGAACCAGTAATCGAAGTCACTGAGAGGAAAGTAGTGGTGTCCTGCAAATGCTTAAATCACGCCCGACACACACTTTCTGGTGTTCTCATGGAACTCTGTTATCTGTTTCTAGCCTAAAGACTGACTGTCGGACTAGCTTATTAACTTTTACTGTTGTTGTTCTTCATCATAGTCTTGGAAAGTGCTTCACAACTGTCTCAAAACAAAAAGCATTCGGATGTAACCTGTATTTGCGATGGCCATAGGAGACACAGATTATGGTTACCAAAATGAATGGGAAAAGAAAAACTGACATGAATAACATAGGCAATGACAAAAGTCAGAACCTCCGCAGCACACCCATTCTCTCTCCCCTTCACTCGTTGCAGCTTGTTTGTGTATTTGTATATTCGTCCGTCTTCTAACTCAATCATTTTGTACACCATATGTATGCCTGTAAACATGCATGTATTGTGCATGAAACATGTATGAGACTGCTGATGTGTGAGTGTGTGTGTATTTGTGTGTGTATGTGTGTGTGTGTGTGTGTGTGTGTGTGTGTGTGTGTGTGTGTGTGTGTGTGTGTGTGTGTGTGTGTGTGTGTTGGGGTGGGGTGGTAGTCCATGAGGTCATGGACGCAGCTGCAAACTATATATGTTTGTGTGTACCTTGTGTGTGTGTGTGCGCGCGCGCGCGCGCGCGTGTGTGTGTGTGTGTGTGTGTGCGTGTGTGCTGTGTGTGCGTGCGTGCTGCGTTTTGGCGTGTGTGTGTGTGTGTGTGTGTGTGTGTGTGTGTGTGTGTGTGTGTGTGTGCGTGCTTGTACGCATATTTGTTTATGTCTGTGTGTATGCACGTTCATAATTGTGCATGTTTTGTCCTATGACTGTAATTTGTTTCACGTTTGTTACGGCCTCTGAAGTATGCATCACAAGCTGGACACGTTAATGTCCCCATCACTTAGCTTTTTTTGTGATATCTCCCTATAGGTTCTGCAATCCAGACACCACTGGCAGTATATCACAGACTGCAATTCCCCACGGAAAAGCCGCAGTCAGGCATCAGTATCGTTCCATAAAGTTCGCCTGTCCATCTGTGCACTTCTCCATGTCAGATCCCCTCGTGCATGCTGACCCGCATTACAGCCATCGGCAGAGATCAGCCGCACATCAGATTGCAACCCCTAAATGCCTAGCTCCATTATTCAGTACTGACCTGTGCTGCTGTAATGAGTTGCCACACACCACCATCCATCACGACTTTTACACTCGCACACCCCCACCGTACCCTCTCTCTCTCTCTCTCTCTCTCTCTCTCTCTCTCTCTTTCTCTATATTAGTAAACTAAAAGAAATATGGAGTGTCCAAACACCCACTCGCTTTCTCTTCTCCCTCCCATTACGAGACCTAATCAGTACAGGAAATGTTACACACATCCAATCAACAACGCTCGAAAGGCAGTGCTCTCCACCCGCCTCACACTCCCCCACTCCCCCCATGCCCCAGTGGAGAGGATGCTGCAAAGTATGCTGTCTAACAATTTGCCTCAAGCACATTAATGAAGGCCGACCCACACTCACCACTGATCCTAGTTCTTGCACGTGTCTCACTAGTAGGAAAAGGGAGGAGTCACTTCACACCTTGTTACCTGCCAAAACCTCATCACAAACCGCGGGATAGTTGTGTATGTTTGTTGCCAACAGCCAAGGCACGTGCAATGCCTACATCAGAAACCCAAAGCTCAGCCCTATATCAAATCTTCTGGTATGAGCAATGGAACTCGTAGACGGATAACAACATCCAACTCCATCCAAACCTGAACGTTCCACCGAGCAGCCATAAAGAAGAATCAGTCCTGTGCAGTTTGTGCACTGGCCACTCATTTCAACCCCAAAGTTATCTTTTGAAAGATGCAGAAGCTCCATGGTGCGTTCCATGTGATGTTCCACTTTCAATCAAACACAGTTCTTAAGTATGCTCGGGCCTACATGGTTTTTTTGTACATAAACACTTTACGGCACACTCCATGAAAGTCTTGTTCCTTCTGATTATCTGTTCAGTTTCTGAAAGAGATGAACATTTTTTGTCTGATCTAAAATTTTACGGATGAAAGATTTTAACAAAATGTGATGTGGATTTAGAAAAATCTGTTTTAATGAGTTGTGTGTATATGGTGTTCTTTTTTGTTGTTGTTTGTTTTCTTTAAAGTGCAATTAGAGAGTTGACTTGAGTGAGGTGACCACCCTGATTTAGCCATGTGTGGTCGGATGGCTATAAACAACATTATTTCCCGAGTGCCAACGCTAGTGATGCAGTCGTTGAACCACTTAATTTGTAATCACAGAAATTGTGAGTAGACTGTTTGCTGGTCTGATTAAGCTGGCGTTCGCATCTCGCTCAGCTCTGATTGAACCGTCATTGTTAATATCTGCCAATCAACTAGCAGATATCGCTAGCATTTTGTTGTAACAGTTAATAAAAAGTGAAATCAGGTCATCACCATACAGGCTTTCAGATTGGAAACAGTCCATTAACAGTGAACATTGAGCGGATAGTAACTGTTACACAGTTTTTTTTTAGCACAGTTGCTATGCTTTATCATGCAATTATTCCATTTGAGATTTACTTTTGACTTGTACCCTTGTTTGATTAAACAAGTGTGGATGTTTTATAGATGATTCTTACTTGGCAGCCTTATCTTATCTTATCTTACTTGGCAGCCTGCATTCAAGCGGAAAAATCTGTGATACCCCTGCTTCTCAAAATGCTTGAATTGATATTGTAGTTGACACCAGTGCATGTGTAACGAAAGTAGCTACTTCAACCACAAAGTGATCTGACACAAATTAAAATTTGTTTCCCTTGCAGTGATTAATTGGGTCTCACTGTTTAAGCACATTGTCTCAAATCCACATAAGTCCCGTGCTATGATTAAAGTGCAAACAGTGAAATTAAAAGAAGAGCATTGGTATTGCCAAATGTCATCGTTCCAGCTTTGACCTCACACTCACCTGAAAGATCAGAGGGCAAGTGTGTGGACACTTTCAGGCAGAGTCAATGACACTCAACAGGTTCTGTAAACTCTGCGGAGAGCCTGGATAGCTGTCCCTGGGACGCAGACTAGAAGAACTAGGAAGCTACGCGAATACAGTCCAGCAGACAGTTGATGAAACACAGCAGGTTGACAGCAGGAGAGAAACTTGCAACTCCAACCAGGCAACGCTAAGACAAACGGATTATGAAACTTCCAGACTGCAGCAACTGAAAAGAGAGACAGACAGACAGAGACAGGAGAGGGGGGGGGGGGGTGAGGGAGGGAGAGGGAGAGAGAGGGAGAGGAAAAGAGAGAATAGGTGGGAAGAAGAGAGAAAGAGGGAGGGAGGGAGAGAGAGAGGGAAAAGAGAGAGAGAGAGAATAGGTGGGAAGAAGAGAGAAAGAGGGAGGGAGGGAGAGAGAGAGAGGAAAAGAGAGAGAGAATAGGTGTGAAGAAGTGAAGGACACTGAAAGGATTCTAAAGTCGCACGTGCTTTGAACCTTCATTTCGAGTCTGGATACAGCTCGTGCTATTGTTATTATCATTAATATCATTATTATTATTTTGCTAGCAGTGCCTCATATCCGTATGGAGCTCACATAGCGCTGTTGGAGACTCTCCATTTGCACCACTCAAGGTATGAAAGGGTGACTGATCCCTGCCTCTCTCAGTCTGGCCCAGCGAGGAAGCAGTAATCGAAGTCACTGACAGAAACATAGTAGCTTCCTGTAAATGCTTAAATCACATCCGGCACGCACTTTTTGGTGATCTCATGGGAACCTGTGATCCGTTTGGAAACGTACAGTTTTGGCTTCATCAGAAAGATCTCTTCTCTTTGTGCACAAAACAATCCACCCTGTCTCATTAAAGTGCAAGTAGTTGCGTGTGTTCTTTTATTAAAGAATTAAAGACTGACTGACCGACTAGCTTGTTACCAATTTGTGCCTGTTGTCCTTGATCATTTACTTGGAAATTACATCATAATTATATTAAAACAAAAATATGCAGATGTAACCCATATTTGTAAAACCTATAATTTAGAAAGATTGTTTGCTATCAGCATGTGTAACAAATGTGTATTTGTATAACACAAGGCAAAAGGAAAGTCAGAAAGTCATGTTGAACTTAATTCAGCTTGCCCATTCTCTCTCTCCTTCACTCTTATGTGCACATTTGTGTTTATTTCGTCTTTGTCCTGCCGAAGTTTTAATCACATGTACACACATGCATTATGGAAACAGGCATGTCTTGTGCGTGACATTAAGTGAGACTGTGGATGTGTACTTGCGTGTGTGTGTGTGGATGGGGGACTAGCGGTAAATGACTTCATGGATGTCACTAGAAACTGTACATCTGGTTGTCCATTGTGCACACCCTTCTCCTTAAGCTGTGCACATCTGTGTATATGACTTCGGACATTTCTGAGTTTGTTTGAACTGTGCACCAAGCTGAAGTCTGATGGTTACAACATAGTTTAGGGTTCATGCTCATGTACCATTCGAGGTAACAAGATGGCGGGTCAACTTGCCAAGTGTGCTAAAGATTAACAGTTCAGCAGGTTCTCTGTCTTCACACCAGTCTGGAACCTAAAGATCACATTGATGCCAAAGACTCCTGGCAAGAGGTCAGGAACACTCAGATGGATAACAAATTCTTTCAAATCCATCGAAACATTAAACATTTCTTGCCAGGTGACACCGGTGGCCGTAAAAGCAAAACCTTTTTGCGCCGATTGCACTCAAGCCACTCCTTTTACAAGCACCCCTGTCTCTTCAAAGATGGAGTTGCATGGTGTGTGCCATGTGATGCACAACTCATCGTAAAATGTTCTTCTCGTAAAGTGTTGGGTCTCAAATGGTTTCAGGTATAAACACTTTACAGCAGACTTCATGTGTGTGTGTGTGTGTGTGTGTGTGTGTGTGTGTGTGTGTGTGTGTGTGTGTGTGTGTTGTGTGTGTGTGTGTGAGTGTGTGTGCGTGTGTGTGTGTGTGTGTGTGTGCGCGCGCGCGCGCGCGCGGACGTTGCATTGTTTTTCCCTTTTTTTTTTAAACATCTATGTAAAACGTTGACTTTGACGAAGTGACAACCCTAACACAGCCCTTTGCTGGTCAGCTGGGCTGTGAGGACATGAAATGAATTGAAATGGGTTCTGGCATTCATAGAACTGTAAACTGTAGTTAAAGCTGAACTGGTCGGTCTCCATTACGTCCCATGATTTAAAACAAACCCATATCTGTTCCCAATCCACACAGTACACTAGGCACAAACTACATCATGTGATTGCTTTTATTTTCCAAAATATGCTGCATTCATCTCTCAGTATCCATTCTGTGTGATTGGCCATCCGTATGAAGGATGAAATTTCATTGCCGATTTCCATCACCTAGACCACGCGATTCCTGCTAGCAGAAATTGACCACACACTAAATTATAAGCCCCGCTGTCACTCTGTTCCATTATCCAATATTTTCACATTTGAATATCGAGTTCAGATGATAATCTCTCTCTCTCTCTCTCTCTCTCTCTCTCTCTCTCTCTCTCTCTCTCTCTCTCTCTCTCTCTGTATTTTTGCATGCACTAGTCCACGCGTTCACACATATCGAACTGATATGTCTGAAATTCAAACTTTAGAGCTTGTACAAGGTGCAACTGCTTATTTTCATTCAGAAATGTCAAACAGAATATGTAGGCGTTTCATCTATCCGTAAATGGTGGTTGTCCTTTAACTGCTCGAAGTAATTCACTTTTATACATGTATGTCAGACCTGTGTCAGACCTGTGTCAGACATTATCGATCAGCACTCATTGCTGCATGAGAGTTTTGCTGATGACACTCAGATGTACAAGTCAAGCACTGTATCTCAACTCAAGAACGTTGTCAGTGATGTTAAAAGCTGTTCACAGGATTTAAAGAATTGGATGACTTTGAATAAGTTGCAGCTGAATGATGACAAAACTGAAGTTCTTCTCCTTGCTCCTCTCAAACTCCAAGGTCATCCCTCCCTTCCTTCTTCCATCAGTATCGGAAGTTCTGATATTCAACTCTCATCCCAGGCTCGTAACCTTGGTGTGACTTTTGATTCCACCCTCTCTTTCAAGCACCACGTGTCTAATGTTTGTAAGGCAGCATATCTGGAAATACGTAAGATCAGTTCAATCAGACACTTCCTTTCCACTGAAGCCACAAAAACTCTGGTTTGTTCCCAAGTTCTCTCAAGGCTGGACTACTGCAACAGTCTCTTGGCTGGCTCACCAAAGTACCTACTCAATAAACTGCAGAAGGTTCAGAATAGCGCTGCCAGGCTTGTTTGCAAAGCGTCTAAACGTAAACATGTCACTCCTCTGTTGCAGTCCCTCCACTGGCTTCCAATTCAGAGGCGAATCGACTACAAGCTGGCGTCCGTCTGTTTCTCTTCTGTTTCTGGTACTGGACCAAAATATCTTTCCGACGTCCTCCACATCTACATCCCATCCCGTCATCTTCGTTCCTCTGCCGACAGTCGCCTCTTGCGCGTTCCTTCTGTCAGAACAAAATCTTTTGGTCAACGTTCTCTTTCCTTCCAAGGACCAACTGTCTGGAATACACTTCCCATCAGTGTCAGACACCTACCTTCACCCTCTTCTTTCAAATCTGCCGTCAAAACTAACTTCTTTCATCAGTCGTAACCCCACTCCCTCCCCTCCCCCCCCCCCCCAACTTCCCAATCCACCTTGAGTGGGTTTGTGCGTGCGCACGTGAGTGCCTGTGGTTGTGTTGCTTGTGCGTGCAGGCCGTGTTGATGTGAGTGCTTGCGTGCGTGCGTGCTGGTGTCTGAGAGCGTGGGTGTGTGGTCATGCGTGAGCTCGCGCGCGAGCGCGCGCGCGCGCACGCGCGTGTGTGTGTGTGTGTGTGTGTGTGTGTGTGTGTTGTTGTTGTTGTGTTGTTGCTGTTGGTAATGTAGAGCGCTTAGAGCCCTAAATTATAGAGAATAGGCGCTATATAAATTAACATTATTATTATTATTTATGTGTGGCAAAATGAATCACTCTTTAAATTAATATAGCTCCCTGCCATTTTAGTTTCAGCAATCATTCAATGGTTCAGATTGAGCTGTTGGATAACAATGATAAAACATGTTACGCATGCTGTGACAGTACGGAATATTCATTAAATGGTTCATATCAAGCTGTTGGATAAGACTGATAAATTATGTTACTGCAGTATGCAATAGAATTAATGCAGTATGAAGAAGAGGTATCTAGCTGGATGGAGAAAGGGAGGCTATTAGTGTCCTGTAGTATGCATCATTACCTGCATACTTTAAAATCTTCATTACTTTACGTTTTTTTTATTTTATTTTATATAACTCGTATTGGTTCTGTCATCCAAAAATCTCAGATATATCATTGTACATTGTCATTTCACAGATGTGAAGCCGCATTAGCATCTTGATCTCTCCAGTGTGTTTGCCTGTACGTTTGTGCAATTCACCATGCTGGTTTCCCTGGCCACTTAGATAGTGCTATTACCCATTAGCAGACATGAACTGCACATTATGTTACCACCTACAAAGGCTTAACTCCTTCATTTGATATGTTTAATGTCTGTATAAAGTTTTTGATAAAAAAAACAAGATGTGTTTGTGCCGACAGCCAGATGCTGTTACAAACACGTGAAAGTGAAAACCAAACTTTACAGGCTGTACAAACTGTACCTGCTTATGTTCCTTCACACCTGTCAAATGGAATACCTAGGCGTTATTTCGATGAGATATGGCATCAGTTTCCATTCACTGCTCCATGTAATGCGTTTTTACGTGTGTGTGTGTGTGTGTGGGGGGGGGGGGGGTGATAATTCACTGTATTATTTAGTTGCTTTCAATTTTAGTTTCATCGATAATGAAACAGTTGACATCAAACTTCATTAGCAATGGTAAAGGCATGTTTATGCATGCTGCTGCATTATGAAATAGGTGAGGGGCAAAAGGGAGGAATGTCCATGTTTAGGAGCAGACTGCGTAGGGAGAAGACGTGATGGTGGGAGGAGAGATTGGCACAAGGGGGTGGATGTGTGTGTGTGTGTGTGTGTGTGTGTGTGTGTGTGTGTGTGTGTGTGTGTGTGTGTGTGTATGTGTGTGTGTGCGTGCATGCACATGCACAGGTGTGTGTGTCTGTGTGTGAACGTATGTATGCATGGATGGTCACATGCTCAGAGGTATTGATACATGTACATGTTTTGTCTTTATATTGTTGCACATGATCATGATTCTTTTCATGTTTATAATGGCCCATAAGGCACATAAGCTGAACACATTAAAGTTTCCACCACTTCACATGTTTTTTTGGGTGCAAACTCCCTATTGGTTCTGTCATGCAGGCAACACGGGCAATATATCATAGACTGCAATTCCCCAAACAGTGGCCGCATTAGATATAACTGTCGCTCCAATAAATCTGGCTGTCCATTTGTGGATTTTTCCTTATTGGTTCCCCTTGTGCACCCTGACAGCACTATAAACATCAACAGATATTAACAGCACATCAAATTACAACCCCCACATGCTTAGTTTCATCATTCAGTACTTTCCAGTGTGTGTTTTGCTGTGATGAGTTGACTTCCACCACCATCCACTCCCTTGCCCTTTACATCCCCAGGGTTTTTATTTCTGTCTGTCTGTCTGTCTGTCTGTCTCTCTCTCTCTCTCTCTCTCTCTCTCTCTCTCTCTCTCTCTCTCTCATACATCAGTAAGACTATGTTGAGCTTGATATATCCCCTCTTCCCCCACTTCCCGATCCCCCTCTCGCCTTTCCGTCTCCATCCCACCATGCGGCCTAAACACTACAGGGAATGATACGCCATAAAACATGTCCGATCAACGCAAAGCACGTCAACCTGCGAGAGAGAGAGAGAGAGAGAGAGAGAGAGAGAGAGAGAGAGAGAGAGCGCTCCACTCGCGTCACACCTCCCCCTCCCCACTCCCCCCCCCCCCTTCCTGGTGGAGGGACTATGCTAAATCTGACGATTTGCCTCAGCCTCATTAAAGGAAGGCCAACCGCCTGGGTGTCACGATTGAGCTTGTTCCTTGCACGTGTCTCAACCAACACTCAGGAGGAACAGGCAGCAGTGTGTTCACACCACCTTGTCACCTACCAGACTCGCAAACCATGGTATTATGTTTGATGTATGCAGCCATATGCCAGGACATTATGAGCGCCGACATTCGTGCTGTAATCGTCGTGGCTCATCATTTGCAATCACAGTACAGTCCATGAACTGATCCTGCATGACTTCAGACCTGTCCCAGTTCACGTTCCATAGATTTTAACACATGTACTCTTAAATGCATAATCTCTAATGAAGATTTCATTTTAGCTGTTTGTGAGCAGCTTTGACAATGTTAAAAAGAAAAGGTTTGTGAGTAGCTTTGACAAAGTCGAAAATCAAAAGAAATAAACCGCATTTTTTATGACTAGTACCTGAACGTTGCGTTCTCCAGTGCTAGTAGCAGAGGGTGAAAGTGAACTTCAAT
>CM065728.1:48010184-48012684 GCA_033310375.1 Conus canariensis | reverse complement strand
TTTCGTTTGTTTGTTTGTTTTTACATAGAAAAAAGCATTGTCATTTCAGATGTAAGAGAGAGGGAGGGAGGGAGAGAGAGAGAGAGAGAGAGAGAGAGAGAGAGAGAGAGAGAGAGAGAGAGAGGAGCAACAGAGGGATGGAAGTTTTCAGGATTCAGAATATTTATCCACATGGATGCCTCTGTTTAGAACTTGCATATTTCTCGTGCTATGGCTGATTTTCTACCAGCGCTGCCACGTACCCTTGTGGAATTGACAGAGCGCTATTGGAGACTGACCAATTTGTACCGCTCAAGGGACGGAAGGGTGGCTGGTCCCTCACTCACTCACTGCGGCCTAACCAGGAACCAATAATCGAAGTGACTGGGAGAAAAGGAATAGTTTTCCTGTGAATGCTGAAATCACTCCCAGCACGCAATTTCTGGGTGTTCTCGTGGAAGCATGTGATCTATTTCTGACCTCACAATTTCGGTTTCATCTGACAGAGAGCTTCGTTTTGTGCTCAAATGAATCACCGACCTTCATCCTGTGTCTGTTGAGTGCGAGAAAATGTCGATTTTATTCAAAGAAAAGCTAATCGACGATTTGTCTGATCAACTGTTTATTACTAATTTTGTTTTAAGTCTTGTTGTACCTGTTTGTTGTTATTGCTGTTGCTACGTCTCGTCTGACCAACGTTTTATTAACATTGTTGTTCTTGTTGTTGTAGCTGCTGCTGCAGGTTTTTGTCCATAATAGGCTTCAAAAACATTTATTAATTGTATACATGACTATGTCCGCATGTCTCCATTCACGTTGAATCCACTTTTGTTTTGCCCATAGAAGACATGTATTATCACATACTAACACACATAATGAAATGCATATTTGATGAAAAGTGCTCTCTCTCTCTCTCTCTCTCTCTCTCTCTCTCTCTCTCTCTCTCTCTCTCTCTCTCTTCGACTTTTCCTACCTTCCCATCCCCCCCCCCATGATTCTCGTTCTCTCTTCTCTTTGCCCCCCCCCCCCCCCCCCACCTCGACACTCACCTCCCATCTGCTCTCTGTTCAACACTTTACCCCCAAATGCCTTTTTTAATGATATGAATGATGTTTAAAACTTTTTTTAGAGACAATGTGGTAAAGTCCAGATGCGCATTTTTTTAGCAGATCTTTGATGCCGTGGATGCTCCAAAACGTTGGCTACGTATCTAGCTGTCTAGTTAAGTCAAATCCCTGACAAATACACAGAAACGTAGTGATGGGCAGATAGACTCTTGAACCTGTTAATAACAGCTTATGTATACGTTTCATACCCTGTGTGACACTCAATACTGTGTAACGGCGACCCACTCTCTAATGAGTATATTTGTATGTGCATACATCTGTCCCCGTTGAAGTTTACAAGTCATTCTGAATACCTTAAAAGATAGAGTACATATGTGGCTGAAAGGTTTGTGCTTATGTCTTAACAGAGAATTTCGTTTTTTACGTTTTGTTTCATTTGGAATGCCAGTTTTATTCATGTGATAGATAGATAGACAGACAGACAGAGGATAGATACAGGTATATATACATAGATGTCTGTTAAAAGATGTTTCAGTGAAGAAGGGATTGGAATCTTTCGCTGTTAGTTTTCCTATTAGGATGTAATATCAAAAATGGCTGAACGAAACCAAACTAACAAACAAGCCAAAAACATACCAAGGCAGGTGACGGGAACCCTTCCCTTGCGAAATGTTCTACCTAATTATTACTTTAATAACCTATTCAGGCAGTGCCCGCTATCGGTTGTGTGGACTCCTAGATAAAAGGAATTCCTCGCCAAAACTCTGAAAGAGATTAACATTTTTCATCTGATATCAGATTTTACAGAAGAAAGATTTTTTTAAACAAAATTCCCAGTGTGTTTTTAGAAGGTGTATTGTAAAAAGTTGTGTGAATGAGTTTGTTTTATTCAGTTTTGGTTTTTCTTTGATGATTTGTGAGTTGACTCCAGCGCGGTGACAGCCCTGTTATGGCCCGTTCCGGTCGTCTGGGTTATAAGCAACAGTTATTATCATCATCATCATCATCATCGCCTATTACCCCTCCTGGGGTACAGGCCGCCAGACAAGGACCTCCAGGCATCTCTGTCCTGGGCTCTTTTCTCCAGCTGGTTCCAAGTCATCCCCATGTTCCTGATGTCTGCTTCCAGGTCCCTGCGCCAGGTGTTCTTTGGCCGACCTCTTTTTCGTTTTCCTTGGGGGTTCCATGTTAGGGCTTGTCTGGTGGTGTTGCTTGCAGGCTTCCGCAGCGTATGTCCAAGCAACATTACCTTACCTTATTTCTAAATCAATTCGAAACACCGATATTTTAATTACACTAGGAAACTCATTAGTACAATCAGTAGCGCCAAGTGAGACCCATCAACGACGTTTAAATCTTTTACTGAGATGAGATGGGGGCCGGAAGTGGCGTGGACAGTGGAATGCACCGGAAATTGACACAGCGATTAGAAATGTATCTCCGAGCAGTACATG
>CM065728.1:47997684-48005184 GCA_033310375.1 Conus canariensis | reverse complement strand
ATCAATATGAAAGGAAACTTTCTATGAAACAGGGAACAATTAGAAAATGAAAATGAACAACAGACAAGAACGAACATTCTTGCTCCCATGATAAGGCAATTACACGGCAAACGGATGCTGCTTACTATATCACTTTGCATAGCAAAAAAATTGACACAAAGCATACACACACACACACACACACACACACACACACACACACCGCAACGCACGCACGCACGCACGCACGCACGCACGCACGCACGCACGCACACACACACACACACACACACACACACACACACACACACACACAAGGAAACAGGTATTGGGCTTGAATAATATTTACATCTAAATACACTATATCAAAATAAACAATTTTTTTTCTGGACGAACAACAGCAGTTAGACTTTCTTTCTCCTGCTCGTTTCTAGAGTATGGACGATTAAAAATAAATCAGTAGAACGGTCAAGATATTTTGTATGAAAACTCAGGGGTATCTGGAATAAGCTCACCTGAGGGTATGCAACACACATGACACGACAGTGGTGTACGGTTATGGGGTGGAGGGCTGAGTGGATGGCCGGAAAGGGGTGGCTTTTCTGTTTATTTGTTTGTCTGTTTAATGTTGTTGCTTTTAACCGTATGAGGCAGACATACTGGGTTTTTTTTCTGAGGGTTTATTTCATTATGTCAAACGAAGATGAGTTCGCTACAATCACTCGACCCAACGAATGAAGAACAGAACAGAAGCAAAGCATTTGGACACTGAGATCTTATGAAAGCAAAAGATAGATAAAGTGGCCGAAAAAAAGAGCATTGTTCAGAGCAGCTGAACTATGCCTGCAAAACGAATGCAGTGTACGTTTATTGTAAGTGTCTTTTCTACAGTTTTAAAACATACATTTTCTCCTGACTTTTCCAGGACAGACCTTACGTCTTCAACAGCGAGAAGACCGAAGATGGCATACCGGTGGTGGGCCGCTTTCGTTTCTATGGCTACTGCGCAGACTTGGCGGAAAAGGTGGCCCGGAGAGTGGGCTACGAGTACCACATCAGACTGGTCAAGGACGGGCAGTACGGGCACCTCAGGGCAACGGCAGCTGGAACGGCATGATTGGGGAACTCATCCGACATGTCAGTAACAACCCTCTCTCTGTCTGTCTGTATGTCCCTCTCTCTCTCTCTCTCTCTCTCTCTCTCTCTCTCTCTGTCCGTCGGTCGGTCGTCTGTCTGTCTCTGTCTCTGCTCTCTCTGTCTGTCTCTCTCTCTCTCTCAGTAAATGTTTTATTTAAAGAAACTGTTTGTAGGATTATAACCACAATGAACCGCGGATGTAGGTTTCTTTACAATCTATGAACGGATGCTTAAATCTTATAACTCTCTTTAAATCTGACTCTGCCTCCCACCCCCCACCCCACCCCCCTCCCCTCCCATTTTTCTCCTTTTTCTCTTTCCCAAACCCCTCCCCTTTTTTGGTGTGTGTGTGTGGGGGGGGGGGGGGGGTCTAATTTTTGACTGCCTTTTCTGTCGCCTAATTTGTTCCCTGTCTTTGTCGATCATTCTCATGTCTTAGTTACGAAAACTCTTTTTTTGTGTGTGGTCACAGTATTTGATATGTCAGTTTTGTTTTGATGCTGTTGTTAGAATCTGGCAGCTGGGCAGAGAAAATTTCACGCTTTGTCTAGCATGGGCACTAGCTGTTCACTCTGCAGTGTCTGCATGCCATTCAACATTTGTATGTATCTTTCGTTACTAATTTTTGTTCCCTTTTTACGCTTTTTTTTCAGCCTGTGAGTAAAGAACTGGAATGGCTGACGTTCGCAGAATAGCCTAATCCTATGACATTTAAATATTTTCCATTTTCAACACTTTTTCTAGTCCATGAGTAAACTGAACGGCTGACGTCTTCAAAATGGACTAATCTTATCTGAATTATGGATGGCATTGTTTTTTGTGTTCTTTTGTTTTGTTTTGTTTTTGCTTGTGTCTTTTCTCTCTTTTGCCTTTATTTGATAGGATATGAACTTTTTGAATGTTACTTTTTTTAGATGTGGCTTTTTCGTCCTGTATTAGTTTGACAACACTGAAACCACCTCCTGTGGCTGGTTGAGATGCAGTAGGACCCGTTCTCTCTCTCTCTCTCTCTCTCTCTCTCTCTCTCTCTCTCTGTCTCTGTCTGTCTGTGTCTCTCTCTGTCTCTGTCTCTCATTCTCTCTCTCTCTCTCTCTCTCTCTCTCTCTCTCTCTCTCCTCTCCTCCCTCTCTCTCTCTCTCTCTGGTGCGTGCGTACGCGTGTATGTGTGTGTGCGTGCGTGCGTGCGTGTGTGTGTGTGTGTGTGTGTGTGTGTGTTGTGTGTGTGGTTGGTGGTGTCGGCGCGCGCGCGGCGTATTTGCATGTGCATCCATGAATAAATATCGTCTGTGGGTAGAATAACCAGAAGGTTTGTGAAAGGGGGGAAAAGATGATGGGAGTTACCACAGAAAAGGTGGATGGGTGATTTCAACGTAAGTGTGATTATGGACCCACCTATGTCAGTGGATCCCCGATCTCGTGTGATATTTGTGTTCAGGTTTATTGTCCTTTTTGTGTGTTGACCACATGTCTTGACTAGTTTCCGAATTCCTATGAGTCGGATCAGTTGATATAATATCGCTGTCAATCTTCCCTTGCCTTCTTAGACCAATAACCAACGTTGTCGTGAACCCATCGTGTCAGAAATGACAAACTACTTCCACACTGCATCATCGTGTCAGAAATGACAAACTACTTCCACACTGCATCATTCGAGACAAGACAAATCACCCCCACAACAAAATAACAACAGCAATAACAAAAATGTTTCTGCAATTTTGCGACGATCCGTTAAATCTATCAAATATTAACGTCGAAAATCACAAAGATGATGGACAGAGATTTAGCTAATATAGACTGGATGATAGAGCCAATTTCAGCTTTGTAACCTCTACTGTCAAATCTGTCAAGAATGATGGGAACGCCCGAACAGCGTGGGGAAAAAACGATTGATAGTTTGATTGGAGCGAGTTGCAGGAAGGCCAAATTTAAGAAGTGTGGACTATTCTCGAGAGAATAAAGCCTCTCATCGGGGGCTGAATAGCTCAATTGGTAGAATGACGGACTCGTGATCCTGCTGATCCCTGAGCTGCGGATTCGAATCTCCGCCAGGCCGTGTTGGCACAGAAGAGTTTTCCCTCAGAGTTTACATAGGTCCTAGCTCTTTTTCCCCCGAAAAGTCCTTCCAATGATGATACTAACAACCAAGGTTCCGTGTATGAACGCGCACTAACGGTTTTGCACACTCGTGAAATCCTGTCATCAGCTTTCGAAAGGGAAGGCTAGTTCAGCCTTTGGTATGGATGACTCTTATACACATAGCATACATCCACACTGAATAATTGAAAGAATCATTGAGAAAGAGATTGATATTTGACTGAATAATGCAGGAAACGACCGAATGTACCACTAACATACAGTCCTTCAGTCAGTACTACCCAGGCAGGTTACCCGTTGTGTAAACAAGAGTGTGGACTGTAAAGAGCTTAGAGCTAGATCTCCAACCGAGGATGAGGGCTACATGAATTCTCTACGTGAAGATAAGTAATACTTTTACCAGGGACATACTTGCTACTTACACCTGTCCATTGATTGGATCTTTATTGTGACTGACAGGGAGCTCTGAAGAGGTGCTCTGTCGGAAGAGATTTGCTACCCGCCATGACGACACATGGATCTGTTTCTGGGGCATTTTCATCAGCTTCAGTTTCAGGGGAAAGGGGGATGAGGAGAGTGGCAGATTGTTGCAAGGACGGTCGTTGTGTTTCTCACGTCTCTTTAGGTTCGGCTTTGGGGAGGTTTACGGCTGATATGGCTGTTGCGATTTCTGTGATGTTGTTGTTGTGGTTGTAATTATTATCATCATCCTCGTCATTGTTGTGTTGACGGATTTTTGCTTGTTTCTTTTTTATGTCCATATCTCTTTTTCCCCCTGAAATGAAATGCTACTATATATTTTCATTTTGTATGTCATGTCACTACTTTAATACAAAATACTGCAGCCACTTGTTTCATGTCATTTATTTAGTGATGAAAAGACAACGTGTCTCTTTTCTATTCTTGTCCATGTGAAATTGCTTCACTGCTATTGAATACACCCTGACTGCATTAAATATGACGGGGAAAATCCGCAAAACAGCTGAAAAAAAATTTCTTCTTCCCATGCTAATATAAACATCGACAGAAAGCCCCACAGCTCGAAACCAGATATGACGCTGTGTTAAAGAGGTCGATCAGACACATTCTGGGCACATAACTTCGACTTGGGGTTATGGAAGAACGACGAACACGCTCAAAATGCGTGGTGATCATTCACAAAATCATGATAAATCACCTGATCAGCCATACTCTGCAGAGGGAACGTAACTGTAAGAGTGTGGGCTTTCGCCTAGGGCTTAATGACCTCACTTGCTGTGTCTTCCTCTCGCTGACCACCAGAGCACCACTCATTCCTCTCCATTCACTGCTTCATCAATGCGGCTTTCTGAGGTTGTTAAGCTGGATTTGTACCACCATTTAAGGCAAATGGGTCTTTCTGTGTCTGCCTTTTTTTCTTCTGGCATCAATGTAAAGGAAGGCAGGGGGTTGGGTAGTGGTGGGGGATTTGTTGTGGTCGTTGTGATTTATAGCTTTGTTGTTGCTGTTGTTGTTGTTGTTGTTGTTGTCGTCGTCGTTGACGTTGTTCTCGTTGTGGTTGCTGTTGCATGCTTTTTTTCTACTTTTTAGAACATGCGTTTGTATTCTTGTTCTTGCATCTTCAGTTCTGAATGGGACAACTCTCTCTCTCTGTCTCTCACTCTCTGTCTGTCTCTGTCTGTCTCTCTCTCTCTCTTTCTCTCTCTCTCTCTCTCTCTCTCTCTCTCTCTCTCTCTCTCTCTCTCTCTCTTTCTCTCGCTCTCTGTCTCGCGTGTATTTTCTCGTGAGATATTGTGAATGTACGTTGACTCATATGAATATACAGTAAGCAGTACATGTTTGACTCTGAAGAAATGTTTTAGACTACTGGAGCACTCAACCACTAAACTTTTCGTGCTCTCTCTCTCTCTCTCTCTCTCTCTCTCTCTCTCTCTCTCTCTCTCTCTCTCTCTCTTTTCCTTCTCTATCTCCTGTCTCTGTCTTTAATGACTTACCTGTAAATTTAGTATTTCGACAAAGTCGTTAGATTGGAAGATATGTCCTCCTCCTCCTCCTCCTCTCTCTCTCTCTCTCTCTCTCTCTCTCTCTCTCTCTCTCTTCTCTTTCTGGTCGTGTGTGTGTGTGTGGTGTGTGTGTGGTGTGTGTGTGTGTGTGTGTGTGTGTGTGTGTGTGTGTGTGTGTGTGTTGTTGTTGTTGTTTTGTTTTACGTCTTTCCACATAACGTGATATTAGACGGGGGGGAGGGGGGGGGGGAAACCGGGGCCGGGAAAAAAGGTTAACACAACGAGTCAAAAGAATTAACTTATCTACATCCATAACACAAAAATAGAAAAACCACTTAATCACAGATAAAAAAAAAAACCAAAATACAAAAACATATAACTCCTCTGTCTCATCTCACCACTGACAATTATCTATTATAAGTATCTGCCAATTGGACTTTTAGCTAAGCGCAAAAAGAAAAGATATGTTTCACTTGCTGACAGGAAAACATTTTGAATAGGCTGTACAGGCGTATTTGGAATGAATTTTTTCATTAAGTTACATGACAGAATGTGATCATTTGATATGCTATGACCACATATACAATGTACATTTTTGACATACTTTGTTTTAAAGCAATCCAATTTCCATCTACAGATCAAGGAAATTATCTGTCGTCTACGATAAATGTTTTGATCGTACTTACTTAACTTTTCATGAATATTTTTCATTTCATCGTGTAACCCAAAAACACCCAGTTTCTCTTTCAATCAAATGAAAATTGGAAAATTGTACTTTTTCTGCCAAAGCATAGCACTCTTGTACAGACATAGAGAAGTTTAGAAAATGTGAATCTGATGATCGTTTTGCTCCTCTCTTTGCTAGAACATCAACTTTTCATTATAATATAACCCACAGTGGGAGGGCACCCAAAGAAATGTTATTTCAGTGTCTCTGACTGAGAGGAAATGTACTAAATTATTTATTTCAGTGATCATCTCAGGTCGAATTTTTAAATTAAAATTCCTCATTGCAGTAAGAACTGACTTGGAATCTAACATAAAACAACTTTAAATAAATTTTGAGGGTAATCAACAACAAACTTTAAAGCCATAATTATAGCAGTTAACTCAGCAGTGAATATAGATTTGTTTTTTCCAAGGTAATAAGACTTTTCTTTGTTAAGACCTGGGATAATGTATGCTGCACCTGCATGTTCATTAATTAAAGATCCATCAGTGTATATCTTAAAATGGTTGGAATAGTGATCATGCAAATGCATTTTGATATTCGATAACAATAAATTAATATTTTCAGCCTTTGTTAGGTCTGTATGCTCAATATCAAAATGTGCTCGTATTAGTTTCCAAGGAGGGATAGGAGACACAATAGATCTTTTTGCAATGGATGTTAGTTTGATATCTGAGGATTCTAAAATCGAGGAAGTATATGTTCTTAGAGTCGTTTGAGATGAAATATTTTTAGCCCTTTTGGGAAAATCATTGTCCGATTTAATATTTATTTCAGGGCCTATATTGTGGTGTGTGTGTGTGTGTGTGTGTGTGTGTGTGTGTGTGTGTGTGTGTGTGTGTGTGTGTGTGTGAATATACGTTGATTTATATGAACATACAGTAAGCAATATATGTATGGTCAGATATAAAATCATTCTTGAGCACTCAGGCACTTAACCACAAAAATTTCACATGTAGGAAGATATGTCTAAACACATACGTTGATGCTTTTTTTTTTAAATGTTAAAGTATGTTACGTCCTTAACATATTTTAAGTACTGTATCTGCCAAACATAAACAAAGGAATAACAAGACTAAACACGACGCATTTAGGTCTCCTTCAGGCAAGACCTATGAGGTCGAAACGCGTCGTGTTTTGTCTTGTGATTCGTTTGTTCATGTTTGGCGGATACAGACTTAAAATGTTTTAAAAGAATGTTTTAGATCTCTGCCTGCAGTCGGCTCCCTTTGCAACTAACTATGTTATGACCGTTTCGGCACGTAATGTTACTCTATATCTTAAACATATTCTTTTTGTTCTCTTTCAGTAGACAAAATCATCCATATCAGATGTTTTCAACTCATTCTCATACATCTGTTAGTTATATTATAACTCCCTTTGCAAGTGTTTGTTAAGCAAAATCATTATTGATTACAACCGCACTCGATTATCCATGACCCTCAAGACAAAAGCGCCACAATACCAGCTTTCTTTTTTCCTTGATTATCTTCTCTCTATCAAAGATTGACACCAAAGCCACGGGGTAAGAATGTAGCTTGTATGATTGCTTTGATCAGAGAAAGTTGCAGACTAATA
>CM065728.1:47985184-47987684 GCA_033310375.1 Conus canariensis | reverse complement strand
ACACACACACACACACACACACACACACACACAATAGCAGCCTGGGGATAAAGAGTAGAAGAGACGATCTAGTCAAGAGTTGTCGGTGCAGTTAATCAATATGCGGACAGACAATGCTTTGCAATTAGATACGCCATCTGCAACTTATATACGTCATTAAGCAGTGGCCCCGTGGGTCTCCTCTCTCTCTCTCTCTCTCTCTCTCTCTCTCTCTCTCTCTCTCAGTGCGTCTGTAGGGTCTGCCGTCTGTCTCCCCAGCCCACCTCCACCCCGTCTCTCTCTCTCTCTCTCTCTCTCTCTCTCTCTCTCTCTCTCTCTCTCTCTCTCTCTCTGTGGCAAATGAGGTTCTGCTTGGTTTTGTCGACGGTTTATAAATTACTGAAGTGAAACTTGGAAAACTGTATCTATTCTAGTGCCAGGTTTATGCATTATCTTTTATTCAGTAGGGATATTACAACGAATTATTACAATTGTTTGCTAAGCTGAATCTGTGGTATGAAGAAACTGTCGAGATGAAGTCCATGTTGTTTGGAAGAGTTCTGCTGTGAGTGCTAACTGTATAAATGTGATCTGACAGAAACACAGTATATTATCCATTATCATTTTTCGATTTTGTTTGTTGGTGGCACTGAACAATGATACAGCGATTCGTAATTGGCACTTATCTGTACAAATCATTACGCTAAAGGGAGATAATTTTCTTCTCAGGTCGGTTTTACGTTCTGAAAATATTCATACACATGTGCAGAGTAGTAGCTATATATATTATTATATATGTTTTATTACTCCATGGCCAAAAAGGGCAATGGCCTTTGCGTGAATGAATTATCTGAATCTCCTCCCCCCCCCCCCCCCCACCCCATTACACAATACACACACGCACGCAACCACGCACGCACCGCGCGCGCGCGCGCCGCACACACACACGCGCGCGTGCGTGCGCGCGCGCGCGCGCACAGAGACCGAGACAGAGACAGAGAGAGACAGAGAGAGAATCAATCTGAGGGTGATGGGCTGAAGTAAAGGAAACGTTGTTCAGGGGAATGAACGTCCTCGTGTAGAGCTTTCAGTCAAGCAAGTCAATATCCGCCAGGCAGTACGAGGCCATTGGATGCGCCATAAGCAGCACAGAAAAGTCATTACTCAGTGGCCCCTGCAAAGAGTCAGAGGAGATACTGCGCTGAAACCAGTCATGAAACGGCTTTCATCCCCACAGATTAACTGCTGTCCTGGTCAGACAGATGTTTGTTTGTTTACAATGCTTTAGATCCACCAGACCGCTCTGTGTATTGAGAGAACGAACGTGAACAGAAAGGGGACGACGGTTGTGGTGACTGGAGTCAGGGACAGGAAGAACGATGGACGACAGGGAATTAGTGAGAGGGGGTGAGGTGGGTGTTGCTGGGTTCTGGGTGTTTAGGGTACTGTGGGTGAGAGATTAGCTTTTGGGAAAAAAAGCTCCGTTGTTTCTAAAGGTGCACATGTAAATGTGGACATTTCTCTGTCTATCTGTCTCTGTCTCTGTCTCTCTCTCTCTCTCTCTCTCTCTCTCTCTCTCTCTCTCTCTCTCTCTCTCTTTCATTCCCTCTTTCTCTCTTTTTCTCTCCCCCCACCTCACACATATACTAGCAGAGAGACGCACGCGCGCGCGCACGCACACACATATACACACACACACACATACACACAACACACACACACACACACACACACACACACACACACACACACACACAGGGAGAGGAGAGAGATTCACTCTCTCACTTTCTCATTCACACAACACACACACACACACACACACTCTCTCTCTCTCTCCTCTCTCTCTCTCTCTCTCTCTTTTCGCGCGCACCACAACGACACACACACACACACACGCACGCACGCATTCACGCGCACACGCACGCACACGCACACACACGCACACACACACACACACACACACACACACAGACGCGCAAACACGCGCCCACACTCACACAGAGGTGGAGTGGGGGAGGTGAAGAGAGAGAGAGAGAGAGAGAAGTGGGGTGGGGAGGAGTGACAGACAGACATACAAAGACAGAGAGGTCGATGGGGATGGGGTTGAAGTAGAGGAAAGGTTTTCCCGGGGAATGAACGCGCTCATGAAGAGCTTTCAGTCAAGTAAGTCAATATCCGGCCAGGCAACGCCAGACCATTGGATGCGCCATAAGCAGCATAGAAACGTCATTAAGTGGTGTTCCCTGCAGACAGTTGGAAGAGGCGCTGCGCTGAAACCTGTCATGAAAATGCCGGTGTCCATGTAGATTCATTTTTTTTTTCTGCTAGTCCGATGTGTTTACAATATTGCAAAGCCACTGAACCATCTTGTGTATTGAAAGGAAACAGACAAACGGGGAAGGGTGATAGTGGTAGGACAGACGGAAAGCATGAACCCTGGGAAACAGAGAAGGGTGGGCGGGGGTGACCTAAGGGACAGAGTGTTGGTGGTACTGGACAGGTAGGATAAAGTGAATGAGAA
>CM065728.1:47977684-47980184 GCA_033310375.1 Conus canariensis | reverse complement strand
AAAAATCCCCTGCCCAGACATAATCTGCAATAGGAATGTAACTGTAAGAGTGTGGACTTTCGCCTAATGCCTTAATCATCCCACTTGCTGTGTCTTCCACTTGCTGGCCAATATTGACTTCTCTCCATTCACTGGTTCCTCATAGCGGCTTACTGAGGTTGTTAAGCGGGATTTATCCCACCATTTAAGGCAAATGGGACTTTCTGTGTTCGGCGTCTTTGCTTCAGCGTCAGTTCAATGGAGGTGAAGGGAAGAGGGGCGAAGGAGAGTTGTTATGGTCGTTGTGATTTATAGCTTTATTGTTGTTTTTCAGTGCTTGCTTTTTTCGTTTTCGGTGTCTGTGGGATACGTTTTTTTCCGTTACTCTCCGTTCTGAATGACATCTCTCTTCTCTCTCTCTCTCTCTCTCTCTCTCTCTCTCTCTCTCTCTCTCTCTCTCTCTCTCTCTCTGTCTCTCTCTCTTCTCTTCTCTTCTCTTCTCTCTCTCTCTCTCTCTCTCTCTCTCTCTCTCTCATGTGCTATCTCCTCTCTCTCTCTCCATGCTTTCATAATCTGTTTGCATAGAAACCATCATGTTTCCATTTTTAAAAAGTGGATGCACCCAGTGATTTTTTTTTTCTCTTTCTCTCTTAGAATACAAAATTATTTAAATGAGATATTATCGGCATCTCTCTCATTCATCTGTTACATTATCAGTTTCTAAACATTTACGAAGCAACATCAGTATTGATTTCCACCATAATCGATTAACCATCACTGAAAACAAAAGCTCCACTATACCAACTTTATTCTTTGCTTGATTACCATCTCTCTATCAAAGGCTGATAACAAAGCCGCAGTTAAGAATACAGCTCGTGTGATTGGCTCGATCTGAGAAAGTTGCGAACTAATAACTCTGACGTCAGATCCGCTTCTTAGATTATGGAAGAATGATGGCAACGCCAGGAGCATGTGGCAATGAGGGTAAAAAGGTCAGATTGATGGCTCTATCAGAAACAAGCTGCGAGTGATTTGTTACATCAAGTGATGTGTACCAGTGCACCATTTTTTCGCCGATTCAGTTTTCGCCAATGCTCGTTCTGCACAGTATCTGGTCTGCTCACTGTCATGAACGTTATGTTTTGCCCAAGACTTACGAGTCACTGATTCAGTACATTTACTGGTCTGTCAGCGAAACGAATGTCGCTTTTCATGTGAAATTACCTTGCAAACACTACCATAGATAACAAAGGGGCCAGTTTTGTAAATCAAAGGGTTGGTGGAGCAAGCGACAGCAAACGGTGTGGTCTCCAAGTAGACTTGACCCTTCAGTATCACATTTTACGTGGGGGGTTAGTCCACTGACTGACCCTTCCTCACACCTCTCCATTGATTGGCTCAATGGGTAGGAGGAGCAAGCGACAGCAAAAACTGTGGTATCCAAGTAGACTTGTCCCTTGAGTATCACATTTTAAGTGGTGGATTGGTCCACTGACTGACCATTCCTCACACCTCTCCATTGATTGGTTCAATGCTGCAGCTTCACAGACTGGTCAGAAGTGGTCTGCTTAGATGGACAGCTATAATCATTGAGCAATTATTTTTTAACCGTTATACTCTTTTCAACTTCACTTTCATAGAAGGGGTTTTCAACTTCACTTTCATAGAAGGGGCGCTTTGCTCTTCTTTTTTCTTTTTTTGTGTGGTGACATTGGTGGTTTTCCTTACGGTTTTCATTGGCAGAGTAGTATGTTTGCCCTGACCGTTCCTCGTAAGCTACACACAAAAAGTTAAGGATCACTTTCACAAACATTCATAACTGTCAAAATAAGAAAGTCAGTGCGTTGAAGTTTGGCCAACATTTAATTCCATTCTTTAGTGATAACGATACACAATTGCCTTGAATCTCGAGCAATCGTTTGGTGTGTACATTTGATTAAAGTGGGTACGTATCCAAATTTGATTTCCCAAAGTCATTGAAATCACAAGACAGGGCATACTGATGCTCCCAAAAGCTCAGTAATGCGTGTAACCACCATGGCTGTTCTGGCACTCGACGCAGCGAGTCCTCATCGAGTTGACCAGGTTGGTGAAGATCCTCTGTGGAAGCGCCTGCCACTCAGCCTGCAGCATCTGGTAGAGGTGTTGGGCATCCCTGGGAGGGGGGTGGCTCCTCACTTTGCGATCCAGCTCATCCCAGAGGTTCTCAATCGGGTTGAGATCGGGACTGCATGCTGGCCACTCCATTCTGTTGACTCCAGACTGCTGCAGGAAGTCGTTGACCACCCTTGCCCTGTGGGGGCGAGCATTGTCATCCTGGTAGACAGCCCTCGGTCCTATCTGCTGCAGTGTAGGCACAGCCAGTGGTCGAAGGATCTCATCCCAGTATCGGATGCCAGTCAGGTTACCCTGTACATGATACAAGGGTGTTCTGTGGTGAAGGCTGAAGGCCCCCCAGGCCATTACAGAACCTCCACCAAAGGCCACCTTTTCTTGGACAGTGGCGTCAGTAAAGCGTTGC
>CM065728.1:47967684-47970184 GCA_033310375.1 Conus canariensis | reverse complement strand
AGAGATTCAGCGGCTGAAACCAGGCATGAGACCGGATTCATCTCCATCGATTTACTGTTGTTCTAGTCAGACGATGCTATGTGTGGAATGATGCGGAACAACCAGACCGTTTTCCCCGAGGTTGGAGTACGGCTGCCTTATATGGCGGGATAAAAAACGGTCATACACACAAAACTCCACTCCCTTTGTTGGGTAGATAGGATTAATACTTACCTGTCTATACAGGGAGTGTCCGCAAGAGTATCGGCCTGCGTAGGCAGAAAGAAAGAAACCAGACCGTTTTGCTGATTGAGTGGAAACGACCTAAAGAGGGTGGATGAAGATGGTAGGATACACTGACAGAGGTATAGGTGTGAGGGAGCTGAGTTAAGGGATGGACTCTGGTGGCATTGATAACAGAACAATGTAAATATAGCTGTGGTTGTTGAGAGAAAATATCAGTGTTGGTTTATGAACGTTCGCGGAACTTGAAACACGTCACACGCACGCAAGCACGCACGCACGCACACACACGCACGCACGCTCGCTCGCTCGCACACACGCATGCACGCACGCGCGTATGCACGCACGCACTTGCGCATACACCACACACACACACACACACACACACACACACACACACACACACACACACACACACACACACTTACTCACTAATTCACCCACTCACGCACAAACACAGCGTTAAAGGAATGATGTTGAGGGGTGAAAAGGGGGGGGGGCGATGAAAATCCTCATGAACAGCTTCCAGTCAAATAAATCAATATGCGGGCAGACAATACAAGGCCATTAGTTGCGCCAAAAGCAACGCAGAGGAGCGTCCTCCCCCCCCCCCCTCTCTCTCTCTCTCTCTCCATCTCTCTCTCTCTCTCTCTCTCTCTCTCTCTTCTCTCTCTCTCTCTCTGTCAAACACACATATACACACGCGCGCGCGCGCGCGCCAATTTAGTGAGATTCACGCGCACACTTTTGCTTGATTCTGAAGAGAGATTGCTCATAATCCAGTCATAAAGCAACATTCATTTCCATACATTCACTGTTACCCAGGACAGACATGTGTTTTTCTTTTTTTGTTGTTGTTGTTTATTTGATGGGGTTTTGTTTTTTTTTTTTTTTTTGGTTTTGTTTTGTTTTTTACAGTGTTTTAGAACCTCCAGACCTTTATCAAGAGTAAATGAGCAGAGGAATAAGAATGTTTGTGGTGAAAGGAGACAGGGACAGGACGAGCAATAGATGAGGGGTGAAAAGGGGAGGGTGGGTGTTACAGGGTGCTGGGGTTCTGTGTGGGTAGGAGTGCGTGTCTTGTGAGAGATTTGGTTGACAGGAGAAAATCAGCTTAAATAGTGAGAGAGATAGTGGGGAGATTTGACGGACTCTTTTCTGTGTCCTAGAGGCTTAAAGCAAGGGGAGGTCTGGCTCCTCTGTTCTTTTCTCACTCTTTATTAATGAGTTGACAAAGGACATTCTGAGATGTGGTAGGCATGGCGTTCAGTTATCTCCTGATCTTATTAAGTTGTTCATACTTTTATTTGCTGATGATGTTTTGTTTTCTGATAGTGTTATAGGTCTTCAGAATCAGTTGAACGTGTTATTAAAAACAGCGAACCGACTGGATCTTATTGTCAACCTGGATAAATCAAATGTAGTTGTCTTTAGAAATGGTGGTTATCTGTCTTCATCTGAAAAGTGGTCTTTTGGAAACCAAGAACTACAAATTGTCAATATGTATAAATACCTTGGAATTTACCTTTCTACTAGACTTTCTTTTTACATACTCTCAAAGACCTAGCAGTTAGAGCAAGAAAGGGTGTAGCAGCAATTATTACAGTATTATGGTCTGTAGGTGAACATTCACCTGAAATATTTTATAAACTTTTTGACTCCCAAATACAGCCAATACTTACATATGGATCGGAAATTTGGGGATTAACTACTGATCAAGAACACATTGAAAAGGTTCATCTGTCGGCATTAAAACGTTTTATTGGTTTTAGTCCTATATCACCTAGACAATTAATTTATGGGGAAACAGGTAGATATCCTATATTTGTAAATACGTATATTAGATGCATAAAATTTTGGCTTAGATTAGTTAACTTGGATCAATATAGATACTCTAGAAAAGTTATGAGATGTTATTATACTTACAATCGCAAAATTATGTCACTTGGGCGTGTAGAGGCAGAAATATTTTGTACAGATATGGTTTTGGGATTGTGTGGGAAGCCCAGGGTGTGGGAAATGTTAATATTTTTATTTCAGAATTCAAACAAAAGCTTATTGATTCGTTTAGTCAGGAATGGCATGCTGCACTGGAAAACCATGATTTCTTCCCAATTTATTTGAGTCTTAATGATACTATATCTTGCAAAATGTATTTACGTCAAATCAATAATTTTCGTTTGCAAAGATGTCTCGCTAAATTCAGGATTGGTATGTCCCCCCTTAAACATAGTTATCTACAATTCAGAACGAATGTACACAGTAATGAAAGGGATTG
>CM065728.1:47942684-47957684 GCA_033310375.1 Conus canariensis | reverse complement strand
ATAATGATGACAGTGATGTTTATGATACTGATACCATCTTCCTCTTGGTCCAACGCTCTAAACACAGTCGTTTTTTGGTTCCAGTCAGTACGGTAGAAAGTTTCCACTGATCTTCCAGAACGGTGGAGTCACTATAAGACAAGTAGTCGGACTGACACTTTCTGGTCATGGAAGAGGCGGGCAGCCCATCAGAAGATTCTGTTCTGCTCCGTGACGTTGATAAAAGTGGTGACGGTGATGATGATGATGATGACGATGATGATGATGATGATGGTGATGATGATCATGATCCTGATCTCGGTATCATTATGATGATCATGAGCAAATCGTCGGTTTCTGAGTCAGAGTGATCGAATTTGTAATTGGATCGGCGTCATCGAAAACAGTTGCTATTTCGGAAGGGGAAATAAACACATATGGGTAATGTACTCTGATCCGGAAAGCGAATCTGATTGGACAGTTGCAAGCAATTTGGACAGGGAAAGATAGCCCAAGCAGAACACTGTTCTGATCTTTAACTTTCCGCTCTCAATTTTGCGAACAGGTGTAACCTGGTCTTGAACTCAAATGGCTCAGCTTGTCAAGTCCTGAAACGTGCTACACGTGCAGATGCTGTGACAATGACAAGAATGCGTTTTTTTCCTCCTGTATTGCAAAATGTTCTTGTTATTCTCTTCCGTGTATGTCTACCGGTTTGTCTGAATGCGCATGATCTTATTAAAATTTGGTTTTCGCAAGATACACGGCTCTCCTCTCTCTCTCTCTCTCTCTCTCTCTCTCTCTCTCTCTCTCTCTCTCTCTCTCTCTCTCTCCTCACCATCCTTTCCACAACCCTTCCGTCCATGTATCTCATCCTCTCTCTCTCCCTTTTCTGTCTGTTTGTCGGTCTCTCTCTCTCTCTCTTCTCTCTCTCTCTCTCTCTCTCTCTCTCTCTCTCTCTATCTCTCTCTCTCTCGCTCTCTCTCTCTCTCTCTCTCTCTCTCTCTCTCTCTCTCTCTCTCTCTCTTCTCGCTCGCTCCCCATCTTCTACTCCCTGTCAATGTCTCCCTTCCTGTCTTCCCGACATTTCTTTGTGGTTTTTTTTTTCAAATCCTTGACGTTCAGCTCATGTGCTGCTGGCAGACGAAAAGGAGACGAGTCGTCGGTCTTTGGCACCCTCTCCCTCTCCCCCTAAATCTCCCCCAGCAACCAGATCATAAACCACTCTCTGTGTCCCGCGCGACAGGTCAACACTATCATGAACATGTCTGACCCCCACACCCTCCTCTACTTGTCCCATCCTGCTCCACCCCTCCCCCCCTCCCTCAGCCTCCCTTCCCCACCCCACACACAACTTCATCAATACCCCCCCCCCCACTCCGCCACAGACTCACACTCTACCTCTCCCCTTCCCCTGTACCAATTCGACCGATCCTTCGTTGTTCTCCGTGTTTTCCACCCCAAACTCCTGTTCCATGCTAGAAACTTGTTGGGCTCGAATCAAGTTTTGCCCACCCTCAACCCCATTCCCATGCCAAGTTATTCACGTGCCTCCTTCCCTCCCCCCCCCCTCCACTTTCCCCCTCCCTGCCTCACCGTGAAGAATACTGATGAACTTATTTCAGGAAGCCCAGCCCCGTCAAGTCGAGTTGAATGAAGTCAAGAAGTCCAGAGAAGTCAAGCCCAAACTGCGCTAAGTCGAGAGTACTTTCCTGTCTCTCTCGTGAGAAAGTCGATAGGAGTGCATGTATTTAAACCGTGAAAAAGAAGAAGGATAGAAAGAAAGGAAAGAAGGAAGAAAAAAAAGCTTCTACATTTGCCACTTGAGAAGCACCAACTTTCCGTGATCCGATTTGATGCGCGCGCGCACACACACACACACACACACACACACACACACACACACACCCACACACACACACACACTGTGTGTGTCTGTGTGTGTGTGTGTGTCTATCTGTCCGTCAGTGTGTGTGTGTGTGTGTGTGTGTGTGTGTGTGTGTGTGTGTGTGTGTGTGTAAGAGAAGGAAAGAGACCAAGAGAGGTGGGAAAAGGGAGGAGGGGACTGAGGATAATTATGTGCATTGTATGTGATATTTGGGAACTATACGTTGTTTGACCAAAGGGAAAGAAAATCCTCTGTACGTGGAAAAAGATCGTGCGCATATTTATTTATAAAACCCACTTACCCATGGTCAGACTGACAGTTCACTCCCAGACGTGACAAACAGAAATGACGAGCTTTTAGCCCTTTTTATCCTAGAAATTGTGTTACTGCTGTCATTCTAAATTCTAAGCTACACATCACATATGATCTCTTTCTGTCTCTGTGTCTATCTGTCTGTCTGTGTCTCTCTCTCTCTCTCTCTCTCTCTCTCTCTCTCTCTCTCTCTCTCTCTCTCTCCCCCCCCCCCCCCCCCCCCCTTTCTCTCTCGTTCCATCAAGACCGTTCTCTCCAATCTCTTTCTCTTGCTGTATTTTGTTCTCTTTTTTCATCTCTCCTCATCGTCCTTCTAAGCATCATCATCATCATCATCATTAAAGTTCATCACCATGATGATTTTCATCAAATCAATCATCATCATCATCATCATCTCGCCATTATCACTGTTGTCGTTGTCGTGGTGCTGGTGACCATCAAGACACACGATGTGGAAGTCCTGGCTGTCATGTTGCAGGGACCGACTGACGTTGAGCATTCTGGAGTTGCGGGAGCACGGAGATTTGGAGGAACTGAAGAAGTACTGGTGGTTTGAGATGAGTGAGTGCCCCGCCGAGAAAAGTGCCACCAAAGTGCGTCTCTATGTCTGTCTGCCTGTCTCTCTGTTTTGCCTGCCTGTCTTGTCTGTTTCTCCTGTCATATGTGTGAGTGAGTTAACCGCTAACCTGTCTGGAACTGAAGCAGCTAAAGAAATGCTGGTGGTTTGTGATCATGAATGCTCTAACAACAAGATTGCCGTCGAAGTGCGCCTCTCTGTCTGTCTGTTTGTACGCTTGTCTGTCTGTCTGTCTGCGTACATGCGCATTTGTGAAAGTGCTTGCCTATCTAGACTTAAGCAGCTGATGAAATACTGGTGGTTTGATTTGAGTGAAGGGGCCCAGCCGAAAAGAGTGACGCCAAAGTGCGTCTCAGTGTCTGTGTGTCTGTCTGCCGGTCTGTCTGTCAGTCTGTTCTGCCTGTCTCTATATCTCTCTGTTAGTATGTCTGCCTACCTGTAGGTCTATTCTACCTGTCCCTGTATCTCTCTGTTTGTCTGCCCGTCTGTCTGTTCTGTCTGTCTGTATACCTCTCTGTTCGTATGTCTGCCTTTCCATCTGTCTGTGCCGCCTGTGTCTGTGTCTTTCTCGGTCTGTATCTTGTCTGTTTGTATGTTCCACATGTCTCTGTGTCTGCGTGTTAATGTACCTGCTTGATTGTCTAGGTCTGGAATACCCGAAGAAAAATTAATACAACTGGTTTGAAATGAGTTAAATGCCCCGTCGAAAAGACGACACCAATGTACATCTCTTTGTCAGTATGACTGTCTGTTCCGCCGCCTTTGTATCTAGCAACCTAGGTTACATGATCTGAAGCAGATGAAGGAATGTTATTGGTTTAAGGTAAAGGAATACCACTTAAATCTCAAACTCTCTCTCTCCCTCTCTCTCTCTCTCTCTCTCTCTCTCTCTCTCTCTCTCTCTCTCTCTCTCTTCTCTCTCTCTCACTCAGATACTCCCAAGTTTGAATCACTGGGGACGGCGCTCCACAAGCTTTGAGCACAGTAAAGCATATAAAGAAAAGCCCACAGGTTAATACAGGACATGAAAAATGATTGTACAAGTCTGGTCCAAATGCCTTCCACCGTGAGAGTGGAGCGAACACAGTGCCAGTACTTAAGGATACAAACTCACATGGATTGACAAACTGTTTTAGAAAATCACCAAGTTTTGAAACACTAGATGCATCTCCACAATCCTGAAGGGATCAGAGGTAGACACAGAACATACGACAATAGAAATCATCATGAAATCTTAACCCAGATGCATTTTACGTCCAGATGGTTAATGGGGCAGCTATGAAAATTCGTTCCAGGTGAAATGCATAACTTTTTCTGGACGAAAAACGCGTAAGTGGAAGGGGGCATAAGACGAAATCTTTCTTCAGTGCGCACTTTGTTAGCAGTATTGTTCCTCTAAAGTAAAGGTCAGCAGGACCAAAAAAGATACATCTGGTTTGCTCCTTAAAGAGCTCATCAGGCCTGCTACGGGAATATATATATATATATATATATTGTGTGTGTGTGTGTGTGTGTGTGTGTGTTATACATACATACATACACGCTCATACATACATACATACATATGTATATGCGTATTATCTATAAACAGACAGAAAGACAAAGAGAGAGAGAGAGAGAGGGGGGGTAGAAATGCTTTATATGCGAGGGTGAAAATGGATAAGCTACGAAACACAGACATACATCATCTCTTACACTTACTCTTACACACACACATACACACACACACACACACACACACACACACACACACACACACACACACACACACACACGCACGCACACACACACACACACGCACACACGCTCGCACGCACGCACACGCGCGCGCGCACGCACACACACACACACCACACACACACACACACACACACACACACACACACACACACACACAGAAGCTGGGGGAGAGAGGAAGACTTACGAAGAGAGAGAGAGGGCAAGCGCGAGCGAGCGAGACAGACTGACTGACTCACAGTGGTAGAGAGAGATAGAGATAGACACATGTAGAGAGACAGAAACAGACAGACGGAAGACCAGAAATGGGGGTTTGGGGGGGGGATATAGAACAACTACCGACTGCACGCTTTACAGTGGAGCAGCCAGACAAGGACAGTAGAATTACAACCCGTCTTACGACATCCAGACGAATGAAGGACGGTGATCAGGTCAGGAGTAAGCCCGGAATATTTGATCTTCTTTCCTCGGGCTGAACGTTGGAGTTGAGAGTGAGTGGGCAGCAGCAGGCACCGAGAGGAAATGACTGATTGGATGGGAGTCGGTTGGTTAAATTTGTGCACAGAGGTGCTTGTTAGAAATGGTGTGTTGCAGCTGACGTTTCTGGAAAGTTTTGCCTTTTCTGCTTTTGTTCCTTGGTCCAGGTCATAGAACTGTGTGTCTTCTTTGTCCTCTTCTACACAACTTGTGTATATTTTACACAATCAATGATAACAGCAAAACAACAATAATGAATACATGAAATGCAGTTGTATTAGTAGAAATAGTAGTCGTAGCAGCAACAGCAGCAGTAGCAGTAGTAGTAGAAGTAATAGTAGTAGCAGTAAAAGTAGCAGCAGCAGCAACAGCAGAAAAGCAGTAGTGCCAGAAATACTGATGACTGTAATAAGTATACTGTTGCTGTTTTTATCGTTATTGTTATCGTTATTATCGTTATTCTTGTTCTTTTTCATCATCATCAACAACATTATTATAATTGATCTTGTTGTTATCATTCTTTTCCCTCTTTTTCTTCTTTTTGTCCTTATGATGATGATGATGTTCAGAACAATTCACATCACACGCACAACACACACACACACACACACACACACACACACACACACACACACACCAGATTTTCAGAATCAGTTTTTTGGTCTTTCTGAAGAATTTCTAAGCTTTCCAGTAGGTAACTTTGCATTGTCCTAAATGTATTGCAAAATGATTGTGTCCAGTAGGATGGGGGGGTGGAATGGGGTGGGGAGGAGTGGGGATTTTTCCTTCCAGTCACCATTAGAATGCTGTGGAAGAATATAAAATTTCTTGTGGGCAATATTACTGTGGATGTTGGTTTGTCTTTGTTTTATGTTGTTTTGGTTTGGTTTGGTTTTAACCGTCTGGGCATTGTTGAAGAACGTCATGGTTTTAGATGGTTGACGTTTGTCTGGTAATTACTGTCAAGAATGTTGCCCACGTTCCTGGTGGTTTCATAAGTTTATTTGTCAGGGGAGTGTGTTGACATAAAACATGGATAGCTTCACAAGCTTTTGAAAAAAGGGAGGATTTTAGAGTCCTTAAGCCTTTATTCACCTGTTCAAGAAAACCTGCAGCATGCATGCATGCTGCGCGGTGAACGGAGATTCTCAGGGAGATGTGTTACCTGTGGGAAGGGTAGTTGAAGCAGAGAGATAAAAGACTGGTCTCTGGCGCCGTAGAGACAGTGAGGCTCGACAAGAATGCAATGCCTCATAGGTTTCTTTATTCCAAAGACACAAGAGGTGTCTGGTGAGATTGTACATTGAAAGCCACGGGTGGCCCATAATGAGGAACTGTAAGTTAAGCCATGATAAAGAAAAAGAACTGTGAAAGAAAAGGGAAGATAAATGTTTGTAGATAACCAATAATATGATGATTAATATGTTCTTCTTCATTCAGAAACTTTGTCCCCGGACGGAGTAGGGCTGCGGTAATTTTGTTTAGAGAGGCACAGGCACAGTTTGTGGTTTGTTTTGTAGGACAAAGAGAGGTCGCAGAGACTAGGAACTTGGAACGAATTGTTGTAGGCTTCTGATGACCAAGACATTTTCTTTATGAAAATGATTGTCTTGAGAGTGTGGTATTGTGAGTACGAATTTGAAAACAAAAGTGGTTTTTAGTCCGTGAGAACCTGTTGATGCATTTAATTTGAAAAATACGTCTAGTTATTTTGTTAAATAAAGTAGGAAGAATTTGTATGTAAATAGAGTGTTGTCCTACTGACTGTTTGTCGATATTGTGTAAGCAAGAGTCTGACACTTTAACACAGACAAACGACCTGCGACCATCGGATTTACATCAAGGTTTATCCCTGGTGAGAAAAAAAAAAAGAAAAAGAAAATAATTATCGATTTTGTTTCTTCCCCTCCTATTTCATACTGAACGGAATTTGTGCTCTGTTGTTTCCTTGTTGATGGCCTGTGAGTACTGTTTTTACATTTCTTACAACTGAACTGAACGAGTGTGTGTGTGGACGTTGTTGTTTCCTTGTTGATGGCCTGTGAGTACTGTTTTTACATTTCTTACAACTGAACTGAACGAGTGTGTGTGTGGACGTTGTTGTTTCCTTGTTGATGGCCTGTGAGTACTGTTTTTACATTTCTTACAACTGAACTGAACGAGTGTGTGTGTGGACGTTGTTGTTTCCTTGTTGATGGCCTGTGAGTACTGTTTTTACATTTCTTACAACTGAACTGAACGAGTGTGTGTGTGGACGTTGTTGTTTCCTTGTTGATGGCCTGTGAGTACTGTTTTTACATTTCTTACAACTGAACTGAACGAGTGTGTGTGTGGACGTTGTTGTTTCCTTGTTGATGGCCTGTGAGTACTGTTTTTACGTTTCTTACAACTGAACTGAACGAGTGTGTGTGTGGACGTTGTTGTTTCCTTGTTGATGGCCTGTGAGTACTGTTTTTACATTTCTTACAACTGAACTGAACGAGTGTGTGTGTGGACGTTGTTGTTTCCTTGTTGATGGCCTGTGATTACTGTTTTTACATTTCTTACAACTGAACTGAACGAGTGTGTGTGTGGACGTTGTTGTTTCCTTGTTGATGGCCTGTGAGTACTGTTTTTACATTTCTTACAACTGAACTGAACGAGTGTGTGTGTGGACGTTGTTGTTTCCTTGTTGACGGCCTGTGAGTACTGTTTTTACATTTCTTACAACTGAACTGAACGAGTGTGTGTGTGGACGTTGTTGTTTCCTTGTTGATGGCCTGTGAGTACTGTTTTTACATTTCTTACAACTGAACTGAACGAGTGTGTGTGTGGACGTTGTTGTTTCCTTGTTGATGGCTGTGAGTACTGTTTTTATATTTCTTAACTGAACTGAACAAGTTGTGAGTGTACGTTGTTGTTTCCTTTTTGATGGCCTGTGAGTACTGTTTTTTACATTTCTTATCAACTGAACTGAACGAGTGTGTTGGACGTTGTTGTTTCCTTGTTGATGGCCTGTGAGTACTGTTTTTACATTTCTTACAACTGAACTGAACGAGTGTGTGTGTGGACGTTGTCCTGTCTGTCGTTTATTTTTCATTCCCGTCTCCAGTTTAAGGGAGGCAGATATCATTAGACTTCTGCCTGAGAATGTCCTTTTGCTTCCCTCCTTTTCTCCTCGTCTGTCATGATTCTTCCAGGCTTGGCTCTTCTTCCTTTCTTTTCAACGATCCCTGCTCTCAGCAATAGCCAACTATCTGTTGCATACGTTTAAGCTACTTCAACGTAGGATTTCTTGTTAGCATTTTGTGATGAGTTCCCCCTTTTAAATGTTTTTTTTTTTAATTTATCATTTTTTTTCAGTTTTGATCTCTCGTTTCCTATCTTGTCCACTAAGATTTTGAAATATACCAGCTATTCTAAATTATAACAACTTTAAATGCTTGTTCCAATTTTGGTAATGTAGATAGACGTGAGTCAAAATTTCCAAACTGTCCCTCCATTTCAGATGCAAGTCTTTGTGATATTTTTTAGAATTGAAAAAAGAAAATTCTGGTAATTGTTTTTGGTCCTTCTGAACTTGTCAGTAGTATTGTTGGTTGAGTGGATTAATGTAATTGTTTTTTTTTTCTTTAACAAGATGACACATGATTGTAAATAATTCCATTCGTGTTCCCTGCCTCCTGTTTTACGCACTGCCATATTGTAGCATTCCATTTGCGCCTTTCCCTCCCGATCCCCTTCATGATAATTAACTTGTTCTTGTTAGACCTTAAGTTCGTGAATATGGTTGTAATATCTTTTACGTTCTGATATATATATATATATATATATATATATATAGAAAACACACACACACACACACACACACACACACACACACACACAAATATATATATATATATATATATATATATATATATATATATAAATTCTTGTAACCTCAGCGTGTAAACTGCTTAGGTTAAAAACGTTTTTATTTTTGTCTTTTTCTTGTTTCTTAAATTATGGGAGATTTCGAGCGTTTCCTTGCACGGGGTCAAAAGCTCGATTTGACAGAAAACAAACAAAACGAGTATACTACCCAGTGTGAAGAGAGATCGGAGAGATCAAGAGAGAGAGAGGGAAAAGGTTATAAAACAAAAGCAAAAGGAAACTGAGGCAGAGTCTCGCTGTGTCTGTGGCGCCGTCATCCGGTCTTTTCTCTCTCTGCTTCAACTACCCATCCTACAAATCTCCCCGAGCTCTCTGTTCACCACTCAGCATGCATGCATGTAGTACTAATGCTGCACGGTTTTCGTGAGCAGGTGAGTGCAGGCACAAGACTTTAAAATCCTCTTATTCTGATAGCCTGCGTAAGTGATCCATGTTTTCCATCGGCATAATACCCCTAATATACAAACATACGAAACCACCATGAATTTGGGCACAATACCTGACATATTATGAATATTTTATTCTCAGATTTTTATTCATTTGTTTAATTCATTTACTTACTGATTTTCTTTGAATCAACTGTAATCATGTATTCAACTGTTATTCACTTAATCGACGCAGTTCTGAAAGATACTTGTACCTGTAGCACTGCTCAAGTGTCATGACAACGTAGCAGGCAACTGCATCTCTTGGACTGTCAGCATTGACAAGGTCAAAGAGGCTGTCACTGAACTTGCGGCGCTGGGTTACGCTGACGTCATGACAAGGCCATTGTTTATCTAGTGGTGGATTTAGTCGGTGGTGTTCTGCATATGACGGATCAGAACAGGTACCACTGAACACCACTGGAGTGATCGAGCAGCAAGGCAGTGTCTCGTCTTGTGGGTTGCCTTATGACGGCCTTCTGTTGATTGTTCCCTGTAGAGTTTGGCGCTGGGATTGCAGCTGGACAACTACAGGTGTTATTCTGTGTGTGTGTGTGTGTGTGTGTGTGTGTGTAGTGTGTGTGTGCGTGTGTGTGTGTGTGTGTGTGTGTGTTCATCGTTTAAAGCGCTGGACGTTTTTTAAGAAATTAGGACGAATGCATTTCCTTTCTTTAGTTAAAAAAAAGGCACATGCTGTGTTGGGAATGCCACCTTTTCAGGGTTACCGGGCATGTCTGACTGTCGGTCTGCCGGTCTGCCTATATAGTACGTCCTTTTTCATCGGCGATGGCATTTTTCATCGGCGATAGCTCGTTGAGTGTGTGGGCTGGTGGATATGTTTCCGATTCTTTTACATCTTCTTCACAAAGCATGCCCCTCTCTCTCTCTCTCTCTCTCTCTCTCTCTCTCTCTCTCTCTCTCTCTCTCTCTCTCTCTCTTTCACATGGAAACTATTATACAACAATATGTTAATGGAAAAAATACGAAAAGACATCTGTGATACCAAGCAGAAAATGTGTCTAGTCTGACAAAAGTTTTCCCTACAGTTCATCACATTTGCTTTAAGTATTTTTCATCCCTTTTTCAATTCAAATAGATAATTAGATGGACAGGTAGATATAGGCAGATAGATAGATAGACAGACAAACAGGTAGATAGATAAATAGACGTGGAGATCTGTTTATCTAGCTATCATCCATCTTCCTATGTATCTGTCTGTCTGTCTATCCAGGCACACATGCACACGTGCTTCCGTACACACACACACACACACACACACACACACACACACACACACACACACACGCACACGTGCTTCCGTACACACACACACACACACACACACACACACACACACACACACACACACACACACACACACACACTGCAAAGCAGAGGGAGAGACCGTCAGAGCCTGACAGAGACAAAGACAGACGGGCAGACAATCAGAGACGGACAGACAGACAGACGGACGGAGATACAAGCACACGGACACACAGACAGGACCCCAGACACACACAGAGACAAAAGTGGAGGGAGGAGGAAAAGACGACAAAACAAATACCGGCTGCGCGCTTCAGCCATGGGAGCAGCCAGACAACGACAGTACAATTACAACCCGTCTTACCGACATCGGGACAAATGGAGAAGAGATACCAGGCCAAGATTAAGCCCCGGAATATTTTATCTTCTTTTTCTCCGGCTGAAAGTGGGAGATGAGAGTGCGTTGGTATCGGCTGGCACCCGGAGGAGCAGGCTGATTAGATGGGAGTCGGACGGTAAACGCGTGCGCAGACTGTGTGTGGGGGAAACAATATTTCCAGAGTGATGATTCAGAAATCTTTTATTCTCTCTTTCTTTCTCTCTCTCTCTCTCTCTCTCTCTCTCTCTCTCTCTCTCTCTCTCTCTCTCTCTCTCTGGTTTTTGTTTTCTTTTTCTTTATTTCTCTTTCTATCCATCTTCCTTTCTTTCCCAGCCCATGGAATTTACAATGTATGATGCATCTTGCTTGGCCTCCACCAGGGAACTTTGGTTGAGTTTACACCCCCGATGATAACAATCTGACAAAGATGATTGCAAATTATATGATGAGCTAGTAGTAGTTGCAGTAGTAGTAGGAGTAGCAGTAGCAGCACAGTAGTAGTAAAATTAGTTGTAATGGTAGTAGTAGGGGCAGTGGCGGCGGTGGTGATGATAGCGGCGGCGGTGGTGGTGGTGGTAGTAGAAGAGGAGGAGGAGAAGTAGATGTAGCAGCAGAAGCAGTATTAGAGATGGGTCGCAAAAATCATCATGGTGATGGTTATGACGATAAGGTCGACAATGATGATAATCATGATGACGACGATGATCCTGCAGAAGAATGTGATACAAAAAACGAGAATAGCACCGAATCAGTCACTGTAAGACAGAGAACCGAAAATATCATTGTAACGATAGTGGTGAATTTTGTTGAACTGTACAGTGCTGTTCTGGTTTGTAGTGCATTGTGTTATATTGCGGTGAGTTGTATTTGATTCTAACGCGGTACTGTATCGTTACAGTAAATGTATTCTGTATTAAATTCGGGCCTCTCTCACTGGGAAAGTAAGAGTCACATTACCGAAGCGCCATCAGCATAAATAATTCTGTTTAGTATGCCATCGTATATTTTTATTTACTTTCAGTATGGATTGGGTTTGTTTTGTTTTTTAACAGAATTTTTTTATGCACGTAGAGCCCCAGTGTTTCGTGTGTTCTTTCACGTGCCCTTCAACATAAATCTAGTATGATTCTGTACAGAAAACTCCATGAAAGTTTTTTTTAACAAAATGTCTGGTGTGTTTTTAGAAGGTGTATTTTAAAGGGTCGTGTGAATGACGTTTTTTGTTTGTTTGTTTGTTTTTAATATGACTTGTGAGTTGTGATCACCCTTTGTTCTTCCCCCTCTCTGATCCTGTGTGCTAGCTCGCTCACCCTCTCTCTTCTCAGTTCGCCTACCTTTTTTTCTATCCCTCCACTCACCACATACTACGCCACATTGTTTTTTTACTTTTCGCCGTCACCGGATCTTTCAGATCGGCTTCCATTACGGGTAGCCAATGTTCGCTACAAGCATGCATACGGTTGTTTTCCGGTAAATAGTCATCACCTCTTTTTAAGGAGTCGCCAGCGGCTTGACTAGCGGAAAGCAGACAGGAAGACACCAAAGTGCGATGAACTGTGCTCTCCCTTGCCCTCACCCCACTCCCGCTGCACACACCCTCCCCCAGCCTTCTCTTCCCACTCACACACACGCGCACGCAGAAGGAAGAACAGAAGGGTAAACATGTACATGCATACTTTTATATATCTCTGCCTGCCTGTCTGTCAGTCTGTCTATCTATGTTTCTATCTATCCATCTGTTTGTCTGTCGGTCGGTCTCTCTGTCTATCTGGTTTAAACAAATTTATTTTCCACTTTACAATCATGTAGTTTTACAAAAATGTGAAATTTTGAACATCAACAAGCTAATGCTTATAAGCTAACGCTTATAGTGTAGTCTATCTGTCTGTCTATCGATCGATCTGTCCATCTATCTAATTAAGAGTTTTGTAAGATGGTGGTAGAGGGCAAAGATAAAGTCCAGACAGAAGTGGAATTATGAACAAATTATGAAGTGTGCGTGCGTGTGTGCGCGCGCGAGTGTGTGTGTGTGTGTGTGTCTGTCTGTCTGTCTGTCTGTCTGCAAGTGCCCGCGAGCGCATGTATGTATGAGTGTGTTTGTGTGTGCGTGAATGTGTGTGCACTTTTGTTTATGTGTGTGAGGGATGTTTGTGGATGAGTGCGTGCGCGCGTGTAAAGATGTAAGAAAGGACTCGGAACAAGAAGTCCCGATTTTTGCCGTAACTGATCTCAACTATTGCTTAAATGGTCTTTCATAAGAGTACGTTTTCAGGTCAATAGTTTACCAGTACTGTTGTAGCTTTCATAAACATTTTTTTTGTTTTTACTGGAAAAGAATTTTTGTTATAAAACAACCGCGTTGGGGTGATTGGTGTGTGTTTGTTGGCTTGTTCGTTTGTTTTGTGTTGTTTGTTTGTTTTCTGGAAGTATAAACACCCGCACGCGCGTTTATTTGCGCTTCTGTCCAACTTGCCCGATGGACTTGCCTGCAGAATCGTTACGACGGTGATATTTTCTACGTCAACATTATCCGTCACGTTGTACACGTCGGAGGAAACATGCACAAAAGCACGTGCACACGTGCACATTAAACTCGAAGATTACACAAGAGAGAGAGAGAGAGAGAGGGGGAGGAGCTTCGGGAACAAAGAGAAGATACATTAGACCAGACGCACAAAATGATTGGTCCCTTTTGCTTGTCTACAAAGTCCACGAATCTCTCTCTGTCTCTCTTTCTCTCTGTCTTCTCTCTCTCTCTCTCTCTCTCTCTCTCTCTCTCTCTCTCTCTCTCTCTCTCTCTCTCTCTCTCTCTCTGCCCCGTGTCCATCTCTTTCTACTGGTCTGTCTATCTTAGGTTTATTTTTTTCCTTTCCCTCCCTCTCCCCCCCCCTCTCTCTCTTGTTGTGTGTGTGTGTGTGTGTGTGTGTGTGTGTGTGTGTGTGTGTGTGTGTGTCTGGAAAAGCAGGGTGTTGTACTGGTGTTGAAAGAGGGACCCAAGAAGTTAACACACTTAACTAAATCCAGCACCGGATTCGAAAGAAATCTGTCAGACTATCATCATAAACCTATCTTCTGTGAAGCACCCGTCTACCTGTCTGTATTCTTCGAATTCCAACTCATTCGTTACTCCCCTGGTGACGGTATATTTCGAATCTCCCAATGTGTCCGGAAGTTATACGGTTCCTGGGCATTCTTGTTATCAACATTTACTCTCTTTTTGCGCAGTAAACGTCTCTTTTAAAAGACAGTTGCAGACTATCACCTCGAAAATACTGAAATTGCTGGCTGTCACTTGCACTCATTGTCTGTGCACGAATCAGCTGGACACCTGCGTTAAATAAGTGTTTGCATGCGTTACATAAGTGTTTGCACGCGTGAATATGTGCATAGTTATATTCACAAGCGCGCGAGCGCATGTGTGTGTGTGTATGTGTGTGTGTGTGTGTGTGTGTGTGTGTGTGCGTGTGTGTGTATGCATGAGAGAGAGAGACAGAGATAGAAAGACAGAGAAACAGAGAGAGACAGAGATAGAAAGACAGAGAAACAGAGAGAGATTAATGAGTGGATATTGGTAAAGTGCCCAGTGGTCGACAGAGTGATGTTTGGCCGTTACAGAAATGGCCCTCACTATTATTTTCATGATTATCCACTGGCAGGAGAGCGAAGACAACGCACTCACACTGTCCAAAGTGGCTGGCATCTTCTACATTCTGGTGGCGGGTCTGGCACTATCCGTCATCTCGGTGGTTCTGGAGTTCCTCTACAAGACTAAAGTGGACTCTCGTCGCCAGAACGTGAGTTCGTGCTTTTAATTTGTTGCAGTGTAAAAGAAAATATCTCATGGGGGTGTTTTCATTTCATCACAGGAGCAAGAGTTAACCTACTTGTCCGTCATTTATATTTGTTGCTCTGTGTGCGTGTGCGTGCGCGCGCACGCGTGTGTGTGTAGTGTTTTAAAAGATATATTTTCATTTCATTTGAGATTTGTCTGCAGGAAAGAGGTACAGTTTCATAGTATTTTGCTGTGTTTGATACGAGCTGGTTCGTT
>CM065728.1:47922684-47937684 GCA_033310375.1 Conus canariensis | reverse complement strand
AATCATTTTTTGTGTACACACAGACAGCAAGTTGTTTCTTTCACCCATAATGCTGTCTCTGTGTACTGAAACTGCACTTCTAGAAAATAAACAGTATTGAAATTGCAAACTTAGAAATAAAAAAAAATATGTAACTCGTACAATTCATCGTTATCTCCTTCACTACTGAAGTGGGGGAGAAGAAGAAAATGGGGGGGGGGTGCAAAAAGATCATCTAGCCTCTTCACCAGGCTGCATTAGAGTAAAATGAACATTACTGATTAAAAGTGTGGTTACATCAACATTGTTTGTATACAGGGCATCATTGATATCAAAATGATAAATGTCTCCTGTATGATATATTAAGAAGACATTAGATATCTTGTTTCTTCACAATATACGAACAAAGTATTACTCGTATCTGATTTCATTATTTACAAATCACGAATGGTATTTTCAAGTCAAAATTAAATTTCGCAAATTGTGATTTATTCAATAGAAATGTAATGGTCACTTTCCCATGCCAGTCGATCATATGAGCTCCGGGATAGATGCCTACGCTGACAGAGATGGATGCAGACCTCTGTATTTCATCATACGTAAACAGGACGGAAGAGTTGTGGCCAATCCAGTTCCTTTAGTTGTCTGCCTTGAACTTTCTTTTGAGTCTGCCCATGACACCATTACCCTTCACTGATCTCTGTGGAGTGGTGCTGGACAGGGCATCATGGTGTTATGACTGTGCAAGGAGAACTTACAGCCTGTGATTATTGCCAGCTGCTGTTCTTGTCTGCAGGTATGGAACGCCGTTTGTACATTCTCGTTCAGAGCACTCCGTGTACTTTATGGGTATGCAGAACTGCTCATGGAGTACGTTTCATGTATGCTAATCTGTTCTTTTTCCACGCCGAAAGTACCGTCTCTCATCATGCCGGTCTAGCCATAAAAGAAGCCAGCAAACAAAATGCCTCTTGAAGAACACTCTATCTTCAAGAGCTGGGTGTAGTATACTTATTCATGTTAATGCATATCTTTGAATGATTTGGTACATGTGTGTGTGTGTGTGTAAATCAGCTAAGTGTTCGTGTGACAACAAGTTTGCTTATTCATCATCGTTTTGCCTATACACACACAGATAGATAGGTACACACACACACACACACACACACACACACACACACACACACACACACACACACACACGTGTGACATACGTGAAGTGGTGTGCCAGTATATGGCGTGCATTTTGCGTGAGGATCCTTTCTGCATGTTTCTAGAACGTACTTTCTGTGTGGAAAGAGTACATTTCGCGTAAAGGATTGCACTCCAGAAATCGTTTCGCCTAAGTGTGCAAATGGCGTTCTGTACCAGCTGATGTGTTTACTTGCTGTGTGCTATGACTCCTTATTCGAGATGCAGAAAAGCCACCTGAAGCGTCTAGCCTGTTCTCAAGTATCTGGATTTTTCCATTTGAGATCTCCTGTCTGTATCCAGCTCTGGTTACTTGGAAAGAGTGGATGGTGTTTTGAGTGATTTTAATGCCACAAGTCAAAGATTGTTTCTGACTAATCGGAACTGTGGTTGGTTCTTTACTCTTGCTTCTTTCGTTCATGAAGAAGGGGGAACAAATACGGTATTCGTCTATCCAGCATTAGAAATAAAACAATCCGTGACAAAGAATGTGTTACACATCTGCATAATCAAGTTGTGCATTATTCACATGCACTAAAATTACATCGAACGGTTTTAGAAAGTCAAATCTGATAGTGGGGGGAAAGAGTTCTATGGAAGAAACTTATTTCTTGTCTTTTACCTATGGGCCTGAGACGAATAATCAAGTCTGTAGTCAATCTGATGTAAAATACAGACACTGTTTGCATATTTCGCGCCAACTTTAATAGTATTCCTGTCACTGTACCCTTTTTTCTTTCTTTATTTCTTTTTTTTCTGGAGGCTTTGATGTCGTTGCCTTTATCGTGAGCTGTTTGTTTGTCACATGTCTGCTTTTCATTGACGATCAGGTGTTAACAACAATATCGCCCCAGTGGTTCACTGCTGCCTCGTCTACTAGTTCAGGGCAGTTTGCCTGTTGGAATCATTTTGCTGATTGTGCCAAATTTCTTGATCTCTTTGACATTGATTCGTAACGTGATTTTGTGTCTTCACTCAACATATTTTAGTCTTATCTGTTTGGACATGTTCATGTTTTTGGGGGGTGGGGGCGGGGAGAAAAAAAAAATCCATATGTTTGATTGATCTGACTCGAACATGATTCACTGACTTTGTTTAGAGTTATCTTTTCATGGATGACTTGACTTGCTATTGTGTTTTAGTCTTGGCGTTTTTGTTTGTATATAATTGTGGGTTTTTTTTACCTGCTTACAGTTCTGATGTTGCTCGCGCGGTCGGCTGGGCTATAGATGACATGAGTTGACTCATGATAAAGCCAGTAACTGAGAGTGTGGTTTGCCGATTTCTCTTCTTTCATATGCAGGTATGTTGAGTCAGAATGATGTTAACTTTGATAGTAACAAAAACACTAATAATGAAAATAATAGTAATAATGAAAATGATGAATGTTACTAACGATAACCATTACAATAACAACAAGAACATACAATAGTAAATAAAATATTTGCATGTGTTCATTGTTTATTTGTTTGTTGTTTTTTTTCCCTTTTACGAATAATCTGCATGAGATGTGCATGTGTCTGAATTAAGCACATATTCTCTTGGAATATTGTTGTGAACTTGATCAAATCTCTGTGTTGTTTTTTTTTCTCATTCTTTCTGTTTATTTTGATTCCTCTGGTTTTCACCTTTTGCGTCACGTAAAAGTGCACTTTTGGATTTAGGAGGATTCGTTCCCCTTGTCCTACTTCTCCTCACATTTTGTAGTTTTTAGATGGATCACTGCTTCTGCATCACCGAGTGAATGCTCCGTGTGTATGTGATAGAGAGAGAGAGAGAGATTGTGTGCACGCGCATGCGCAAGTTCATATATGTGTGTTTGCAAACATGTTTGTGTATGTGCGTGCGTCTACATGTATATGTGTGTGTGTGTGTGTGTGTGTGTGTGTGTGTGTGTGTGTGTGTGTGTGATGTCAGTGTTTTCGCGCAATGAATTATTTTTGTGTGCACACCTATCTTCGTCTCAATGTAGATGTCCTTGGAGTCTCCCCATCCCCATCTCCCCATCCCCATCTCCATGTCGGTCTTCATATGAGTTTCCGTGTGGGGCTTTACGCCGAATTCAATTGGTATCCATGCGGTTCTCCATGTAGACTCCCATATGGGTCTCTTGTCGGTCTTCACGTGAGAAACGACGCACGTTCTCATGGGAGTGTCCATGAAGATATCCATGGGAGTCTTAACGTGTGTTTTGCTGTGGATGTTCACTTGGGAGTGTCCATGAAGATATCCATGGGAGTCTTAACGTGTGTTTTGCTGTGGATGTTCTCATGGGAGTGTCCATGAAGATGTCCATGGGAGTCTTAACGTGTGTTTTGCTGTGGATGTTCTCTTCGGTCTTCATGCGAGTCTCCATGTTGATCTTTATGTGGGTCTCCAGGTAGATCTTCATTTGTACCTTCATGAAGGTATCCGTGTGTATGTTCATTAGGGTTTATATGTGGATCCTCTTGTGGGTTCTTCGTGTAGGTCTCCATGGTTGGTCTCTATGTGGGTCTTCGTGTGGGTCTTCATGTGGATCTTCATACGGATCTTGACATGGATTTGCATGTGAATCTTCACGTGAATATCATCGTGCTTTTCTACACATACGTACGAGCCGGCGTGAAATTTCTTCACCGTTTTGTGTGTGCGTTTTGATTGTCAATTATTTTTACATCTTTTCTTTTTTTTTTTACATACATTAATTTGTCTTATATACCATTCGTCTCAGTTGACTTTAATCAGTAGCAATAACTTCATAGTTCATACTCAAGGACGTGTTCAGGGTATATAGGAGCAATTGTTTCTTGTTGTTGCTGCTGTTTTTGAATTCGCGGAGTTGAGGTCTGTTTGAAAAGAATACCAATTTTCTGTGAATGACTGGCAAAATTTAAAAGAGGGAGAGAGAGAGAGAGAGGGGGGGGAGGGAGAGGGGGGGAGAGAGGAAGGGAGAGAGGGGGAGGAAGAATGAGAAAGGAAGGGAGACGGAGGGGGGGGTGGGAGAGAGAGAGAGAGAGAATCTGTTTATCACTCGAACTCCGATCATAACTATCAATTATCAATTAATTATTACTTAATAGCATGTGATGTGTTACTTGCTTCGTACTGTCTCTGTGCGGTTTTGTCTTTTTGCGATATTGAATTGCATACCGGTATGCTGCAGTGCTTTGCAGTGCACCTTCTTTTGTCACAGAAGATTTCTTGCTGTAGTAGATTTGTTATGCTTACCTTAAGCAACGAGACCCGATTCGGGTTGTTTGCTTGCTTGCTTTTTTCCCGTTGCCATGACTATTAATTTTTGTTTATCTACTCAAGTGCTTTTTTTTGCCCTCTTAATGTCGTTTCTACCACTGACAACTCACTTGTTGTGTGCGTTAAAATTCTGTTGCCTGCTGTAACAAGTGCATTCCTGTCAACAATATTTCAGCTGACCGGCACTCAAAATCAAGCGAATAATGGGGTGGGGTGGGGTGGGGTAAATGGGGGGATGGGGAGCTGGAGTGAGGAAGGGGGTGGGGTGGGGTGGGGCGTGGGGATTGACAGACTTGGCCGCAATTCTAGATGTAATGTAGCGGAATTGAGGGATGGATAGGTGAGGGAGGTTGAGTGGATGCAATAGGAGGGGTGTGGGTGGGTGGGAGGGTAGGGGCGTGGATGAAGAGTTGTTCAGTACTCAAGCCATTAATCTCAACGTGTTTATATGAAACGGAAGAATGGTTGGAGTGTGGACAGAAGCTACCTAAGCCGCTACTCTGGATGCAACGGAGATGACTGGAGCAAGCGGGGGGGGGGGGGGGGGGGGGGGTAGCGTGTGTATGTGTGTCAGCTTTACACCCAGGCCTCTCTCTCTCTCTCTGTCTCTTTCTCTCTCTCTCTCTCTCTCTCTCTCTCTCTCTCTCTCTCTCTCTCTCATAGGGAAGTTAGGCTTTGTACCCGATTATTATTGTAGATGTAAGGAAGTGATGATTCATCTAGGTGATGTAAGCTATTGTCTTTCTTCGTGACTACTATTGAAGTGACTTCCGCGCCGATAATCCGCTGATAACATGACTTCGCATCATGTCAAGAAACTCCTGCACACCAATGCACAAAACATTTTGAGAAGAAAAAAAATGGACGCTAAGCTTAGAGAGGGATTTTATCTGTAATTTCTGTGTTTTTGTCAATCTATGTAGTATTTCAGTGGTAATAGACACATGTTGATTGTTGTGTTTTCTAATAAACTGACCACGTCAAAGAAAAGCAGTGTATTCACATTTTCAACAACTTTTACGAACACAAATAATGGGCAGGCCCTATTGTATGAAAATTACATAGGTCGTGCATAACAATTTTTGTTTTCTTGTTTCCTAGAGAAATGCGTTGATTTTGCGACGACTGTTATAGGATCAAGTTTTGAAACCTGCAGTCTGTCGAGAAAAGCCCTCGCTGCGCATGACTCAAATCTGGGACATGCTTTTTTATCTATCCCCTCACCCCCAACCCCCCCCCCCCCCCCCCCACTCCTCCCTACTCTTTCAAGATGGAGTGTCTGTGGATTCATCCGCTAGTCTTATCAGTTTGTTCGGTTTAAGCTAGTTGACATTCTAGTGCATTTATTTGTTCAATAGTGTGTTTATCACTTTAACTTTTTCCAGTAGTCATAACACCGGGAATTCCCGTTGTCTTTCTAATGCAGCTATTTGTTCAACAGATTGTTAATCACATTTAAGGCTTTCAAATAGTCATAACACTGGAAATTCCCGTTGACATTCTAATGCACGTATTCGTTCAACAGTTAGTTAATCACATGAAGGTTTTCGAGTGGCCATACCACCGTGAATTTCCGTTGACATTCTAATGCAGTCATTTTGATCAGCAGTTTGTTAATTACATCAAGGTTTTCAAGTATTCATAACACCGGGGAATTCCCGCCGACATTCTGATGAAGTTATTCGTTCAACAGCTTTGTTAATCACAGCACGGTTTGCTGTCCCAAATCCACTGAATATGACGTGGAAAATGGAGATAACAGAGTGAGAGGGATGGTGGGAGGGAGTAAGGGGACTAACGCTAACTGCACTGTTACTACCAGAACGACAAATAAGGTGTCAGCAGAGTATGAACTCACAATGAATTAAGGCAGACCAAGTACTATGCTATTAAGTAAAGAGTTAACAGTGTTAGCATCGAGAACATGGGATTTTTGTCCGTGTTAGTGTACACATATCAACATAGAAACTGCATGTAGGTTAATGCATGCTATGTATGTTAGTATGAATGTAAGTGCGTGGATAAAACATTGTGTATATAGATGTGCTAATATACATGTTCGCATATACTGTGCACGGACGTATGTATACATGTGTGTAGGTATGCAGGTGAATATGTATGTATGTGTCTATGCATGCATGCATGTATGTATGTGTGTGTGAGTCAGTGTGTGTCTGTGTGTGTGTGTGTACTTGTAAGTGCATATATTGATACTTGTATGTATCACTGCATGGAAGGACAAATTTGTTGATCTGTGCAAGCGCGTGTGTTCATGAGAACGTGTGTGTGTGTGTGTGTGCCTGGAGTTTCACGCACCACAAAGTTATAGATGAGGAATGTGACGTGATGAAAAGCACGCACGCGGAACAGGATTTACTCGTATCTTTGTCATTTTTCTTGTTGCACTTTCTGCATAAGGATTTGTGTTGTGTGCTGAAACATTATGAATACAATACTTCGTTTTCTTTCTCACTTCTAATGCAGTTTACTAATCAATAAAATGCTGTTATGAATTCAATTCTGTCTGTGCTTATTGTTGTTTGCAAGCTTGCCTGAGTGTCTGCAAGTCTGTTTAAAATCCGTCCACCCACACCCACACTCTCTCTCTCTCTCCTTCTCTCTCTCTCTCTCTCTCTCTCTCTCTCTCTCTCTCTTCTCTCTTCCCTTTCCATCACTTACTCACTCACTCACCCTCCTCTCTCTGTCTCGCCATCATCCCCCTCTCTCGCTCACTCTCCCTCTCGCCATCATTCTCTCTCTATCTTTCCCTCTCTCACTCTTTCTCTCTCACCATCACTCTCTCTCTCTCTCTCTCTCTCTCTCTCACCATCATTCCCTTCACTCCCCCTCTCTCTCTCTCTCTCTCTCTCTCTCTTCTCTCTCGCCATGATTTCCCCTGTCTCAGTCTCTCCCTCGCTCTCTCCCTCTCTGTATCTGTGTGTGTGTGTGTGTCTCGTTCTCTCTTTCACCATCACTCCCTACCTCACCCCCCCCCCCCATCTCTCCTCACTCTCCTTTTCTTTCGCCTTAACTCCCTACCTCTCTCTCCATCTCTCTCTCTCTTTCTCACACTGTTTATCTCGCCATCAGTTCCTCCCCATCTCTCTCTCTCTCCCTCTCTCACTTTCTCCCTCTCTCTCTCTTTTTCTCTCTCTCGCCATCTCTATGTCTCTCTCTCTCTCTCTCTCTCTCTCTCTCTCTCTCTCTCTCTCTCTCCTCTTGCCATTACCCCTCCCTCTCTCTATCTCTCACCATCTCCTCTCTCTTTTGCCGTCACTCCCTCTCTCTCTGTCTCACTATCTCTCTCTCTCCCTCTCTCTCTCTCAATCTCTCTCTCTCTCTCTCTCTCTCTCTCTCTCTCTCTCTCACTCTCGCTCTCTGACGCCATCACACCCCTCCCCCCATCGTTCTGTCTGTCTCTCATCATCACTCCCTCTCCCCTCCCCCCCCCCTCTCTCTCTCTCTCCCTGTCTATCGCTCTCTCTCTCTCACCCTCCCGTTCTCCGTCTGCCTGTCTGTCTGTCTTTCTCTCCCTCCCATTCTGTCTCTCTCTCTTTCTCTCTCTCTCTCTCTCTCTCTCTCTCTCTCTCTCTCTTCTTACCATCTCTGTCTGTCTGTCTGTCTGTCTGTCTCTCTCTCTCTCTCTCTCTCTCTCTCTCTCTCTCTCTCTCTCGCCATCACACCCTCCCTATGACTCTGTGTGTGTGTGTGTGTGTCTCTCTCTCTCTCTCTCTCTCTCTCTCTCTCTCTCTCTCTCTCTCTCTCTCGTCGTCATCACTGTATAGTCGTGCAAGGTGAGAGAAGGGAATGGGAACTCTTGTTTTAGAACTAAAGGGGCGGGAACGGTAGCGTAGGAAAGGACGTCCTATACGGGAGTCTTCTAATCGGATTTGATCGTTCACGTGTGAGTAAGTTTAGGTTATAAATATTTGTGCCATCCTAACAATGTGAGCGATGTTTAAACCCAGTACGTCCTGATAGTTTTGTTAATGTAATCATTTATTTTCCTTATGCTTTAATGATGCAATGTGTATTTTCCTTACGCTTTAATGATTATGTCCAGTCGTATGTGTAGCCCCCTAGCCTTAATGGTCCCTGGGGCTGAAGGCAATAAATCGTCAAAGCGTCTCTCTCTCTCTCTCTCTCGCTCTCTCGCGATCACTCTCGCTCTCTCGCGATCACTCCCTCCTCTCTCTCTCTCTCTCTCTCTCTCTCTCTCGCTCTCTCGCGATCACTCCCTCCTCTCTCTCTCTCTCTCTCTCTCTCTCTCTCGCTCTCTCGCGATCACTCTCCCTCCTCCTCTCTCTCTCTCTCTCTCTCTCTCTCTCTCTCTCTCTCTCTCACAAAACACACACACACACACACACACACACACACACACACACACACACACACACACACACACACCCATCACTCCCTCAGTCTCTCTCTGTCACTATCACTTTCTGTCAGTCTGTCTGCCCCCCCCCCCCCCCCCCCCCCCCCCCCCCACTCCCTCCCCGTTTCCGCTAATCTTCTTTATCTCTGCCTTTATTCTTTCGTGGAAGCGGCAATAGTTATATCATGCAGTGTGTGTGTGTGACTATGTGTTGTGTTGTGTTTTGTATGTGTGTGTGTGCGTGCATGTGTGTGTATGTGCGTTTGTGAGAGTGTCTGTCCTGCCTGATACACTCCAGTGTTTATAAGCGCAACTTTGCGATGCTGAATGTTGCGACACATCACGAGAGAGCCCCGAGACACTTTGCTTTGCTTTGCACAAATTAATCGCTTTTTCGAGGGAAGAAAGCTGTTGAGACACGGTTTCAGCTGCGAGCTTTGTCTAAATGACATCATTTTCAGGAATTGGATAGCTCTACAATGTCTGTTCAGTTGATTAGATTTTCGAATACAGGTCTTTAAATCTCTACACAAAAGACGTCAACAGAAAAAAAGTAAGATCTCATTATTTTTCTTTTTTTTTTTTTTTTTTTTTACTATTTTGCCTAATAGCCTCCGAGTCTCATAATTCTTGTACAGAAAGAATACTGTTTGCATGTAAAGCCCATTATTTTATTTAGCAGACGAAAAACGTTTAGGGCATGGTGTAGTTATAAGAATTATAATGATGGTGATGGTGACAACGTCATTAATCAGTGCTGCCATTATGTAATCATCGCAACACGAAACCCTCTGCAACATGCTGTAAGTACTAAACGTCCGAAATTACTACCTGGTGGGTGAGGAATGGCACGTGCCCAAATTTACCCTTCGGTGAAAAGGTGAAGAAGCTCCGTGGTGTATTCCACGTACCACTCACAGTGAAGCATGTTCTTTTAGTGTTGGGACTTTCATGATGCGAAACAAACATTTTACAGCAGACTCCATGAGAACCTTGTACAGGGATGGTCCCACCTGATGTGGTCTGTAAATTTCTGGAAGAGATCAACCTTTTGCATCTGATCTAAGGATATACAATGAGTACAACGGCACAACCAATGTTAGGTAGGTACTCAAGGTCTTGTGAGTGCGTTGGGCCAATGCGTAGGTCAGACATCTGTTAAGTCGTAGCCTCGAGACACTCTTCTTAAATTCTCTTATCTTAGTCATTCATTCATTTATCCATCAACTTTAAATCATGCGCAGTTTGGCCTCAAAAACTAGCGGATATGGTGTAGTGTACATGGACTAGTCCGCACGCAGGGATACTTTGATGAAACTGAAACTTAAAACGAAATATCTGGTGTGTTTTTAGAAGGTGCGTTGTGAAGATTTACTAAAATATGACTCGATACTTGTTTTCAAGTCGATGACAGCCCTGTTATGGCCCTTTGCGGTCGGCTGGACTATAAGCAACATTCTCTCTCTCTCTCTCTCTCTCTCTCTCTCTCTCTCTCTCACACACACACACACACACACACACACACACACACACACACACACACAAAACCTCCCCCTTTGATAGAAAATCACCCCCTCATTCAATATTCTCAGTGTCGCAAAGGACAAGCTATATTAAAGTATACTGCATTTAATCTCGAGGGGAGGGGACGGGGATTGTGGTTTGAGCCAGAAGTACCCGTCTAAAAACACTCCCCAGTGAGTGATGACGTTTCAGAACCCTCCTCCCCTACCCCCTCCCCCATGAAGTGTTATCAGCTCATGCCTATTTCCATCTCCCCGTCACATAGGGCCGGCACGTTTTGGCGCGTGTCTATAGTCTTCTTTCCTTTTTTTTAAACTGTTTTTAAAAAACCCTTTTTTAACTCAATACAATAGAATGCCATGCAATGTTACTATACAAAGTATCTCAATAATACAAAAATTGTATGCGAAAAAAATATACAAAATGAATACAATGCAAAACAGAGTTCAAATGATACAAGAATGCCATGCAATGTTACTATGCAAAGTATCTCAATAATACAAAAATTGTACGCGAAAAAAAAATTAAAATGAATACAATGCAAAGCAGAATTCAAATGATACAAAAGAATGCAATACTAAAATACAATACTTACGTTACCATACAACACAATGCGAAACAGCACAGAATAGTGAAACCCAACGTAACAAAACAGAGTAACATAACACACTACAAAATGATACATTGTAAGACAATGCAATACAAATACGTTTTGTCTCAACACATGCATATACTGCTAGCGCGTGCCTATAGTCACTTTTTGGGGTGTGTCATGTCCATGCCCAAACTCTCCTCACCGGGAAGCGGTTCTGGAACTGGACTCGAACTAGTTTTGGCTCACTTCCAGAATCACCTCTGCCTCCTCTTTATATTCAGGTGCAGCGTGCGTTGATTGATATGTTTCATCGTTTAGAAAGCTTTGATCATTTTCAAGGGAGGGGAGTTAATTTTGAAACAAAGAAAATTGGTAGGGGGAAGGGAGGGAATTAAGAGCATTGGCCTGGATTTACTCCCCTGGAGGTTGGTTGGGAGGGAAGGGGAGGTGGGGGGGGGGGGGGGTAATTTGGCTCTGTGCTCTTTCTCACCCGCTGGTAAGTAATGTCGCGAGCGTGGAGTGATTAAGTCAATACGTTTTTGTGTGTTTGTTTTAAACGTATTGCACGTAAAAGCAGTATAGTCTTTCTTTTATAATCTTTTGTAGTATGTGACAAGAGTTTTCGCGTCAAGCGACTCCTGTGGAATGTGCTTTAGAAAGAATGACAACACATTCAGAAGGCTTGCAGCAGACAGTTACTGCATCAAAGCAAACTTCTTCTTCTTCTTCTTCTGCGTTCCCTGGTCATGCTGATCAGATACAAAGTCCGGTAGCTTTGGCAAAGTCAGCGGTCCGTCGGAGTGAGTCTGCCGTTCCCCACAGCTTTTCTTGGAGTTCCACTGCACCGGGCCAAAACTCACGCCGCAGGCTGTCGAAAGTGGGACGGACTGAAGTACGTGGGCTGGGTTTTGTGGGCCAGTACCACATTGGCACTCATGTGTGTGATATATTCAGGCGATAGAGGTGGGAGAGCTACTGACAGTGTCCAGTTCTTAATCTGAAGATGGCGACTTGTTGGGCACGCTCAAGATGGTGAATGTTATCCTTCTCTGCCTCCACCTGTAGTCTTTCTCTCCATGCTGTCCTGAACTGGCTGCGGATGATGGTCTTCGCCTCTCTGTAGGATACAGCATGGGCTATTTGGTCTTGTTGGCTGCCCGCCTTGGAGAGTCTGTCTGCCTCTTCATTTCCTGCAATACCACAGTGGGAGGGAATTCACTGCAGGACTGGTGTTGTCTTCCTGCTCAACGTGTGCAGTTCCTGTATGATTTCCTGTAGGTTCTGCTCTCTTTCTCTCCTCTGGAGGCTTTGAAGGACGGCTCGACAATCTGTGAGGAACACCGTGTGGGTTGGTAAGATGTCCCTTTCATTTAGTATCTGTACAGCAGTGAGAAGGGCACATGCTTCTGCTCTGTAATTAGTTGAGAAGCTTCCGGTGGCTACAGACTTGCTGAGGGAACTGCCATCTGGGAACTTGATGAAAACACCGCCTCCCCCATTTTCTTACAGCTTTCTCTGCAGAGCCCTCTGTGTAGACTCGGGCCCAAGTAGTGCTTGGGTAGTCCCTGGCTAGGGCCTCAAGAGTCAGGGACTTGAGTTCTGTATCACTGTGGTCTTCTTTAGCTCCAATGCCAAGAATGTCAAGGCTGATTGGGGGGGGGGGGGTATCAGCTGTCCACTCTACGCAGTCTTGGAGCATTTCCACTGGGTGGTCTGCTGTTGGTAGCAGTTTTTTGTACTTTTCCTGAAGCGCATTGCTTAGATGGTTGGGGCTCTGGCTCTTGAGTCTGTTCTTTGTAGGAACATGGAGTTTGGTGTGCAGTGGACGGGATGGGAGTCTTTTCATCTTCTCACTTTGTCTCAGTTGTTCTTCCTCCCTTCGTTCGTCCATCGAGTGGAGGCCTGATGTTTTCGCCATTGCAGCAATGGGAGTGGTCTTCATTCCTCATGTGATCAAGCGGAGGCCTGCATTCTGCACTCTGGTCAAGCTGTTCATGTTGGTCCTGGCGGCTGTTGACCAGGCGTTGGAAGCGTATTCCATGTGGGGTCTTACGGTGCCACTGTATACTTGCGTCAAGATCCTCATGTTAGCTCCCCAAACACAAAAACAAACTTTCAAAATGAAAACGAAACACGCATTACCTGTCAGAATATTCTACACGAATATGTGTATGCGTAGAATCACAATAGGGACAGGGGGAAGGGAAGAGCAACGCGGAAGGAGGGGTAGGATCGGGAGGGGGGGGGGGTAGAGAGGGGGAGAGCAATGGATGGGTTACTAGGGAGGTTACCGGAGGTTACTATGCCCATAATCGCCTCTGGGATTTCAGAATCATGCATTTCTGCAACCTGTTTTGTATGACAGGTTGTCCCATTGCGAATTCATGCTATCCATCTGCATTGAAGTCTTTTATAACAATGATTTCCCAAGAGCATCCACGGCCTCATTCAATAAAATCAGGAGGAAATCTCTCTCTCTTCTCTCTCTCTCTCTCTCTCTCTCTCTCTCTCTCTCTCTCTCTCTCTCTCTCTCTGCGTGCGGCGCGCGCGCGCGCGCGCTTCTGTATGCCGTCGTTTTTTTCCCTCTCCCTCTTTCCCACATCTGTGTCTGTTGTTCTTTCCCTCTCCGTCTTTCCCATCTATTTTTTCTGGAACGCTTCGTTCTTCTTTTCTTTCCCCTTTCCCTTTCCCCTTTCCCTTTCCCCTTTCCGACTTGTTATCTTTCTGGATGCTTTGTTTTCTGCATCCAAATCTTTCCCGCTTTTTTCTTGAGGTTTCCCACATTCTTCTCCCTCTACCAGTTTTCTATTTGCTCCTTTTTTTTATTCAGAAGAGTCTTCCCCCGTTTATTTTTCCCTCTTCTTTCTTTCAGAATCGCAAGTTCTCTCTCTCTCTCTCTCTCCTCTCTCTCTCTCTCTCTCTCTCTCTCTCTCTCTCTCTCTCTCTCTCGCTCCCTCCCTCCCTGTCCCTCTTGTCTTTCCCTCGATACATTGAGTTTTCTCGCTACTGTTTTAATTTCTTTCTTGTGTTTGCACCTCATATCCTCTATTTTCCACATCAACATACATTTATGAACAAATTATCAGACCTTCATCTGGTTATTACTGTCATTGTGTTCCCGTATTTTTCTTACGAGTCGTGCCAGTAACGGACCAAGAACCCCATCTCCGTAACAAAAAGATGGTTTAGATGCTTAATGTCATATTTTAGCCTGTGATCAGTTCGCTGCCAATAGTACAGAAGACAGGAAAGTGCCCTTTCAAATCAAGACCAAGCGGGCCTTCTAGAGTACGGGTGGTGTTGGAGGAATAATGTCAGATTTCAGCGTTCCCCAATCCTCGATCCCACTACCACACCCCATCCTGCAATTCACCAAAATGGCATAAAAGCGCATACACAGCTGGTCTGTTAATAGGTATTCGTCCCAATTGAAGATGAGCAGTCAGAGTTGTTGCCCTTTGCATCGCCAGGTGGTGTGTGTGTGTGAGCCCAAATGAGAGTCTCCGTACCCATAAGGAAATCATGAACCATTTTCGCTTAAAGAAAAGCTCATGGCTCAACTCCACACTTCACTTTGCAAAACCTAAGGTCTGCTCTCGTCAAAACTGTCAGCGAGGGGAAAAAAAAGTGTATGCACGTGTGGAACCCCTTGATCGTTTGTGATAGTCTGTTCACACACACACACACACACACACACACACACACACGCACACACACGCACACACACACACACACACACACACACACACACACATACACACACAAAGAAGCTATATAGTACAAAATGAAAATAAAGAATAGGTAAAGCATTACAGCACGTGACATGACACATGCGGCTGTATTTTGTGCCTCCGACGTCACGTGAGAGCCTTTCGTTCCTCCTGGCCTATCTGCGTCCTTCAAGGCTGGAGCAATGCTGTGTTCTGCGCATGTAGAAGCGTCAGCTAGGGCTCATCCGCCTGGCTTCTGTCCGACCTTTAGTTTTCAGCTGACTGTTGATGTTTATTTAGGAATGTATACATCGATTTCTTTATTTATCAATTCTGTTTTTATGTGTTCAAGTGTTTACTCCATATTTTTCTGCCAGTTATCAGATATC
>CM065728.1:47907684-47917684 GCA_033310375.1 Conus canariensis | reverse complement strand
TTTGAACATGTTTGAGTTAAGGAAAAGAAAAAAAGACATCGAAAATGAAATCCCTTTCCTGAAAATGGGACATGAAGAAATGAGTTTTGATTCTCCTAAATTTACCTGTCGATCAACACACACACACACACACGCGTGCGCACACACACACACACACACACACACACACACACACACACACACACGCACGCACGCACGCACGCACGCACGCACGCACGCACACGCATGCACGCACGCACGCACACACACACACACACACACACACACACACACACACACACACACACACACACACACACACACACGCTCGCCTCTCGCTTTCCCCTCACCACCTAAACATCACCCCATATTCCACTCCACAGACACTTCAATCGAAATGAAGGAAAACTGACAACACGAAGCATTACGTAAATAGATAAATAAATGAATGAATGAATAACTAACTAACTAAATACATAAATAAATAAGAAAATTTCATAATGTTGATTAAACCATTTCTGATTCAATTGCCGAAACAAACTCGGTACTATGATCCCTGCTGCCTCCGGGAAGAAAACGCATTCTTATGCAGTGAAAACGCACATTGGACTGTCTGAAGGAAGTCATAGAAGGGAGATAAACATGAACACAAGGTCCTAACTTAACAATGATTGGTCTTGTCGATGGATTTGGGCCACAATTGCTTTTCCGAGTTACATTGTGCAAGTCAGCAGGAGTGGCTGTCTTGTTTGGAATTGTCCCCAAAGTCATCCTGAATGATATAGAACAGAAGTAAACACATTTGCAAATAAAGAGATGAATATATAAACAACTTAACAAGCTGTTCTTACTGCACTTAGAACATAAAACCAGAAGACCAGAAATCAAACGAAACTACCAGCCGCCGTGGCGAAGTGGTTAGCGTCGCGGACTCCCGGCTGGGAGGTCGTGGGTTCGAATCCCATCAGAGTCATGTGGGTTTTTCTGCCCCGACCGGCTCCTACCCAGAGTTGAGTTTGCTGCGGACTCAGTTGGGAAGACTGGGACCACACAGTCGAGTTTCATCCACTTAATGGATGCGTTTCTGAGAGTGTTGCTCAAATTTCCTGACCAACACTGCAAGTGCCTGTATCTCTCGGGCCTGGTTGACGCCGGAATATATTATGAAAGGAAGCGTAGAGTACAGCCCTGTCATGTAGTCTCAGACCGAAATGGAAATCCGTAGCATCATCTTAATCATCCTCATTCTCATCGACCAGCATTAAAAAAAATGTCTCAAATTCTGTGGCCCTTCATACCCTGCTCTCATGGTGACCTCAATTTCGATGTCCTCTCCACGTCTGTGGCCTTGGTTTGGTTCCGTCGGGGTCACCGGTATCGGCAAGTCCATGGGGGCTGTCGTTGGACGGACGTGGTGGCGCCCTCCGGAGGGAGAGCTCACTCACGCCGGCTCCGCGACCAAGCAATTATTGTCGTCAGTAGGGGGCTTAGTAGGTGGTGTCCTGCGTATGTTAGATCAGAACAGGCGCCACTGACCACCACCGAATAGAAGTGACTCAGCAGCAGTGCAGTGTCTCCTCCGGTGGGTTGCCTCTTGACGACTTGACATTGACTGCTCCCTGTGGATTGCCGGTGCCGGGGCTGCGGCGGGGCCGTTCGGGCTGTGGCTGTGGACGGGGTGTCGGAATGAGCGACGTGGGTGCACTGCCACTGAGGTGGCGCAGAGGTTGGGACAGGAAGAAAAAAAGAAATCATACCAAACTGATATCATCCTAAAGATTCCCATGTATATATATGACAAAATAAGTATCAAAAGTAAGATTAGTATTAAAAATAATATGAACAAAAGGAGATTAATTGCAGACAGGCTATGGAGATATAAAGAAAGGACGAACACAGCAAAATGCAGGATCTTGAACAATAAGTAAATTTCGCTTTCAACATAACTACCGCCCCCCCCCCCCCCCTCAACTACGGTCTAAATGGGGAAAAAAAAAAAGGGGGGGGGGGGTATCATTGAAACCAGACTCTGCTGTTGCAGAGCAGTCGTTACCGTTTTCTGGCGGAAAGCACGCAACACTGTAGAAAACAAGTATTTTTTTGTCTGTCGTCTGGCCTGACAGTCATGGCTGTTCATTCGTTAGGTGTGACTGCAGTATTGCCCCCTTCCAACGTCTAGGAATGTTCTGTAGTGGCATAAGATGTGCTGAGATCAGTGAAGTAAGCGAAACTCGCATCGCTGTGAATCGAATAAGTGTGTGTGTGTGTGTGTGTGTGTGTGTGTGTGTGTGTGTGTGTGTGTGTGTGTGTGTGTGTGTGTTCCAACTCGCCTCCTCCCCCATCCTTTTTTCCTCTCTCTCTCTCTCTCTCTCTCTCTCTCTCTCTCTCTCTCTCTCTCTCTCTCTCTCTCTCTCATATCCTGACTCCTCCTATCCTCTTCCTTCCTTTCCCAGCTCCCAAGAAAGTTAAAATAAAAGCGTCGTTAAAAATAGGAGTTTAAAGCAAGGGCGACTTGAACGTCAAAAAGATTCATCTGTGTCGTTCCAATTGAAATAAAACTATGTCTGGAATGCCACACATACAGAGAGAGAGAGAGAGAGAGAGAGAGAGAGAGAGAGAGAGAGAGAGAGAGAGAGAGAGCAAAACTCGTGGAAGGTGGATGGAAATAAAACGAGAATGAAGAAAACTCGAAGACTCAGATGTTAGTGACAAACGTCAATTGACTGCTCTTCACTCAGCTTCCACAGCCTAGCGTGGATGAATGTTTTACCTCGTTAGAAATCTCCAGAGGTCCAGAAATCATAGGTCAACGTCTGTCTGTCTGCCTTGGCTTAAGGCTGTGTCAGACCAATTGACATAGGCTAGAACACCAAGGCTACATCAAAATGTTGTTATGCTCTGCATACTTATGCGTGGATTGTCTTCAGTCGTGACAAGCTCCTAGCATAACATTATCAGTCTCCAAAATCCCCCGAAGTCGGAGTGTGGCTGCCCACGAGGCGGTGTAGTCAAAAACGATCACACACGTAATGTTCTCATCCCTAGCTGATGCATTTGTACCACAGTGTTCAAGTACTTCGGATGATCCCTGGAGTCTTTTAGCAAGGGTACGACAAAACAACGTCTGTCTGTCTGTCTCTCTGTCTGTCTGTCTGTCTGTCTATATCTGCCTATGTCTGTCTGTCTGTCTGTCTGTCTGTCTCTCTCTCTCTCTCTCTCTCTCTCACACACCCCACACACACACACACACACACACACACACATATACACACACACACATACTTACTCACACACACACATACACACGCGCGCGCGCATGCGCGCACACACACACACACACACACACACACACACACACACACACACACACAACACACACACACACATTGCAGTCTGACTGGAAAAGCTGATCTTAGTAGATTGATATTCTCACACTTCAGTCTACCTTGCTTTTCAGCCTGCCACCCACTGCTGGACGCACTTCTGTTACTTCATCAATCGCATAGAATTGTGCACATATCCAGTGTGTTCCTGGACGTTGTAGGGGGCACCACCCCAGACACGAATAATGAACAGCCGTAACGCTAAGACTAGGAGCTAATACAAAGTGGATACGTAACACTTCTTCTCTGCAGTGTTTTAATCGGTTTCTACAACAGATGTATGGTAAGTGCTATGCTAGACAGGAACACCGTTTCAATGATTGCCTCCCTTGTGTTTAGGAAAGGACACCCTGCCCCCAACTTTCTTTTTTTTTTTTTTTTTTTTTTTTTTTTTCTTTTTGCAGTTGCCTCTTACACTGCCGTGCAAAACACTACTATGCACCTCTCCTGGATTCAGATACGAACGCAGATCAAAGTATCTGCAGATTTGCACCCTGGCAGTCGAACAGCTTGGATGCCTTCACTTGAACAAATTCCGACTTCAGTAATTTGTCCGACTGATGAGTCAGAAATGTCTGAAAATGCCCAGGTCCTCTCTCCCCAAAGGCTGGAGATAACTCTGTCTAATGGACGATCTCTCCCTGGTCCGTTCTGAATGTCATCTGCTCGCCAAAAATGCACCCCTGAAACGAAAGGCAGACTCTCACGCCGTGGCTATATAGCGTAGAGGCGCGTCCCCTGGACTGGTGGATTGGGGCTCCCTCAAGCTTTGTGCTTGAAGGAGAGGGGGGGGAGGGTGCACTGGATAATACGGAAGAAGGTTCCGCGAACCAACTTATCCTAAGAGAAGGAAAACTTGGTCTCAAATCCCGCACTGTCTGGTGGACGTTAGCCCCGTATTAACAGGGTAACCAGACAATCATGAGCTGCTCTGAAGTCGGAATGTGTCGGCTGAGGCCAGCAGGCAGACCTCCTGCAGAGTCACAAGCACAGGAGTAGACCAGACACTACGCATCTCACCCGTTATGGCCATGGAGACTGATGTTCGACGGTATGGTGCTCGTCCCGTGGTTCACCAGGCCGTGACAGCGCCGGGCCTCCAGCCTCAAAGGGGCTCAGCCACAGCGACTGGAGAAGTGATACAGGAAGGACGCCAGATGTGGCCCAATCCGGTTGAGCTCCAGGAGAAGCTTTGGGGACCAGTGGAGGTTCTGCGGCGGACTATGGACTTTGCCTTACTAACTAGATTGAGGATCTAGCATGGAAGGGAACGCGAAAGAGAGAAAGAAAGGAAGGAAGGCAGAAGAATCTGTAACCCATATTCAAATTTCATTGATAGGAACTTCCATTCGACATTTTATAACCACGGCGACACAACTTCCACACACAGTTGACAGAAATGAATACCGACTGAGGTAAAAACTAGAAAGCACACGACATGATGACCCATACGAACGAAAGAAGGGACGGAGTTTATCAGAGAGCAGGCCAATAATGTGACATACATTCTCCGAAAAAGAAAATGTAGGAATAAGGCTAATAACTTAAACCAAAATGATTTCCTCACGTAGATTACCAGTGGAAACACAACAATAACAACAAACAAAGAAAGAAACAAACAAACGAACAAACAAACAAGAAGAAAGTCAACAATCGGACTAATTTGATTACCTCCCATGGAGTTCCAGTGAAAAAAAACAACTAAGAACTAGGTCAACAAGGCAGGTCAATTTGATTATCTCCCATCAAATTCCAGTGCAAAAACAACATGACGCAAAACAGGATTGCAGTAGTTACATCAATATCTGCAGACAGGACATGAAACAAGAAAATAACACGAAGGAAGAAGGTTCACTGACCCAACAGAGGAGAAAGGTCAGAGCCGAATGGAGAAGGAATTTCTTTGGTTACAAACTTCATTTCGGCTGTAATATAACCCCAGACAGCATCAAAAAGGGCGTCCTTTGAGGGGCTGAACAAATGGAGTCATTGAAGCTTGCGTCTCGGTCTTACAGACCACTCATCAAGCTTACTCTTCTGCAGCAGCAACCGATCGATGAACGCAGTCCAGACTGTGGAAGAGAAGCGTTTCTTCCGTTCATCGTGCTGCAGTGTTTGGCTTTAGAGTCTCAGCTGTTCGTTATTTGTGTCTGGGTTTTTGCCACACACACACGCATACACACACACGCACGCGCAGCACGCACGCACGCGCGACGCACGCGCGCACGCACGCACGCACGCGCGCGCGCACACACACACACACACACACACACACACACACACACACATACACACACACACACACACACACACACACTTTCTCTTCTCCTCTCCACGCCATCTCTATGCACTCGTTCTATTCTCCCGCTCCTTTCCCACCTCCGTTCTACCACATCCACCTAAGCTCAGTGATGGTGAGGGATGCCGTGGCGTTGTTGAAAAAAAGTGAGAAATCCGTCGTCGAAAAATCAATGAGTTAAAAGCGAGGACACGTTGAATATCAGGAAAGATTCATCTGTGCTGGGCCTTTTGAAATTAGGTCTGGAGAGAGAGAGAGAGACAGAGAGAGAGAGAGGGGGGGAAGAGAGACAGAGAGAGACAGAGACAGACAGAGAGAGAGAGGCTACAGAGATTTAGAATCAGATGTTTTATTCATGTATAGGCCATTGCTGCTCATGAAGGGGAATAACTGAACAATCATTTCACAAACGTTTTTCCTTTTACCAATTATAAGGTAAAAGGGTATTTTACGAAATAGCATTTTGACGCAGCTGAAACGTTTTGTAAAAGATGAGGGAGAGAGAGGGGTGGGGGTGGGGGGGGGGGGGGAGCTGGACAAGACACATAAAGGGTGGAAGGAGTCATGACAAGAATGAAGAAACTTCGAAAAATCGGACGCCAGTGAACATTGCTAATTTATTTCCCTGAGCACTGCGTATAAAGCCTAATATACATGAACATTTTATCACATTTGAAATCTTCACCAATCTAGAATTCAGAAGTTGAATATTAAAGGACTGGTCACAAAAAATGCCCCCCTTGCAATTTCTGTCCTCACTAATCCACACGCAAAAAAAAAAAAAAAAAATCATGTGCACCTAAAACAAACAAACAAAAACCCCAAACGACACAAGCATTTGCTGAAATTTGAGTTTGAAAAAATGAAAATTAAATTCATCTTCCACAAACGCCATGTCGTGAATGAGGGTGGAATCCTCCAGATCAGCTCGTCGATTCACGAACGCACCCCCTTTTATTTCAGTGATGAAAAATTCGTGTACACCGAGCAGTTTTATTCTGTGCGCTCTTTTCATGGTCAAAATTTAGATTCAAGACCGAAAAAAAAAAAATAAAATAAAAAGAAGTAAACATAAAGTAAAATACACAAAAGTAAACAGCTCCGAAAATACATAAATTAAAATACAAAACAAACAGACCCTTCTGGATACATATGCAGCATAGCACAACAGAATATTTCAGAAACCAGACCAGTTGACTTGACTGCTTCCCAGCGAAAAATTATCATATAACCAAATATAAGTATGATCAAAAGAAGATTGATTAAAGAAGAGCGTGAAACAAAATGAATGAATAAATCATACATGATATGAACGAATAAATCAACAACGAGTCAACAAGCAAATAAATAGATAAATAAATAGATAAATAAATAAAATGAAACGAAACAAAACAAAAAAACAGCAGGACAAGTAATTGCTCTTTGCACAAAACTGTAATTTCGCCTGTAACTCCCAACCACATCAAAACAGGGTGTCCCTTGCGGAGTAAAAGCGGGTGAATCATTGAAACTGGGTTCCGGTGCGGCAGAGCACTCATGTCTTCTTTGCTGGCAGGAACCGATCGATGAACAAAGCAACACTGCTGACAAGAAGCGTAACTCGTCCACTGTGTTGCCGCCCCTTGCATCAGTGCCACGGTTGTGCTTGGAGTATTGTCCCCTGGAACGTTGACGACCACTCGGTAGTTGTGAAGGATACAGTAAGATCAGTGCCGAGTGCGAGAAATGCTTCACTGTCAAATCGAAAGTTTAAAAGCAAGGACCATTGAACTGGCAAAATGATCAGTTCATGGACGTCCATCTTGAATTTTGTCTGAAGCATGCGTGCTCGCTCGCTTGTGCGTGGAAGGTGGGGATGGGGTGGGAAGGGCGTGTAATAACTAACAACAATAACAATAACAATAATTTTATTCAGTTTTTGCAGGCCTTTTGGCCCATATGAACAACAGAATATTTTTATCAAAATTAGTTAATAGATGAGAGGTGAACATTGCTATTTCTTAAGTGTAGACATTTAGTAAGATATAACCCAATTTTGTAGATAAGGTTTCCACTGGTGGTCGTACAAAGTAGTCGAAGTTGAATTTCAGAGCGATCTGTGGACATTTTCTATGGACTTATCAAAATTTCATGTACAAGCGTGCCAAGCGAGTGAGAGAGAGAGTGCAGTGAAGACAGTTGAACTTCGCAGCATGCGACTGTCGCTGGCGTTAGTGACACTTGTCGCCACTCTCTTGTATCAGGCTGGCGATGTGGAAATGAATCCTGGCCCTGGAAGTAAAAACAAAACTGTCAAACAAACCAATCTGGGAAGGGCGCGCGCGCGCGTGTGTGTGTGTGTGTGTGTGTGTGTGTGTGTGTGTGTGTGTGTGTGTGTCCGGGAGAGTTCACTGTGTATGTGTGAAAGAGTTCATCTCTCTCTCTTCTCTCTCTCTCTCTCTCCTTCCTTCTCTCCTCTCTCAAAACTACGTCGGCGCTGACTGAACAGTTGGGGAATAGCTTGAACCTTCCATTGAATAAATAACGAAGTTTCTAAAAGCGCTTTTCTATTATCAAACTGTTTCAACAGATTACTATTTTTTTTTCTCTCAAGAGAATGGCTTAAATATGTTGATAGTTCTTATTTGAAACAAACAGAAAGAGATACACAGGTAAGCTACACACAAAAAGTTAAGGATCACTTTCACAAACATTCATAACTGTCAAAATAAGAAAGTCAATGCGTTGAAGTTTGGCCAACATGTAATTCCATTCTTTAGTGATAACGATACACAATTGCCTTCAATCTCGAGCAATCGTTTGGTGTGTACATTTGATTAAAGTGGGTACGTATCCAAATTTGATTTCCCAAAGTCATTGAAATCACAAGACAGGGCATACTGATGCTCCCAAAAGCTCAGTAATGCGTGTAACCACCATGGCTGTTCTGGCACTCGACGCAGCGAGTCCTCATCAAGTTGACCAGGTTGGTGAAGATCCTCTGTGGAAGCGCCTGCCACTCAGCCTGCAGCATCAGGTAGAGGTGTTGGGCATCCCTGGGAGGGGGGTGGCTCCTCACTTTGCGATCCAGCTCATCCCAGAGGTTCTCAATCGGGTTGAGATCGGGACTGCATGCTGGCCACTCCATTCTGTTGACTCCAGACTGCTGCAGGAAGTCGTTGACCACCCTTGCCCTGTGGGGGCGAGCATTGTCATCCTGGTAGACAGCCCTCGGTCCCATCTGCTGCAGTGTAGGCACAGCCAGCGGTCGAAGGATCTCATCCCGGTATTGGATGCCAGTTAGGTTACCCTGTACATGATACAAGGGTGTTCTGTGGTGAAGGCTGAAGGCCCCCCAGACCATTACAGAACCTCCACCAAAGGCCACCTTTTCTTGGACAGTGGCGTCAGTAAAGCGTTGCCCTGGGCGCCTCCAGACCCTCCGTCGGCCGTCGTTGTGGTGAAGGGTGAAGCGTGATTCATCACTGAACAGGACCTGGGACCATTGCTGACGTGTCCACCTCACGTGACGTGCGCAGAAGGCGCGGCGTGCTGCCCTATGGGCTGGAGTTAAGCGTAGCCGTACTGCTGGGCGACGAGAACGGAGATTAAACCCATGTAGGCGGTTCCGTATGGTCTGCTGGCTGATGTTGATGTTAGTAGCCACCCTGAACTGCCTTTGAATTATGCTGGAAGAGGCTGTTCTTGTCTGCAGGGCTTGTCGTTCAATGAGACGATCGTCACGTGGGGTTGTCTTCTTCGGTCGACCAGATCTGCGTCTTTCATGGACAATCCCAGTGGCTGTGAAGCGTTGAATCAGTCGGACAATGACCGAGATGGACACATGAAGTCGCCTGGCCACTTCTCGCTTGGGAACACCATCTTGGAACCATGCAACAGCTCGTCCCTATCCAACTCGCTTAATTTTCGTCGTGGAGGCATTGTCAGATCAGGCCTACTACTGGTGGAATGTCTTCTTATATAGCCAAGCCAGCGACAGCATCTCACACATAAACAGCAGTGCTTGCACGTGCATAATGGTTTTTCCATCTGGCAAGTGCAATGTGTTCAGGCAGAACGGTCCAAAACAAGGTCATTTTTCGCAAGTTTCCGCTTTTCCGTTTGCGGCCCAGCTCAGTAGTAGAGAATCCCGTGCAATTTTCGCACTAACACAACATCGCCCACTTACAGCTGAACAAGAATTCATGACAATTTGGCTGGACTAAGAAATAAATAACAGTAGCGAACTGAGTTTATTACGCACCTGTTTTCACATACCGATCCTTAACTTTTTGTGTGTAGTATACTTCAGCAGACAAAGCAATCACAACCGAAGGACATGCATTTTCGTCATGAATTA
>CM065728.1:47897684-47902684 GCA_033310375.1 Conus canariensis | reverse complement strand
TGATTACAATTTTATCTGTGTACCTGGATTTATTTCGCGGAAATCGCATCATGACTAGTGTACAAGGAGCAAAACCATTCATTATTCGATATATCACAACTGCTTTGTTATACTGTACCTTATATAGCAATGCCAGGATATCCAGTGCTAAACAATCTTCAAAAGTCAAATTAGTACATTTCAGACGTACAAGCCTGAGAGAGCGTTTATGGGTTCTGTTTAGATATTTTAATGTGTCTGCACTACATAGATCATAGAGTGGTAAGGCATAATTGATAAATGATGAGATGAATGCATGGGAGATTTTTTTTTGTTTCGTAACATTGAGGAAATTCTTAATTTTTGAGAACTGAAATAACTTTTTGGAAATGCTTTTTCATAAACTGTGAATGTGCGATGTCCAGGAAAAAATTGTTGTTGATGGTAACTCCCAGGACTTTGTGGGTATCTACTTCCTGAATGACTGTACTACCCATATGTAAAGAAGGCAGACTGAAGGTTATTTTTCGTCGTTTTTGCCGCGAAGTTATTATCATGTATTTAGGTTTTTTGTCATTCAAGCACATGTAATTCAGCTTAGTTCATGCAGTTAGGCGATTTACATTGCCTTGCAGAGTCATAGGTAATTACTTCAAGTCAGAATGGCTCGATTGAATAGACGTGTTGTCTGCAAATATTTCACATGCGCCTTCCGATATGTATAAGGGAAGATCATTTATATAAAAGAAAAAATGAAGAGGACCAAAAACATATCCTTGGGGGATACCAATTCTTTTTTTTCTTTTTACCCAAGAAAACCTTATGACGACGGTTACAAAGAAAAGATCTAACAAGAGAAAGAGACTGAACGGAAAGTCTATATAAGGCCAGCTTACGTAGCAGCAAATTATGGTAAATGAATCGAAAGTTTTTGCAAAGTCAACGAACAATATCCCCGTGAATTTGTTTCTATTAAGGAGAGAGAGAGAGAGAGAGAGAGAGAGAGAGAGAGGAGAGAGAGACGAGAGACAGAGACAGAGACAGAGACGAGAGACAGAGAGACAGACAGGCACACACACATACACACACATATGTATGTCCTCTCTCTCTCTCTCTCTCTCTCTCTCTCTCTCTACATTATCTATCTATCTATCTATCTATCTATATGTGTGTGTGGGTATATATATTATATTATATATGTATATATATATATATATATATATATATATACGGAGCTTGAGAGAGAGAGAGAGAGGGGGGGGTGACAGAGAGAGAGCGACCGACCGACAAACGGACAGACAGGCAGACAGACAGGCAGAGAGGGAGAGAAGACAGACAGACAAACAAATAATGAGAGAGACAGACAGACAGACAGAGAGGGAGGGAGGGAGGAGAGAGAGAGAGAGAGGCAGGAAAGGAGAGAGAGAGGGAGGGGACAAAGAGAGAGAAATACACACAGACAGACATACAGACACACAGATTTTGAGAGACAGACAGACAGAGGACAGACAGACATAATGAGAGAGAGAGAGGGAGACAGAAAATGAGAGAGAGAAAAAAAAAACCCAGACACATAGAGACACACAAACAGCGAAGCAAGCAGACAGGTACACACACACACACACACACACACACACACACACACACACACACACACACACACACACACACGCACGCACGCACGCACGCACGCACGCCGCGCGCACACACACACACACACACACACACACACACACACACACACACACACATACACACGCACAGAGAAAGACGGGCAGACACAGACAGGACACAGGGAGGCAGAGACACAGACAGACAGGCAGACAGGCAAACAGACCGACAGACACGGAGCTGAAGCCGAGCTTGCCCACCCATTGTAGTATAGCACACAGCACGGCGTGGGGGTGAGAGAATCTGTTTCACGGCAGCAGCCAAACTAAGGATGGTGCCGCGGATCGATGGGCTGCCGATGCACAGGCTGGATGCTGGCTACTGTGCAGTAGCAGCTTGTTTAGCTTCTTCTTTTTTTTCCCCCCCTTCCAGACAAATAAATCTTCCAGACATGTACTGACTGGCCGCATGTTCACAAGACGTTACTGAACAAAGGAAAAGTTGCGGCGGAAAAGGAATAGACAAAAAGAATATATTAAACAAAAAAGAAATAAAAGAAAAAAAAAATGTACATGCGATAGCATGCTGTTTAAATATGTAAGTGTGCAGGAATGTGCAGACAGCTTCTCGATTCATGATCCCCTGTCCGCGCGTAGCTCACCATAGGGAAACAGTCATTGTCGGAACAACGTACTAGATTCTGTGGTAATATTAAACACATACAAAATATGTAATATTGAAAAAGCTGCGTGTTTGTCACCGATCTCATCATTCGTGGCCATGACCTATATTGAATAAGAAAGAGAGGAGGACATGAAGGACCAGGAGAGAGAGAGAGAGAGAGAGAGAGAGAGAGAGAGAGAGAGGAGAGAGAGAGACAGACAGACAGACAGACAGACAGACAGACAGACAGACAACCAGACAGACAAACAAAAAGACAGACAGACAGCTAGAGACAGAGACAGGGAAAGAGAGGAGGGAGGGAGTATAAACATTGGAGGGAAACAGAGACAGAGAGAGAGTGAGAGAGACAGCGTGAGAGAGAGAGTAGAGACAGACAGACAGACGGACAGAGAGAGAGAGAGAGAGAGAGAGAGAGAGAGAGAGAGAGAGAGAGAGAGAGAGAGAGAGAGAGAAACAGACAGAAATACAATCAGACAGGCAGACGGATCTTGAAGGAGAGACAGACAGACATACAGACACAGACAGGCAGAGAGACAGACCGACAGAGAGAGAGAGAGAGAGAGAGAGAGAGAGAGAGAGAGAGAGAGAGAGAGAGAGGCTCAGGAGGTTTAGAGAGAAGGGGTGGAGAGAAGAAGGGACAGAAAAAGGCAATCTGGATGGCCAATGAAATCAATATTTGGCATCATTCATAATTTTAAATGCCATTAATACAATTGATAATCATTCACCCCGTTGCTGTCATGGCTTCTGTGCCAGTTCAGCGGCATCGCTTCTCTGATGCTCACCACCGTGCCTTTCCCTCCCACCTCCTTCCCTCTCCCGCCTCCCCCTGTCAAACCCCCTCACATCCCCCCCCTCACCCCCCCTCAACCCACCAGCCCTCCGATTACCCCCGGGTCTGTTTACACAGGAGTCTCGGTGCTCCCTATTGTATCATCAAAATCAGGTGGCCATGAAGCAACTCGTATAGGCATCGCTGGTGAATCACTTCGACGACTTCGAAGGTGTTTGTTCGATTCGGTTAACCTATATGTGACTCTCTCTCTCTCTCTCTCTCTCTCTCTCTCTCTCTCTCTCTCTCTCTCTCTCTCTCTCTCTCTCTCTCTCGAGCTGTGCACTTGCTGAGCAAACATTTGCCGTACATGTTCAGTACCTTGTCTTTGGACTCCCTTTTAACACAAACCGATTCGTTCTTTAAACAGTTATTTAAATAGTGTCATTCATAGCTATATCCTGACTAACATTAGACGTTCTGCTATTAAGGTCTCCGTTTAAATGTATATACATATTAGGAAATTCAAATAGCTCTTCTGTCAGAATATCTTCTAGTGTACGAATACCATTATTAACATCAAAATGCGAATAGTATGGTGGGTTGTCTGGAAGTACATAGGTGCACACATACAAAACATCTTTGGTCAGCTTGAGTAGACTTTTAGATATTACGAACATGATGACATTGTTGTAATTAACATTAACAGCTTTAACATGCTGCAAAAACTTTTTTTTTTCATGAGAAAAATTATTCCCCCTAATCGCCTTCTTTGATGAGTAAATTGTACAAAATGTTCCATGGGTATGAAGAAAAGAAGGTTGTGAATAATCAACGAAAGTTTCAACAAGACAAATGATACCGAACGATGTAACATAAGAGATATGATCACCAATCTTCGACAATAACCCATTGACATTCCAGTGTTCGTTCTAGTTTGTGAAGCAAGATGACAGACAAATGTCGACAGAGGAACGAACAAAAATGGCCAGTCTCCGCCGAAGAAAACGTGTCGTCAAAACACACGTTGTCATCCAGGCACGTGCTGCACGGATGCTGGAGACGCTGCACGGCCTGATCCTGTTCTACCTGGGATGACAGCCTGGGCTCAAGATTCACGCCGTAGACGGAATCAACATGACCAGTGTCTTACCAGTGACATGAACTATGTGTTTGGAAAAAGGACAACTTTGTCATGGTTTCCATGTCAGACGAACATGTACCGAGTTCAGTTTTTATCATGGTCGATCGAATCGTTCTGCTAAGGATGCTGTACTGCTTTAAAGCAATAAAATTTTCGTTCGTTCTCTCTCTCCTCTCCTCTCTCTCTCTCTCTCTCTCTCTCTTTGTAAGATAATGCTGCTTATGGCCCAGCCGACCGCAAAGGGCTATATCAGGACTGACACTGAATCAACTCACAAGTCATTATCAAAAAAAGCAAACAAAAACGCTGGTGTGTGTGTGTGTGTGTGTGTGTGTGTGTGTGTGTGTGTGTGTGTGTGTGTGTGTGTGTCTCTCTCTCTCTCTCTCTCTCTCTCTCTCTCTCTCTCTCTCTCTCTCTCTCTCTCTCTGACTGACGTAATGACAGCAGCTAATGGTTAAATGGACTCAACAGGTCTTGATATTTGATAAGACACAGATCCAGAGATTCAAAACGAAAAACTAACAGAAACTGATGTATTTTCAACAGTTGAACGGTTTTTTAACATACCAACATTACACAATAAGATGATTATCAGAAAACCCTCTCTCTCTCTCTCTCTCTCTCTCTCTCTCTCTCTCTCTCTCTCTCTCTCTCTCTCTCTCTCTCTGTGTCAATACGTCGCACGCGCGCGCATGTGTGTGTGTGTGTGTGTGTGTGTGTGTGGTGTGTGTGTGTGTGTGTGTGAGTGTGTGTGTGTGTGTGTGTGTGTGTGTGTGTGTGTGCACGCGCGCTCTCGCACGTGTGTGTGTG
>CM065728.1:47882684-47892684 GCA_033310375.1 Conus canariensis | reverse complement strand
GTCGCAAGACATACACATTCTCAGGAGTGTGTGTGTGTGTGTGTGTGTGTGTGTGTGTGTGTGTGTGTGTGTGTGCGTGCGTGCGTGCGTGCGTGCGTGCGTGCGTGTGTGTGTGTGTGTGTGTGTGTGTGTGTGTGCGCGCGCGTGTGCGTAGGTGCGTGCCCGCGCGCGCGTGTGGCGTGCACACACACACAAACACACACACATGCACGCACGCACGCACGCACGCACGCATGCACGCACGCACACACACACACACACACACACACACGCGCGCGCGCGCGCGCGCGCGCACACACACACACGCACACACAAAAGTCGGTAATAGTACATCAAAAGAATGTTACAGGAGGACGGCTTTTGCCGACAAGTCTCACACCACAACTCATCGTATCTTTCTTGAGCATTGAAAACAAAACAAAACAAAACAAAACAAAACAAAAACCCCCAGTTTGTTTTCATCCTAGAGTGAAGGCCCTTGAGGACGTACTGCAGTGGGCTGTTAAATTCCACTGAAACAGCGATATCTAAACTCACGCTTTCCAATGCTGATTATGTGGGTAGTCTCGGTTCTTGCCCTGCTACGTCTGGTAGATCCATCCTTCTCTTTTGTCTAAACCCAACCTTGCCTTTGGCATGTCAAGCTCTGTTTTTGCGTGGTTCTTCTTCTGTTTTTCAGCTTCAATGTCAACTTTTACTGCAGGTGGCCTTCTGTCCTCTCCTATGCCTCTTAAAAATGGTGTCTCGTAATGGTGTACATTTGTGCCTACTCGTTTTACATTGTACAGTTACCCTTCGTCTGATGCAGTTTTTGAACACTGTCGGCGATTTCACAACTATGCCCATGATTCTTAGATTGAAGATTTAGATCTACCTTGCCATGTGTCTTTCATTCTGCACTATATTTCAGTTTGTATCTCTTCTGTCAAAGAGTGGATGCCAGAAACCAAACTGAATAGTAGCAGAACCGAGGTACTGTGTGCTAGCCTTCAAAAGTCCTTGTGTCGTTCCTCAAAGTTAACTAGGGGGTGTAACGGGAGTTGAGATTCCAAATAACACTTCTATGAGGAATCTGAGCGTCATAATCGATGCAAAGCTGTCCAAACATGAAAACATTGGAGAAACCTATCGACCTGTTGACTACGAACCGAGAAAAAGTGTTTCAGTTTGCAGCTCTCTCACTTTTAAAGCTGTTATTCAACCGGTTACTTTCTTGATTTTGAGTCATCCCGAATACGGTAGTCCATCTTTCGCAAGTCTGTTGGAGGAATTACTGGCAAACATGTTAACTGAAACTGCTATTCATTTGAAAACAGTCAATTCTGATTGCTGAACTGAAGTCATGTCTAGGATGTGACATCTGTCAGTTGGACTGGTGTGACTAAAATCTGGAGGTTCTCAGCTGCGTGGCTGCCATGATGAAAGGGACCAAAGTATGCGGGAAGTTAAAAAAGTGTAATAATACCTTACAGGCAAAAACTTGCAAACACAAATAACACTTTCCCATCAAACCAGGCACTTTTTTGTATGGCGTCTTCAGATATTAGCATTTTAGTTAGATGATTAACAGAGTTTTCTGAAGTACTTTTCTATGAAGAGGAAGCACACGCCTGCTTTTTCTTAACGAAGACAGCGCAGGTATTTCCCCCCATCTTTTGGTGCAGGCGTGTTAGGCGTGTCAGGATGAAATTGAGATGTTTCCATCCCAGCCGGCACTCACCCAGAGCTCTGTTACAGAATCAATCTGGACGATAAGAACCAGCTTTTATGAATACACCTCTGAGACAGTTGCTCAAATATTTTATATCCAATACCTGCATCTCTCGGGCTTGGTTGAACCAAATATATATTATGAAAGGAGACCTAGAGGGAAGCCCTTGCTATGAAGTCTCAAGCCAGAATCGTCATCTTCGCGATCTTCATCCTCATTGGTGATTATGATAAGTTTCAGATTCCATGGTCCTTTTCTATTATCGTGGAGTGATCAGATTTGATTCTCGCTCGATGACCACGTACACAGTAAGGTTATGCCAGTGTCTTCGAAATCGGAAAGATCGTGCGGGCTGTCATTACATGGACGGGTGGCACTCTCTCCACGGGCATGCTTACCCAAAGAAGGTTAAACAAGCAAACAAATTATCGTGATAAATGCTAACTACAACTCAATACAGACTACGGTAGGGAAACACTTTGTCCTTGAGATATTCTGGTTAACAGGACGTTAGTCTTACCATTCATCACCAAAGTATATAGAAGAACATTTATCTCCTTTCAAAATGTAAAAGACAACAAGCAATCTTGGAGAATAGTCGTTTGTGTGATTTAACTGGATCATAATTAGCTGCTGCCGTTACAATTGTTGTAGTTTTCGTTGATGCCGTGAACGTTTTTGTGCGTGCGTGCGTTCGTGCGGTGTGGTGTGTGTGTGTGTGTGTGTGTGTGTGTGTGTGTGTGTGTGTGTGTGTGTGTGTGTGTGTGTGTGTGTGTTTGCGAGCATGTGTGTATGCGCGTTTGTGTGTGTCTTCCTATGCGTGATTGTGTCTGTATCCATTTGACCTTGCTTATTCAACACACACACACACACACACACACACACACACACACACACACACACACACACACACACACTCACTCACACACACACACACACACACACACACTGTAAAAAGAACATCTGTCAAACAGAATTGGTTGACAAAACATCAGAATTCCGCGTATGGGCAAAAACAAAATAATGACAATGTTCCCGAGCAATCTGCAACGCAGAGGAAAATGTAACTTATACATTAATTATTAATCATCTGAGTGCTTCTCCTCTGGAAACTGAAAGACGCAAAGGAAGAAAACAATGTGTGTGTGTGTGTGTGTGTGTGTGTGTGTGTGTGTGTGTGTGTGTGTGTGTGTGTGTGTGGTGTGTGTGTGTGTGTGTGTGCGTGTGTGTGTGTGCGCGCGCGCGTGTGTGTGTGTGTGTGTGTGTGTGTGTGTGTGTGTGTGTACGCGCGCGTAAATTGCGCCTATTTTCCTCCTATTCTACCAGTAAACAGTCATATATCACACGATGATGGGTTTGGGGTGTTCGATGGAATGTTGTGACAAAAATGGAGAGGAAGGAATAAGAGAAATCGGAACAGGAGACAGAGGAGGGGGAGGGGAAGAAACTAGGGAGAGATAGCAGAGGGGCAAGGAAAATAAATAAATAAACAGCAGTAAACTACGAATCAGCACAGCGTAAAATGCGAAGAAAGAAAAGGTAGTGGAAGCAGTAGAAGTAGAAGAAGAAAAAGCAGAAGAAGGAGGGAGAGGAGGAGGAGGAGGAAAAGGAAAAGAAGACGAAGAAGATGAAAAATAAAGAAATGGAGGTAAAGAAGGAGGAGGAGAGGAGGTAGAAGAAGAAGAAGAAGAAAGAACAAGAACAAGAACAGAACAAGAAGAACAAGAACAAGAACAAGAAGTGGAAAGAAGAAGAAGAAGAAGAAGAAGAAGAAGAAGAAGAAGAAGAAGAGGAGGAGGAGGAGGAGGAGGAGGAGGAGGAGGAGAAGAAGAAGAAGAAGAAGAAGAAGAAGAAGAAGAAGAAGAAGAATAATCATAATCGTGATCATGATCCCGAAATTGATCATGACTGTTGAAGAAGGAAATTGGAAGAATAAACACGGTGATATACATTGAAAGCAAACAAAGGAAATGTGTTTAATGCAAAGATGGCGACAAAACCCTCAGAAACTGAACAGCGCCAGTGACTTTTTTTAAGCAAGAAGAAATGGAATAAGAACAACAAGAACAAACGCTGATAACAAAAAAAAGAAGCAAGCAAACAAACAAACCAAAAACCCGAGGCAAACAACGAGATCTATGACAAGAATTAGAAAGAAACAAACAAGCAAACCGGGCAGTAAAGGATCATGGACCCATCAACAAAGCAAATCGATCCCCGCTAGGCGCAGCATCACCATTCCGCCTGTCGTGGGCCAGTTCTCCAGCCTTCCAAGTCCTGAGATGGATGGACACAATCGGATTGGAAACTCACTTTGTTGAGCAAGAATTTGGGGTTACCTACATCGTAATTTTGCAGATAATGGTCACCATCGTCAGTGACCCAAGGCTGTCGCCGCCATGTTGGAAATGGGAGATCGGGACGGACACAGAATACGTTGAGAGTCACGTGAACACACACACACACACACACACACACACACACACACACACACACACACACACACACACATGACACACACACGCACACATGCACGCACGCACGCACATACGCACATAAGCAACAACAACACTGTAAACAACAATAACAAACAAGACATAGTTTTTATAGTTATCCCTTGTTCAGGGAGAGGCCGGGGCGAGAGGGATGGGAGGTAGGGGTGGTGGTGGTGGAGAGGATGGGGTTTGGGAGGAGAGGGAGGGGTTTGGCGGAATGCTTACATCTAATGTGCTGAAAGGGAAATCTGGTTCTTAATAACCACACAGGTAGTTTCTTAGAGTCGAGGACTCTCTCTCTCTCTCTCTCTCTCTCTCTCTCTCTCTCTCTCTCGTGTTTCTTGCATTAGATACTGGTTGAAACTGACTCGAATGGAGGAACATAGATTACCATCCAAAGCGTATAAAATGTTATTAAATTTGGCCAATAGAGGAAAAACAAATTGGGCCTCAAAAGTTCGTGATATTTTGAATAGTTATGGCTTCTCCTATGTATGGGAATACCAAGGCGTGGGGTGCATAAATTCCTTTATAAAGATGTTTAAGCAAAGACTAATCGACTGCAGGTGGCAGAACTGGAATTATCATATGAATGATGGCAACAGATTTATAGAATACAGGAAATTCAAGACATCGCATGATCTGGAGCCATACTTACTACTGGGTTTGGATAGATTTATTCGATACACTCTGACAAGATTTAGATTTGGAATGTCTGATTTATCAGTACACAGTTCAATTTCAAAAGGAATAGTGAAAGTAGGACAGAATGCCCGTTGTGCACATCCTCCACTGATGATGAAATTCACTTTGTTTTTGTTGTCCTGCTTTTGATGATTTAAGACACAGTTTAATCCATCCAAAGTATTATAACAATCCCAGTAACTTCAGATTAACGTTACTTTTAGCATCACAAACGCACAGATCATCAGTAATTTTGCTATCTATCTATACTGACTTCCATAAAAAACGCGAAAACAAAACAAGCTGAAGGTTGGGGGTGAATTTTATTGGTCACAATTGTACAGAGTGGAAGCGAGAATTCAACGTGATTTGATTCATTACACCGGTAATGTGTGAAAATGTCATCAGCAATATGTCTTTTGTGTGGAAAATCCAAGGTCACGTGACAAACCAGCTTGAAGTCCTAATACCGTGTGTGGCCACCATTTGCGTTGACAACTGCTTGACACCTGCGGCTCATTGAGTGGACCAGGTGGTTGATGCGCCCCTTGGCACACCAGCCCACACATGGACGATGGCCTGGTGAAGTTGAGCCGCTGTTGCTGGTCGTGGACGCAGGAGGTCCAACCGTCTGCCAAGTTCATCCCAAAAATGTTCTATTGGGTTTAAATCGGGACTGAGGGCTGGCCAGGGCAGCACATTGACGTTGTTATGCTGAAGAAATTGCTGGGTGGCCCTGGCGGCGTGTGGTCTTGCATTGTCCTGTTGGAATGTCCAGTTTGGGTGTTGAGCAAAAAAAGGAACGACATGGGGTCTGAGCACCTGGTTGATGTAGCGCTGTAGCGCTGTGCATTGACACCCTGTCCACGACCAGGACCATGTTCTGAAAGATGACTGGTCCTATGGCGTGGTTAATGCCAATTGCACTCCATATCATAACGTTCGGGCCTCCCCAGGGGTTCCACTCTACCACACAGGAGTCAGCATAGCGTTCACCAGGTCGACGCCATATTCTGACACGACCGTCAGCCATGTCAATACAAAAACGGCTCTCATCTGAGAACAGTATGCGTCCCCACTGCTGCCTGCACCAGTTGATTCGGGCTTGTGCCCACTGCAGCCTGTCCTGCCGGTGTCTTGGTGTCAGTACCGGACCTCTATGAGGATGCCTACATGCCAGCCCATTCTCCTGAAGACGCCACCGCACAGTGTTGAGGCTGATTCGTTGCTGGAGATTCCCAGGCACCTGTTGAGCAGTGTTAACGGCTGTTTGCCGCCTGTCCCGCAGATGGGTTCCAACAAGATGGCGATCCTCTCTTGGTGTGGTGACCCGAGGACGGCCTGGCCGGGGACGATCATCAGTGGTACCAGTGACTCGCATGCGGTGCTGCAGGTGACAGATGGTTGAGATGTGGACGTTAAAGATGTTGGCGACCTGCCTGGCATCCACACCAGCCTCCAGATGGCCTAGGGCACGATTGCGTTCCTCTGCTCGTAGTCTTGGCATCTCTGTAGCGCTCAGACGGCAAGTCGTTACCTGAACCTTGTAGCGCGGCTTTATAAAGGCTGCATACCTGCGTACTTGTCGCTGGTTAACTTTGCTCTGCATGGTGTGCACGTGCCTCACATGCAGCAACCAGTCTGCCATTTTTGTTGACCCTCCAATGCCGGGAATGATGTGTGGCTCACACAATTTTTTCACTGCACGTGAGTCTTGGACCCAAACAACTTGCCACAATGGTTCAATATTGTATATTCACCCCTTTTCACCCGAAAAATAGCCTTTCAATTTTTCGCGTTTTTTATGGAAGTCAGTATATATAAACCCTTTAAGAAAAGAGAAATAGCAATGTCCTGAATTACCAATTTTACTAGTCAATTGGCGTCAATTTAATGTATGATACTATGTACGAACTGCTGTAATGTTGTTTTCATTTTCCTCTTTGTTTCTTTGAATTAGCTTCAAGCAGACGATGGATTGATAGTATAAATCGAATTTGTCTTATTATGTCTACTATCAATGTTCACACCCCTTCAAATGGGGTTTTGGCCTTACTGAATAAAATTCTGTTCTGTTCTCTCTCTCTCTCTCTCTCTCTCTCTCTCTCTCTCTCTCTCTCTGTTCGTGTTGCAACAAGATTTAGACTTAGAATGTCAGATATGACTTCACCAATTTTATGTGCAGAATGACTACAAACTCTATTATGTCCTGTCTGTAAAAAAAAGTTTATAGACTATCCCTTCGCCCTTTACTATGAACCATTGTATACAGTTTGAAGAGCCTTTTATCGACTTAAGTATCATCGACCACCTTGTGTTTTTCTTTTACAAATGCTGTTGTCACGCTCCTACTCAACGGTTGTTCTTTTCATTTCTCCGTACTTGTCTAAGGCGTGTGAAGTTAGAGAAACAGCATCGTCATTAGAAGGTTTCGGCTTTCTATTAATGATGCACATGTCACGTCTTATACTGAAAATATCGTACGTTGTTCACATACCCGTTCACGTGGGATGGCTTATAATCAATAAATCAGACAACTGTATTCCTGTCCGTATGCTTCTCTCGTCCTGTCTTTGTTTCTCTCTCCCAAGTGAAATTATACACATCACTAATTAATCATAAAACAAAACGGACATAACGCTAAAAAAGAAAGCAGTATTGATCACTCTGAGGGACAGCAAACATGCCCTCCTACAGATGTTTGAGTTCTCAACCTCGCGCATAATCAATATAATCAGAATTCTCAGTCTTCGCAGCTAAGCTGTTAGAAACCAAAAGGATCAAGTTACACGCGATTTGCTGTTCCTTACCACAGGAAGACTTAATATCATAGTTAACAGCGATTTTTTGTCCGATTGATGAAAAGTGTTAAGGTCCTTTCTACGCAGCAAAAAAAACCGGCTTGATTTATACTAACATTGTGAATCAGCGTCATACGCATCTTCTGACTTCGTTCCTTAGTTTTGAGAAAAGTCAGCTGTTCTGCTGAAGAAAAGATAATGTAGTCTCTAAACAATTAAAAAGAACATAAAATGATGACTGTTTTCTTCCTCCCTTCCTTCCCGCCTTCTTTCCATCATTCTTCCCATTCTTCTTCTACATTCCTCCTGCTTCCTTTCCCTTTCTTACGTCATTGTTTCAATCCTTTCTTTCTTTTCCGTTTCCGTACGTGTCATCTTAGCTGCATGCTTCCTTCTTTATCTTTTCCCCTCGTTCCTTTCTTTCTTTCAGTTTTCAACCCCCCCCCCTCCCCTCTGCCCCATCCCTCTTCCGTGTTTGCTTCCTTCTTTCCTTTCTTGTCATTCTTCCTGTCATCCCTCTTTGTCGTCCATACTTTTGTTCCCTTTCTTAATTGCTCCCTTCCCTCGTTCCCTGTTTCCGTCCTTCATTCTCTGCTTCCCTCTATCTTTTTTTTTTTGCCTGCGTATTTGCTTGCTTCTTTGTTTTTCCTTCTTTTCTTCAATCAATCCCCTGTTCGTTCTTTCTCGCCTGTCTGCCTGATTCGTTTTACAGCATCTTACTGGTGTATTTGGGAATCGCTTTGCAGGGCTCCTTTGCACTGGTTCCATCCGCCACCTCCTTTCCGAGGGTACCACTAACTTCTTGTCCTGGCGTTTTGCTTTTCTTTTTTTTTTTAATATAATAACACACGTTGTCTGGCTCTCTTTCGTCTTTCCCATCACCACATTTCAAAAGTCCAGAACATACTGTTCACCTAGTCCTTTGATTCTGTTTTAAATAAATTTATTTTCCACTTTACAATCACGTAGCTTTACAAAAAATGTGAAAATTTGAACATCAACAAGCTAATGCTTATAGTGTGTCATTTGATTCTCTATATTTCCCCATATCATTCCATCCTCTCTTCATTGGCTTCCTATTCAGTTAAAGATCTACAGAGTGGCATCTATCTGCCATAAATTTATTAAGACCCTCCCCCCCCCCCCCCCCCCGCCCCCACCCCTGTCCCCCCGTCCTAAGTATCCAACTAATCTCTTGCATTTGCATTACCCAATACGAGAATTCCATTCTTTGTCTGATAGTCTTTCTATTCATATTCCTTCTGTCCATACTAAAAAAAATATCTTTTGATCAATGTTCCTTTGCCTGTGGCCAGTGGAGACCTTTTCATTTGGAATCAGCTCCCATTTCAGTTGAAACACACTGTCTCTTCGTCCCGCTTTAAGTCAAACCTGAAAACAGCAAGAGCTCATTTCTACTGGAGTTGTTTGGGTATGATGTGTGGCTGGCTGCCAGCGGTGATGTGTAGCCTGATCTTGTGGTACTAGTTTTGTTTGAAGAGCAGGGGTGATGAATGGAAGAGTCTGGGCTGGGTGGTGGTACAGTTGAATGTGGTTCCAGCATTTAGTTGCAGCGTGTGTTTTGTTCGCGCGCGCACGGGTGTGGTGGGTGTGGTGTGTGTGTGTGTGTGTGTGTGTGTGTGTGTGTGTGTTTTATTCCTTGTTCTCTTGTAGAGTAAACTGTTGTATGCATTTGTGTATTGTGAACGCTAAGGATATTCATGTGATTGAGCGCATTAATTAACAACAACAACAACACTAATGATAATGATGATAAAAATTGTAGTTATGATGATGATGATGATGTAATGATGATGATGATGATGATGATGATGATGATGATGATGACAGCAGCGCAGCAGAAACAAGAACAATATCAGCAACAACAATAATAATGTTATTAATTAAAAAAAAACAAATAAATAGACAAATAAAATAAATAAATACATGGAAATAGATTATTCTTACAATATTATAATGATAACAATACTAATTATTTCCTTTATTCATTCCTTTCTTCCCCTATTATCATTTTCTCCTTCCTTGCTTGCGTCCCTATTTTCTTTTCCTTTTCCTTTTTTGTTACCTTCCCTCTTTCCTTCCTTGTTCCGTCTGTCCTTGCTTGTTTACCTCTTTCCCTTTTTTTACTTTTTTCAATTTTCCTTTCACAGTTTTTTTTCCTAATCCCCTTTTCCTTCCTTTCTTCCAGAGTTTCCCCCTTTACTCCTTTTGTTTCCTTCTTGTTCCTTCTTTCCTTCTCTTTTTTTTTCTTTACTCAGTCTATCTTATTTACTGTAATGCCCAGCTCT
>CM065728.1:47857684-47865184 GCA_033310375.1 Conus canariensis | reverse complement strand
GTTACTGAAAAAACGAAAACGGAGGCACCAAACAAAGAAAGACGTCCTGTATGTTATGCAAGAATTCAAATTTCGTAAACAACAACAGTTTTGTTGATCGATCACATTTGGCAATAATGCCACGTTTTCAGTCAAGAACACCAAAACGAGGGAGCAAACTCGTGTGAGATGAGCCTTAGCGGTGACCCGGTGAGGAGAGGTCTAGAAAGAGGTGAGGAAGCGTAACGAAAGCCAGAGCAAGAGGCAAGGCTGTGAGTGAGCTGAGGGAATGAATGATAGGGTTGGGGAGAGAAGGGCATGGGACAGTGTGAAGGACAAGTGAGGTGAGTTAGCGAGGGAAGAACGAGGACGATGTGGACTCATTGTTTCCCTGCTGCAGGTGGCTGTTGCATAATATTATGTTAGCCGTTGAAGGCAGAGCTACTCCAGATCAGGCCACTGACTTTATACATTGCTGTTGTCTTAACCAGTGCCAGCGTGCAATGAACTACGAAGGTAAAAGGAAACAACGGGCCGCTGAGGTAGGGAGAAAGAGTGAAGAGAAGCCAGGATAAGGCGACAAGGGCAGGGTTGGGGGGAAAATTGGAGAAGAAGGGGGGGGGGGGGGTGGGGAGAGGGAGGTGCGCCACTAGTAGAAGGGCGCGGTGCATAGGCAGAAGCGAAGGGCACTGGAGAAGTAACCGATCATTAAAACATCGTCACAAGTGCGTCCGCTACATCTTTTCAGAATCATAACACTTGACCATGCCAGCAACACTAGGGTTCGATCCAGTTTTTTTTCCCGGAAAGAAGTTGCCTGATTACTGGAAACTCACAACTGATTTGGGCAGATAATATACCATCCAAACTACTGAAGCAGAGACGACCAAAACTCATCAGGACTATGACAGCTGTAGTGACACTACAAATAGACGCAATTCCTTCGAATACCTCCGCTCCAGAAAGGAAACCCACCCCCGTTTCCAGACCACAGGGCCAGCAGTTCAAGCAGTATCTCCGTGGATTGACATTAGAAATCCTGCTGAACAGAACGTAGCAAAACTAGGAGACTTTCTGATGGAAGAACAGGCAGAGTCCAGACCGAAAAGAGCTAATGTATCTAGATCAGGCCTCTGATAAAGCGCTTTCAATATTAAGGTGATCTGCACCGCAACCCTTATCGACCTCAAGTAAACCTTTGGCCATGGCATGGAGATAGGTGACTTCCTCAGAAAACTGTCATACGAATGTGACAAAGCAGCCTCCTTCGGGTTTGTTAACGCACAAAGCACTTCAACTGCACATCGACTGTGGAGCGACTTCCATGCCACCTGTGATTCGCTGACAGCATAGACCAACTGGGAGGCTGGGAGGCAGAGCTCCTGAAACGCATCGTGTAAGTGAAGAAAGTATCAAGTACACAGAGAATGGAATTCAGTTCAGAGAAAACCAAAGCCTTGGTCAACAGTCTCAGACAGCCTTCAGTAGTCGGCATCACAGTGGATGGGAAGGCACTGGAAGAAATGCACTATTTCAGGGATCTTGGGTTCTTTCTTGGCCAGGATAGAAATTCAACAGAGGAGGGCAAAGGAGGCTTACTACAGTAGGTCTGTCTGCTATGTCAAGATTCAGGATCATCTTGAAACTAGGTCACCCAGCCTCCGTGCCAAGGCGCAACTCTTTTCTGTGAATGTAAGATCTGGATTCTCACAGTACATCATGAGCAAAAAAGCAAAAGCAGACAAACAAACAAACAAAAAAGAAACAAAAAATCTAGGTGATCGAATTGTTTCAGACAGATTCTCTGCATTTTACACAAAGAGCAAGACAGATGATGACATCAAGCAATAAGTTCCCACGTACACTTATTGACAAGAATCTTTTTCGCAGTTGTTACGCACTGTTGGTTTTGCTTGCACTAGTTTGTATATCGCCAGTACTCCCCATCAAAGACCATTCTACGGGGCTCGGTTGAGGCTGGACGTCCTTGAGGGAGACTGGAATAGATGGGTACCATCAAAGACTTCACTGGCTAAGGAGTGGGAGACCTCCCTCACTGTCCATGTATCCGTCACAGCACCTTCACCAACTACTGTTACGAGTGTCGGCTATCACAGGAGCTGAGGCCAGTGTCCAGAATGTGCAGGGGATCACCGTCGACGAGGTCCACGTCTTCACACATCTTAGGGTACCACCAGTGTCAACAAATGGTCTTGTCGTTACTCATCGTTTCATTGTAATCGAAGCACATAACTTAATTTATCTGAAGAAAGTAAACCTCTCGTGGCGTGACAAGGGATGTCTCTGTCTCCATATTTGGCTCTCTTTCCCTGTCTCTGTCTCTCTCTACCCCCCCTCTCTCTCTTTCCATCACTCTCTCTCTCCCTATCCTTCCTCTCTCTCTCTCTCTCTCTTTCTCCTCTCTCTCTCTCTCTCTCTCTCTCTCTCTCACATCACACACACACACACACACACACACACACATACGCACACACACACACAAACAGACAGGCACATACCCCCCCCCCCCACACACACACACACCACGCACGCACGCACGCACGCACGTACGCACGCACGCACGCACGCACGCACGCACGCACGCACGCACGCACGCACGCACGCACACAAGCAAGTCCGCGTGCGTACGCACGCATGTAGCCACACACAAATTTGCGTTGTTCACATTAAAGGGGCTTTTGTCTTGCGTTGTAACTTTCTGAGTATTAGAGCTCTCTCTCTCTCTCTCTCTCTCTCCTCTCTCTCTCTCTCTCTCTCTCTCTCTCTCTCCTCTCTCTCTCTCCTCTCGTTTCGTTCGCTAATTCTCTCCGCTGCCGCTGCTGCTGCTATTATTCTTATTGATATCATCGTTTTTGTTCTTCGACTTGTTAATAATGCAATCATCACCATCATCGCAATTTCTAAAGCTGCTGTATGTGAGGCACACTATTCTCCCAGCCTCACAACGCCGTGCACGCAAAGTCTGCACCATACCCATGCGTCCTCTTATTTTCTTCTTCGTCTGCAGTGGCTAGCAGTGCCGATGCAGAATGCCAGACAGTTTGGCCTGGCCGGAGAGAGAGCGCCTGTTGTCTTCAAGCGGAGGGTGCCTGTCTGTTATGACCTCATTACTGTGCTCTTGGAGTGCTTGCCCGTTCGTGAGGCAAACTGTCAGCTTCCACGTCCACAGACGCTGCCGTTTTCGTCTGATGTTCGTTAATAGTGTGTGTGTGTGTGTGTGTGTGTGTGTGTGTGTGTGTGTGTGTGTGTGTGTGTGTGTGTGTGTGTGTTCTCAGCATCTGCAATGGTTATTGCTTACCCCTTCCCCTTGTCTTGAAAATAGGTACAAACGCGCACATACAGATCCAGAAACATATACACATACACGTTGAGAGAGAGAGAGAGAGAGAGAGAGAGAGAGAGAGACAGACAGACAGACAGACAGACAGACAGACAGACAGACAGACAGACAGACAATGTATGTCAGCCCACGCACTAGAGAGCGTGAGTGAGGGCTGCAGGCAAGCATATGTAGGTGTATAAGTGTGCGTGTGTGTGTGTGTGTGAGTGAGTGAGTGTGTGTGTGTGTGTGTGTGTGTGTGAGAGAGAGAGAGAGAGAGAGAGAGAGAGAGAGAGAGAGAGAGAGAGAGAGAGAGAGAGAAGATCATCTAAAGCACTGTTCAGAAATAACCGTGTACTGCAGATTGTAACCCACGACCCCCATCCCAGCTTCATCAACCGTCCCCGAACAACCAATGAATCAATCATAATACAATTTTTTTTTAACTTAATCTCCAACCCCACCTTTATCCAACTCTACACCCTATACCGATCAAAATGATGCTTTGTAATGAGTAATCAGCTAGCATTTGAACTTGTCCGATAAGAAGCCGGATTATTTTCGGACCTAAAGGCCCTAAACTGCCAGCTTTCTAGGAGTTCTGTCCTGAGATGGCGTTTGGCGTTCGTTTGGCTATTAACGTCACGAACTGAGTTGCACTTTAAAAAAGAATCTGATTATAAGCCAGACTTAAAGGAACCAGATTATGTTTAGTCTTGATGAAATTTAACAAAGACGTTAGAGTGATGACTTTCTAAGGGTTACCCGACTTAAGTAGGGACTCGCACGCTGAGAAGCCTTACTGACGAATATGGTTAAAAGCCACCCTTGCCCGATTAGACATAGGGGTGATGACTTTTAAAGGATTATCCATATGAAAGACGGACTACTGCGATTAAACATCAGGGGGATGGCTTTCTAGGGGTTATCAGTCTAGACACTAGATTCGCCCGATTAGACGCCTTGATGCTGGATTCCTGGGGGTTATCCGTCTAAAAGCCAGACTTTCTTGAAGCCAGACTACCTTCACGTCTACCACCCACCATCCGCAGTCCAACGTTTCCATAAAAGAAGCTGCTGCCCTATCCCAAGGGAAACGTTTCACTTAGTGTACATTTCACTTTATGATACAACTGTTGAAATACGGTGGTCACAGAATCGGAAGACTCTTTGAAGGGAGAGGGAGTGGGCGGGAGGGAGACAGCTTGAAATGAGTGGCAAAAACATCACTAGAGTCTTGTACATCTTTATAAAAGCGGGGTAGGCTTTTCATGTTTCATATTTTCCCCGTAAGTTTTCTTTTGAGGGGGAGGGAGGGGACACACTACTTTCTATTGGGTGGGGGGGGGAGGTCCCCCTGCCGGCGTCTACGGATCTGTTGACTGGGTTTTGCGTGTTTGATTTGTACATTCTTTTGTGTCAACGGTTGTCAAACACTGAAGTCAAGACAGCTCCCAAGGTACACGGCTCAGTCAGTCCAATAACACTGTTTGTGCTATGATGCTCTGAACACAAGATATCGATTGTGCCTCATATCCGTGTCATATCTATATCCCCTGGAACACTCACTTCAGGCTGCCAGGGTTCAATTAAACAATTAAGCCTATACACGAAAACAGATCATGCGGTGATGCCTCGTGGATCTCCTCGACTAGCGTTTAATAATCATGAGATCAGTTCGCAGGTAGCCAGTCATATCTACACTACGTTTGATTAACGTTGATTAAAGCCTGTTGTGGCGGGGTAATAATGCTTCAGCGCACAGGAACCATGAAATAACAGATGCCCTGTAAACTTAGTCAAGATGAACAAGGCAACAAGTTAAGTTAGAAAAGAAATGAGTGATATGCCTTAACGCCTGTACTTTAAAAAAAAACAACAACACATAATTGCTCGGGTGACAATTTCTGCCAGAGGCGACAATTATATTATGCCTTCACCGTACGGAACAAGGTGTCGCCGGCGACAATTTATACCGTAACAAACGACAGGGAGAGTGGATGTGTTCGTTGTGGTGATGTGTGTGTGTGTGTGTGTGTGTGTGTGTGTGTGTGTGTGTGTGTGTGTGTGTGTGTGTGTGTGTGGAAAGGGGAGGGGGGGGTGGAGGGGGGGGAAGAAAGAGCCGGCTTTTGCCCTGCATACCCAGCGGTATTCATGTAAAGAAACGCGCCATGAAAAGGTTAATCAGGAAACAGGAGTCACGTTCAAAGACCCACGGAGGTTCCGTTGTGGGCAAAGGTAGCGGGCAGCACACAGCGGCCTCGTGCAATGCCAGACTTGGCCAATAGCGTCACTGGATCTGGAATCAAGTTGTCTTTTTCTTTTGCTTTTTTTTTCTCCTTTCTTTCATTCTTTCTTTCTTTCTTTTTTCTTTTCTTTCTTTCTTTCTTTTTCTTTCTTTTTTTCTTTCTTTTCTTTCCTTTTTTGTTTTATTTTTGTTTTATAGAAACGCACATGAGTAAGATCGACAAAAAGGAAAAAGGACAGAAAGCCCACAAACGAGACCAAAAACAGAAAGGAAGAAAGAACATCATTAAGATGAAAGAGAGAGAGAGAGAGAGAGAGAGAGAGAGAGAGAAGACAGACAGACAGACAGACAGACAGACAGACAGACAGACACGACAGACAGACAGACAGAGACAGAGAGGGGGGGGGGGGGGGGGAGAGAGAGAGAGAGAGAAACGAAAGTTACAACTGAACTAAAACATAAACAATTACATGAGAAATGTCCCCTTTTCTAGAATGAAAGTTCTTAACATTTTCTAGCAACAAAAAAGCGTGTGTCTGTGCGTTCGCTTGTGTGTGTGTGTGTGTGTGTGTGTGTGTGTGTGTGTGTGTGTGTGTTGTGTGTGTGTGTGTGTGGTGTGTGGCGCGCGCGCGCGCGGCGCTTGTGTGCATATGTTGTTGAACGTCAGCTGTTTCAATAAATGAATGGCTGAAGGCGGGATGGACGGGTAGTTTGTGTGTGTGTGTGTGTGTGTGTGTGTGTGTGTGTGTGTGTGTGTGTGTGTGTGGCTTGTGTGCATAATAAATGTTGTTGAACGTCAGCTGTTTCAATAAATGAATGGCTGAAGGCGGGATGGATTGGTAGTGGTGTGTGTGTGTGTGTGTATGTGTGTGTGTGTGTGTGTGTGTGTGTGTGTGTGTGTGTGTGTGTGTGTGTGTGTGAAACAAACGAACAAAATTTGAGCTACAAGCCTGCCAGCGAATGAACGAACGAAAGCACGAGACAGTCGTTTCAACTCAGAGCTTTCTGTAAGCAACGACAAACACGACTGTTTGCATATCGCATCAGGTGAGCAGATGAATGGGAAAGTACTGCTGATACTTCCCACTCATCTTTAGCTCTACCATTCCATTCTATTATCTAAGTTACCGTTCTCATTGTCTATGTGTTTATGTACTTGCCTGTTTGTTTCTTGTCGGTGGTGGTGGTGGTTTGCGTAACACGTTTTATCGAGAGTCGTCCATGTAGAACGCCTCTCAGGATCGAAACGCGTTGCATCCGTCATGTCATTTGTCAGCCCCATTTGTTGGAGGGCTTGCATCTGAATGTCGTTCTCTTGCTGTTGACTTTGTGTCCAAGCCAGTCGAGAGTCTGTAGCGACGTACCAGTGGGTCTCATGTGATCTCTCTTGAAGTAATGGGTATGTGTTCTTAGCTCTCTGTTTCTCTCTCCAATAACGGGTGAATCTTTTCGTCAGCAAACAATTGCTTCGGACGAAACATTCTCAGGTTGCTCCGTATGAAGTACCGTGTAACGATAGTATAACCGTGTGAACGTATGTACATAGTATATGGAACAAGACACAGGCTTTCGATGTACGCACAGGCATTAACGACGATTGTTACATACTATGCATGCTGCCTGATCTTCTCTCTTTTGCTGGTAATTACTTGTCTGCCATATCACATATGGAAGATGTTAACATTAAGCTGAATGCGAGTGTTGCCTAATATGCATGTGCATGACCTTCTTTCCATAGCTGGTGATTACTCGTCTACCCTATCACGTATGGATTTCTTAACGTTAATCTGAATGTAACATTATTAAAGGGCGCGTGTTAAGTATCATTTCTGCAGCCAGTCGTTGTAAACGAAACAGCCTAGATGTAGTTTGTTTGATGTTTTTGTAGTTGTTTTGGCTGTTTTGGTTTTTTTTTTTTCTTCGAAGCACGTCT
>CM065728.1:47840184-47847684 GCA_033310375.1 Conus canariensis | reverse complement strand
TTATGTGGAGATTTCAACGCCCGTACTGGTGAGTTACAAGACATTGATTTTGTCCATGAAAATAGACATGCACACCCGTTAAATGAAATTGATGAATTATTGAATGATATGCCTCAAATTGAACGGAAATCAAAGGACCATGCTGTAAATAACTTTGGCCGAAAGCTCATTGACCTTTTAAAAGAAAACAACATGTTTATTAAACAGTAAAAAAAGTTGGGTATTTTTTGCTCCCATAAGAAAACCTAACACAGAGTAACTTTTATTCAAGACTGGCACAGCCTTTTAAACTTGAATAAAGTCAGACAAATACATAGACGAACAATCTAATAGCGGGGGAAGATTGTTCGTCTATGTATTTGTCTGACTTTATTCAAGTTTAAAAGGCTGTGCCAGTCTTGAATAAAAGTTACTCTGTGTTAGGTTTTCTTATGGAGCAAAAAATACCAACTGTTTACTGTTTATCGTTACTGTTCCCTGCCTCATTCATTTCCGAACATGTTTATTGTAAATGGGAGAACAGAGCAAGACAAACAGGGCGAGATTACTTGTACAGCTAACAGAGGGATGAGTGTCGTTGATTATTTCATTTGTTCCCAAGCAATGTATGATTTTATTTCTGACATGTTTGTCGCAGATAGATCTGAATCTGACCATTTTCCTATTGTTTTGTTTCTCAATGATAATACGCGTGAAAGCTACAAAGAAACTGAAGATGAGAATAGCGTTAGTATGGAATACAAGTTACATTTTAAAGTAAGAAGTCAAAGTTTAGAAGCCTTTACTGATTATCTTCAAACCAACGTAATCCATGAGCTAGCAAACTTCTTTGAAGCATTAACTCAAAATGTTGATGAAGGCACAGAATATGTTGTCAGTCTAATGCAAAAAGCAGCTGAACAAATGCAATCAAGACCAAAAAAGCAATGTTCGTACAATCAATCACCTTGGTGGGACAAGGATTGTGAGAAAGCTAAACAAGAAAAATACATGTATCTACGTATATTCAGACAAACGGATGACAGGAAGGACTTAGAAAGCTATCTTGATCACAAAAAAGCATTCAAGTTGCTTTGTAAATCGAAAAAAGATGAAAGAGACAAACGTATCATAGATGAATTAAACGAAGCAGGCGCAGACCCAAACTCTAAATCATTTTGGCAAAAAATAAAGTCTCTTACAGCCAGCAATTCAAAAAGTTCAAATACGATTACACCAAACAAATGGTATGAATATTTCAAAAAACTTACTGTCACCTGAACAAAATGTACATGATGAAGATTTTGAACAAGAAATTTCTGGTACATTACAGGATCACTGTTCTGAAACTTGTGAAGAGTGTCATAACTTTGATCATGATAATGAAATATCAGAAACTGAGATATTCAAAGCAATTAATGCAATGAAGAAGGGTAAAGCTGCCGGGCCAGATGGTTTGCCCACTGACCTGTTCCATGCAGGAGCAAACGTACTCATTAAGTTTCTACACCCCTTGTTCAATAAAGTATTTAGTAGCGGAACGTACCCAAAAAGCTGGACAAAAGCAGTAATATTTCCCTTACATAAAAAGGGTGATCGAGGTTGTGTTGATAACTACAGAAGTATTTCTTTGCTGAATGTGCTTAGTAAAATATATAATACAGTGATTAATAACAGATTGACTCAATATTGTAATGAACATGAAACTATCCCTGAAGACCCAAGCAGGCTTCCGGAAAGACTATAGTACAATAGACAACATATTTTCTCTCCAATCTCTCGTGCAGAAATACTTAAGCAAACAAGGCGGACGATTTTATTCACTATTTGTAGACTTTTCAAAAGCGTTCGACTGTGTAAATAGAAGTAAACTTCTTTACAGTCTGCTGTCCAGAGGGATCCATAGTAAACTGTTTGGCACAATTCAAGGTATGTATAAGAGTGTGATGGCAGCTGTGTGTGTTGGAGATAAGATTACAGAATATTTTGAGTGCTTATCTGGTGTTAGGCAAGGCTGTGTTTTGAGTCCCCTTTTGTTTTCTATATTTCTATCTGAACTTCAGACAGAGTTAATTGGTTGTGGTGCACGAGGCATTGGTATACTGGGAGATCCGTTGGGTATTCTCCTCCTTATGTACGCTGATGACATTGCAATTGTTGCTGACACTGTTCTAGACCTACAGAAGAAGATCGACTGTCTAGAAAAATATTGTAAAAAATGGGGTCTGAAGGTAAACATGGATAAGACTAAAGTAGTTGTATTAAAAAATGGAGGATTTAACAAAAAAAAAGTGAAAAATGGAATCTAAACGATGCAGAGATAAAGGTTGAATCCTGCTATAATTATCTGGGGGTCATTTTTTCATCTACTTTGAAATGGACTAAGAATGTAGAAGCTCTTTCTGGTAAAGCCCTTAGAGCTTTAGCAGGCATAAAAAGGTTATATTTCAGATTTAAAGCACTCCCAGTGGACATGGTTTTCAAAATATTTGATACAAAAATTAAGCCCATTCTATTATATGGATCGGAAATTTGGGGATTTCAGAAATATGATGCTATAGAAAAAGTGCAAGTTAAGATATGTAAAATGATACTCGGTGTAGGTAGGGATGTGAAAAATGATGTAGCTTTAGGTGAATGTGGAAGATTTCCTATCTTGATTGATACTCAAATCGTCTCATCAAATACTGGTGCAGACTCATTAACATGCCAAACAACAGATACCCCAAACAGTGTTATGATATGCTGCATGCACATGACGCAGCTGGCAGAAAGAATTGGGCATCAGAAATCAGACTTCTGCTATGCAAGTGTGGATTTGGTCAGGTCTGGGCTCTGCAAAACCCTGGAAATAGTAAATTCTTTCTAGAAGAGTTTAGGAATAGGCTGAAAGATATGTCACAACACATTTGGCATGATTCCATATCTCATGAAGAGGATTACAGTCTATATCAACCAGAAATCATTAGAGCTAACTACATTACAAGTTTAGATTTAGTAGCTCATAGAAGAGCCATATGCTTGCTAAGAAGTAACAGATTACATCTAAATGGTGTTCCACGTTTTGGTTGTTTAAGAAACGATCCTGAATGCAAACAATGCAGTGGAAATCACGTTGAAGACATTGTACATTTTCTTTTTGTTTGCCCAAAGTACTTGCATCAAAGAAATAAATACCTCCCTGTGTATTATTGTCGCTTTCCTAACACACTAAAAGTTCAATTGCTATGTAGAAACCTTAAAGGAAATCTTGCATTCAAAACTGCTATGTATATTGTAGAAAGTTTAAAAATAAGATGCTGAAAATACAGGATATTGTATATTATGCGCTATTTAACACAGAATGTTGTCCAAAATTCTGCTGTGATTGAATGTAAACCTCCTTGTCAATATGGGCCAAATGGCCTGCAAAGACTGAATAAAATTTATTGTTATTGTTATTGTTACACACACACACACACACACACACACACACACACACACACACACACACACACACACACACACAAGCACACACACACATGTATAGGCATGAACACGTTCATGCTTGCATTCATGCACGCACACCACACACAGCACACACACACACACACACACACACAACCACACAACACGCGCGCGCGCGCGCGCGCGCGCGCGCGGGCGCGCGTTTGCATCCATGTCCCATTATCAGTACCCTCACTTCAGAATCGTGTTCAGTCAGTATTCAGATTAGGATGTATGCATCTCTTTGCTTTGCCCTTCCACCATCCATCTCCGTGGATTTAAAGACGAGGGGCGTGCGCCAATTTGATGACAGCAGTCTACATACTGTGCTGGCTGGTTATTAGTAATTATAAGACTGAATTGCAATGCCTGGATTATGGCTGTAATGCTGTAAATTGTTCTTCTTTATTACATGCCAGATGCGGAATGAGAGAGAGAGAGAGAAAGAGAGAGAAAGTGACTGTGTGTGTGTGTGTGTGTGTGTGTGTGTGTGTGTGTGTGTGTGTGATGAGAGAGAGAGAGAGAGAGAGAGAGAGAGAGAGAGAGAGAGAGAGAGAGAGAGTTTCTGAAGACACTCATGACACTGTGATATATCACTGATAGTCCAACTCTTTTTCCCAGTTTCTTTTTGTTTCACTGACTCTCCGTGCTTCCAGTCCACCCCCAGTCTGTTCTGTTTTATGATCAGACTAATGTTTCCATCTTCGGACCTGATGGCAGGCCGTCAGAAGAGAATGATCCTTCAGGCAAATAGATGAGTAGGCAGAAGTACGTTTCCCAGCTACCGTCAATAACAAGAGACGAAAATAGCGAGGATGTTTCCTCTTTCAGTCACAGGCTGTAAACAAAGGAAGCAGAAGCTGTGCCTAGGAGACAAAAACAGCAACCACAACAACAACAAAAAGAGCAGACTAATTCTATACTGTCTCCCACGGCTTGTAGCAGGAATGCAAGATATTGCGCATGCGTAGTTAGTTTTGTTTAGCGTAATGCCTTCACCCAGTACGTTACAAGACAGACAAAGAACAACTGTCTGGGGAGAGTGGGTGAGGGTGTGAAGCTTCTAACTCTGCACTGGTGCACCCAGTGGCAATACTCTAAAACGCACCGTGCAAACAGATATGTTAAGCGCCAGTAGGAGTCGACCTTGGAACACCTGATCGCACTGAACATGGCGCTCAACACCTAGTCATTCAGGCACCGGTGAGCTACTCTTGTCCTGCCTGACAGCACTGAAGATTATGATTAAGGGCAAGGTCAGTTTTAGGTCATGCCCATACATGACACATGACAACAGTCCTTTAGGTCTGTACGCCAGCTGAATAGTTTGAAATGCGCTCCTTCAGTCGTAGTTTTATTCTTCTCTTTCCACATTATATGTGTGTCGTATACATGGTAACAATGTAAATTTTAACTGCTGATTTTTCATGAGATGTACCTTCTTCTTAAAGAAAAAGAATTCACTCATCGAAGAGAGAGAGAGAGAGAGAGAGAGAGAGAGAGAGAGAGAGAGAGAGAGAGAGAGAGCTACTGCCTTGAAAGAAGAAGTCAGAGACCTACTTACGAAAGATAATTAGTCCACTTGGACACATAGGCAGAATGAGAACACAAGTCAGAGCACAAGTCTTCCAAAGATTGCAACGTTCAAATGACTTCAACAAGCGTTTCAGTCCTGAGAAGCCATCCACAGACCTTCCTTTTGACAGACAGATAGACAGACAGAGACAGACGACAGACAGACAGACAGACGGAGACAGACAGACAGACACAGACGGAGACAGACACAGAGAGGGGAAGGGGAGGGAGAGGTTGGGTAGCAGAGAGCAAGAGGAACAAGAAGGGTTTTCCTGATGATTACTAGATCAGACGTCAGTGATGTGACAAAGTTCTCTCTCTCTCTCTCTCTCTCTCTCTCTCTCTCTCTCTCTCTCTCTCTCTCTCTCTCTCTCTCTCTCTCTCTCTGTGACTCATGTGCAAGGTCACATGCGCGTAATCTTGCATGCATGCGTACTAGTCTAAAATCCTCTTGGTCCATTCGTTCCAATACCTCGTTACTTCCTCAGCACCTTCTCATTGTACCTGTACTCTCCACAAAGAGCAACAACCCCGGGGGTCTGTCTGGAACACACATTAACCAAACCAGCCCAGACACAAGTGTGAAAATGGAACCACTGCAGAGAGATTTCCCCAAGCCTACAACATCATCAGGGTTGGTTTGGGCCAGAGCCTGTGGGGGTCGGTGTGATCGTCAGTCCTTGGACGCTGCACACTTATAAAGAAACGGAATGGAATTTCACCAAAATCAATATTGTCGAGCCGCATAACGCGGCGCCTACTTATACATACTTGGGTTTTTCAGATTCACGTTTTGAGAGAGGTCATTTGGAAATGACATCCTGATGTTAGTATGCAAGAATGTTGACTCATGATTACACTTTTTGTAAATAAATATTTGGAGCGTTTGCACAAATGAATTGATTGTTTTACAGAATCTTTTTTTAGAAGAAAAGCGGTGTGCTTCAACACTTGGGCAAAATAAGCAAGCCTGAGATGTGGAACAGAATAGAACAAATGCACCGGATCGCAAAAAAAAACAAAAACAAAAACAAAACAAAACAAACAAACAAACAAGAAGCCAAAGGCAGGTCAAAAGTCCATCAAACACATTTGCCACACAGAACCTGATGTTTGACTGGTCTTACGTAAAGAAAACGAAACATGTGTCTGGTTGATGAATTGCTGTTGATGGTCGTCTGTTTAAGTTGTTGATTTAACTTGTTCGTTCATGACTGAAACAAAGTAAATTCAATGATCGTCGCATCGCTGTTACTATGACCGTGACTAAATGTGTCTAGGCACTTAGAAAGAATATTGCAATGTCTTCAAGTATTTTATGTACTTCTTTTCAATCTACATCCTGTTATTTGTACCACCATCTCTGTTTGTACTAACAGAACATTCAGATATCAGATTACAGATTCCTCTCTCTCTCTCTCTCTCTCTCTCTCTCTCTCTCTCCTCTCTCTCTCTCTCTCTCTCTCTCTCCGGCAACATTAATACGCAAAAACTTTGTAATATTTGTTTTGACTATATTGTTTTCTACCATGATTATTATTTGTTATGATTTGTGGCTGATGCGATTTCTAAAACTATGTGTGGAATCCCCTTGCCTTTATGGCTTACTTCACTGAAGGCAATAAAACATCAAAGCGTCTCTCTCTCTCTCTCTCTCTCTCTCTCTCTCTCTCTCTCTCTCTCTCTCTCTCTCTCTGTCAAATAATGACTCCACTTGTTTTCGGAGTACTAATGATGGGATAGGTATGACGTGCGCGCGCGTGTGTGTGTATATATGCGTGTGTGTGTATGTGTGTGTGTGTGTGTATTTTGTGTGTACGTGTGTGTGTATGTGTGTGTGTCTGTACGTGTGTGTAAGTGTGCGCGCGTGAGTTAAGTGTTAGGTAAAGCACATGTGGACTTGGTACTGCATGTGGGTTTCTCTCTCTCTCTCTCTCTCTCTCTCTCTCTCTCTCTCTCTCTCTCTGCCCCTCTCTCTCTCTCTCTCCCTCTCTCTCTCTCTCTCTCTCTCTCTCTCTCTCCTCCCCTCTCCCCTCTCTCCTCTCTCTCTCTCTCTCTCTCTGTAACTTCTTGCATGAGTATATCGGTAGGTTGGTGTGTGTGTGTGTGTGGTGTGTGTGCGCGCGCGCGCGCGCACATGCGCATGTGCGCGCGTGCGTGTGTGTATATATATGTGTGCGCATATTGTGTGTCTATTTGTTTTGTGTGTGTGTGTGGTGTGTGTGTGTGTGGTGTGTGTGTGTGTGTGTGTGTTGTGTGTGTGTCTGTGTGTCTGTGTGTCTGTGTGTGCGCATGCGCGCGTGTGTGCAGGGTCACATGTGCATGAGCGTTTAAGCATACATGGTAATCCAAAAGCCTCTTTGTCTATCCGTTTCAATATATCGTTACCCCCTTAGTACCTTCTCACTGTACCTGTTCTCTTTACAAAGGGAGCAACCCCGGGGGCTGTCTGGAACACAC
>CM065728.1:47835184-47837684 GCA_033310375.1 Conus canariensis | reverse complement strand
TCATGATTCTAGAGATGTCGTTAAAAAACCATGGACTGAAGTTTCTACCAAACACTGTATTCAGTGGCACATTAGTGAACATTGTCAACATATACAGGGTGAAGGCATCGCTTTGCAACTTTCCAAAGATGTCAGTTCCCTTTGAGTTGCTGGAAGGAAACCAAGATTTCTGTTTACTGTATGCATGTTATGTCTTTTTGCAGATAACTTTCTACTTGTAAGAAAGTTTGGTTAAACTTGAGTAAATCAGTTGAACTGATCATAACTGCTTAACTTCTTTCAAGTTACCTTTCACAAAATAGTGGAAGTGAATATTCATTACTGGTTACATAGATAATGATTTCGCTTTTCACTCCTTTTCATTTGTTGGGTTTGTATAGTGTTATTAAAACGAGTGAAGTCACTACCTTCATACATACTACAAATTATTACAAAGAAAAGCAGTGGATTTAGCGCTTCTGATCATTGATATGATATTGGTTGTCTTATTAAGTTAGTATGTACCTTTGAGTTATTAGGATTGTGTGTGCATGAGTGCACGTTCACGCGCTTGTGTGTGTGTGTGTGTGTGTGTGTGTGTGTGTGTGTGTGTGTGTGTGTGTGTGTGTGTGTGTGTGTGTTTGTGTGTGTAGATATGTGCGTGCACATGTGTGCCTGTGTGTGTTTGTATGCGAGTACGTGTGTGCGTGAGTATGTGTGCCTGTGAGTATGTGTGGTGTGTGTGTGTGTGTGTGTGTGTGTGTGTGTGTGTGTGTGTGTGTACATATGTGCGTGCACATATGCGTCTCTGTGTGTTTGTATGTGAGTATGTGTGTATGTGAGTATGTGTGCGTATGTGTGTGTATGAAAGAGAGAGGAGAGAGAGAGAGAGAGAGAGAGAGAGAGAGAGAGAGTGCTTCTTCATACCTTTGAGTATGTGTGTGCTCATATAGAACCCTCTGCCTGCACATGTACCCGCAGGATTGCGAGTCGTGAAACTCTTTCCTCATTGTTGTTCCTATCCCACAGTGTTAGCCCTTTACCACTCTCCTTCTCTCAACTCACTCTTTGTTCCCAGCAAATATCAACGACCCAGGGGACCGTCTGGCCCGTAAAGAACAGATACAATTGTCAAAGTGGTCCTTCAGTAGAGTGATTTTCTACACAATACATTGTCATCATTGCGTGTTCAGAGTAAACCCTTTGAGAATTGGTTTAATAGAAGCCACTGTAACCTTTGGAAATGGTTTTTGGTTTCCGTTGGGTTCATGTTTCAAGAGATAAAGAAACCGCCGTCTGATTTTTGTACACAATACCATATTTAGTGGCAAATTACGTCTTTTGAGAAACATTTTTGAACGTGTACAGGATAAAGTCGTCACTTTGCAGCCTTCCAAAGATTAAGTTCCAATTGCTAGAAAGAAGGCTCCATTTCTGTCTGATTTGTGTTCTGTCTTCTGGCAGATTGTGGGCTGCTGGTAGAAAGGGTTGTTAAACTTTAATAATTAAAAAAAACTGAAGATAGCTGCATAACTTCCTAAATTTTCTCCTTCTGAAAATAGCAGAGGTTAATGTTCATTGTTTATTACATGGACAATGATTTCGATTTTCGTTTTGTCGATCCATGTGGCATTGCACCCATGCTGCTCATTCTGACTCGTCCACAGCCACAACCCAGCCCAACCCAGAACAGCACTGGCATTGATAATCCGCAGGGAACAGTCAATGTCAAGTCGTCATGAGGCAACCGATCAGTGGAGATCCGGCACTGCAGAGTCACTTCGGTGGTGTTCAGTGGGGCCTGTTCTGAACCAACAGATGCAGGACATCACCTACTGAAACCCCCTAATGACAACATTAATTGCTGAGACGTGAATGCAGCGGGAGCAAGCTCTCCCTCCGGAGGGGGACCATCACGTCCACCCAATGACAGACCCCATGAAATTGCCAATACTGTTGACTCCAACAGAACCAAACCAAAACATAGACGTATAGAGGCAATCGAAATTGAGGTGACAATGAGAGCAGCGCATGAATGGCCACATAAATTGAGACACCTCTCTCTCTGTCTCTCTCTCTCTCTCTCTCTCTCTCTCTCTCTCTCTCTCTCTTTCTCTCTTCTTCTTCTTCTTCTTCTTCTTCCATCTCTCATTCCGCACACACACAACACACACACACACACCACACACACACACACACACACACACACACACACACACACACACACAAGCATGCGTACGCGCTGGATACTCGCACGCAGGCATGCATGCAGGCACACACACACACACACACACACAACACACACACACACACACACAATATATATATATATATATATACACACACCCTCACTCAATCACTTACCACACCATTCTATCATCCACCCACCCACCCCAACCCACACAGCACAAGTTCAGAAATCAGATACAGTGAAACATACCACACCTAGAACTAAGCGAGGAAATGCCAGCCTGCTCCATCATCCCTGCCCGTTGGCATCGTCATACAGACAGGGTAACCG
>CM065728.1:47820184-47830184 GCA_033310375.1 Conus canariensis | reverse complement strand
CAATAGAGAGGAAACCCACTAACATATAACTCCTGGTCAGATACCGATATTTCGAAACCTGATTGTTTCTCCTCAGTGACCGCGGAAAGTGGTAATTTGATTCCTCTGCCTTTTCGGTTTTAAGAAGAATGCTATCCCAGAAAAGGCTGGTGTGCAATACCGTAGTATGTTTGTTGAGTTTTCAAAAAACCAACCAAAGGTGCCACCTAAGAAGCAAAAGAAAATCATGAAAGAGCAAAACAAGCTACATTTTCTTGTGAAAAGTAGAAAATATAAAAAGATAACCTCTTAAGACACAAGTGCTGAGGGCCAGTTGCTGGAATGGTGCTCGGTACTTATCCTTGGAATTTATTAGTTTATTGTAATTTAGTCCCTTGTGGATTCATTCCAAGAACTGGCCCTCAGCACTTGTGTCTTAAGAGGTTATCTTTTTATATTTTCTACTTTTCACAAGAAAATGTAGCTTGTTTTGCTCTTTCATGATTTTCTTTTGCTTCTTAGGTGGCACCTTTGGTTGGTTTTTTGAAAACTCAACAAACATACTACGGTATTGCACACCAGCCTTTTCTGGGATAGCATTCTTCTTAAAACCGAAAAGGCAGAGGAATCAAATTACCACTTTCCGCGGTCACTGAGGAGAAACAATCAGGTTTCGAAATATCGGTATCTGACCAGGAGTTATATGTTAGTGGGTTTCCTCTCTATTGGAGATCGTCTCCCACTTGGAGACTATAAGCTTGCTGAAGGCTCATTTTGAGAAGCATTTATTTTATTTTTCCCCATTCACCCACTCAAGCACATACTGTTAGTTAGGCAGAATGATCTACCACTGCAGATATGAATCTTGTCTCCCCCTATTTCTTCAATCTAAGACATAAGAGCAAGCTTTGTTTATAATTGAATATATATATATATATATATATATATATATATATATATATATATATAATGCTGAACTATTAGGTAGTGGGGGAAAAAGTGCAGGCTAACAATTCTTCAGTCGTTATAGTAATGACTTTGCAAAGATTTAAACTTTTAGAAATATATATATATATATATATATATATATATAGTGTGTGTGTGTGTGCATATATATGTGTGTGTGTGTGTGTGTGTTACAGAGAGAGGAGAGAGAGAGGTCAGACCCTCCAGGAGAGAGTGGGGTAAGACAGAGAGGTAGGAGCAGGGTGGGAAAGAGAAGTTGAGGAGTGGGGTGTGGTGTGGTGGGGAGGCAGGTTAAGCGTTATCCTTCATCATTGCTGTACAATGACGTAAAGATCACGCCCCTCGTGGGAACTGTCTTCAGGCCCGATTTTTCAGCTGGGAAGACGAATTTAGTTCGAGAAAAAAGAAAGAAACAACAAAACGCGTCAGGGATAAGGGGAAGGATGAATGCGATTGGGGTGGCAGGGGATGGGTGTGAGGGCAGAAACCCAAAATATCCTGTTCAGACGCTGGCAAGCTTTTTGCTGGAGTAAAAACTGCAAAGCGTTGCGGACAGGCTCTTTTGCCTGCACGTATTGGAACACCTTTGTGTCTGAATTCGGCCTTTACTTTTTCCTCTTTCGCCGTCCTCTACTTGAATCTATTGACTTTTCTGCCGTTCACGCGATGAAGGGAAATGGCTGCTGATGTAAATTATGCATGAAAGAAAGAACAGATACACGCACACTGATATGTGGAGGGAGGGGAGGCGGGTGGGGGTGGGGTGGGGATGAGAAGTGGAGTGTCGGGTGAACAGCATGATTGGGGGGCGATCTTATTAACAGAACGGACCGGGCGCTCTTTGGGGCAACTTTAAGATCGTGTACATCAATGGACAGGGCGGTAGTTTTGGTAGGAACAAGATCTGGGAACAGCGAGAGATCTGATAATTTTTAGGTCAAAATAAAAAGTGTGGATCATGATGGAATGTGTGTGTGGTTGGGTGTGTGTGTGTTGTGTGTGTGTGTGTGTGTGTGTGAGTGTGTGTGTGTGTGTGTGTGTGTGTGTGTGTGTGTGTGTGTGTGTGTGTGTGTGTTAAGGCAGAAATAGCATCTGTGATTTGTGAACAGCGATGGATCGGAGATGGAGACAGCGATTGATATGGCGATCTTTTGGATAGTAATAGGACTGGTGAACAGCCATGATGGACTGTCTATCAGGCAGGAGCAACATCAGTGAACAGCCATAATGGGCTGTCTATTAGGCTGGAGCAAGATCGCTGAACAGCCATTATAGACTATCAGACAGAAGCAAGATGGGTGAACAGCCATGGTGGGCTGTGTATCAGGCAGGAACGAAATTGGTGAACAGCGATAGATGGGTCAACCTTTTTGGTAGGTATTCGATCTTCGGACAGCCATAAATGCTTTTCCGTCCACAGTCAGTTGATCCTGCATTAGTTTCAAAGTGAAGTGACTGCATGCAGAAATTAAAGCAAATCATAAAAGGCATGTAAAGGAAGTCCGCCACTTAACATGGACAAACAAATCACAAGACAAAACACGACGCGTTTTGACCTCATAGATTTTGTTTTCAAGAGAAACAACACTCAGGACAATGAAAACGAAGAACGAGCAATCACTTGTCTTCTCAAATTCGGCGTTAGATGGGTGAACAGCGATAATGATTTGAGAAGATAAGTGATTGCTCGCTCTTCGTTTTCAGCGTCATGAATGTTGTTTATCTTGTCTGAAGCGGACCTAAGAGGTCGAAACGCATCGTGTTTTGTCTTTTATTTGTTTGTCCATGTTAGATGGCTGACTTATTTTAAACTCCTTTTGTTGTTGTTGTTGTTGTTGTTGTTGGTGTTACCCTGGCTAAAAGACTCCAGGAATCATCCGAACAGCTGAAGCACTGGAACACTATGGTATAAATGCATAAGCTAGGGATGATAACATGAAATTTGATCCTGCATTTGTCCACCTCTTAATTGAATGTTTTTGTTTTCCCGTGATCGATCGGACAAGTGCTCTTTTTTTATAAACAGCAAATAGGCTGTTCGAATACACAGAAAGGCTCACGTAAACTCAATAGACAGCCTGTGGGGCGAGCACTCTTTTAAACTCAATAGACAGCCTGTCTTCTTAATGATATTTCCATGTAAAACGCTTAATATAACGTTTTGAGTATAAGGTAACAACGGATGCAACTATATATTAAAGCAACAGGCAGGTGAACCTGAAATACAGACATGCAATGGACATAGCGTGTGGTGGGAGATAGTAAGGATGGGTGGATGGAGAAGAAACAAAAGTAAAAAGAAAAGGAAAGAAAGAACGAACGAACGAAAGAATGAATGAAAGAAAAAAGGAGCCTATGACATAACAAGAGTAGGAAGGGAGGGGGGGGGGGAGAGAGAGAGAGAGAGAGAGAGAGAGAGAGGAGAGAGAGAGAGGGGGTGGGTGGGGGGGGTAGAGGTTAGAAAGTCAAAAAAGAAAGAATTAGAGAGGTGACTGCAGACAAAAACAGAGACATGCAGAGAAAAAAAAATTGAAAGCGAGACAGGGGAAAGGAAAAGGCGTAGAAGTAAAGAGAGAAAGAGAATCGTTAAATGGGTCAAACCTGAAAAGAAAAAAACAACAACGGAAATACAAAGAGAAAGAAAATGCTCTCTCTTTCGAGACAAAAGAAAAATAAACAGTAAAAAATGAACAAATGTAAAAACAAAATGAACGAGTAATCAGATAATATAAAAAGGTAAAGAAAACCAAAGTAAACCACCCATAGAGTGCACAGCAAGGTTTTAACACAGAGAGAAGGGGGAAAAAAACAAACAGAAATATATTCTTGATGTCCATGTGGGGACATTAAATGCTAATGTAAGAAAAGACGTCCACAGAGAGAAGGGAGGGGTAAGAGAGTCAGAGAGAGAGAGAGAGAGAGAGAGAGAGAGAGAGAGAGAGAGAGAGAGAGAGAGAGAGAGAGAGAGAGAACAGTGAACAATGAACAATATTTTGATATCTATAGGCCACTGGCCCTTAGAAAGGCTGGAGTCATACATGAACACGCATACAGAAAGTTTAGGCACATTGAAGCATAAATGGTACCACAGATATTAAGAAACGGGCTTGATATCCTTAGGTATTTGAGAGAGAGAGAGAGAGAGAGAGAGAGAGAGAGAGAGAGAGAGAGAGAGGGATGGGGGGGGGTCTAGAGGGGGCTAGAGGTGAAATTTCGCTTTAAAAAAAGACAGAAAAAAAATTAATTTACAGCATGAACCATAATCGATCGATTAATTAATAAACAAAATCAACCTCAAACAAATACACACGATGTCGTCTACATGAAAAAAAGACATGATCTTGATCTTGTTGCTTAGACATTGAATGGTATTGAAAATAAAGACATCCCCAAAATGTACACTTACATTGAGAGAGAGAGAGAGAGAGAGAGAGAGAGAGAGAGAGAGAGAGAGAGAGAGAGAGAGAGAGAGAGAGAGAGCAATGTTCTTGCTGAAAAGATGGGGCCAAAAGATAGTTTAAGAAACAAAATTATAAGGACTACGAATGGATACTATCTCAATAAAGAGCTTAAAAAACAAGCAAGCCAACAAACAAGCAAACAAACAAACAAACAAACAAGGACAGCCATGATCTTGCAGGGAGATGAAAAACAAATGATGATAATCAAATAAATGGCACCCCAAAACATCTAAACACCTCTGTGTGTGTGTGTGTGGGTGTGTGTGTGTGTGTGTGTGTGTGTGTGTGTGTGTGTGTGTGTGTGTGAGGAGAGAGAGAGAGAGAGAGAGAGAGAGAGAGAGAGAGAGACAGACAGACAGACAGACAGAGACAGAGAGAGAGAGAGAGAAAAACGGGTGAGTGGTATTGACCAAAATGAAGGGAGGAGCATGTGGACACATAGAAAAGCAAGGAAAGAGAAATAAGAAGACACAAAAAACAAAAGCAAATATGAAAAAAAAAGAAGATAATGTATGCATTCGCAACATTGAAAGATATTGACCTTGCACGTCTAATGCACTACCCCCCCCCCCCCCTTTCTCCCCACAAATTCTCCCCGCCCCAGGTCTCCATTCCCCACCCCACCCCACCCCACCCACCCCTTCTGCCCCTCTGCTTCCCCTGATTCTAGTGTTCGAGGCAACTGTTGACAGAAGCTTAACTTAAAAACTCAATGATCCACCAGGCGTGTGAGACAAGATTTTGACGTAATAGAAGATACAGGAAAGTTTGTCATTTGAAAACAACCCAACACCATCGCCTTGGGCGGCCTGGATTTCTTCCCCTGACTTTCTTTTTGAGGACATTTTTATTTGCCTTTTTATTTTCTTTACCTTTTACCCCCTCCAGTTATTTCTGTGGGGCTCGCTGTTAATGTGTATATCAACAACTATCTTTTTTTTTTTTGGTACGATATTCGTTTTCATATGTGTTTGTTGGCAAAGATGACAAGGCACGCACACGCGCTCACACACACATACACACACACACACACACACAAACACACATATACACACACATAGGTGTTTAGATGTTTTGGGGTGTCATTTATTTCATTATTATCATTTACGTTACAAAACACATAGTAATGCTGACTTAAAATGTCCGCTTTGCAAAAATGAAAAAGAAGATGATGTTCATTTTGTCTTGTGTTGTCTTGTTTTGAGTGACTTACGAACACAGTATATACCTAGTAAATTTTATGCAGACCCAAATAAATTTAGACTTGCATTGCTTATGGCAACATAGCATAAACAAACTGTGAAACAACTGTCCATTTACCTTTACAAAGCATTCAAGTTGCGTTCTGTTCTGGTTTCTTGATTAGATACTAAATATGGTGTTAATTATGCATTTGTGTATAGAAGTTATGTACCCCTCCATGAGGGGCAATGGCCTATACATGAATAAACTTTCCGTTTCCGTAAACAAGTGGGGTATTTTTTGCTCCCATGAGAAAACCTAACACAGAGTAACTTTTATTCAAGACTGGCACAGCCTTTTAAACTTGAATAAAGTCAGACAAATACATAGACGAACAATCTAATAGTGGGGGAAAAACAAGCGCAGGCCAACAACTGAACTGTCTTCGTAGTAACGACTTGGCAAAGATTTGGACTTAAGGAGGGGGGAGGGAGTTTGAAGATGGAGAAACTGGGAACATGAAAGTAAGAAAATATGTTACAGATATAAAAACTCTTCACTAGCTGCATAAGGGAACCATCGCAATCCCTTTTGAAGGCAGATATATTTGTATTGCCTGCTCCGAGGCCTTTCGTGCGCTGGGTCGGAACTCATCAGGGAGACACGGCTGGTTGTGTCTGCTATTGGAGTCTTTTTTGCACCCTTGGTGGTGAGAAGAACACCACAGTATTATGGACTGTGGTGTGTCTCTATTTGACGCCAGGAGCGCAGACACAACCAGCCGTGTCTCCCTGATGAGTTCCGACCCAGCGCACGAAAGGCCTCGGAGCAGGCAATACAAATATATCTGCCTTCAAAAGGGATTGCGATGGTTCCTTATGCAGCTAGTGAGGAGGTTTCATATCTGTAACATATTTTCTTAATTTCATGTTCCCAGTTTCTTCATCTTCAAACTCCCTCCCCCCTCCTTAAGTCCAAATCTTTGCCAAGTCATTACTACGAAGACAGTTCAGTTGTTGGCCTGCGCTTGTTTTTCCCCCACTATTAGATTGTTCGTCTATGTATTTGTCTGACTTTATTCAAGTTTAAAAGGCTGTGCCAGTCTTGAATAAAAGTTACTCTGTGTTAGGTTTTCTCATGGGAGCAAAAAATACCCCACTTGTTTACTGTTTATCGTTTACTGTTCCTGCCTCATTTCATTTCCGATTTCCGTCTCCGTTTCCGTTTCCGTTTCTCTCTTCTCTCTCTCCTCTCTCTCTCTCTCTCTTCTCTTCTCTCCTTGTATGTCGGTGTGCGTGCGTGCGTGTGTGCATGTGCGTGTGTGTGTGCGCGCGCGCATGTGTGTGGTATGTGTGTGTGTGTGTGTGTGCGTGCGTGCGTGCGTGCGCGCGCGCGCGCGTGTGTGTGTGCGTGTGTGTGTGTGTGTGTTTGTGAATATAGATGTCAGTATGGGTGATGGAGGAGATGCCACACAGACACTGGCAGTGCTTCATTGTGGTTAGGTTTCTGACCAGTTCACAGATGAAAAATGTGTGCTATTGTCTCCTGTTAGGTTCTGAGTCGGAAGGGGGCAATACTTGAGAGGGAGACGTGAGAAGGAAGGGAGGGGTCAGGCAGAAGAAAAAGGAAGTTCGCTGGTGGTGGTGTTGTCGGGTATTGGAGGGAAGAGAGGCTGTAGTAAGACCAGCGTGGAAGGTGATTTTTAACAAATTTTCCTATTTTTTTAAATCATTTTTTTTTATATTTGGCATAATGTTACTTTGTTATGTCTATTTTCAATAGCTAGCATTGAAAAAGTAAAATAAATGTGTTAAAATCATTTTTTCGCATGGTTTCCAACCTATTTGCAATGTTTGGTTACGAAATTGACAGCTCATTCGATATGCATAACCTTTGTGCTACCATATCGCATCTTCTAGGTGGTGTACACACAAAAGTGAACTATCAAAATGCTCTGCATGACCTCCGCTAACTCGATCATATCAAGGCCATAATCGGTCAGAACAAACATTTTCATTGGTTTATGTTAATACAGGGCTACGAAGAGCTGTCCTCTGCCGGCCAATCAAAATGTTTCTTTCTTCTGCTGTTTGGCATTGTTCACCCTGTTGCTCATGGCAGCTAGCTTTGTTTTGGTTTTCAGTGCAGGCTATTTCTAGTTGATTTCGAGTTTTTATGTTGTTTTGATCATAATTGTGGGCAAACCTAAGAAGGTAAGGTAGGATAGGCGTAAAACGAGGCAGTTTTATGGGAACAGATATACAAAAAAATGATCAGTCAAAGATCGAAGACAGTGAAGAGACTGACGAAGCATGTGGCGATCAGCGTTCGCTTCTCCCCACGAGCGCAGAGCCACTCCCCACAACGAGCGCAGAGCCACTCCCCCGCAACGAGCGCAGAGCCACTCCCCACAACGAGCGCAGACCCACGTGTTGAAATAGATTATTCAGTCCCACCAACTTCTTCTGCCTCCAATTAGATACTAACTTAAGGAGAAGAAAGTGTTCAATTTGATCAAGAGGATTCTTTGACTGGGTTTAGATTTGTTGATTGTGAAAACTGGATAGATTTAGTGTCGCAGTTGCTGTGTCCCAATTGTAAATAACCACTCGGGGCAAACAAACGTTTGTTTTATTTGATCAAGAGGATTCTTTGACTGGGTTTAGATTTGTTGATTGTGAAAACTGGATAGATTTAGTGTCGCAGTTGCTGTGTCCCAATTGTAAATAACCACTCGGGGCAAACAAACGTTTGTTTCATGTCAAAGAAGAAAAAACAACATTCAATGGTCTCTATATTTATTTTTCATTGTCAGTGCAGCCACACCGTTAGTCTGGACACTTCTAAAAATGTGGCTAAACTCGGGAAGTTGATACTGATAGATTTGTTGTAATATTTGCCTCAGGCAAACACTACACAGGTGGCAAGAAATTTCTAGGGAACATGAACAAGAGAGAAACCAAAGAAAGTCAAGGGAACAACATAACTGTTTCATGTGATGGTACTTACCAGCATCGGGGGTTTCAAAGTAAGAATGGTGTAGTCACAGCTGTTGGGAAACAGTCTAAAGTTATTGATTCTGAAACTTCATCAAAGCATTGCAACTCATGTGCTAAACAATGAAAAAAAAGAACACTGATGTAGATTTTCAGAACTGGAGAGAAAGTCATGTGAGGAAAGGTGAGTGGGATAAAAATCACACAGGTTCTGCAGGGGCGGTGGAACCAGCTGGAACAGAAACTATTGTCTGTCGATCAGAAAGACTAAATGGTTTTAAATATACTACATTTTAGGAGATGGGGACAGCAAGTCTTATTCTAAACTGAAAAATGCTGATCCACCAGTTTTTGACACAAACATAGAGAGGCTAGGGTGTTCTGAACATCTTCAGAAAAGAATGGGCAGACATCTAATGAAAACTGTGAATGAAAATAAGAACAAGCAACTCGGATTACAAGATGTAACAGTCACAAAAGGGATAGGTGGTAAGGGAAAGTTGACCAAAAAAGCTATTTGAAAAACTCAGGTCACTTTAGGGCTGCCATTAGAAACAATGCAGAACAAATGAAAACATATATTTGGGCAATTTGGGAACATCGCAACAGGGACATAGCAGTTGGGAGGAGGGGGGGGGGTGGTGTCCATCCAAAAGTGGTAAGGGAGATCCAAACAAAAATGCTTTCCCAGATTATGTGTGTCAGCAAATCAAGCCTGTGTTTGAAACACTCACACAAGACTCCCTTCTGAACAAATGTGCATATGGTGGGTCAGAAAACAGTAATGAGAGTCTACACAACTTAATCTGGCTGCAGTAACCCCAAGCGTCCTTTGTAGGAAGAAAAAGACTAACACTTGCTGTGGAAAATGCTAGCATTGTGTATAATGATGGGGAGTATGGTAGGCTTCCTATTTTCACTGAGTTAGGCATGCCACAGGGATTCTACACAAAAAGTGCTTTGAAGACCTGGACTGTGCACACATTACAGCATCTTTTACTCAAGTAACACCTGCAATGAAGGCAGCAAGAAGAAAAAGAACTTATGCAGCAGTCCTGTTAGCTGAAGACACCGAAGAATTCTACTTAGCAGGTGCCCATGAATAGTCTAGTAAGTGTTACGCATGCCTCAGAAAGCTTTTAGTAGTTTTACTTACTTTTTTTGCTTTTTAACTTTTAAAAGCCAACTTCTCAGTTTCAGCATTTTCTGATAGTATGGCTACTAATGTCAGCATAAAATCCACAATTTGTATCTGAATGACTTTAAATTTTCTGCACAGACCTAAGATATACTTGGCTGTGACACAGACTATCGTTGAAGGTGTATAGCCAGAAGTAATAGAGTTGTAAAATTTTCAGTTTTCATGTTTTTCAAATGTGCACTTTGGTCTTCTGAAATGTCACTGTGACTTAGTTT
>CM065728.1:47802684-47810184 GCA_033310375.1 Conus canariensis | reverse complement strand
ACAGAATATGGCAACACTGGTAAAGAACACTTGTCAGGGGTTTCAGACACCCGGAGCGAAGGACATTCACTTAAGAGCGTGGCAAGGATACTCTCTCTCTCTCTCTCTCCTCTCTCTCTCTCTCTCTCTCTCTCTCTCTGTGTGTGTGTGTGTGTGTGTGTGTGTGTGTGTGTGTGTGTGTGTGTGTGTGTGTGTGTTTTAGAAGAATAAGAGCAGCAAGTAATTGATATGATAGAGGATACAGGATAGGGTAGGACAGGATAGGATAGGATAAGAGAAAATCCGATACAAGACGATGAGAAACGATAGGATACGATGTGACAAAAAACATGACATGAAATGATGTAATATGATTGCTGGCTGCCTCTCCCCCCTCTTTCCCTCTATAAAAGGCGACCAACACGACTGTCTCATTCAACATTAACTCGCATTTGATCTGTCCAGCTTGATGAGTCACCACGCCAAGTATGGAGATGATTAGACAAATCCCATGGATTTGTACACCGAGCAAGAAGACAGACAGAGAGAGAGAGAGAGAGAGAGAGAGAGAGAGAGAGAGAGAGAGAGACAGACAGACAGACAGACAGACAGACAGACAGACAGACACACGCGCATGCACTCACCCTCACACACACACTTACACACACACACACACACACACACACACACACACACACACACACACACACACACACACGGGCGCGCGCGCACAGAGAGAGAGAGAGAGAGAGAGAGAGAGAAGAGAGAGAGAGAGAGAGAGTTTTGTATGTAAGATTTCGCTATGATATACCTGGTTCGTTTCTATTTGATTTTATCCTCTTCCATTGTGTTCATTCTGTCACACAATCGTTTCTTTCGATTTTTCTTTTCCAGGCGGGATGTTCGACAACTATACAGCGCAAGCTCAGAAGGCTTTTCTACAGGAAGTCCACGATTTCAACCTTGAGCTGTCTCTCAAGCATCGTTACGCCCTACGTAATGACACGTCAGTGTTAGACGTCACCGATAGCTTTGCCGTCAGCAATGCATGTGAGTCACCATGTAACGTGCATCGTCTTTCTGTCTGTCTCTCTGTGCATCTTTCAGTCTGTGTCTCTTTTTCATCAGACCCTGGATGAATCAACCAACTAACCCTGCTGAACTTTTATTGCCTCTGTGTGTGTGTGTGTGTGTGTGTGTGTGTGTGTGTGTGTGTGTGTGTGTGTCTGTCTGTCTGTCTCTGTCTCACTCTCTGTCTCTCTCTCTCTGTCTCTCTCTCTGTCTCTCTGTCTCTGTCTCTGTCTCTGTCTCTCTCTCTCCTCTCTCTCTCTCTCTCTCTCTCTCTCCTCTCTCTCTCTCTCTCTCTCTCTCGCGCGCGCGCGCGCTGAAATCAGTTTAAATCCCTTTTTCTTTTCTCTGTTAAAGTTCTCGATGTTCATTACATGAAAGAGAGAGAGCAAAAGAGCGAGCGAGAGAGAGAGAGGACAGGAGGGAGAGAAAGAATATATTATTTATGGGACATGGCGAATACTAACACATACACACGGTCATAGGCACGCGCGTAAACACACACACACTCACACACACACACACACACACACACACACACACACACACACACACACACACACACACACACACACATACACAAACAATCACGCAAGAATACACGCACACACGCATGCATGCATGCATGCACGTACGAATGCATGCAAGCACACACGCACACGTAAACTCAAGCACACGTACACTCAAACATGCACACACACACACACACACACACACACACACACACACACACACACACACACACACACACACACACACACACTCACTCACTCACACACACACACACACACACACACACACACACACACACACAACACACACACACACACACAGCACACACACACGCGCACACACACACACACACACACACACACACCACACATGCACGCACACACGCACGCGCGCATGCAGACATACACACACATACACACACGAACGCGCGAGCGCGCACTTGGTTTTCTTTTTATAGCTGCCTTATAATCCCTCAAGATAGAAGTTAAGAATAGTTAAAGATCAAGATCAATACCAACCATCCAGCTATTCTGTTGCGTATAATAATCCTACGTGGCCACGGTCAAATCAGAGAAAGGAACATTTCAAAGGATTTGTAGACTAAACCGTACCAGAACAGTAGAATACAGTAGTGCCTACTACTGTAGCAGCACTGTTAGTAGTAGTAACAGCAGCAGCAACAGTGCTAATAGTAGTAGTAGCAGCTGCAGCAGCAGCGCAGCAGCAGCAGCAGCAATAACAGTAGTAGTAGTAGTAGTAATAGTAGTAGTAGTAGTGGTGGTGGTGGCGGTGATGGTCGTGAATGTATAGTAGTAGTAGCTGCAGCAGCTGTAGTAGCAGCATCGACAAACAATACATGCAATAGAAACAGCAGCAGCAGCAACAACAGCAGCGGCAGCAGTGGTAATACTAGTGGTCTTGGTTATGGCTGTTGCTGTTGTTGCTGCTGATGTTGTTATATTTGTTATTAATGCTATTGGTGGGGTTAATGTTGTTGCTGCTGTCGTTGCTGTAGTTGTGATTGTCGTTGCTGCTATTATGGAAATGTCATTGTCTTCGTAGTGCGCATTATATCTGTCGCTTTGTCACTTTCACCGTGCTGGAAACAGCAACTGTAAAGACCTACAAACAGGCCTCGTGGTAGTCGTAAGATCAGCACAAATGAATGAGTAAAAATGATTATTTCTAGGATTGTTCTGATGATGATGATGATGATGATGATGATGATGATGATGTCGACGACGATGACGACGACGATGACGACGACGTCGACCACGACGAAGAAGATAATAATGATGATGATGGTGATGATGCCGACGACGATGACGGCGATGACGAGGGTGATGATGATGATGACGACGACGACGATAAGGAAGATGATGATGACGACGACGACGACGACGCTGATGAGGTTGATGGTGGTGATGATGGTGATGACGATGGTGATGATTCAGTAAGGACATTCCCCAGCAGCAATATCTTGCAACGAAGACATTCGTCAGCAAATTGTGTTGTCACCATTCTCACTAGCTATTATCTCCACTCCATCCACACAAGACTGGTTTCCACACAAGACTGGTTTTGTTTGATTGTTTCTTCTGCTGCAGCTCTCGCCGTTCTTCCGATAGCCTCACATCCAGCAACAGACAGGGAAAACTCGTTTGTTTGTTGTTTTCTTTTAAATACCTGATCAGAAGTGACCTACTGTACCGGTACAATCGCGAAGAAGCGCATTCCTTGTAGATGAGAGTAGAGGGCTGGGGCATATAAACAAGACTGAGAGGAGGGGGGGGGGGAGAGAGAGAGAGAGAGAGGAGAGAGAGAGAGAGAGAGAGAGAGAGAGAGAGAGAGAGAGAGAAAAGCGCATTCCTTGTAGATGAGAGTAGAGGGCTGGGGCATATAAACAAGACTGAGAGAGAGAGGGGGGGGGGGGGAGGAGGAGAGAGAGAGAGAGAGAGAGAGAGAGAGAGAGAGAGAGAGAGAGAGAATTCAAATCTAAACCTTCCGTCTGCCCACCCCCACCCAATTCCCATCCACCTCTCTCTCTCTGTCTCTGTCCCTGTCTCTGTCTGTCTCTCTGTCTCTGTCTCTGTCTCTGTCTCTCTCTCTCTCTCTCTCTCTCTCTCTCTCTCTCTCTCTCTCTCTCCGCCAGCCTTTAATCTTACGCTGCCCACCTCCTCCTCCCCCCCCCTCCATCATTTCCACCTCGCCGTACCTATCAGCAACCAATGCGATGGGTCATATCACGTAGCTAGGGGGTTTGTAGGAACGTCTGCATACAGCCTCATGAAACAGCTCTCAGTTGCAGGGAAGGAAAAAACCAGAGCCCTGAAAGCAATGGCAGAAGCGGCAGAGAGGTGTTCAAGCTGGATCTGGTCAAGGAGGAACAAAAGTGAACTTCATAAGGCTTAATTTCCCTACAAATATCAGGTGTCCCTGTGGCTCAGTGGTTAAAGCGCGAGTCATTAAGTGGAAAATGAGCATGTCCAGAGGGTCATGGGTTCGAATCCCAGCCATGGCTCGTCCCAAGATGGGAAAAAAAAGGGGCAGCAGAGGGACATCCGGAGTCATGAACCGGGTGTGGCCCAACCCCCCTAGAGTGTCAGGAGATAAGGGCCGAAACACTTGCTTGAAGGGGGCTTCTCTTCTGAGGACTCTCTGCTGCCACGCTCTCCACGAGTTTCTTTCTACTGATGCATGGGTAAACCATTGACTTCCGGGAATAGGCCGGAGGACGTCCGGGAAAGACCGGAGGACACTGGGAAAGACCAGAACCAAGGGCTCTGTGGGCTGGCTCCCCACTTTGCCTTAAACATGTGGCTACTAAAAATAAAAGGAAAAGATGCTCCCAGGATTCACCGAAAGGGGGAGAGAATGATGAATCCATCGGTGCTCAACCAATCATGACTGCAAATCCCAAACGGACTATGAACATGGACCAAATGGAATATCCATGTGTCTGTGGAAAGCGTTTCGCTACCACCCGTGGCATGAAGATCCACAGAACAAAGATGGGATGTGTGAAGACTCATCTGAATGAGCAGCAGCGCACTGCATCAGCAGATAAGACGTCGGAAGACCAAGGCCAGGATTTAAACCACAGTGCCAAGGACATCCACGCTGTTGGTTCGGATGAGGAATTTGCACAGGCCCTCGATGCCAGGCGCCTGAAACTCAACCTGCCACGAGCAAACGAAACTGAAGATTGGGAGAAACTGGATGCAAAAATCGTCCAAAGACTCGATGCACTGATAGGGAAAAGCACCCTGGAACACAAACTAGCCACATATGGGGACATTGTGTATGCCACATGTAGAGACGCCTATGGAGCAAAACTACCCAAAGAGAAAACACCTCCAAAGAAATCCAGACGCCAAGAAAAGATGGACAAGATCAGGGTCCAAAAGAAAAACCTCAAGATGCAAATGAAGACCGCACTGCCAGCTGAAAAACAAGGCTTGGAAAAACTGTGGAAAGACCTGAAAGAAAAACACAGTGCCCTCAGCAAAGCGGAATCTGCGAGGAAGAGGAAGAGCAAAAAGAAGAAGACACAAGAGCGCTTCTTCAGAGACCCCTTCCAGTTTGCCAGAACACTGTTTGAGCAGCCAAAATCTGGGACCCTAAGTGTGGACAAAGGAGTTCTTGAGCAGCATCTGAGGAAAACATACTCTGACCCACAGAGCAAAGCACCACTCGACATTCAAGGTCTGGTGTGGCCAACCAACCCTGAGGAACAGTTCAATGGCAAGCCTCCAACGTTGGCGGAAATCAAGAAGGTGGTCGACAAAGCCAGAGCCAAATCATCACCAGGGCCAAACGGAATACCTTACCAGCTTTACAAGAAATGTCCCAAGGTGCTGGAGTGGCTCCACAGGCTGCTGCGATCGGCTTGGAGAAACCAGAAGATCAGCGGCCAGTGGATGACGGCAGATGGTGTGTACATCCCCAAAGAGCAAAACTCAAGTGACATTAGCCAGTTCAGGCCAATATCACTACTGAACGTCGAAGGGAAAATCTTCTTCTCTGTCATGGCAGCAAGGCTGACCAAGTACCTGATGGAAAACAAGTACTTGGATGTGTCAGTCCAGAAAGGTGGCATCCCAGGCGTGGCGGGCTGTGTAGAACACGCCACAATGATCTGGGACGCAATCCAAAAAGCAAAAACAGAAAAGAGAGACCTGGACGTAGTGTGGCTTGATCTGGCAAACGCATATGAATCTGTGCCCCATGAGATGATACAGTTGGCTCTTGAGATGTACCATGTGCCAAAGAACATCCGCGACATGCTCAAGAAGTACTTCAATGGCTTCTCAATGCGGTTCTCTACCAAGGAGTACACAACAGACTGGATCAACTTGGAAGTGGGTATTGCAATGGGCTGTGCAATTTCCCCAATACTGTTCGTGCTGGCAATGGAACTCATCTTGAAAGCAGCAACAAACAACGCGAGACAAACAGACCTTGGCGATGGATACAAGATGCCTCCTCTCAAGGCCTTCATGGATGACACTACAGTGATTTCATCCAGAGAAGACGAGACACGTCATGTGCTGGAGAGGCTGGACGACATAGTTGCCTCATCCAGAATGAAGTTCAAGCCAAAGAAATCACGGAGTCTCTCACTGAGGAAAGGAAAAGTGGCCGGATCTGTGGTCTTCAGTGTTGCCAACCAGGCCATTCCAACAGTCACAGAAGAACCAGTCAAGAGCCTTGGAAGATGGTATGATGATACGCTGAAAGACACACAAAGAGCAAAAGAAACCAAGCAGATGGCGGAGGAAGGCTTGGAGACCATTGACCAGTGTGGGCTCCCTGGCAAATACAAGGTCTGGTGTCTGCAGTTCATGCTGATACCAAAGCTGCTATGGCCTCTGATGATATACGACATCTGCACCAGCATAGTGGAGGCAATGGAAGCCAAAATCAACAAGTTCACAAGGAAATGGCTTGGTGTCCCACCCTGTCTGACTGACATAGCGCTGTACTGTCGCCAAGCAAAGCTGAAACTACCCCTGAAATCCATCCTGGAGGAATACAAAGCAGGGAAGATCAGACTTCAAAGCATGCTGGAGGACTCAGGAGACAAGGTGGTAGAAGCAATTAAGCCCCAGCTGAAGACAGGCAGAAAATGGAAAGTTCAAGAGGCGATGGATTCTGCAAAAGAAAGTCTCAAGATCAGAGAAATAACAGGACACACACAGACCAACAGACAGGGACTGGGGGTGACCAAAACTGAATGGTGGTCAAAGGCCAAAGGAAAAGCCAAAAGAGACATGATGATTCAGGAGATGAGAAAAGAAGAAGACCAAAAAAGACTCCAAAAAGCAGTCCAGCAGAGCCAGCAAGGGCAATGGACAACGTGGGAGAATGCACTCCAAAGAAGTCTCACTTGGAATGACATTTGGCACATGGCCCCTCTCAGGATCAGCTTCATTCTCAGATCTGCATATGACCTTCTGCCCTCAAATGCAAACCTGGTGAAGTGGGGGAAAACAGACGATCCTGCATGCCCCCTCTGCCATGAAAAACAAACAGTGGAGCATGTCCTAAGCTCATGTAAAGTAGCCCTGGCTCAAGGAAGGTACACATGGAGGCACAACCAAGTGCTCAAAGAAATTGTACAAGTAGTCTGGGCTAGTACCAACACCACAAAAGGGAAAATCAGGACTCCAAAAGCACCCGCAACATTCTTCACGGCAGGAGGCAGCAAATCATGGCCAAGAACAACAGTGCCACTCAAAACATGCAGGCAGAGTCTGCTGGACGGGGCAGATGACTGGGAGTGCACTGCAGACCTCCCAGAATGGAAGAGTCACCCAGAGATCATCAGCAAGAGTGGCATGAGACCAGACATAGTAGTCCACTCTAAGTCAACCAAGCAGCTGATCATGATCGAGCTCACGGTGCCATATGAGAACAGAATGGAGGCAGCTCAAATCT
>CM065728.1:47785184-47787684 GCA_033310375.1 Conus canariensis | reverse complement strand
AGATCTGCTACTGATGATGAGATTCATTTTGTTTTTTGTTGCCCTGTGTTTGGTGATTTGAGACACAGTTTAATCAATCCAAAATATTATAACAATCCCAGTGACTTCAGATTAACTTTACTTCTTGCATCACGAAACGACCAGATCGTTAGAAACTCTGCCATATATCTTTATGAAGCCTACAAGAGTAGAGAAATTATTTTGTCTTGAACTATTAAATTTGCTTGTCCCTTGAAGGCAATTTCAGTACATGATATCGTGCACAAACTAGTGTCATGTTGTTCTTTTGATTTTCCCTTTGTTTTCTCTGTAAATTGGTGAAACGTAACCATGTGGTCTTTGATTTAGTTTTGAAGCAGATGATGAATTGACACTATGATGTAAATTTGTCTTGTTATATTGATCATTAATGTTCACACCACTTCAAATGGGACTTTTGCCCTACTGAGTAGAATTCTGTTCTGTTCTGTTCTCTCTTACACACACACACACACACACACACACACACACACACACACACACACACAAACACACACGCGCGCGCGCGTCAGAAATGGAGAGGGGGAAAAACACTACAAGTAGCAACTCTCTGACGTGCATTCTTTTAGGAAAATGCTTTATCTAGCTAGCGCGAATATTGATGAGAGCATAACAGACAAGTTGATAACTGATCTGCTAACGACTTCTCTGCGAGGAAAAACAAACAAACAAGCAAACAACAAACATCTCTGTGGAGAGTTCACCTTCCTGGAAACGAGATAAGGATGGGAAGAATGAGTACACATGATAACGAGACATGATTTTTAGATGTCTTTGGATCTTCTGCGAACTGAGCACAATGTAAAGAAGCTTTATAATGGTGCACTTCCTTGAGGTGATGTCTTGGACACGCATAAAGAACAGGAACAATTTAGGAACACGTGATATCGATTCTTGATTTCTAGGAGTCAGAAATCGTCTTGTAATTAGAAAATAATATATTGCAGGTACAAGATAGTGCACCACCCCAGGAACAATTTAGGAACAAGTGATATCGATTCTTGATTTCTACGAGTCAGAAATCGTCTTGCAATTAGAAAACAATATATTGCAGGTACAAGATAGTGCACCACCCCCAAAGACAAAGATGTCTCCAACACATATGAATAACAGGAAGAACTCTGATACCTGTGATTTTTTATGCTAGAATTTTGGAATTACGAGACCATCTGCATTTCTATCATAATATTTGGCAGTCGCATACTAGTGCACGCGCACCGATTTCAAAGACAACATACAAGGACGCTGAGATTTTTTTTTCCGATTTCTTCAGAATGTAACGTAGAACATGGTCTTTGTTTACAGAACCTTTTCAAATCAAGAAATTGGATGCAACAACCTAAAAAGCGATATGAAATTCAGTAATGTTGAAATGAAAGCTCATCATTTTTGTTGTTTTGTGTAGATTTAAAGAAGAGGGAAGTCTTCAAATCTTTGTCTCCAGAGCCAAAGATGAGTGAGATCTTATGTGTTGACATGTATTGTGGATGTGGGAACATTTGCACCAGTTAATGTCATGCAAGGCTGTTTTGACTTCGTTTACAAATTGAAGACCTGGCAATAGTTTTCGTTGTCGTGTAGTTAATAGAGACACTGGTTTGTTTGTTTATGTTTGCTGGAAATTCGGACTTGATTTGGTCTGATGGATCAAGGTGATCGAGGAGTGGGTGTGATTATTAAAGATAACGGAGATTTCCAAATACATTTATATATTGGAGAGTACTTAGAAAGGTGTTTAAGTGAATGAAGTCAAATGGAGCAGCCTGAAACTAATTGAAGGATTCTCTCATCTTTCCACATAAACATGATGATGAAAATGTATGGAAAGAATAAAGAAGGGGGGGGGGGGGGGGGGGGGGCAAAACAGCAAAAGAAACAGAGAAATATGGGGAAACTTCTACTCTGCAATATACATTGGAAGGGTAGGGGGGGGGGAAGAAGGAAGAAGAAAGAAGAAGAAGAAGAGAGAGAGAGAGAGAGAGAAGACAGACAGACAGACAGACAGACAGACAGACAGATAGATAAACAATCACAGAGACAGACAGACAGACAGACAGAGACAGAGAGACAGAAAGAGAGAGACAGAGATAGAGATAGAGACTGAGAAAGATTCTCGCTAAAAAGTTACAGAGACAAACTGCATCATTATCCGAGGAGCGAAATCACGGCAGTGAAACCACGGAGCAGCCTGATGTCAGAGAAAGACCAGCAAGGAGATGACGGAGTTCAAAGGAAGCAACTGAAAGCAATTACCACACGATCCTGCGCTGGTCTCGACAACGATTCTTCCGCTCAAGCAGCCAATAACAAGGACACGAGAGAGAGAGAGAGAGAGAGAGAGAGAGAGAGAGAGAGAGAGAGAAGAGGAAGAGAGAGACGGGGGGAGAGAGAGAGAGAATGACAATGACAATGATTTATTGACAATAGTTAATTAAACAACCCTAATGCCAAGGGAGTGCGT
>CM065728.1:47752684-47772684 GCA_033310375.1 Conus canariensis | reverse complement strand
GTGCTTGCTTTTGACTTATTGGAAATTTCTCATACAAAACCTACAAGAACACCACAAATGAAAGAGGCAAAAGTTCAGACTATGCGCTAGACTGCCTGTCTGTCATTCTCTTCTATCTCTCTGTGCCGTCCTCTGTCTCAGTCTGGCTGTTTGTCCTTTTGTTTGTCTGTCTGTCTGTGTAGTGTTAGCCCCCCCCCCCTCTCTCTCTCTCTCTCTCTCTCTCTCTCTCTCTCTCTCTCTCCACACACACACACACACACACACAACACACACACATGAGCACATGAGCACATGCACACAGATAGCCAGCTAGCTACCAAGAGAGATCGATCGACAGACAGATACATGCTTGAGAGAGAGAGAGAGAGAGAGAGAGAGAGAGAGAGAGAGAGAAGGGGGGGGGGAAGCAGAAAGACAGATACATACACACAAAGAGACCGACAGAAACAGAGCGTAAAGATAGAGTCCAGACAGACATAAAAGCCGCTAAATCCAATTACAATCACACTTCAAACACGCGAAGCCTTTTCAGAGAGAAAATGACAGGGGGGGAGGGTGGGGGAGGAGGGGGGGGGGAGAGGGTTGGGGGAATGCATCGAAAGTGAACGAAGCTGACACTTCTATCCATTTCTCCGGTTAATTCCTCTCCATGTCTCATATTCCTGAATGCACTGACAGTGCACAAAGCAAATCGATCACGCAACACAGGGGGCTGGAAGAGATGGGGGGAAAGGACTGGGGTTAGGAAGAGCGAGTGTGCGTAGAAATAGGATTATAAGCAGGAGAATGAAAGAGGAAGAAAGAGGAGGAGAGAAACGTAAAAAAGTGAAAGAACGAAAGGAGCAAGAAAAAAAAAAAAGAAAGAAAGTGCAGGGGGGAAAAAAGTAATAAGGAAATGGAGAAACAGAAGGAATAGAAGAATGAGGAGGAGGAGGAGAAGAGGAGAAGGAGGAGGGCGAGGACGAGGAGAAGGAGGAGGAGGAAGAGGAGGAGAAGGTGGAGAGAAGAAGAGGAAGAAGAAGAAGATGATGATGATGATGATCATCATCATCATCATCATCATCATCGTCATACTACCTTCTTCTTGTTCTTCTTGTTCTTGTTCTTGTTCTTCTTCTTTTTCTTCATCTTCTTCTTCCTCTTCTTCTTCTCAGCCCTGATGTGGCCCTCTGCGGTCGGCTGGGCTATAAGCAACATTACCTTACCTTACCTCTTCTTCTTCTTCATCTCTTCCTCCCCCTCCTCCTCCGATAGTAGTGCTGCTGATGGTTGTGGTCGTGGTGGCCGTATTGGTAGATGTAAGGTGTGATCGAAAGAACCAAAGAATGAACGGGAAAAAAGACGAAAAGAAAAAATAACAAAAATAAAATAAAGAACAACAACAACAACAAACACAATGAAGGAAGGAAGGCAGGGAAGAACGGAATAGAGAAAAAAAAATGAATTAAGAGAGAAAGGAAGAAAGAAGGCGGGGTTGTGGGGGGGAGGATGGTTTGGGGGTGGGGTGGGGGTGGGGGGGGGGGTGAGTGGAGAAAATAAAAAAAGACGAGATAAGGATGGCAGAGAAGCAGGGAAGGCGGTGAGAAACAGAATAAAAAAGGACAGAAAGGATGGAAAATAAGAATAAACGGACGCCATACTTTTTTTTTTCCTACCCAACGAGAATATTGCAATGCATATTCCATATTAAATCTTGAAGACCGCGCAAAACAGGTTTCAAATGGGAAGAGAGAGAGAAAAAAATGAAACGATATTCAGGCGAAAAAAGAAAAATCTCATTGAAAATATTCGTGAGCGAATGACTCGACCCTCTCCACTTCCACTACCTTCTTTCCTCCAACCCGCCCCCCCCCCCCCTCCCTGTCTCTTCCACCCCTTCTTCCTCTTGTTCCACCTCCTCTATCCTTATGCACGCTTTCCTCGCATGTATTCTCCGCTGTAAAAGACCTGAAAGGGTGTGAAATTGCAATGAAATAGAGATAATCATATTGGTTCAGGTATGTGTGTGTGTGTGTGTGTGTGTGTGTGTGTGTGTGTGTGTGTGTGTGTGGTGAATGTTGCTATTTTTTTCTGGATATATGAGGTGTATGAGTTTTTTTTAATGCTATAGATACTGGTACAGCTTTCCAGATTTGCCTATTACAATAACGCCGCTCATTAGCGAAGGCCATAAGAGGGCAGGGAAAGTTATATAATGATCTTAGAAAACCCCTACCAAAAACACTGGACACAATTGCACGCACATGCTTGAAGGTCTAACACGTTCATGCAAGTCATATAAAAAAAAAAAAGGTAACAGCAGATTTTGATGTTTGGCCCATGCCCTCTCTACAAATTAAAGGCCGTTGGGTCTAGGTCTCATCATCATGCACATGTGTACAGTTTTGTGGATTCTTGGACGTAACAACAGTTTGCTATACAATGGCTAGGTTGTGAAACAAAAAGCTGTCAGATGGCTTACGCACTACTGCTAAACTTTATCAACTCTCGTCTCGATATGTTTTCGTTTGAATAGATTTCATTTTTCAAAATGTGGTCCAATATTGGAAGACTCTTGAAGAGCTGAGCCACATCTTCTCAAATGTTGGCATATCCCTGTTATAGCTGGACCGGTTCTTTCTTTTTGCCTTAAAAAAGCATTCAGCATAGAAGGCAGTCGAAAAACGTAGCGACAAACTCAAAATGGTATATTTAAACACTGATTGGAAATACAAAAATCGAACTTCAAGGTAATATACTCGTATTGACATGAGGGAAGATGACACAGATTAAATTGTCCTGTATTGTCAAAACAGGATAAAACATGCTTCAGTGGTAACTGCTTTCATTGTGAATGTGTAAAATAAAACGAGGGTATAGCTATATGACTCACACGTGATGAAGACACACCGAACAACTGAGGAAAATGGGGCACAGAGGGTGTTCAGGGCAAATGGAGAGAGGGGCATAAAGATTCAACTGAACACACACACACACACACACACTCACTCTCTCTCTCTCTCTCTCTCTCTCTCTCTCTCTCTCTCTCTCTCTCTCTCTCGCTCTCACACTCACACAAACACACATCTCTCTCTCACACACACAATCTCTCTCTCTCTCTCTCTCTCTCTCTCTCTCTCTCACACACACACACACACACACACACACACACACACACACACAATCTCTCACTCTCTTTGTTTCTCTCTGTTTCTCTCTCTCTCTCTCTCTCTCTCACACACACACACACACACACACACACACACACACACACACACACACACACAACACACAAACACAATAAAGCACCGAATGCACAAGTAACAACTTATTTTCGCACATGTTAGCCACTCATTTCATTTGCGTCCTTAGGCAGTGTCAACCCACTCCACTCACTGCCAGTGCCAGCCCTGACCCCACTCCCCTCCCGCATCTTGACTGGTTCTTTCGGCTCTGAGGCGGCACTCCAAACTGTCCTGACTTTGATTATTGGCTCTCTCTCTCTCTCTCTCTCTCTCTCTCTCTCTCTCTCTTCTGTGTGTGTGTGTGTGTGTGTGTTGTGTGTGTGTGTGTGTGTGTGTGTGTGTGTGTGTGTGTGCCATCAACGCAATTACCACACATGCGCCTGTCAAGGTGAAAAGTTCAATTTAGAGAGATCTCTTTCTAGCACGCAGTGAAGTCACAGTTGTTGTTGTTTTTTTTTTTAAACCAACAGATCGTTACATGTTGAAAACATGCATGCTGCTTTGCTGTGATTTTGTCGTTTGGCTTACTTCTATATTTAGTAATATATTGATATCTCTGCCTCTATTTGTAGAAATGGCATTAAATAACTGACCTTGACAAAATGTACATCCAACCTGTTATTTGCTACGGATTTTGCATATGACATTATTTGAGATGTTTATCTAAGCGTGTAAACGAATGGTGGTGAGTGATTATAATTTGTAAGGAAGTAAAAAAAGAATTAGACATTGATTTTATTGCTAAAAGTGTAGATTCCATAGTTACAGCTGTTAAGATGACTCACCTGATGTGATACTTGAATTTCTGAGGGAGATTAACATTTTTTTTTTAAAATCTGAACTGAGATTTTACGAAGGAAAGATGTTTTAACAAAATTCCAGTGTGTTTTTGGAATGTGTTTTAAAGAGTTGTATGAATGAGGATTTATTTATTTTTTTTTTTAAATGACTTGAGTTGACTTCAACGCGTTGACAGCCCTGATATGGCCCTTGCGGTCGGCGAGGCTGCAAGCAACAGTGTCATTACCATTAGATTCAGTGTATACGATAACTGGGAGGTTTTCACGATATGAATCGTTCCGCCAAGAGAAAAAGGTGCACGCGAAGGTGCGGATGGGAACCAGAGAAGTACTGCCCTGAACTGCCGAACTAACCAGCTGGGAGCAATCCTGCACCAGCCTTGGAAGCCTGTGCTGTGCTCACACAGGGTGCAGGCACGCATAACTGCTCCCTGGCAAATGTCATTATGAATCATTCTGCCAAGTTTGAGTGAGCTCATCCTTGTACATGCTAAGATAACGCCAACGTTGAAATTCACAATGCGCACGCACACACACACGCACACACACGCACACACACCACACACACACACAACACACACACACACACACACACACACACACACACACACACACGCTGAACCGATATGATTACACAGAGTCACTTGTGACGCATCTCCTTTGACAAGAACACATTTTTTGCTCTGAATCAGCAAAGATTTTTTCTTCTCCTTTTTCTTTGAAAGTAACCCCAAAGTCCTGACAAGGATAGTTACGATAACAAGGCGAAGTGTTTAGAGCAATGATTTAAGGGAGACTGTAGAGGAGGGCGGAGTGTGTGTGTGTGTGTGTGTGGGGGGGGGGGGGGGTACAGTCATACATGCCCTTGCAATGAAGGCATCATCTACTGAACGTGCCTTTACTTTTTTTTGAGTTCCAGTCCCCCACATACTATGTTGGTTTGTTCGGCAATGCATTGTGGTGAGCTCTGGTCATGAATCCTCCTGGATCTTGTTTGGGGAGGGTTCAGGTGCGGCCGACTTGCCGTTATCGCTTGATGAAGTATTTTGTGTGGCGTGGACAGGCGGGCTATCTGTCTTCTTTTCTGCAGTTTTGGCCAGTTCAGCTGTTGATATGCTCTTCAGGGTGGAGGTGGTTTTTACAACAACAAAAAAGATACTAAAAAAGCGAACCGCTCTGGACAGTCTCTTTGTCTCTGTCTCTGTGTCTATGTCTGTCTGTCTGTCTCTGTCTCTTTGTCCTATAACCATCTTATCTCTCTCTCTCTCCTCTCTCTCTCTCTCTCTCTCTCTCTCTCTCTCTCTCTCTCTCTCTCTCTCTCTCTCTCTCATAACCGTCTCACCTTTTCAATTTTCAATCCATGGCATCATCGATTTCCTTTTCTCACTCCTTCATTTTTCTTTTACTCCCAGTCCCATCTTCCCGATCACCACTTTTCTGTCCACATCACTATTTGCCTTTCTCTCTGTCTCTATCTCTGTTCTGTCTCTGCTCTGTCTCTGTCTCTCTCTGCTTCTCTCTTCTCTGTCTCTCTCTCTCTCTCTCTCTCTCTTCAGTCATCGTTTTTTTTGTCTCAATCTCCACCTCTCCTCTCTCTCTCTCTCTCCCCTCCCTCAGTATTCCTGTCTATGTCTGTCTGTCTGTCTGCCTGCCTGCCTGCCTGCCTGCCTGCCTGTCTGTCTGTCTGTCTGTCTCTGCCTTCTCTTTTCTCTCTTCTCCCTCTCTCTGTCTGTGTGTCTGTCTTCTCTCTCTCTCTCTCTCTCTCTCTCTCTCTCTCTCTCTCTCTCTCTCTCTCTCTCTCTCAAGAACGCGACATAGCTGCCATCCACTCCCGTCGAGCAGCTTAGTAAAGAAAAAAAAATCAAATTTGGATATGACATTTACTCGTAGTTCAAGGGATTTTCTTTCACGACTTGAGGAAGGGTCATAAATCCCCAGTCGAGGAAAGAAGCTTGGATTCGCGAGGGCTCAAGAATGTCTGAGCTGAAGATTATATTTTTAATGTCTCTGGAATCGTATTTTATTTCATTTTACTTCTTTCGTTTGATTTTTATTTCATTTCATCAATTTAGTTTAGTTCATATCATTTCATTTCATTTCATCAATTTAGTTTAGTTCATACCATTTCATTTCATCAATTTAGTTAGTTCATAGTGTTTTCTTTCAATCATAACATGTCGCGTTTGTGTTCTTTTTTTGTGTGTGTCGGCGGTGTTTTCCTTGATTTTTCAGAGTATTTTTTCGTAAGATTTTTTCCTTGATTTTTCAGGGTATTTTGTTATAAGATTTTTTTGGTGCATAATCAGTTCCGTTTATTAAACGTTTTTCAGTGTGAAAAAAACGTACATTTGTAACTGGAATAAGATAGGCTAAATTAGAAATCATGCTTGAATGACTGATGCGTTTCATATGTTCAAAAGAGAGAGAGAGAGAGAGAGAGAGAGAGGGGGGGGGGAGGAGGGAGGGTTTAGAGTCCGAGGAAGTGCTGATCAGGGAAGGGAGGAAAAATCCATTTTCATCGAATTTATACAGTGGGTCTATTCTACCTTCACCAAACAGACGTGTGTGTTCGTGTGTGTGTATAGAGGACTGATTTAGAGGATTAGCTTTGATTTGTTTGATGCTTGCCTGCATAAGGGGGAGAAAGGAGAAGAAAGAATCGTTTGTTTGCTTTTTTTGTTTGTTTTGTTTGTGTGTTGTTTTAGCAATTTAATTAACGTTTTTCTTTTAAACGGAGAAGAGGAGAATACAAGTGAATAAAGATTTTCATAACTTTCCAGACCACCTTGTTGATCTTTATGATTGACTGAAAACTTTCCCGTTCGATTATCGAAGGAAGGTTAATTCCTGTGCGTGCGTGCGTGCGTGCGTGCGTGCGTGCGTGCTGTGTGTGTGTGTGTGTGTGTGTGTGTGTGTGTGTGTCCGTCCGTGTGTGTGTATATATATATATATATATATATATATATATATATTATTATATGTATGTATGTATGAATGTGTATGTGTATGTATGCATGTATGTCTGAGAAGAAAAACATGGTCCCTGGTTTCCGCATAGCATTTCGTTCTTCAAGCTTTCGTTCTAAACTAGCTTTAATCAGACCGTGTGAACAAAGGTCTCGGCCCTCCGTAGCTGAGTCGTCCAGCCAGGGTATTTAGATGTAATCAAACGGTAGGAGGCCGACAGCTCCCTGAAGACCGTGACAGCTTTCAGACACTAATGCTGGGTGTCCAGTCGTAACAGTGCGAGGAAGAGCTAGTCCATCCCTCTTGAGAAAGACGCCTCACACAGCCCGGCGACAGCTATGCCTTTCCACCACCACCCTTCGCCTATAGAATGGGGAGGGGCATAGTCAAACCAGCTGCTGTTGATCCGATAATGACGTAGCAACCACCTTCCTCAAGTGTGGGACCTTACAAGAAAAGCGAGTATTGTACCGTAGCATCTCCTCTGGGGCCATCCAGGCAGAACGCGGACATCTGTCACTGAATCTTCCCTTGGACCAAGATCTGTCCTACCGATCTCCATCACAGTTTAACCAGTTGGTCTTTTGGCATCGTTCCGTTGTTCTCCCACCAAAATTTTGTTAACATCGGTACAACAATTCTGGCACAGCGTTCATGAACGGATCCTGTATTTGCTCTTGATCAGGATCTGCAGCACACGGACCTGCACCAAAATGTCATTGGTTTCTGCTCGAGTCATATTGCATTTCTCCTCTGAGTTTGCCTGATTTCGGTTTTGTAGTATTTTGTGTAATCCTGCACACAGACAAAGGGACGAACCAGTAAACACGGGTGAATACGTCACGTCGGTGACAATAGTGAGAGAGAACAGCGTAAATGGTGAGAAAAGGTGACAGAGTGAAAATGTGGTCCACTTTTCACTTTGTGTGTGTGTTGTGTGTGTGTGTGTGTGTGTGTGTGTGTGTGTGTGTGTGTGTTGTCAGAACTCTATGATGTTCACTTGATCTGACTGAAAAGTGTAACGTACTGACTCTCAGACTCAGACTCTAAGACTCGTGTGTATTGTGTGCATGTATGGACTGTTTCTGTCCGCGCTAACTGCTCACTAAAACAGTTTATCTTGTGTCATTCTCCTTGTTCTTAATCTATTGTCGTACTCTTTCCATCTTTCCACAGTTCCCTTTTCTTTTTCTTTTCTGCGCTGAAGTATTTTTAATTCAAAATAATGTTGTCATACATTCTTGTGCACTGTGGATTGTAAAGCGCTTAGAGCTTGGTCTGTAGCCGAGGACAGGCGCTATATAAGTATTGATAATAATTATGATAATAATAAGAAAGAAAGCATACACTTCAGCACCCAGTTGGTATAGAACCAGACGTTCCTGGTTTGATAGTGTTATAGTACTGTGCTGGAAGGCACAGGTTGAGTGCTGGAATCCTGTTACCTGACATCTAACACTGATGTTCTTTTCTCATGGTGGTGAGAGTACCACAACATTGTACGTGATGTTTCGTGCTAATTACCACTGGTGGGCTGTTGCCACCACAACCAGCCGTATCTGCTGAAGCGTTCTCACCAAGGGTCTAGAAAAAAAAATCGAGTCTAGATTGGCATAAGCAAATAGCTCTATTCACAACACTGAGATTCCCATTGCTGTAAAGGATTTAATATACACATTTCACCGTCCTCTTTTTTCATACCGTTTGTCCTTACCCCCCCCCCCCCCCCCCCCCCCCCCCCCCGTCTTCCAGACCTTCTCCTGCTGAAATCCCTCTCAAGTCATTTTCATAGTGATTGATGAATCATCTGTCTATGTTTGTGTTTTCCCTTTGCTTACTTATTTTCATTCTTGGTTTGTTTGTTTGTTAATGTGTACCGGGGGGGGGGGGGGGGGGGGGGGAGGGGGGGGGAGGGGCGCTATAAATTTTACTTCAAAGGGTCTTTTTTCGCAAAGCAATGGTATAAGTCATTACGTACAAAAATCTTCATAATGCTCATGGACAAATACGTATATCTGATAAGGAACTGGATGTAGTTTGTCTGATTCAGAATCAGTCTTGCTGAATTCGGTTTCCTTTGATTCTTTATAGTTGTATAGTTTACTGTGGTGCCTCTTCTTTCTTTGTTTTCTTCCAAACAAAAGAAAATGAACAGAGGTTTGACTTTTTACTATCTGCATCATATGAATAGAATATTTCTTTTTAGAGTGCGGAAATGAATACGTAAACGGTAGCCTTTCACTTTCATTGTTCTGGCGTATATTGAAAATTATTACATTCTCTTAAACAGTAACGCATGTCATTTGTGTTGTTGCAGTGAACATTAAGTAGTTCTTGCGCGTCGTTTTTAATCGCCATGCATTTGGGGATCCTCTCTCTCTCTCTCTCTCTCTCTCTCTCTCTCTCTCTCTCTCTCTCTCTCTCCTCCTCTCCCCCCCCCCCCCTCTCTCTCTCTCTCCCGGCGTCCCTCTGGTAAACTAACTAACTGCCTACCTACTTATTCATGTATCTCTCTCTTCTGTTCGCAGTGTGTAAACACCTGTCGGATGGAAACCTGGCCATCTTCGGCGTGTCGAACGCCTCCTCCATGGCCACCATCCAGTCGTATACCAATACGTTTCAAGTGCCCTTTGTCACCTTCAGCATGGCCTACAACACGTCGTCCACCTCCTCCTTCCAGATTTACATGCGCCCAATGTATGTGCACGCCCTCGTCAAGCTCGTGCTGGAGTACGGCTGGGCCCACATGTATTACATTTATAACTCGGATGAAGGTCAGCGGTTTGTTTGTTTGTTTTTTCTTTGTTTTTTTTTCTTTTTCTTATCTTTTCTTTATTTTTTTTTTCCATTTCTTTCTGTCTTTGTTTTTCTTGTTTCTTTTCTGTTCCAAGCAAAGTGATTTTTTTTTGTCCTGCTTTCTGTCTCTCTTTCTTTCTATCTTTCTGTGCTTCTCTCTCTCTCTCTGTCTTTCTCTCTTGTCTCTGTCTCTCTTTCTCTCTCTCTCTCTCTCTCTCTCCTCTCTCTCTCTCTCTCTCTCTCTCTCAAAGGTGATATTATTGATGCATTGTAATTGACTAATTATCATCCTTCGCCGCTTGTTGTATGTTAATATTTTACAAAAGGAATATAACTCCTCTCTCTCTCTCTCTCTCTCTCTCTCTCTCTCTCTCTCTCTCTCTCTCTCTCTCTCTCTCTCTCTCTCTCTCTCTCTCGATAACAACAGAAGGATCGCTTATTCTCTCTGTGTGTGATGAGTTTTTTTTTTCTTCTTTGTAACCGATTTCTTTATTCTTGCTTGTTGTTTCAATCATATTGTTATTCTTTTTTCTTTTTTTTTTTTACTTTAAATTCATCTACGCTTCAGTGTTAATGGAGGAACAACTCATCAACTTTTTGATGCATTTGTGAAGATACGTGAGTTTGTTAAAAGTTTTGTAAGTTTTAGTCGCTAGTTATGCTTAGTCCCTTAGCGGGGCAAGGGCCGGATGAAAAAAAGCATGTGTTTGCTTATCTGTTACCCTTCGAAATAAAGATCATCATCATCATCATCATCATCATCATCTCTCTCTTCTCTCTTCCTCTCTCTCTTCTCTCTCTCTCTCTCTCTTCTCTCTCTCTCTTCCTTTAATTGTTTTTTCTTATCTTTTCCTCCACCAAGCAAAAGTAATAAATTGTGTGTGTGTGTGTGTGTGTGTGTGTGTGTGTGTGTGTGTGTGTGTGTGTGTGTGTGTGGGTGGGTGGGTGGTTATTGCCGCTTCCTTCTCGTTTGCCCCCCCCCCCCCCCCCCCTTAGCCCTAGTCCACCTCTCTCTCTCTCTCTCTCTCTCTCTCTCTCTCTCTGTAATTATTGATATGATAGCGAGTTATCAGAGGTATCTCTCTCTGTGATCTGAATAGTGACTATATGTTCTATTACTATTAACAGATTACGGGAATTGATAGCAGTTCGTTGTATGACCAGTGAAAATCAAGCAGGATTCAAGAAATAATTATTCTGTTACTGATCTTTTATTCAAGGAGTTGGCAGCAGTACAAAGGGACTTTGTAAAGGCACTAGATCTCCTTTGTAGAAAGTTGCGGCCTGTTTTGGCTTCAACAAACGGAATTAAAAGTAAACTGTTATTGTTGTGTGAAAAATATATATTGTGATGTAAAAACGAGAATAAGACCTGGGGCTAAACCAGCAGACTTTGTGAATTGTACGCGTGGAGACAAACAAGAGGTTCCAGTTTTGTGATGTGTATTTACCACTGAACTTGCTTTAAAGGTTATTGAACATGGTCGCTGTGGTGTATTCTTTGATGTGATTGAATTATTCTTCTTGTTGATGATGATATTATCTTACTGTCCACAACAGCAGCTGTTTTACAGAGGTAACTAGATCACTAACACATGATTGCAGTAAGACCAGAATAAAAAGGTTAATAGAAGAAAAGGTAGAATTATTGTTCATCGTAAGGGGGGCTACCTTAGTAACTGAACTGTAACTCGCGGGCACAACTCATGCGCAATATGATGCCAGCATCTGAGCATCAAAGAAATGTCAAGAAACTGGGTGAGGGGGGGGGGGGGGGGGGGGGGGGTGTTATAAACAAACGAACAAGCAAAAACTTTTTATGCCATGAACCGTCTTTCTTTTTTATGTGGATATTCAAACACCGAATGATTTTGTGCAGAGTGAGGTAGGAGGTTTCTTATCTATTTAGATTCTTATGTGAAGTGCATTAAAATAAGTAAAATTTAACATGAAAAATCGGCTATCACTAAAAGATATGTAGCATACTGTATATAGTTATGGAAGAAGACGTGGGCGACAAATGTCAAGCAGACTCTAAATTTTCATGGTTTTGCCTTTGTCTGAGACTACCAAGGCGTGCAGTGTGTTTCAAGCTTTTGAAAAAGCATTTCGAACAAAGACTTGTAGATTGTTGGTGGCGAGACTGGCATGACCAGATTTTTTATACAAACGACAGGTTTGCTCAGAATAGACGTTTTAAAAACTTCATGTTCCATAGAACCTTGTGTCGGAAACAAAAATAAAAAGATATATAAAAACTGTGTTGACTTAATTTCTTTTGGGTGTTTCCAACCTCACCCGTCACTGCGATAGATATGAATCTGTAGCAGAACACACACTGCGATGTCGTTTGTGTAATTTGGCAAAAGAAGATAAAGTCCATTTTCTTTTATGTTGTCCTGTCCTACATCAGATTAGAATCAAGTTAATGAAGCCAAAGTATTAGGCTATAACGACAAATGCAACTTTCCAATGATTTCCTCAATATTATCCGAAATAAAACCATTATTTTCAAACCGGACTATGCATATCTATGAAGCTCAAAAGAGACCACGTCTTATGGTAATTAAGCATGTTTATCAACTATCTGGTTGTGTTTTTACTCTTTTTGTGCATGCGCGTTAATTTTAAGGTTGTGTTTGAATAATTGAATAATGTTTTTGGCCTGTAACTGCAGCAAGAGGCCTTGGCCTTAATCTGAATGAATTCGTATTCGTATTCGTATTCGTATTCTCTCTCTCTCTCTCTCTCTCTCTCTCTCTCTTTCTCTCGCGCGCGCGCGCGCGCGCGCGCGTCCTTGTCATTACACACGCACGCACGCACGCACGCACGTACGCACGCACGCACGCACGCACGCACGCACGCACGCACGCACACACCACTCACTCTTAATCAGAGAGAGAGAGAGAGAGAGAGAGAGAGAGAGAGCGGTAAGGAGGGAGGGAAAGCAGACACATACATCATGTGTGTTTTTATTAAGAACATTTTCTGTCTACACGCCTGGCAGTTGGTAGTTCACTGTATCATATGGTTGCGTCATATATTTTATGATATATGTTACATGACAAAGCTGCAGTTGTGCCTTTTGTCCACAACACACTACTTCGAATCATCCAGTGCAGACGCAAGGCAGATTATAACACACCACAATTCCGCAGTGTGTCTGTACACACACACAGAGAAAAATGATGATGATGACAATACAAGTGGGGCCTTTGAGGAAATAACAGTACTATGCGCTAAAAAGCATGGAATAATTGATTGATATCTAGAAATAGCTGAGATATGCTTTCTTATAATTGATCTGAATCTACAACGAATGAGGTACTTTCATTAGTGTTCTGTGTTCAGTATTGGATGACATGAAGCGTTGCGTCAAATAATAAATTACCTTTTTTTTTTTGGTGATAAAGTGAACCTAGTTTTAACGCAAATTATGAAAATCTCATTATCAAATCTCATTGTCAGTGACACATTGCTTTTACAAAACAATACTATTTAAACATGTTATGTGCCACAAGTTTTTAGGTACACTCTAAGGATCTGAATGTGGATGCGACGCAACAAGATCCCATTTTGGTAACAAGGACACGTAATCTGCTGTCCTATTTTCTTTTGCATACAGATCTGACCACAAACCGACTTTAAACAACTAGGACGTCTAATGTTGCAGACATTTACCATCTTTTAACATCGTAGGGTACTAGATTGCCTGGACTGTATTGTTTGCTGATTTATGCGGTAGGTCTCCTCTCTCTCTCTCTCTCTCTCTCTCTTGTCTGTCTGGGTGACTTCCTTGTCTGGCTCACTGCAAGACGTGTATCAAGCTACTCGAGTAAATTTCTGCCTAAATGACCTGTGAATCGTTCAACATGCCCATGTGCTTTGGAAACTGCACTCAGTGCTGCGATACAGGAAACGACACTGTCCTTTAAAATCGAGGGCCGTGGTCATTCTCCGGTTAACAACGATTACCGACCAGCCCCCTGCGACTCAGTCAATCACAGTGCGGTTTGTTGACAGAAATGCCCTTCACAAGTGAACAGGGACAAACACAGAGCTGAGGCCCACAGAGCGAGACAGCAGGAACAGATATATCAGTGAACAACCGACAACAGCCAAACTGCCAGTGGTGACATTTTTCTGTTTGATAACCGATAACCGCCCCCTTTCCTTCGTGTCCCAGCCTGCACGAGACGCACGGCACGGTGTCATCCAACAGGAAAGCGACATAGGACGGTGTGACGAAATCTGTGACAATGGCACACCATGAAGCCTCCGTGTTGGACATCAGGTCTGTTGAGCCTTGTGTTGGTCAAGACTATGTTGAGTTCTGTGACGTGGTATGTGAGCATTACTATTGAGACAAACATGCAACGCAAAACTGAAGGTGCCAAAACAAACGGGAGCGATTGTGATTTTCAGTGTGGAGGTGATCCCGAAGACATTTCTCAACTGCAGCAGCCACAGAGCGATTCTTCAGACAGTTTTACAATCAGTGACATATTGGCATACCTACTGGAAATGAAAAAGAACGTGGATAGTCCTCACTGTTCTTACAAGGACCGTGTGAAAGGACTTCCAGCAACAGCACAGAGGTTACACACGGAAATCGAGATGACTGTAGATGAACATGTTGCCAACTGTTTGCATTGACAGTCGTTTTGGCGTTACATTTCTTTCGTGATCTGGCTTCCTCATTACGATGTGTTTTGTCTTTGTTTTTTTGTTTGTTTGTTTGTTTTTTCTGATTGGTATTCTATATATTTATCCTTTGACAGTTATCTTGTGAACAACCCCCTCCCCTATTCCCCTTAACAATGGGTTTTGTAAGTTTATCTCAATAAACTGTTCATCCATTCACTATTCATTAGTTTAATCATTCATTCATTCTCTCTCTGCCCCCCTCCCCCTCTCTCTCTCTCTCTCTCTGTGTGTGTGTGTGTGTGTGTGTGTGTGTGTGTACAATGTAATCTACAAGGTAGAAGGTAGATTTGTAGCAGTCACCTTTCGATATTTTTCCATTCAGGCTTGATACGCCTCCAACAAATGTTCCAAGCTGTGGCCTTGAATACGCAGGATAAGTTTCTTAGCATCGACGCTAAACGTGTGACGTCAGAAGATGACGCATTCTCTTTAATACGTCACCTACATAAACAGGATGAACGGAAACTTCGAAGATTCGTGCTGGACATGCCAGTGGATCAAGTTGAACGAATCTTGCTGAGAGTGGTGAGTTACAGGGGGAAAGCAAGAGAGAGAGAGAGAGAATGAGTATGTTTGTATGTGAGTATCAAGGTATGCATATACATATGTGTGTATGTATGTAAGTATGTATGTGTGTGTTATATGTGTGCGTGCGTGCGCGCGCGCGCGCGCGCGTGTGTGTGTATGTATGTGTGCCTGTGTATACGGACGTACATGGATGTGTACATGTATGCTGGTTCTTCATGGAGAGAGAGAGAGAGAGATGTCCTTTTAAAAAAATCGCCCGATCTGCTTGCAAACTGTGCTTGTGTTTCTGTCTCTGGGTCTGTCTGTCTATCGGTTGGTCAGTCTGGACATCTAAGCAGTATATTGCTTTGTTTGGCAGATTGGAGCCAGTGACTTGAACAATGCCAAATTTCACTTTCTACTCGGAGATCTGGTAAGTCAAAAAAGGCTCTGGTAAGTCAAAGAAATCTCTCTCTCTCTCTCTCTCTCTCTCTCTCTCTCTCTCTCTCTCTCTCTCTGTGACAGAACACATACCTCACGTATCTTGTAACACACACCACACACACACACACACACACACACACACAAACACACACACACACACAACCAAACTGGGCTAATTAATTTTGCAAATGTGTTTTTAAGAACGTTAGAATAGACGGAAAAAATGCCGAAGTAATGCCACAAAAATGCTCTTCATTTAAAAGCGAAATTAGAATGCTGTAAGACTTTTTATAAAACCTCTTTTTTTAGATTAACTATTTGGAAGGATGATTATGATTCTACCCCCCCCCCCCCCCCCACCGCCCCCCTTTTTCCCTGACGATTAAAAGAAAGAAATTCGGGATTTATGGGAAAACAAAGTGTGTGTATAAAAAAAAAGTAGTTTATAAACACACACACACACACACACAACACACACACACACACACACACACACGTTAGATGAACTGCAATAGGTATGGAAATGCACGTAACAACCTTATACATACATCATCCCCATCTCTCACCCACCCTTTTTTCCAGGTCTTCTTCCCCCCTCCTCCGTCCCCTCCTACACACACGCACACACGCACACGCACACACACACACACACACACACACACACACACACACACACACACTTGCGCAAAAGCAACCCGGCTAGTTGGAACTGTTCTCTCCATCAGAATGTAAACATCAACGCTTATGTATCCATGTATTTCCATATATGTCTATGTGTCTATCAATATGTATGTATGAATGTGTGTATGTACGTGTGTGTGTGTGTGTGGTGTGTGTGTGTGTGTGTGTGTGTGTGTGTGTGTTAAAAAGATACAGATATCAGCGAATATAACCACATCAGCTTGTTGGCCTTGTTTTTTCTTTTGGATACACACACACACACACACACACACAACACACACACACACACACACAATATATATATATATAGAGAGAGAGAGAGATCACCATTTTTCTTTCCGTCTAAGTCTACAACACTTTCTCGTCTAAGATGTGGATCACCATTGCTGTCCATCAAACCTAAAAGTTGATAACTCCGCTACAAGAAGAGATTGACCAGGGCATGTGACCAAATTGTAGATGGTCGATTTTTTTTTTTTGTTTTGTTTTGTTTTGTTTTGTTTTTGCTGTCCCAACCTCTGTGCCACCTCAGAGGCAGTGCACCCACGCCGCTCATTCCGACACCCCCGTCCACAGCCACAGCCCGGTCGGCCCCGCCGCAGCCCCGGCACCGGCAATCCACAGGAAGCAGTCAGTGTCAAGTCGTGAAGAGGCAACCCACCGGAGGAGACACTGCACTGCTGCCGAGTCACTTCAGTGGTGTTCAGTGGCGCCTGTTCTGATCTAACATACGCAGGACACCACCTACTAAGCCCCCTACTGACGACAATAATTGCTTAGTCGCGGAGCCGGCGTGAGTGAGCTCTTCCTCCGGAGGGCGCCACCACATCCGTCCAACGACAGCCCCCATGGACTCGCCGATACCGGTGACCCCGACGGAACCAAACCAAGGCCACAGACGTGGAGAGGACATCGGAATTGAGGTCACCATGAGAGCAGGGCATGAAGGGCCACAGAATTTGAGACTTTTTTTTATGCTGATCGATGAGAATGAGGATGATTGAGATGATGCTACGGAATTCCATTCGGTCTGAGACTACGTGACAGAGATGCACTCTACGCTTCCTTTCATAATATATCCTGGCGTCAACCAGGCCCGAGAGATACAGGTACCTGCAGTGTTGGTCAGGAAATTTGAGCAACACTCTCAGAAACGCATCCATTAAATGAAACAACTTGCCTGGTTATGGTAGCAGGTCCTTGAGGAAGAGGTGGATGAGGGCGCTTCGGTTCAAAACCTTCTTGGCTCAGGGGGACAGGTGGGAATGGGTGACAGTGGGCAGGGAGAAATGGGGAAGTGAGGAAGTGAGCACTGCCAAAAAGCTGAAAAGTGAATACTGCTAGAAGATGAAAAGTGTTCAGCAAGGATTGAGGGGGAAGGAAGGAGAGAGTTGGAAGGGATGAGGGGGGGGGGGGGGGTATAGAAGGAGAGGGCAGGGTGGGGAAGAAGAGAGAAATGGGTCAAGAGCAGAAGGACTGGGGGGGGGGGGGGGGATAAAGTAAATAAAAAAAAAAAAAAGTAATAATAATGTTAAGAGACAAAATCAAGATAAGTAAGAACAAAGGGCTGTTATGGAGGAAAGTCAGTGTTTGATATTGATTCCATTTGGGTGGATAGTGCCAAGTTGTGAATAAGGAGGGACTCTTGTTCTTTACGTCTTATAGAGGAAGATGAATTTTTGCCAGACTGCAGCAATCTGCATGCGGGAGAGGTTGTGGCCGGAAGAGCAGAAATGGTTTGCAATTGGTGTATTGTAACCGAGACGGACTGCTCGTAGGTGTTCTGTGAAACGGTCGTTAAGGGTTCTGTAGGTTTCTCCAACATACAAGAGGCCACAGAAGGAGCAAGAAAGAATGTAAACTACATTGCGGGACTGACAAGTGAAAGGGTTGCGTATGGAAATTTTGCCTGAGGGGCCACAGATGGTTGTAGAAGAGTTTAGGTGAGGACAGGTTTTGCATTTGGGTTGCTCTCAGAGAACTACGCCAGCGTAAAGACATTGTAGTCAAACCAGCTGACAAGGGTGGCGCTATTGTTGTCTGGCGGCGGGACCTGTACATCGCCGAGGCACTCTCCCAGCTCTCAGACACCAGATTCTACACACCTTCACAGCCCAGTCAAACCAAAACCAATAACACCCTGATCAGAAAATTCATTCGCGAGTGCATTAGCGCTGGAAACCTCCCAAATGAAGCCCATTTCCCTGGTCGTTTCTGAACCCAAAGATTCCCAATTCTACCTTGCTTCCCAAAATACATAAACCAAATAACCCAGGCCGCCCCATTGTCTCTGCCTGTTCCTGCCCCACTGTCCAGATCTCTCAGTTTCTCGACAAAATCCTCCAGCCTATCGTTTCCAACCTCCCCACCTTTCTTAAGGACACAAACCATACTCTTGATCTTCTGCAAAATTTCTCCTTCCATCCTGGCTCCCAACACCGTCACCCTCTTCACCATGGACGTCTGTGCACTTTACACAAGCATTCCCCATCATGAAGGGCTTTCAGCCCTCAAACACTTCTTGTCAAAAGACAGCAGAAATCTACCCACCACCACTCTTCTCCGTCTTGCTGAGCTTGTTCTCACACTCAACAACTTTCAGTTTGGTGCTGACCATTTCCAACAGAATTGCGGCGTTGCCATGGGCACCAGGATGGGTCCTGGCTACGCCTGCCTGTTTGTTGGTTACATTGAAGAAAAGACTTCTCACAATACACAGGCACTTTCCCAGACTTTTTCCGTCGCTTCATTGACGATTGCCTCGGTGCAGCCTCCTGTCCAATCCAAGATCTGAAAAACTTTATTGACTTTGTCAGTGGATTTCATCCAGCTCTTAGATTCACTTTTGAAATCACTCAGACTACCATTCCTTCCTTGACATCAAAATCTCTATCTGTCCCAACTCACCCTACCTCACCACATCTGTTCATTACAAACCCACCGACTCGCATTCCATACCTTCTTTACTCCTCCAGTCACCCTGCTTCCACCAAAACAAGCATTCCTTTCTCTCAACTACTTCGTTTGCGACGCATCTGCAGCGATGATGACGATTTCGCCAAACAATCTACCCTGATGATCTCATTTTCCTTGAACGTGGATACCCTGAACCCATTTGCCAAGAAGCCCTACAAAAGGCCTCTAGAATTCCCAGAAAAAACCGCTCTTAAGCAAAAGATCACTCCTTCATCAGACGACAGGCCTGTTCTTGCTATCACCTTCCATCCTCACAACCTCGCCATCAAAAACATCCTTATGAAGAACTACCACATTTTGCAGACTGATCCTTCCCTGAAACACATTTTCACCCAAGCCTCCACTAGTTGCCTACAAACGTGACACCAACCTCAGAGATCTCTTGTGCATTCAAAAATTGTCCACAAACACAGTCTCACCACCTGGCAATTCTCCATGCAAGCAACCCAAATGCAAAACCTGTCCTCACCTAACTCTTCTACAACCATCTGTGGCCCCTCAGGCAAAATTTCCATACGCAACCCTTTCACTTTTGTCAGTCCCGCAATGTAGTTTACATTCTTTTCTTGCTCCTTCTGTGGCCTCTTGTATGTTGGAGAAACCTACAGAACCCTTAACGACCGTTTCACAGAACACCTACGAGCAGTCCGTCCCCGGGTTTCAATACAAACCAATTGCAAACCATTTCTGCTCTTCCGGCCACAAACTCTCCCGCATGCAGATTGCTGCAGTCTGGCAAAATTCATCTTCCTCTATAAGACGTAAAGAACAAGAGTCCCCTCCTTATTCACAAACTTGGCACTACCACCCAAATGGAATCAATATCAAACACTGACTTTCCTCCATAACAGCCCTTTTGTTCTTACTTATCTTGATTGTGTCTCTTAACATTATTATT
>CM065728.1:47741872-47752584 GCA_033310375.1 Conus canariensis | reverse complement strand
ATTGATTCTGATTAAGACGACTTTGGAGTCGATGTATTTTTTTTAATTTAAATAAATATGTTGAGTTAGAAAAAGAAACTCAGCATGGATAAGATTATGAAGGTTCAGATGAATTGTTTGAAGCAATGTTCGAGGAAGAGCGTTTGTCAAAGCTTTAAATGAGGTCGTTTTAGAAGTTATTGATCCAACAAACGTGGAGGCAAGCGTTGTACATGCTATTTCTCAAGTTCCAAGTAAACTAACAATAAACCCTCCAGTTAAAGTAAGGGTAGTTGTTTTTAATCGACTATATAACAATAAACGAAGAAAATCTAGAAGTCTGGGTCTCAACTAAACAGCAGACTATTCTTTCTTATAATGACTTAACGCCTGATTGGGCAGAACAACTTCTTACTCAGTTTAATGAAGCCTCTGAAGCAGCTAAAATGAGAGGCTCTGGTTGGTCAGAGGGTGAAGTCCTAGACATCAGATTAAGACAAGCTAAGTATGAGCCAATTGTAGGCAAGTCTTACATTCCACTGCCTCCAAATTAGTTGCAAAACGAGCAGTTCTGAAACATAAAGAATTTAGACGACAAATGTTTTATGTGGTGCGTTCTTGCTAGGCTGCATCACGTTGCCAAAAATGCAGAGAGAGTATCTAACTATTTGCAGTGGGCTAAGGATCTTAACTTTAACGGCCTTGAATTTCCTATGGCTGTAGACAAAATTGATCAGTTTGAAGAACAGAATCCGCCAATAACTGTTAATGTCTACACATGGTCTGAAGAAACCAACCTTCTGCCCATTAGAGTGTCTAAGAACAGCCCATCAATAGGCGAAACCAACCAAACATCATGTAGACTTACTCCTGATGTCCAGCCATTCAGGATTGCATTACACGCTGATACGCACAATGAGTAGATTACTAGTGCATACTACAAAACACCATAGCAAACAAGAATTTTGTAGAAAATGTTTAACAAGAATTCCATTCCGTTCAAGCTGCGAGTGAACATGTTAAAACATTGTCTTAGTCCAGTTGACTGCAATACAGAACTAATTATGCCAAGAGAAGGCAGTAAGGTTAGTTTTAAGAATTACAAAAAACTCCAGAGGTCGCCATACGTTGTTTACGCAGACTTTGAATCGCTTATTGTTCCTTATGAAGGGCCAACCCTGCAGAAACTTCCAAAAACAGTTTTAATGAGTAATCATCAGATTTGTTCGTTTGCTTTCATCATTGTCAGGTCGGATGGCGCCCATTCAGAGCCAGAATTATATAGAGGACCTAATGCGGCTAGTAGATTTTTACAGCGCATGCAGCAAGTGCGTAATGCTTGTTCTAATAATCTGAATTTATCTGAAATCATGATGACGCCCGAAGACCAACAAAATATGACTCAGCCACTCACTGTTGGATTTGTGGGGCAGCCTTAATGGCTGCCAGTTTAAATCCAACAGTAAGAGACCATGATCACATTAGCGGAAAGTTTAGAGGAGCAGCGCATAACAATTGCAATCTTCAACTAAGTTTGATCCTAGGACTTGGAGACTTCCTATATTCTTTCATAACTTGCGAGGTTACGACTCTCATCTTATATTGCAAGCAGTAACTAGCGCCTTTAGGGTGTCATGCATTGCGCAGTCATCAGAAAAGTACATGTGTTTCACTTTAAATAATTTATCTTTTTATGACTCTATGCAACACCTGATGGGTTCATTAGAGTCACTGGCGGGATCCTTAAAGTCCTGCCCAATAACAGAAACACTATTTTTGACCCAACTCTTGTTAGAAAGGGCGTTTATCCTTATGAGTACATGAAACAGCTGGGAAAGGTTTGACGAAGATACACTTCCGCCTAAAGGCGCGTTCTTTTCTAGTCTTAGAGGAAAGGACATCAGTGATTCTGATTACCAGCATGCTCAAGAAGCGTGGCAGAAGTTAGAGTGTTTAAAACGATGGGAGACTATCATGATTCCTATTTAATGGCGGATACCTGTTTGTTGGCGGACATCTTTGAAAATTACAGAAAGACCTGCATGAAACATTACAGCTTGGATCCCGCGCATTACATTTTCTGCGCCCGGGATGAGCTGGGACGCTTTCTTAAAATTTACTGGTGTACAGATTGACCTGTTGTCTGACCTGCCAATGCTTCAGATGATTGAAAACGGATTGCGTGGGGGAATCAGTATGGCGTCGCACCATTACTGTAAAGCAAACAACAAATACTTGGACGACTATGATCCAAGTAAAAGGTCTAACTATCTTATGTATTTAGATGCAAACAATCTGTATGGATGGGCTATGAGTCAATCACTTCCATTACGTAACTTTAAAATGTACACAGGACTCAAAGACATTCAAAAGTTTTTAAAATGGCTTCAGAGTCTAGAAGCTGATCAACAACAAGGCTTTATTCTAGAAGTTGATTTAGAATATCCTCATGAACTCCATGATTACCATAATGACTATCCATTAGCGGCAGAAACCCTAAAAGCGTCAATGACAGAACCGCCTAAAACTTGTGCCTATCTTCGAGACAAAAAAAATTATGTCTGTCATTACAGACTTCTTCAATTTTATTTAAGACATGGTTTAAAGTTGACAGCTGTTCATCGTATAATTGCTTTTGATCAAGAACAGTTCATGAAACCATACATCATGAAGAACACTGATCTCAGAACTAAAACCACAGATGCTTCAGAAAAAGACTTTTTCAAGTTGATGAACAACAGCTGTTTTGGAAAAGACTATGGGAAAATCCGCACAAGCGTAAAGATGGTTAGATTGGTCACCAGAGGAACGATGCAATTAAGCTAACTTCTAAACCTAATTATCAGGACTTCAGAAGATTTCATGATCAGCTTTTTGGCATAATGATGAAAAAAAAGAAAGTCAAATTGGACAAACCTGTTTTTATTGGGTTTACTGTTTTAGAGCTGTCGAGCTTTTGATGTTAGAATTTCTTTACGACTACTTTAAACCCTTGTATCCAGAGTCCAGAGTTCTGTACACAGATACAGATTCTTTTGTAATCGACATCCCTACTGAAGATTTTTACAAAGACATGGAATTAGAAGTAGCAAAAGAGCATGCCGGATGGTACGACACATCTGATTACCCTAAAGATTCGCCTTTGCATTCAACTGTTAACAAGAAGGTTTTAGGTAAGATGAAGGATGAATTTATCTGGTGTTGTTGATCAAGGAGTTTGTTGGTTTGAGGTCGAAAATGTACAGTCTTTCAAGCCAAAAAAAGTTGTTAAAAAAGCAAAGGGAATATCTCGCAGTGTTGTGCAGTCAAGCATAACCCATGACAATTACAAAGAAGCATTGTTTGGCAATAAGACTTTTCATCATGACAATTACAAGCTGCGATCTAATCTGCATGAGATTAACACAACAGTTGTAACAAAACGGTCTCTTGACCGCACTAACACAAAAAGAGTATTTGTTAATCCAGAGTTTTCATATGCAATTGGCCATTGGAGAATAGTATAATCATATGGGCTTATATTTTTCAGCAATCGCACGTTCAATTATTTCATCATCTAATTTAGCAAAATTAATATTATTTATTAATGCTAGATGTGCTTTAATTTTTTTTGCCAGTTCACGATATTCATATTCCCATACCCATAAATCAAAATTCAAAGCTTTGGGGTTTAAAGCGATTGTCTGGCGATTGTTCTAGCCAGGGATTGTCAATCTTCTCAAATACTTCTTTAATGATATACTGATGCTCAAATAAATCTTGCATTAATTTTTAAAGACTTTCCCTTTGCCTTTTCTGCCATTTCCCTTTGAGCTTCCATTTTAAACTCAAATATATTTGCCTAAATTAAAATAGTTCTTGAAGCTTACCTATATCATCAACCAATTCAGAAAAATTTTTTCTCATGTTTGCTTGATGTGCACGAATTTTTTTTATCTTTTTAATATATTCTTGCTCCCAATCAAAATTTGAGGTTTTGTCTGGCATGACATGATCAATCGTCTTAAATGCTAGTCTAATAGCAAGATTACAATCAAATATTTCTCGTATTATTTCTAAGGACTCTTCCTTCACCATTCTTGCTTCCAGTGCCATTTTACGTAAGGATTCTTCCTTTCCATTCTTGCCGCCATTTTAATTGAAATTAAAAAATAATTAAGCGACTGGAACTGTGTCTGGAGGGATTATCTGCAGTTCTTCTTTCACAAAAGATCTTTGAGGGGCAGGTCGTTTTGTTGTGTCAGTTTCTCGTAAATAATACACGGGCGGATTCATTTTCACAATTTTTTTAATCTCATATGGATCAACACTCCAAACTGGATCTGTTGCCCTGATGCGAGTGTCCCCTTCCGCTTCTCCCGGCGAATAAAGGTATCTCACTTTCAAACCAAATGGTAATAGTTTGCTTGATGAAGACTCTCCTTCAACAACATTTATTGTTTGTTTTCTGATTGCTTGTACTGGTTTTAGACCTTTAAATTCTTCATTATTCATTGCACGTAGAACTGAGGGCAGCCTTCTAACCCATTCTGTGTTGCGAGAATTGTCAATCAGCTCTCTGTGATACTGGTAGGAGAAAAGCCTTTCAGATAACTGTTTGTTAAAGTTTTCAACCAAACCCTGTGATCTGTGAACGCCCGGAATGCCTCTTTTAATGGTAACTCTATGTTTTAACAATAATTGATTTACTTGACCTTTAAATTCTTTTCCTTCATCAACTTGAATCATGCGAGGATAAGTTAAGGGGCCCCGTTGATATATCAGTTGTATAGCGACAGCAACAGCAGAAGCACTCTTTTGTGTTAATGGTTCAGCATCTTTGTATCTTGAAGCTATATCAATGACTGTAAGTGCGTACTTAAATCTTTTTCGTCTAATCGTATCATGGGGTAAAATATAAAAGATCCATTTGATGGGTGTCGTTTGGAGTTATATTCACAAAGTGTGGTCTTTGTATTTGTTTAGGCGCAGGTAAATAAATTTGCCAAATCGCTTGTTTAGATAACCATTCTTTTGCTGTTTGTTCACTGACTCCAGCTGCTTGGCTTAGCTTTTTAATTGCTGTTATTCCCTTCCAATATCCTTTTGGCGAATAATAGATCTTGTTCATTTTTTATTCAGCCAATATTATGCGCAACAAAATACACAACGGTCATGCCAAAAGCAATAAACAATATTTCTTGCATCTTTTGTTTTTCTGATGGTTGATAGTAATCGCTAAATTTTGGTGGGGGCAATGTCTCGATTGGCTTGCCTGTTACTAGATAATATTCTTTTATTGCTTGATCAACATCTTTAAATGTGTAAGCTGCATGTCCCTGTTCTTTCAGTTCATCGTTAATAAAATCTAAACTGCTCAATTCTCTGCTTTTCATACGCAGCTTGTGCTGCGGCTAGTTGCTCCATAGCTTTGTTATGTCTTTTTCTCTCGCCGTCATCCCGTAGTTTACTAAACGCGTAATTACTTCCGCTAAAAGCAAGCGCATTCACCACAGCGCCGCCTATCATCATCACGAGTGAAGCCATTTTTATAAATGTATTTTTTAATTTTACATATTAATACTGTCTGGAATTATTCCTTGCTTAACTAGAAAATCTTTCGTAGCAAATGAAGCTGTAATAACAGCAATCAGCTTTGCTGAGTCTTCAAAGCCTAGTTTGCCAAGATCTGCTGGTTTTATTTTTAACAGGCTTTTACCAAGCATTGTGTATCCTACACTTAGGCCTCCAATAACAGCAGAATGGTATACGAGGTTAGTAATAGTTTTTTCGGTGCTCATTTTTAAAAAATAAAATAATATTTATTTATTAATAAAACATGAACTGCGATGATCTACTAAACGTTCCTGAACTTATGATTACAAATGATCAAGTTGATGACCAAGCTATTATGCCTAAAAAGGAAAGGCTGTATTCTTTGGCGGCGTGTGGAAAAACAAAACAGTACCTTGGAAATGAATTCAGCATAGAACAGATACAACAGATGTCGCCACAAGACATTGTAAAGTATCACAACAGGTATGAAGCGCAACTGGGGTCAAGAATGGTAAAAGTGTTGGGCAAACGGCTCTTAGTTTGTACACTAAACTAGTTAGTAGATTTGCTCCCATTGATTCTGAACAAGATTTTATGTATGATTTAACACAGGATCCCGTTTTAACAAAGTCATTAGAGTCTCTAGGATGTGATCTGTATTACAGATTTGGAACATTGTTATCGCCATTAATCATGGATTAATTACTTTTAATCATATAGATTTTGTTTCCCTTCAAAATGACCGAGCCAGAAAATCAGCAGAAAACATTGATGGAGAAAGTGACCAGTAAAAAGCCTCCTCATCCTGGGCGCGTTGCAGCAGGAAAAAAATTAGCAGAGTGGAACAAACAAAAAAAATTAATGTTGCAATCACAGAATATAACTCATAATGAAAACATAACACCGCCAACGCCAACAGTGTTGCCACAGCCAGCTGTAAATACACAAGTTGATTCAAGACCTACGACGCCAAAGTCGTCATGGATTATTTGGATTAAAGAGTTAGCATTTTTGGCGTCATTGCTGTTGGTGGGGGTGGTTATTACGTTTATAAAACATATAAACAACGCCAGCAAAAACCAAAGCAGTCAAAAAAATCTCAACCACTAAATACAGAAGCCAAACAAAAAAGCATGCCAGAACCGCCAACAACAAAAGATCATTTTGATCCATTTCAGATGGAATAATATTTCAAGAACTTAATAAATAATTATAAATTGACTTGAATAAGAACTTGGTTGTACATAGAGGATGACTTAAGTAAAAACTTAAAGTAACTTAAGTTAAGAACTTGAGGTAACTTGATTAAAAACTTAAGGTAACTTGATTAAGAACTAGATTAAGAACTTGGGGTAACTTGATTAAGAACTTGGGGTGACTTAATTAAGGACTTGGGTAACTTAATTAAGGACTTGGGGTGACTTAATTAAGAACTTAATTAAGGACTTGGGGTGACTTAATTAAGGACTTGGGGGTGACTTAATTAAGGACTTGGGGTGACTTAATTAAGGACTTGGGGCGAAAAGTGGAACTGGTAGGACCACTTCTCATTTGATATGTCAGCCACTTGCTTTGTGACTGAACAGGATGTGCGTGGGCGCTGTGCAGTGATTCGTTGTCGGGCTGGCCTGCAACTACTAGTTAAGCGCGATGAAGAACAGAGAAAGAGGCAGCTCACGCTATAGCAAAGAACGTGTTAGCGCACGCCCGCTGTGCAGACAGACCTATCATTTGGTGAATAGTTGACCGACCTTCCCTGACTGACTCAACACTTTAAACATTGCTGTTGTGTGCGCGCTGCTGTGTGTGTGTGTGTGTAAAAATGTGTAGTCATTTGAAGTACTCCCTTCGTTGGATTAATAAACTAAGAAAGACGACAGAACTCTTTGAAAAATATCCAGAACTCGCAAATCTGACAATTTCTATGACACAAGCCATCGCGTTGACGCCAAAGATACATGCTGCTCTAAAAACCCACGCCGGTGTGGCAGCTGACTGGATGTGAAGAAGGTATGTACATTGTCAACTAACTGACTGTGTGCTGTGTTCTGTGTAAACAAAGGCCTCTTGTCTGTGTTAAGTCGTAAACCCCACACACCAACAAACCGACACGCACACTGAAAACGGCGAAGTGGTGGCTTCCCATTCGAGAATGTTCAAGAACATTTGTGACAAAGCGCACCGCGAGCCCGGTGAAACGCAGTAGGCGCGCGAGGCGTGTTTTATTGATTTTTAGGTCAGAACATAGGGAGACACACAGTTTGTAAACAGGACGCTCGGCCTGCTGACTTACTGCGTCGTTATAATTGTGTTGTCTTGGTCTTGCAAAAAAGCTGACAGTCAACCGACTGGTAGTACAGACTGTTTGGGGGAACGCAGACACTATTTATTATAGATGACTGTTCGGCCGAAACTGGCTTTCAGTGGAAGACATGCTGGGATAAGTGTGTGGATTTTATGTCAAAAATATAACTCAGTTTTAAAAGACTTTAGAGAACAATTAAAGACTGTAGTTTTATTCCACATGAAAGACAGAGACGCATTTGATGAATGTATGCGTGAAAATGATGTTATTGAAAACGATCAAGAAAAACAAAGGATTAAGCAAAAACTTAAGTCTCAAAAGTTTAGTAAATTAGTATTAAAAACAGATAATCCTACACATTATGTATGTTTGTAAAGTGTTTACTATTAGAGAACTAGTAAACAGGCATTCTGGGTAACCCGCCGGAGCAACAGCGAAACCGGCTTCAGCCGGTTGGAGCTGGCGGAGGTGGGTGAGCCAGAATGCCTGTTTACTAGTTCTCTGGGGGGTATAGAAGGAGAGGGCAGGGTGGGGAAGAAGAGAGAAATGGGTCAAGAGCAGAAGGACTTGGGGGGGGGGGGGGGGGGGATAAAGTAAATAAAAAAATTAAAAAAAAGTAATAATAATGTTAAGAGACAAAATCAAGATAAGTAAGAACAAAGGGCTGTTATGGAGGAAAGTCAGTGTTTGATATTGATTCCATTTGGGTGGATAGTGCCAAGTTTGTGAATAAGGAGGGACTCTTGTTCTTTACGTCTTATAGAGGAAGATGAATTTTGCCAGACTGCAGCAATCTGCATGCGGGAGAGGTTGTGGCCGGAAGAGCAGAAATGGTTTGCAATTGGTGTATTGTAACCGAGACGGACTGCTCGTAGGTGTTCTGTGAAACGGTCGTTAAGGGTTCTGTAGGTTTCTCCAACATACAAGAGGCCACAGAAGGAGCAAGAAAGAATGTAAACTACATTGCGGGACTGACAAGTGAAAGGGTTGCGTATGGAAATTTTGCCTGAGGGGCCACAGATGGTTGTAGAAGAGTTTAGGTGAGGACAGGTTTTGCATTTGGGTTGCTCTCAGAGAACTACGCCAGCGTAAAGACATTGTAGTCAAACCAGCTGACAAGGGTGGCGCTATTGTTGTCTGGCGGCGGGACCTGTACATCGCCGAGGCACTCTCCCAGCTCTCAGACACCAGATTCTACACACCTTCACAGCCCAGTCAAACCAAAACCAATAACACCCTGATCAGAAAATTCATTCGCGAGTGCATTAGCGCTGGAAACCTCCCAAATGAAGCCCATTCCCTGGTCGTTTCTGAACCCAAAGATTCCCAATTCTACTTGCTTCCCAAAATACATAAACCAAATAACCCAGGCCGCCCCATTGTCTCTGCCTGTTCCTGCCCCACTGTCCAGATCTCTCAGTTTCTCGACAAAATCCTCCAGCCTATCGTTTCCAACCTCCCCACCTTTCTTAAGGACACAAACCATACTCTTGATCTTCTGCAAAATTTCTCCTTCCATCCTGGCTCCCAACACCGTCACCTCTTCACCATGGACGTCTGTGCACTTTACACAAGCATTCCCCATCATGAAGGGCTTTCAGCCCTCAAACACTTCTTGTCAAAAGACAGCAGAAATCTACCCACCACCACTCTTCTCCGTCTTGCTGAGCTTGTTCTCATACTCAACAACTTTCAGTTTGGTGCTGACCATTTCCAACAGAATTGCGGCGTTGCCATGGGCACCAGGATGGGTCCTGGCTACGCCTGCCTGTTTGTTGGTTACATTGAAGAAAAGATCTTCTCACAATACACAGGCACTTTCCCAGACTTTTTCCGTCGCTTCATTGACGATTGCCTCGGTGCAGCCTCCTGTCCAATCCAAGATCTGAAAAACTTCATTGACTTTGTCAGTGGATTTCATCCAGCTCTTAGATTCACTTTTGAAATCACTCAGACTACCATTTCCTTCCTTGACATCAAAATCTCTATCTGTCCCAACTCACCCTACCTCACCACATCTGTTCATTACAAACCCACCGACTCGCATTCATACCTTCTGTACTCCTCCAGTCACCCTGCTTCCACCAAAACAAGCATTCCTTTCTCTCAACTACTTCGTTTGCGACGCATCTGCAGCGATGATGACGATTTCGCCAAACAATCTACCCTGATGATCTCATTTTTCCTTGAACGTGGATACCCTGAACCCATTTGCCAAGAAGCCCTACAAAAGGCCTCTAGAATTCCCAGAAACACCGCTCTTAAGCAAAAGATCACTCCTTCATCAGACGACAGGCCTGTTCTTGCTATCACCTTCCATCCTCACAACCTCGCCTTCAAAAACATCCTTATGAAGAACTACCACATTCTGCAGACTGATCCTTCCCTGAAACACATTTTCACCCAGCCTCCACTAGTTGCCTACAAACGTGACACCAACCTCAGAGATCTTCTTGTGCATTCAAAATTGTCCACAAACACAGTCTCACCACCTGGCAATTCTCCATGCAAGCAACCCAAATGCAAAACCTGTCCTCACCTAAACTCTTCTACAACCATCTGTGGCCCCTCAGGCAAAATTTCCATACGCAACCCTTTCACTTGTCAGTCCCGCAATGTAGTTTACATTCTTTCTTGCTCCTTCTGTGGCCTCTTGTATGTTGGAGAAACCTACAGAACCCTTAACGACCGTTTCACAGAACACCTACGAGCAGTCCGTCTCGGTTACAATACACCAATTGCAAACCATTTCTGCTCTTCCGGCCACAACCTCTCCCGCATGCAGATTGCTGCAGTCTGGCAAAATTCATCTTCCTCTATAAGACGTAAAGAACAAGAGTCCCTCCTTATTCACAAACTTGGCACTATCCACCCAAATGGAATCAATATCAAA
>CM065728.1:47736872-47739372 GCA_033310375.1 Conus canariensis | reverse complement strand
TTCTTCTTCTTCTTCTTTAAGAGTAAAGGTTGGAGTACCTCGACTTGAAAAGTGCACCTAGCGCCTTGAAGATTACCCTGCCTTGTGGCCGGATTGTCTGTAACTGGCTGATACGACCATCCTGTGTTGCAGAACATGTTGGAGATGAACCTGACCAGCTTCACTGTGGGTGGCCTGAACGTGACAGGCTTCTCCCTGCTGCAGGTGGAGGACGCGAACGTGGAGTCCCTGCTCAAGAGATGGCCCTATGGCGACAACCTGCAGTGGCCGGGGGGCGGCAGCAACAGTCTGAAGGTGACTAGATGGCTGGCCCGTTCTACCTTCAGTGTCTTTGAATGGCATCCTCTTCGTCATCATCATCACCATTATCATCATCATTATCATGATCAATGTCATTGTCGTCATCATCATCGTCGTCGTCGTCGTCGTCATCAATCATCGTCATCATCATCGTCATCATCATCGTCATCATCATCATCATCATCATCATCGTCTTTGTCGCGTCGTCGTCGTCATCATCATCATCGTCACCATTATCATATCATCGTCGTCATCATCATCATAATAATTATTGTCGTCGTCGTCGTCATCGTCATCGTCATCATCGTCATCGTCATCGTCATCTTTACCACCACAGTACTACTGCCACCATGCTACTACTACTATTTCTGCTACTGCTGCAGATTTATAATTCAAAATTCAGACTGCATGCATGGTAGCGAGAAGATAAAAGATTCTTGACACACTTTTTTTTTTTTTCCGACGCCATGTAAGCAGCCATTGGTGCAAGGGATCGGCTTCCTTCCTGTCCGCCATGATTGAACACTTCGCGTGAAGCCTTGCTAGGGCTTGGCGGACCGAGAGTCACATGACTTCTGTCCTCTACCTTCTCTTTCCTTTCCCCAGTATTCAGTTGGTTGATGCATTTCCTTTGTATGTCCCGTTACAATTTTTTTTTTTCCAAAGTGAGACGTCTGCACTCGGAAATGTAAACTAATCTTAAATAAATGTTAGCGAACCGCCAAGAGAAACGTGGATGAATGAGTCACAAGACAAAACACGACGTGTTTCGACCTCTTAGGTCTTCTTCAGGCAAGACACAAACAAATAGGACAATGAAAATGAACGAATTTTTCACTTAGCTTAGATCTCTTCAGCGCAAGGTAGGCAGGCGTTGAATGAAAACGAGGCTGTTGTTAAACAGTAAATATTGCAGAGTACAGATGAAAGCATTTTTTTTAGAAGCATACACGCTGATAAAACCAAATATTAACAACAAAAAATAGCCTCAACTGCCTCGTTTTCATTCAACGCCTTTTTGTTGTTGTTAATAATTGGTTTTATTAGCGTGTATGTTTCTAAAAAATTGCTTTCATCTGTACTCTGCAATATTTACTGTTGTAACAATTACAGTTTCTGTTTTTAGGTTGCAAGCACCATTTTGAAGGTTGCTTTTCTAGAACGGATGTTGGAAGAAATGTTTCCAACATTTCAACTGTGTTGAAAGGACCTATGTGGTGAGGTGAAAATAGCTGAAGATCACAATATACCCGCGGACAGAGATGCCCATGTGTACAACAGACTGAAGGTCGTTGCACTATAGAACACTACAGATATTTCTTGATATGCATCTTAAAGCAGTGGTGTAACAGGATAGAATGATGTAGTGTGTTTTCCTACATATAATGAGAAAGAAAAGGGAAGCACCACTGATGATCATTGTTAATAGTTAATGGTATGTTAGAGAGTGAATGGTCACTTAGAATGCGTAGTTTTGCAAAGGGTAGTTATAAGTGCATGGGCACAAGCTAAAACAGTGTGATCACGTTACAGTACATGTGATTCGCCGGCTGGTTTGCCTGCCTGGTGATGTAGAAAGTGTGGAGAATGTGCCTGAAGTAACTTCTTCTCTCTCTCTCTCTCTCTCTCTCTCTCCTCTCTTGCCATGTACTGTTTTTTAAAGTAGTTATTTTATGTTAATTCTATACATAATCATTTTTATAGAATATGATTTATGTCAGGACCTGATCGGTGAAGTTGGGTTTCACATATATTCCAATCAAATATAGAACCGCAAGTTAGAAGAATTGCTAGATGGATGTGGAGACAGAGTCAACGCTACTTGCAATACGGCATGCGTTCCCCTGGCCCAACTCCGCATGCATACCCCCCCCCCCCCTCCCCGCACAATCGTACCACTGTCTCCACACTCTGTACACTATACATCGACATATCCCCCCCCCCCCTTCATTTCAGGAGCAAAGTGATCGCCATAGAAATCGATGCCGTGAAGCTGTCCATCATCCATTAGGAACAATATGGTTCATGCAAATTCATTCATTTAATCATCCGTGTTACTTTCAGTGACTCAGGCGGTAGTCCGCATTCACATTGTCCACTACGGCGTACTCAATCAAGAGTTTTTTTCATTCATATATTCATTCATTTTTCTCCTTGCTTCTACAGGATGGGTCAAGCAATGAATCCTTGCCAGTCTCTT
>CM065728.1:47726872-47729372 GCA_033310375.1 Conus canariensis | reverse complement strand
ACACACACACACACACCACACACACAACACAAAAAAGAGGCCCTTCCATCACCACCTAATCACCCCTCTCCCTTTTCCTTTGACGTGAAGGAGGCGAGCATGAATGAACTCGGGAGAAGCGAGAGGTGAAGGGAGAGAACAGAGGGTCAGATCAATCACGTGAAATCGATGTGTTTTCCGTGTTCAATTTGCAACCTTGACAGCTAACATCCCTTTTCCTTCTGTTCTTATCTGGCGTGATATTAGCTTATGATAGTGAAATCGGTGTGCTTGCCTGTGTTCAATTTTCAAGCTTGACAGCTAACATCCGTTCTTCGGCTACCTTTATTTGGTTAACATCACGTTACATTTTTTTCTAGGAGGTAATCATTTGAGGTTTCTCTAGAACGCGCGCGCGCGCGGGTGTGTGTGTGTGTTGTGTGTGTGTGTGTGTGTGTGGGGTGTGTGTGTATCTGTGTGTCAGTGTGTGCATGCTTTCGTGCATGCACCTGTGTGTGTGTGTGTGTGTGTGTGTGTGTGTGTGTGTGTGTGTGTGTGTGACATTTTTACATGAATATGCTTTCTCTCTATTTCTGTCTCTGTATGTATGCCTTCTGTCTCTGTTTCTGTGTGTCTGTGTCAGTCTGTCTGTTTCTTTGTCTGTCTGTCTCTGTCTCTGTCTGTCTCTCTCTCTCTCAGTGGTGTTGTGTGTGTGTGTGTGTGTGTGTGTTGTGTGTGTGTGTGTGTGTGTGTGTTGTGCATGAGTCTGTGTGTGTGTGTGTGTGTGTGTGTGGAGGTGATGTGTGTGTGTACACAGAACGAACAGGGCACACACACACACACACACACACACACACACACACACACACACACACACACACACAGGGTGAGCAGAAATGACCTGAGCTCCTGTTGAATGAGCCATGGCAAACTGTCCAGACTTTGCTTTCGTTGCTCCCTCCACCCCAGCCCTTGCACACCCATCATCCTTACCGCCACCACTGCCTTCCCACCCTCACTCAACGCACTGTGAATCTCGTCAGACGATCGCCGCATGGATACAAACCTCAACTAAGAAAAGAGGTTTGAGGGGAGAGAAGGGACGGGGAAAAGAGGAGCTGGTTCGGACCTGCAATTTTGTTGATTTTTGAACAAACTGCACTTCCAGACAGACAGACAGACAGAGAGAGATAGAGAGAGAGAGACAGACAGATGGGCACAGAGTCACAGAGACAAAGGGATAGAGACAGAGAGGGAGGGAAAGATGAATGTGTGTCATAGGACACGTCGTTTGTCAAACCATTATCATGTATCAGTAATTGGTTTCTGCTTCACAATGATTGATGCGTCAGAGCTGAAAGACCAGGCCAAAAAGAGCACATCATTTTACACGTTAGGCAGATGACCAGTGAGGCAGCGACAGGTCAGGAGGGACCATTCTGCGATGGTCTTTCATGTCAATGCCAACTGGGCTTGAATGATCAGTGATGCATGTTGAATATCAGAACATTTTTGCTGCATTCTTTTGTTTTGTTGGGGTTTGTGTGTGTGTGTGTGTGTGTGTGTGTGTGTGTGTGTGTGTGTGTGTGTGTGTGTGTGATTTTTTTTAAGTTGATAATTGGGTGTGTGTGTGTGTGTGTGTGTGTGTGTGTGTGTGTGTGTGTGTGTGTGTGTGTGTGTTGTTCGAATGGGGAGGTCCATTATTGCACAAGCTTTTGTCACATCACTCTTCCTACTTTTAACAAAAATTGACGACGACGACGACGACGACGACTCGTCGACGTCGACTTCGACTTCGACTTCGACTTCTTCTTCTTCTTCTTCTTATGGAAATGATAATTGTAATGATGTTTGCGATGGTGAAGTGTGGCTACATTACAATTTGTTGTCACGCCATCATTTATTAACTATGGTTTCAGTATGAGGATGGTTATCATGACAAATAATTATGTTGCTGCTGATGTGATGATGATGATGTCACTGTTACTTTTTCCCGTGCTGATGATAATAAAATTGATAATGTTATTTTTGATACCGTTTTAACTATCTGCAGGATGACAATGATGTTGATGGTGATGCCAAAGACGAAGGTGATCGTAATGATGCCCTTGACCTTGACCACAATTGTTTTATCCTAGCCATCTCTCCCCTGTTGATTGGTTGACTCAAGGGATGAACAGGCAAACGATTTATGACGCCCACTCAGAATAATTGATTTTTTTTGGTATTTGTTTGTTGGAGGTGAAGAAATGTTTGATTTCTGCTCTCAGCAGGTTCCTGCTCTTTTTTGTTTCTAGCCTTTGCTTCAATTGTTTTCTTTGTTCTGATTTTTTTTTTTTTTTTTGGTTACTGTGTCATCGTGAGAGTAATGCCATCTTTAGTGGCGTAACTGTCACGCTTCCTCTCATTCCGGTCACACTGTACACAGTCACATGCAGATCGTCCAGTCATATCCCATGTAAAGGAAGAACGTAGTGACAGGACGGCGGGAGGTAGCTTGCCAGTGGAGACTCTCAGGTAT
>CM065728.1:47704372-47724372 GCA_033310375.1 Conus canariensis | reverse complement strand
GTTTAAGGAGAAGATGATGATGAAGATGACATCAATGATGACAATCTTCCAGCCGAGAAGAAAGAGGAGGAGGAGGAGGAGGTGGATAATAAAAGCAAAGAGGACAGCAGAATGATGATTGACACTCCTATAGACCGACGATTACATTAGAACAAAACTGTAAGCACGAAATAAAGAAAAAAGAAAAGAATAAAGGGAGAAAGACAGACAGACAGAGACTGAAAGAACGAAAGAAAGGAAGGTGGATAGACAGACAGACAGACAGACAGAAAGAAAGAAAGACATATAGACAGATAGAAAAGAGGGGCAGAAAGGAAAGAAATGAAGAAAAAGAGGAGGAGGTGGAGGTTGAGGAGGAGGAAGTAGAAGAAGGAGGAGGGGGAGGAGGAGGAGGAGATGGAAAAGGAGAAGAAGAAAAGAATGAATCAAAGAAGAGGAAAAAGGAAAGTAAAGAAAGGGGAAGAAAAGCAAATGAAGAGCATGTCCTTCAGAAACATCAGCCTCTCACCTTCCACTTCCATGCCCCTAACGCCCGCCCGCCTTACCCCGCGCCTCTCTTGTGCCCTCTCCATCTGTCCCATCCAGTCTGAGCCCTACGTGATGTACAAAACGAAGCCCTCGGAGGACGGCTCTCCCCCATTGGCCAAGGAGCATCTGGAGGGCTTCTGCGTGGACCTGGCCTACGCTGTGGCCGAGAAGTGTCACTTTGACTGGGTCATGCACGAGGTCAAGGACAAGACCTACGGACAGCCCCAGGAGAACGGCACGTGGAACGGGATGGTTGGGGAGCTGATTCGGCACGTGAGTCGGCGGAGATGCGTTTTGAAGGGTTTTTTGTTTATTTGTTTGTTTGTTTGTCTGTCTGTTTGTTTTCTGGGAGGGGTGGGGGGTAGTGGGGTGGTAACAGATGGAAATGAAGATGGGTAGGAGTGGTTTATGCAGCTCGGACCTCCCCCACCCCTACCCTCCCCCCTCCACGTGGAACAGGATGGTTGGGGAGCTGACTCGGCACATGAATTAGTAGAGGGTTTTTTGTTTGTTTTTTATTTTTTCGGGGAGGGTTGGTTGGGAGTAGTGGGGTGGTAACGGATGGAAATGAAGAGTAGGAGTGGTTTATGCAATCCGGACCGCACCCACCCCTACCCTCCCTCGACCCCCAAGCTCCTACCCCACCCCGTCTTTTTATCTACTAACATGTGTAAACCAAAGGGTAAATAATCGTACTGTTTTGAATGTGTGTGTGGTTGTGCGTTTGTTTAATGTGTGTGTGTGTGTGTGTGTGTGTGTGTGTGTGTGTGTGTGTGTGTGTGTGTTTCAGTCTGTTTGTGTGTCTAGGTGTGTGTGTGTGTGTGTGTGTGTGTGTGTGTGTGTGTGTGTGTGTGTGCGCGCGCGCGCGCGCACGCGTGTACAGTAGTATATCCCTAGCAATTTGAAGCGCTAGCAAGACCACATTTTGCAGAATGATTAATCGTAATTAGGCTGTTTCAGCCATTTGCTGTATGAAAATGCCAACGACTAGTAATGGCCGTAAATTTGTAGATATCATTTTCAGCACGATTTCCATTGTTATAACATTTATCTTTTATTTCAAATTCTGATCACGTAAATTAATCTTTTATACACTAACAAAACGTATATCACACGATGTAAGATGCAAACATTGTAACAAATTCTACATTACATAGTATCAAGATCAGGCCTTTTAATATGATATGTACCTGCAGAAGAGCAATTACGAATAATTTTATAGCTAAGTATAGGCCAAATATAGATGTATCTTCTCAAACTTAGGCTAGTTAAGTAAACATTATACAGGTCTATCACCCATGGTGAGGAGAGAGAGAGAGAGAGAGAGAGAGAGAGAGAGAGAGAGAATGTGTGTATATGTTCGTGTGTGTGTGTGTATACGTGCATACGTACGTGCGTGCGTTCGTGCGTGCGTAGTGCGTGTGTTAAGTATATGCCTTTGTACGTGTGCGTGCGCTCGCGCGCTCAAGAAGCGTTTCGGCAAGAACGTCCACAATTGTTTGTAATGTCTAAACTTCAACGCACCACGACGAAGTAGATGACCGCTGAGCTACTTTGCCTCCTAACCTTCCCTTCTTTTCACATCAACGCCTACCCCCTTACCTCCCATCAGCCTTCCCTTACCACCCCCTCTCTATCACCCCTCTCTCCCCTTCTCCCGTCCCCCTCAGCTTCACCATCGCTACCCCTTTCCTGCTCTCCTTCCAGGAAGCGGACATGGCCATCGCTCCACTGACCATCACGGCAGATCGAGAACGCGTGGTGGACTTCACCAAGCCCTTCATGTCCCTGGGCATCTCCATCATGATCAAGAAGCCCCTCAACCACAAGGCGCACGTCTTCAGCTTCATGGACCCCTTGTCCTACGAGATATGGATGTGCATCGTGTTCGCCTACATCGGAGTGAGTGTGGTCCTGTTCCTGGTGAGCCGCTTCAGTCCCAACGAGTGGCACCTGACGGTGGGCGAGCACCAGGTCACCAACGATTTCAGCATCTCCAACTCGTTGTGGTTCTCCCTGGGCGCCTTCATGCAGCAAGGATGCGATATATCCCCTAGGTTGGTGAAGGAGGATTCGTTTGAAGGGTTTCGTGTCTCTGTCTTTCCGTTGGTTTATCTCTTTCTCCAATGCTTATTCTATTACCGTCAGTAAATAACATTTGTTTGTTCATTTCTTCGAGTTCACTTCATTTCTGTGAGCTTCAAAGAGCATGTTTCGATTGTCTATTCAAGGGGTCAGTTGGTGAAAGTTTATGTACAAGGATTTCAATGCGAGAACGTAACTCCAGTGGCTCGTGCACTGAAACTATTAGGAGTCGGTGTTCCTATACTTGTTCCATGGTATTGTCGTCTATAATGAGAATCAGACTTAGAGCCACTGTATGGTGTTGATGTCAGTAAGTAATCGTCGTGCTTTTTATCCTCTTAGGATGAACTATAATGATATTATAATAGTGACAGCACGCATAGATATCGTTTAAACCTTGCTGGAGAGTTTTGGTCTGTTTATAAGTATATTGCGCTTCAATGGAGACAGGCTTCAACAAAAAGTCACACAAGGCATTTAGTTTTCATACTAATCGTTTGAGATCATTAATAAACAAACAGAAGTCGCCCTAAAACAGAACCTTGTGGAACTCCAGATTTTATCATCGTAGTTGATGAGAAGTTGGTATTGCTAAAGACATATTGTGTTCTGTTGGTTAGACTGGAGTCAAGGAATGGTCGTCAGGTCTGGTTCTGGGATAACGTCATTTTTTAAGTATTGTTTTGTGAGAGACAAGATAGAATGCCTCCTTTAGATCAAGAAAGACCGCGACTGTTATGTACATTAGTTGATTACAAAAAACCATGTATCACAAACGTAGTTTGGCATGAATGCTGATGTCTGAAAGCCCATTGAAAGGGATGGAAATGTTTATTACTCCCAGGATACCGCATTAATGTTGTGAGCATGTTTTCCCAGTGGCTTTGCTACCACAGAAAGGGTTGAAGTCAGTCTGAATTTTTTCAAGTCCGAGAAGTTTCTTGACTGGAATAACTAGCTGATTCCCGAGCAGGTTGGACTTCACCTTGTTCTGCACACACGCTGGATGCATGTGAAAGATTCAGCTACATAGGGAAGTGCAAAACTAAGAAGAGAGGAGTATATTTGTCAGGTTAATTGATTTTTTCTCTTGACGCTGGTAAAAAGAGCACCGACTTTGTGGATAGCAAGTGGAAATATTTGGAATGAAGAAGGGACTTTATGTTTCCCCCAGTGCATGTGATGCCCGATTTTGCAAAAGACGCAGCTACATCTCAGAATTTAGTGAGGAAAATTGTAAAGTAAACAAATTTCTCTCAGAACATCTTTATAAACTCTAAGAGTGTTAGAAACGAGAGAGAGAGAGAGAGAGAGAGAGAGAGAGAGAGAGAGAGAGAGAGAGATTAGTTCTCAAAGCGTGCTGACCCATCTCTGCCAAAGTCAGTGTGTGAGAACTGCCGAGCGACGAGTTGTCAGAGTGTAAAAAACCCTGTGTTGTTTCGCTCTGTCAGCGGCCGCCACAATTCACAGAGTGCTGTTATTGTTGAAAAATGCAAACGATAATAAAGGTAAACTATACGAACAAGATTTGATGGAAGAAAATGAAAATACATGCAAAACTGAAAATGGGAAGAATTAGAGCAATGTGAGCGAGAGAGAGGTTTTGATTTCCATTCTCTTTTTTTCCGAAGATACGAAAGTGGCCTTTTATCTAAACTTAATAATAAGGAATGTGCATGATTTATGAGCGTTTTCTCTTGCTTTGTTTCATGGTAATATCCAGACATGTACACAGCTGACTGTCGTCGGAGATGCTGTGTTGGGAAACAGAGCGTTGAGAACTAATGCTGGCGAGAGACTGGATGTAGAGAGTAAAGAGAACACGGCTAAGAACAGAACCATGGTGAACACCATATTTCAGGGGAGATGGAGAGGAGAGACCAACAACATAAACTAATTGCGATTTATACTGTACGGGTCAAACCAAATTCTAGAAGTGAGTTCTAGACGAGAGAGAAGTATTGAGTGGTCAGTCGTGACAAAGGCAGCCGAGAAGTTTTTCAAAGAGAGGAGGGAAATAGTTGTCCTCCATGGAGCACAAACCAACATTGATTATCTTTAGCAGAGCGGTTCACTGCTGTGACCGGAGTGGATAGTTCAGGCTGTTAGTTCGGAGATGGTCAGAGAGTTGCATAAGAACGATTTCTTTTCAGTGGTCTTTGAAAAAAAAGCAGAGGTCTGCACAGGTCTGCAGATTTAAGGAGAAATGGAATCAAGTGAATGACAGGTCTCACTATTGCAGATTTGAAGGCCACAGTAGAAAACATCTCTGTGAAGAAAGCTGTTGAGGAAGTGAGGAAGAAGCTTTTCGAGACAGTCGGTCAACAGGAGGAGCGCTAGCGCTACTCTGTGTCCCGCACTAGAATTTTACCCTGTGTCTTCCTTGACCTGTGTTTTCCGAGAGTTTTAAGCAGGTCATTCTAGGAGAAAAACCCAAACATAACTAAACTAAACAAAACTAAACTAAACTGAAATGAAATGGAATGAAATGAAATGAAATAAGATGAACAAAAATAAAATGAAATAAACGCTCTCAGACACACAGATTCAGTCTCTCTCAGGAAGAGGGGGACGTTAGTTATCATGCAAGACTTACAATAGATTTTTTTCCTGCTTTTTGACTTCGAGAAGAGCTAGTTTTCTTTCACACTGTAACTTTCAAAATAACTTTAAGAATTTTTTTACCCTGTGTCTTTCACAAAGACAATGTGTTACCCTGTGTGCCCCTTCCAGGTCCATGTCCGGGCGTATCGTGGGCAGCGTGTGGTGGTTCTTCACGCTGATCATCATCTCCTCCTACACGGCCAACCTGGCGGCCTTCCTCACCGTGGAAAGGATGCTGACGCCCATCGACTCTGCCGAAGACCTGGCCAAGCAGACCGACATTCAGTACGGCACCGTGCAGTCTGGCAGCACCGCCTCCTTCTTTATGGTACGATGGCTCATCAGTGAGACACTGGTATGGTTTTTCGTGAGGATGAGCGTGTGGGTGTGAATTTGTGTGCGTTTGGTGTATATGTGCGTGCGCGCGCGCGCGCGCGCGCGCGCGCTGGTGTGTGTGTGTGTGTGTGTGTTGAGAGAGAGAGAGAGAGAGAGAGAGAAGACAGAAGACAGACAGACAGACAGTGAGAGAGGAGAGAGAGAGTCAATGCCTGCGATTTAAGACCGACCTAGCCCCTGAAAAGTAAAAAAAAATGAGCAAAATATTAATTTAAAAATAAGCAAGCAAATAACCTAGCCAGAAACAACAAACCACACACCTCTACCTCGCAGCTAATCCCATCCTTCTTCTCCCCGTCTGTGACCTCCCCCCCCCCCCTCTCTCTCTCTCTCTCTCTCTCTCTCTCCCCACCCCACCAGAACTCCAAAGTGCAGATTTACCAGCGCATGTGGGCCTACATGACCTCGGCCACGCCCAGCGTCTTCGTCAAGCGCATCGAGGAGGGCATCCAGCGGGTACGCACCTCGAACGGCAAGTACGCCTTCCTGCTGGAGTCCACCACCAACGACTACTACAACCAAAGGAAACCCTGCGACACCATGATGGTGGGCCAGAACCTCAACTCCAATGGCTTCGGCATCGCCACGCCGATTGGTTCTGAGATGAAGTGAGGAGTTGAGGGGCGGGAGTGAGGGTTGGGGGTGCAGGGGTGGGGGGGGGGGGGGATGGTGATGTGTGGATGGAAGGCGGGATGGAAGAAAGAGGGAAACAGAGAAGGGTATAGAAAGGGAAACGTGGGAAAGGAGGGGGAAAAAAGTGTAAACATGGATGAGACGAAAGAAGAGTATAGGGAACCATTTGCGGGGTGAGGGGTAGGGGGAGGAGGTGGTGTGAGGGGTTTTTAAAACAGCACATCAGATGAAGCAAAAAGAAAAGTCTCTGAGGGTTGAAAGACACTGGTGCTTTCTGATCGACTCTGGGACTGTGGAGTGGAGCCCGAGTATGACAAGCTGGATTTGAATGGTTCACTAACCTGCTCCAGAAAAAAAAAGTAAATGAAAATTTAATTAAATATATCAATAAAAATCAGGGCAAGATAACGCTTGCTTTCCTATTGTAGATAGTTACCTTTTCTCAGTTTATGGGTCAATCAAATATATCGATAGGGTCAAATATTAATTTGATTTGAATCGCACGCCAGAATTACGATCAGAATATGGACTGTCTGCATGAGAGGCGCATCGCTTCACACCATTGTTTGGGCATCTTCTGTCTCTGATTGAACAATTTAGCTGAATGATGGGGCACAAGTGCCTGCCAGCAGCATCTGTTGCGTCAAAAACAGCGGGGTCACTCTCACTGAACTCTAACAGATGACCTCCCTTGTATATTTCGATTATGGTCTTTTCACATTTTTTTTTAGTGGAGGATGGGTGTGGAGAGGGTCGGGGTGAAGCAACAAGAGGTTTAATTCAGTCCATTTTATGAGATCGGTGGCATTTTCTTGGAAATATGCAAGGAAGGTAATCTGTTAGACCTAGCGTTCAGTGAAGGTGACCCCGCTGGTTTTTTTTGGGTTTTTTTTTTTTTTTTTTTATTCCAAAAAGAAAAATATCAGAATACACCATGTGAGCTTTAGTAGCGTCTGCAAAGAGCTCGATCTGGATTTGAAATGGAGAGGTAGATTTCTAATGTAAATTGTGAAAAGTATGGGGTTTAAGATAAAACTCTATGGAACACCACAACGGAAGGTTTTGAATGTGGAGAGAGATGTATTATTCGTTAAACATTGTTGCCCATTTGTTAGATATGACTGTAAACGTTTATGGTCTTGTAGATGAGTTATATTTTTTTAAATTTTGGACGCCATAGCCAATCACGCTAAAAGTTTTGAGAGAGAGAGAGAGGGAGGAGAGAGAGAGAGAGAGAGAGAGAGAGAGAGAGAGAGAGAGAGAGAGAGAAGGACTCTAACCGGAGCCGGACCGTACAGAAGATCATTAATTTAGAACTCGCTCTGAAAATATAAAAGAGCAGTCGGGAGATCGCAGACTTCTGTCGGTGCAGAACCAGTCTTAGATGCGCGCTTTGAATAAGCACAAGTTACTTTAATATCAGGGGTAATAATACTTGGAGTTATTTACCGTCTTCTTAAAATGATAATATGAAAAAAAAAGAAATGAAAGAAAACTATTAAATGTATTGAACACTGAGAAGTCGCATTGTATCAATTCCTTGATAGTAGTTAGTTTGTGATAAGCATTTTCATAGTGTCATATTCAGTATTGTTGTTATGATCGTCGTCTTTTCCTGTTTAATCTTCCATAGACCCCAGTAGCACTGCATCCACGCCGCTTGTTCCGGCTCCCGTCCACAACCACAGCTTGATTTGCTCCGCCACAGTCCCGACACCGGCAACCACAGGGAGCAGTCATTGAAAATTCGCCAAGAGACAAACCTCCAGAGGAGACACTGCACTACTGCCGAGTCACTTTGCTTGTGTTCAGTGGTGCATGTTCTTAGATAACGCACGCAGGACACCGCCTACGAGGCCCGTTACTCTCGACAAGAATTCCTTAGTTGTAGAACCGGCGTGAGTGAGCTGTTCCCCAGAAGGGCGCCACCGCAAACATCCAACGACAGTCTCCATGAATTTGCAGATACTGGTGAACCCAGCAGCATAGCTGTGGAGAGGAACTCGAATTTTAGGTCACTATGAGAGCAGGTTACAAAGGGCCACAGAATTTAAGACATTTATAAGCTCATAGATGTGAATGATGAAGAAGGACTTCCATTCTTGTCTGAGACTGCATGACAGCGCTGTATTCTACGCTTACTTTCATGATAAATCCCAGCGCGAACCATTCCCAAGAAATACAGCGTTGGTCAGCAAATTGGAGCAACGCTCTCAGAAACGCATCTACCGAGCGGATGTAGCTGGTCCCCAGGCCCCAGTCTTCACACGTGAGCCCATAGCAATCTCAGCTGTTGGTAGGAACCGGTCTGGGCAGAAAAATCCCACAAACAAAGAGCTCTTTCGGGAATCGAACCCTTGACCTCCTTGCCAGACGTCCGCGATGCTAATTACTTCCCCGCGGTGGCTGGTAGGTCATGGTAGGTAATCAGATAATGTGAACATAGCCACCATGTAGTTTTCCCGCCAAGGGAAGTAATTCTCGGTACGGTCTGAAGTCGTTACACCCCGAGTAAAATTTAATCTTGCTGAACAATCCTGCATCCGCAGCTTCATACAGATACAAAGCATTAATCCGTCCTAAATGTTTAAAAAAGATAAAGAAAATACGCTCCAAAACCACATTCAGTCATTTGCAAGAAATTTCACAGAAAACAGTTCAGGTGTTTCTCGCCCGGTCCTGCTCACAGATAAGTAAACCAACAGACGCCAGTAAACACATTAGTTAGGGCAGACATATCAGTAAGGGTTGTTAAGAGAGAGAGGGAGAAAGAGAGAGAGAGAGGGGGGAGGGGGGCTCAGTAGACAGGCGCTTTATTGGATCGTTGGAAGAGTGATTGCGTATCCAAAACATTAATTCTAATGATTTGGGCAGTTTAATGGAGAGAGAGAGAGGGGGTAGAGGAGGGGGAACAGGACAGAAGGGGCCCGAAGACAGGCGCTTGATTGATTGCATCATTGAAAGAGTGCCTGCGTGACTAAAAACATTAGCTCCAGCAGGTTTGGCAATTTCACAGGGACAGAGAGACAGACAGACAGACAGACATATTGAGACTGTGGGTTAAGGGCGGAAAATTAGTTACAGAGCAGGAGGGGCAAGGATATAGGCGCTTGACTGAATTATTGGAAGAGTGATTGTGTGGCTAAAAAAGTAATCTGACGGTTTGGGCAATTTCACACACACACACACACACACACACACACACACATACACACACACACACACACTGCGGGAAGAAGCGGGAGGAAGGGGTGGGAAAGCTTAAGTTATTCTTTTTGTTTTTGGCATATCAAGAAATAGCTGTACTTCGGTAACAATATTTATTTTAATTAACATGGCCAAATCTTCATTTGCAGTAATAACAACACAAACCCACTGCTTTAGAGAAAGGTAAGTGTTCAGGGCAAATGAGACCTGTAAGGGGGAACTAACCAAATCAAAAATCAACAACGACAAAACGTGATCCTAAAAAAAAAAATACAGTCTCAAATTTGAATTTCGAGACTGCATGATTGCTTAAGGACAGTAAAACGAAGACAGGTAATCAACAAATAAAAGAAGAAAAAAGAAAATAGAGGCTCAGTAGTAGGTATCTTGTTTCGTCAAAATTTCGTAGTAGTTATTTCACTTTGTTTAAATGTTACGTACGTTGCAAAATTAATATTAGTCATTAGGTCTGTTGCTTTTTGCATACCTATTTCAGAATCAAATGCAATAATGTATTAATGAGCACTTATAGAATTTCGGCTATGTTAGATTAAATGCGTGCGTCGATGAACGTGTTTATATTTCATTTCACGACATTCACCAGGAGGTGTCACACAGTGAGAGCATTCAGCCGTGAAACGAAGAATCAAACGAATGAAGACGCCCGGCATTGAAAATAGAAATGTTTCTAAGATTTTGTTGAAAAGAAAAACCACAATATAAAGTTGAAGTACTAAAGGCAACGTTTATTAAACAATCTCGGGTTTAATTCAGTTTCTTTCCTCTGAAAATCTGCTTCGTCATCGCTTTGAACAAGATCAATGGATAACGTAAAGGGCATATGGCTTGAGGCCAGAAAGGCTGATCTGTCCAAATTACGTCCAGCTCGCATTTTTGTCTCCCCTGCGCCAAAAATAGTAGTGTTCCCTGATTGGTAGCAAGAGCCGTCGGCATTCACCATGTGATTGGTAGCAAGAGCCGTCGGCATTCACCATTTCCTGCAACCGCGCAAGTGTGGGTGTGTGTGTGTGGGAGGGGAGCGGAAATGAGCGACGTGGATGGAATATGACGCAGGTGGGAGGGGAAAAAGAAAAATAGTGGGCGGGGAGAAGGTAGATGGACAAAGGACATCGGAAGAGGGCGAAAGAGTTGGGAGAGATGGGGGTGGTGGTGTAGAACGTTAAAAGACGGTAGGGAGGAGAAATGATTGATAGGGAAGGGTATCTTTGATAACCCCGATAGCTCACAGGAAGCATCAACCGCCCGAAACATTCGGAGCGTGCTTTTCTGTGTCAAAATGCGATGATTGGCTGACGGAGACACAACTAGAGGGAAGAAGGAGGCAGAGGGTGGAAGAAGGGTATGGGGTGGAGGGGGAGGGGGGGGGGACAAGAAAATGGGTGGAGATTGGAGACGGAAAGGGGCGAGGGGAGTGGCTTAGGACCGCTATGAAGATGTATGTGAACTGACTGGGTGTGTGTGTGTGTGTGCTTGAGAGTAATGGAATGATGATGGGGTGCGTGAGGGTGAGGGGAGTTCGTGTCAGGTGAGAGTGCATGTGAGATGTCAAGGCCGTAGGTCAAAACCACCGTTCGATAGATTCTTTCGTTCGCTACTTGCAAGGCCAACGACTCTCTCTCTCTCTCTCTCTCTCTCTGCTTTTTTTCTTTGCATTTTTTTTGTAACACCACCCACATAAACATTTGATTTGTTATTGCTGCTGCTGCTATTGTCTTTACTTGACTTTTTTTCTGTATTTCACATAACCGATTCAGCGAATGCCGGGATTTTCATAAGATTTTCCATGTACACAATTTCTAAGACTCAAAGACCGAACAAGAAGCACTGACACGCCCGAATGATGAAATTCTCTCTCATCAAAGTGTGTGTGTTTTTTTTTCCTTTATTTTTTCTTTCTCTTTTATTTCCCCAGAGATCATCTTAACTTTGCTTTCTGGAACTCCGGGAAAAAGGATTCCTGGCCAAATGGGAGACCGTCTGGTGGTTGAAAAAAGGCGAGTGCGAAAGCAAAAAGAATTCCTCAAAGGTGAGTTCCTTTGATCACAAAAAGTAACGAAAAGACACCACCATAGTTTATGTTTTAGACAAGCGTGGCATTCCTTTCCCAGCGGATATGATCATTTCCCTGAGCGTACTGTCGGGTGAGGAGGGAGAGGCGGGGTATACTGGAGGGAGGAGGGCGGGGGCGTGATTTTCAGTTCAGTGAGTGTGTTAGAGGGTGTGCGCACGTGCAAGTGTGTGTGGTGAGGATGAGAGTGGGTGTCTGTTGGTGCACGCACGAGTGCGTGTGGAAGATAGATTGATAGATAAAGAGAAAGATAGAGAGATAGACTGATAGATATGCGTGTGCGCGCGCTCTTGTGTGCGTGTGCGTGTGCGTGCGTGCGTGTGTGGTGTGTGTGTGTGTGTGTGTTTGGATTGCGTGTGCTCATTGCATATGAATTGAAGTATATATTTTCGCGAGTGGGTATGCACAGGAGGCCAGATATACTTGTTAATGGAGTTTCACTATCTGTATGCAAATCTTGTATCATTAACTGTGTATGCTACTTGGATTACGGAAAAAAAGTTTTAAACAAGCAACATATTACTAAAAATGTAGCTAAAGAATTTCGGTTTAGGCAGCATTCAATAACTCTGTGCATGTTCTGCTTGTTTTTACGAGTATTAATCAAGCTGTTGTGATGTTTCATAGTGTGTGGTGCAATCAAGGTTTCTTTTATTTCTTTTTTTCTGTTTTTTCTTTTTTTTCTTCTTTTCCTTTTTTGTTTTGTTTCTTTTTTTTTCCTTTGCTTTGTTTTGCTTATTTTGTTTGTGCTTCAACACAGGATGCTTTTTGTAGATCGGTTTATGATCAAATCTCTCTCTCTCTCTCTCTCTCTCTCTCTCTCTCTCTCTCTCTCTCGCACACACACACACACACACACGCACACGCACACGCACACGCACACGCACGCACGCACGCTTACTGGTGCTCAGATTCACCATTTCCACAGCTGGAAACACTGCCGTTGCTTCACAATAATTCCACACAGCTTTGGCCCCTGATAACTTTTTAAACACAATTTTTTCTTTGTGACGTGTGCAGGAAGGAGCCCAAAGTGCATTGACGTTGCAAAATGTGGCGGGCATTTTCTACATTCTGATTGGAGGACTGGCCACTGCCTTATTTTCGGCTGCCATCGAATTCTTCTACAAGTCCAAGATGGATTCCACTAAATACAAAGTGCGACTAATAGTCCTTGACCTCCTGTTCGGTCATTGTTGTTGTTGTGTTGCTGCTTGCTGGTATTCTTGCTGTTATGTTGTTGTTGTACTATCGTTGTTGTTGTTGTTGATGGCACTTGTCTTTTCTTTATTCATTTTTCTGTTTTGTTGTTCACTGACTGAGCGATGAAAGACCAAATGTGTGTGTGTGTGTGTGTGTGTGTGTGTGTGTGTGTGTGTGCTGCGTGTGCGTGGTGGTGCAGCGCGCGCGTATTGTGTGCGTGTGCAGCTGTGTGTGCGGGTGTGGTGTGTGTGTGTGTGCGCATCCGTTAGATACAGCTTGGACCAGTGTATTTAAAAAATGATATATAAAAGAGTCATGAATTAGCTTTGACCTTAGCTTTGACAGTTAACAAAAAATCAAAATAGGATTACATCTGTGAAATATCTAGGACTGTGCTGTTGACATTGAAACTGGATACTGCGGATACAAATGAATTAGGTATTTTGTATGTGACAGGTTTGGTACTCACACAGTATTCCTTTACAATTCCCAAGGCGATCGAAGGGGGCATAGTTATCTTTTTGACGTGGGATATTGCAGTTCCTAAAACTGGCTAATAGTGAGTAAACAAATGGTACCGTCACTTTTGCAAATTGTACAGATCTTGAAGCTATGTTCAGATTCACAATCATGAAATACACACACACAGGCGTGCGCGCATGCAGAGAGAGAGAGAGAGGGGGGGAGGGGGGGCACTCACACATAATATAACAAGGATACAACAACGAAAAAAGATTAAAAGAAGGGTTTTGGTGTGTTGAAATGACTGCAGTTTAAACTGTTTGAAGAACTTCGATGAATTTGGTAATTGTTTGAAGGTATTAATAGTATTCCAATAATCCAACATTCGTCAGCTTTCCAGGGCCGAGTTAAACTCTTCGCATGAACGTTTGTGTTGAATAAGGTAAGCACAGCAGTAGTTTTCATTTCTATAGAAGGAACAACGGGATAAGGATATCAAATCATCCAAGCCTTTCACAGACAAGGCGTATGGAAGAGGCTCGTGGACGCCTATATCACCCCAACCCCCGTCCCCTCTCCCCGTCCCTTCCCTACCCTTCGCCTCCTCTCCTTTACTTTCAGCCATGGTCTTCTCCGTATACGCGTTAACGAGGTATGCATATTCTGAAGTTAATGAGTTGTGCATATTCTGAAGTTAATGAGTTATGCATATTCTGAAGTTAATGAGTTGGAGGGGGATGGGGAGGAGGGAGGACTTCCATTTATGATTTCAGAAATGCTGAATTCAAATTGTCGTGAGTTGCAAAAGCATTTTCGAATGAATATGTAAGTTCATATGAAGCGACGCTTCACTTCATGTTCTTACGTCAAAATCCTGACTTTCATTGGAAGGTAAAACATTTTACTGCTGTCATAGTCTAGGGATTTGAACTAGATTGCCATTTACTCCCATTTTAGTTCACTCGTTCGTGTTTATTGTTTTGTGGGACGTTGTTTCTTAAAGCTATAGATGACGGGGTTTTTTTTTTCTCCACTGACATTTACCACTCTTAATCAAGGAAGGAAAGATTGCAATGTACAACAAAATATTGCTACCTCCTTATTTGAATGAAATATTAAAACTCCTATTAGTATAATAGTGGACATTTATTATTTTACTGCTCCTGTTAAAATATACACGGAACATAACTCCTTCAGTCCCTACCAGCCATAACTTCTCCATGCAGGAAACAAAAAACACAAATCTTATTTCACAGAGACTGCAAAATTGACCTTGATCAATCGATTTTTAACCGTTTGTGTTTGTTTGTTTGTTTGTTTCAACCAACTAGATTTATTTTGAAATTTCGTTGTATGTTTAAATGAATGTATTACTATCCTGAAGCATAGAAATTAAGATCAATCGAAGGACTTCGCCAACCTGACGGATAACACATCTTCATGACAGTTGTGGAGCAAAGAGCATGCAGACAGTACAGGGGCACGGTGAGATCATAGGCCTTTCCCAAGGCAGGACAGAGGCAAAGTGTAGGTCTAAGACCCTTCCTTAAAGCATCGACGGAGCAAAGTCCAGGTCACAGACTTTCCAAGGGGCAGGGATGGTGCAGAATACAGGTCATAGCAGAGATAAGGTAAGTCATAGACTCTTCCTCTGGACAGGATGAGGTAAGGTGTAGACCCTTCCTCTTGGCAGAAATGAGGTAAAGTGCGGGTACTCAACACTTCCTTTGGGCGGGGCGGGGACGAAGTGCAGGTCATAGACCCTCCTTTGGACAAAGAGATGAGGTAAAGTGAGAGTACTCGACACACTCCCTTTTAGGCGGGGCTAGGACGAAAGCGATTTCTCTGGATAAAAATGGTGCAAAGCGAAGGTCTGAACAGGACGGGAACATGGGAGTCACAGACTCTTTCATTGGGCAAGAACGGGACAGAATGTAGTTTTATAGACCCTGTCTCTAAGTGAAACTGAGGCAAAATGTTGCTATTAAACCCGAAATGAAGGCGGAGTCCTTGAACTGATCTATATCTCTATGCTTCGTAATGGTTTCTGCACATGTTTTGAAGATTTACTGTGAACAATTGCTATATTGTTTCTTTTCCTCCTCCTCCTCATCTTCCTCGTCCTTCTCCTCGTCCTCCTCCTCCTCCTGCTCCTCCTCCTCCTCTTCCTCCTCTCCTCCTCCTCCTCCTCCTCCTCCTTCTTCTTCTTTGTCCATCAAGACAAGTTTTCGATCGGCTCTGCGGTCATCAGCCCGTCTGTCTTTCCGGGGTCATCTGGATTCTGCGGCATCAGAGCGCTATATGAATGGCAGTTATAAACGGGCCGTGAACGCTGATCGGGGAACTTTGGTGAGCTGGAAGGCGGAAAGTCGTGTGTGGTGTGTGTGTGTGTGTGTGTGTGTGTGTGTGAGAGAGAGAGAGAGAGGGGAGAGAGAGAGAGAGAGAGAGAATATGTGTGTATAGGGGGTGTGGAGGTAGGGTGGAGGACGGGTTAGGGTTGAGACCTCTGGTTGAATTTATACTTCGGTATGAAGTGGATTTGAAATGGGACTAAAAATAATAGTCTGTATTTACGTATCATAGCTGTACCACCATCATAAACGCGTCTTTTTTAACCCCCGCCAAAGAAATTGTTTTTTCTTCACTTATGTTTGTTTGTTTATTTGCCTGCCGGTAAAAATGCGAAAAAAAGACAGAACCAATTTCCGAAACTTGGTGGAAATATGCCATGTGGATTAGGAATAAATCCATTATGACCGTTTTTAATTAAATGAACTTTTAGATCGCGAACCTAGTGCGTCTAACTCGCGAACTTTGCGACCTTGTTTCCGTTCCTGATTGGCCGATCTTTTGGTTCCTTATTCAAGAGTTATTAGGTTCGCGAACCTCGCACCATAGTAGGTTCGTTCTGATAGAATGATTGCTCAACATGTTAAGCAGCCTGTTGGGTTCGCGCGAGAGGAAGCAAGTATATGAAAACTCGTCTACAATGGAAATCAGTTTGATACACAACTCTTCAGTGACTGAAACCAGTTTTGTATGTCGGTTTACTTAAATTTCTGTTTTCGAATTTTATGTAAACAATTTCATTCACCACGGGGGAGAAATATCCAAGGTCACAATGCTGTGGAATAAAGAGTTAAATATTGGATAATGTGATTATTAAAAATCAACTTCATGGCCAATTCAAAACAGTTCCGAGTTCTGTAGACCGAATAAAGTATCTCGGCCGAGCACCAGCAAGTAGGTTGTGTTATCTCCCTTGAAGGAAGATCGTTCAAACAGTTTAATGAAGAATCAGTTTGTCCTAACCCTTCGAACTAGGTTTGTGTATCGTGGCCTTCAATGAGGGTTCTTGGTTCGTCGTCACTTGGCGATCTAGATTCGTGAACCCATGATTCGGTCCACTAAGAATGGCTTTATGACATGGAGCAGAGTCATGGTGGGGATCCGGATTGAAGCGTGGACATGTTCGATCTTAGCGGTGGTCTGCGTCCTCCTCAGGGCCCTTAACATTTGTTAATCTGTTCAGCTATGTGATAGCAACAGCCCATAGCTGCCATAGTTGTTGCCAGTTTCTAGCATTTTCCTTGAATCCTTGGCATTTCATATCCAAAACCAATTTTTTACCTTTCATCGACTCGCGAAGACAGTACACTGGACAACTACTAAAAACGCAATGAATATTACATCCTAACGCCTAAATTGGAAGAAAAAGACAAAAGTATGTAGAGCAGATTATGACATGGAATGACTCATCAACCGACTATAATTATTTGGGTCACCGTTCAGATTTTGTATGTGCCTGTGTGTCCGGTAGGGTAAGGCTTGTATGTAAATGTAGAATTAGTGAAACAAAGCCACCAGAAACTGCAAAGTGGGATAACTTACCCACTGTCTTCATTTTGGATTTCTGTTTTGGATTCGTTTTGGCTTTGTTTTTTTGGTGTAGAGTTAGTAAAGCAAATTTGTCACATAGAACAAGATCTTAAACGAAACCTAAATACAGATAGTTTAGTTGCAAAGTGAGACGACTGCAGGCGGAGATCTAAACAAATCTTAAATAAATGTTAGCGAACCGCCAAGAGAAACGTGGACAAACGAGTCACAAGACAAAACACGATGCGTTTCGACCTCTTAGGTCTCCTTCCTTGCGCTGAAGAGATAAAGCTAAGTGACAAACTCTTTCATTTTCATTGTCCTATTTGTTTGTGTCTTGCCTGAAGAAGACCTAAGAGGTCGAAACGCGTCGTGTTTTGTCTTGTGACTCGTTTGACCACGTTTCTCTTGGCGGTTCGCTAACAGATAGTTTGTTAAGTACAGCATTTGGTTTGGATTCGCATCATTTCGCTGAAGTATTGTTTGTGTTTGCAGTACACCTACGCACCGCCAAGTCAGGTGTCTGTGGATACTTACGAAAACGCCAACGCCCATCAGACAGAGGTTTGACTGGCACCAAAACCTCCTGCAGTTTCTGACACCAGGCATCCTGTCTTTTGAACTGGAGAATGCGTACAAGTGCCAGACAGTTGGGTTTGGAACACAAGACAAGCGCAGAATAAAATTAAAAAAAAGTATCTGCCACCACCACCACCAAAGAGACTTACAGCACCTGTGAATGACTAGAAAATGTTCATAATGGGAAAGGGGTAGCGCGTGTGTGTGTGTGTGTGTGTGTAAGAGCGAGAGAGAGAGAGAGAGAGAGAGAGAGAGAGAGAGAGAATGCATATCTGTGCATGGATGGATGTGTGTGTGTGTGTGTGGGGTGAGAGAGAGAGAGAGAGAGAGAGAGAGAGAGAGAAGTAACAGGTACACATTGACGTATTCGTTCGTGCATATGTGAGCTGAGTAGTATTCGTTGCCAACAGGAAGTCATGTCAGTTCAGGATAAGACGGGATGCGGTACAGACGTTAAAAGTATGCCCTGACTTTCGAATCTGGAGCCACAGAGAATGAAACATGTCGACAGATTGGGATTTAGACACACAAAAAAAATACCCACTGAAGTCAGAAGACTGCAGACGGAAATTGTGGACGACGATCAGGGTGTAATTAGAGGCAACACAAGAGACCATGGAGATGTAAACATTCCTTCTCCCTAAACTTTGATCTGAAGGGAGGAAACCTGCTGAACAGTCGGAAGAAATGCGAGCGGTTGTGGGACAGTTGTTAGATTGCAAGCAACCAAAAGAAAGAAAAATCAGCGTACAAGGCAGCAGTTTTGTCTCATATCAGAATCGATGCCTTGAATATTCAGAAAAGTTTGTCGTTCTTTTCTGTTGATGAGCGAAATGATGCTAATACAGGGCTTAAAAAATTCGAAGAAAATCGCATGGGCACGGCCAGTGAAACTTATAAAAAGTTTAAATGCAACTGACAACACCAGGCAGCAGTTCAGTCTCTCGAAGAGTTTGTGGCGGAGCAGCTACTTTGGTCCGCTTGGAAACAGTTAAGCTAAGAAGCCAAATCGTGTTAGGCGTACAATTTGAGAGCCTGCGATCTTTCTGGAAGTGCAACAAGTGAAGTTAACTGCATGCATTGACATGTAGAGAGTGCTTGAGATTACTCGACTGCAGACGATGCAGATGATGTAAAAGGCACCTGAGACATACATGTGGTCCAGGTCTTAGAGAACAAAGGCAGGAAGAAACAACAGCAAAACTCAAAGAGAAGAGGATGTGTTAGAATGCGGATTTTGATGCGGAAAACATCCTTGTGTAAAAAAGAGAAGTGTCTTATACCGGGGAAACGAAGCAATACTTGTGGTGCAATAATCGTTTTCCATCGTGTTGCAAACTACCCAAGACTCCTCGAAAATCGATTACGATTTGGCAGTTTAAAGACGGGGAGACAGAGTCTGAAATGCAGGCGAAATCCTTGAGATAAATGACAAAAAACCAGCTGCTGTTTAAAAACATCAAGGCTAAAATGTAATATAAAAAGCATGACGACTCCTCCTTGACAGTCGAGCAACAGCAAACGTAATATCTGAGGCCTTGTCCAGAGAAATCACTTGCCATGAAAAACACTTTTACTTACAGGAGACAAAAGGGAAAAAATGTTGTAATGTTCAACACTGCAGAGACGATTTTTTTTAGATAATGCTGTGGGCAAAAGAAATTCCTATAAAGGAAAATGAAATATAAAGAAATTTGTGATTCACCAAAAACTACTGTAAGTGAATGCTACAACTGGCACGCTGATGATGACAACCAATGAAGAGAACATGGCAGCAGTATCGTCACACCAGACACCAGTTCAGGCAAACACGACAGATAAGCCAGCAAATTACCGAGATGTATTTAAGGGGTAAGGACAGTGACAGGGTCCATACATTTAGTAACAGAGCCAAGCATTACTCCAGCGAAAATGATGTGTGGAGAGTGGCCGACAGCGCTACAAGAGAGGGTGAAAAACGAGGTGAAAAGACTATGAAAAAGATTTTGTTACAAATGTGGACACTCCAACAGAGTGGATTAGCATCCTTGTTGTAACAATGCAGAGCAACTGAGAAGACAGATCTTGTATTGAGCCTCCTTTATTGAATGACGCCTATAAGAGAAAGGAATGGACAGTGCTGACCATCGATCATATGTTTCCTCTCCCAACAGTAAACTACTTCACACACATTCGTCTACTTGCACAGCATCTTTTAGCATGTAGAAGCAGATGAAGGCTGTAGCTTTCTGACGACATTCGTGATGACTTTTGACAAGCACAGGATGAAGAGGATGCCATTTGCGACTTCTCCCATCCCAGAGGAGTTCCAGAGGAGAATGGGCACGTGTCTGCC
>CM065728.1:47689372-47694372 GCA_033310375.1 Conus canariensis | reverse complement strand
ATCATCATCACAGCATTTTCATTATCATCAGGAGCAGGAGCAGCAGCAGCAGTAGCAGCAGCAGCAACAGCAGAAGCTGATCATCAGCAACAATACAGAAGTAAATGACTTAGAAGACGTGGACTCGCATTTCGGATGACTGTGGCCCCGGCTGGCAGAGATAGCACACTCAGAGTGTAATCCTCTCGTTTTCCGCCTGTGTCAAAGCTGATATAGCGGGTTTCACCTTGGATGTGCACCTGGAAGGATATCAGACACACACGCGTACGCAAGCACACATGCGCGCGCGCACGCACACGTACACACACACACACACACACACACACACACACACACACGCTCGCACGCGCGCATATACACACATATAGGTGCACGCGCGCACACACTCACACACACATACACACACGCGCGCGCGCGCGGGCGCGCACATCCAACACATAGAAGCACACACAACAATACATATTGATAGCACATCAATTTAGATTATGCAGTTCTTTGGTAGGGATGCGATGTTTGTGTTTCGGTTTGTTTGTACTAGACGCAGACACAAAGAAAGGACCCATACGATCAGACCTCGTGTGTTTCCTGTTGACACGATCACAGCTACTTTAGAACGGGGCTCTGGGCAGACGGAGCCTCACTGTTGCCAGTCCTGCTCCCCCGCCTCCCCTCCACCCCTGCTTCTCCCCCCCCCTCTCTCTCTCTCTCTCTCTCTCTCTTGCCTTCCTGCCTGCCTGCCTACCTGTCTGTCTGTCTGTCTCCGCCACTCTCTCTCTATCTTTCTCTCTCTCTTCCCCTCTCCCTGTCTGTCTGCCTGCCTGCCTGTCTGTCTGTCTGTCTGTCTGTTTGTCTCTCTGTCTGTCTTACCCCTTCCCTTCCTATCTCTCCCTCCTTCCCTCTCTCTGTCTCTTTCTCTATCTGTGTGTCTGTCTGACTGCCCGCCTGCCTGTCTGTCTGACTGTCTGTCTGTCTGTCCCTCTCTTTCTCTCTCTGTCCACTGCCTGCCTGCCTGTCTGTCTGTCTTTTTGCCCCTCTCTCTCTCTCTCTCTCTCTCTCTCTCTCTCTCTCTCTCTCTCGCTCCCTCTTGAACGCCATTCCACCACCCTCTCTCTCATTCTGCCTTACCCAAGGAAAAGCAATTCACTTGCCATGTCTCATGGGGAAGGCAAACACCCCTAGAGCAGTGGGAGGGAAAAGGGGGTAGGCTTCGATTCATCAGATTCGGTCGTTTGTCCTACTGATTCCATTGGTAGGAATTTTCGCAGAAAGGAATCTCTCTCTCTCTCTCTCTCTCTCTCTCTCTCTCTCTCTCTCTCTCTCTCTCTCTCTCTCCACTCCGCATCTCTCCTCTCTCTCTCTCTCTCTCTCTCTCTCTCTCTCTCTCTCTCTCTCTCTCTCTCTCTCTCTCTTCATTCTCTCCTTCTCAAAGATAGCAGTTCAAGTAACAAGACTTGTAGTGAGGATTAACACCTCTAAAGCAGTGAGAGAGAAAACAGTAGGCTTTTATTCACGAGATTCGTTCGTTTGTCTTACTGAATCTACTGATGTGAATTTTCGCTAAAAGAAAATCTGTCTGTCTGTCTGTCTGCTGCCTGCCTGCATGCATGCATGCATGCCTGTCTGTCTGTCTGTCTATCTGTCTGTCTGTCTGTCTCTCTCTCTCTCTTAGTCTCAGGCCTACATACACACTAGAAGAGAGAGAGAGAGAGACAGACAGACAGACAGACAGACAGACAGACAGACAGACAGAGGCAACCGCCAACTCCACCAACTGAAACAAAAAAAAAAACTCTTCACCACTAACCAGCCTCAAAGCCTCCATGAGGTCGGCCCCATACTGCTTCTTCTCCACCACGAAGTTGGTGCACTTGATGGACATGTCCTCGGGACTCTCGTCATTGGGGCTGCCCAGCACGTCCCCCAGCGTGTCCCACAGGTCGCCCAGCGCCGCGGTCAGCACCTTCAAACAGTCCACGATCAGCGCCTCGCAGCTCCGAACCACCGGATGGGTGCTGGATGAGGCTCCAAACCCGCCTGAAGCGGTCTCACTGTGCCCTGGGTAGGCCTTGAAGGAGACATGCTCGTTGGTGCCGATCTCATCAAACACGGCTCGGTGGAGGTGGGGAGAGTGGTGACCATCGCTGTCGGAATCTGCAGGGTCGGGAGGTTGATGACCTTGGTGTGTGAATTCTTGGGTGTCCGGGTCAAAACCGGATCGATGATCTTGTTCAGGTTTGGTCCCATGATCTGAATCCGCCACGGATCGGTAGAGTTTGTATTCAGCGTCTTCAACGCTCTGGCGAGACTGGTGCTCTCTCTTCGAGTCACCTGCAGAGTCCTCGTTGCTATGCACAACTTGCTTCTGGTAGACAGTCTTCATGTTGCCGTGTGGGCTTCGTTCAAGACCTCCCTCCATATGGGCGGGAACGCGGTGATGGTCGACATGCTCCTCTTTGCTGGAGAGTGAGGGTGCCCAGCGATGGACGGAAGGACTGGGGTGGAGACGGTGGGGGTGGAAGTGAAGCCAACTGGAAGGCCGGAGGGTGGGCACAAGTTGCAGACCTGAAATATTGAAGCCTCGTGGGTGATCCTCGGGGTCCTGAAGAAATTTGTTCAGCGCCATTTCTGCATCCTGCACAGAGATGTTATTCAGAGACAGAGATGTTGTTCACCACCATTTCTGCATCTTGCTCAGAGATCGTATTCAGAGACAGAGATATTGTTCAGCGCTATTTCTGCACTCTGCACAGAGGTGTTATTCAGAGACAGAGATGTTCGGTGTTATTTCTGCATTCTGTACAGAGATGTTGTTCAGAGACAGAGATATTGCTCATCACTACCATTTCTGCATCGTGGACAGAGATTTTATTCAGAGAAAGAGTTTTGAGCTATGTTTCTGCATCCTGGACAGATATCTTATCAGAGAAGTACCTTTTCAGCCATCGTCGCCTCCATGACTGCATTCGTTTGGGTTTCGGTGGCCTCAACACATTTCTACCAATCGCCGCGCCTGCTGAAAAGAAGCTAAAGCTCCAAAACATGCGTTCAGGCTAGACTGAAACTACACTTGTGGATAGAAGCGTTCATGTGACCTAGCGTCTCTTCCCCATAGTTCTGAAAGAAGCATCCAGTTTAGGGGGCGGGTGGGAAAGACGTTTTCAGTTAGTCTAAGCTATCCACAAAAGGTTTGTGTTTCCCCTCTCTTTTAATCATTTGATTTAATACCAGGCCATCTTTCTTACCACATAATTATCATTTCGCTATGTGAAGTTTGTCAAATATTTACTACCTATATTTAGATCTAGTTGCAAAGCGAGAGGACTGCAGGCGGAAATCTAAACAAATCTTAAATAAATGTTAGCGAACCGCCCAGAGAACGTGGACAAACGAGTCACAAGACGAAACACAACTAGTTTCGACCTCTTAGGTCTTCATCAGGTGAGACATTAACGAATAAAACAATGAAAATTCACTTAGCTTTGATCGCTTCAGATCACTTGGTAGGGTTCAGCGCAAGGAAGAAGGCGTTGAATGAGAACGAGGCTGTTGGAAGGGAAATAGTGAGCGAGTCAAAGTCGTAATGAAGATAATAATATTACTGATAGGAATACTAATAATGGTCAAAATACTGAGAAAAAAAAAAAAAAAAAAGGGACAAGATTACTACCAATCTGTGTCAATAAGTATGGGTATGGGAGAAAGGAGAGTGGGTTAGAGGATTCTTAAACAGCAGGGTTGCCGTGGCAACAGTCCCAGAGGCGAAGGCGATGGTGATGTCAATGCCAGTGGTAGTATCAATACTAGCAATAGTATTACTGAATGATACTGCTAACAACGATAGTGAAGGTTAAGGTAATGAAAGCATGATACAGAAATATATTTAGAAAATACAATTTTTATAATAATCAAATAAATAAATAAATGAAACATTAAAAATAATAATAAATTAAAAAATCAGTAAATAATAATAATTAAAAAAAAATAATTAAAAAAAAAAATTAAAAAAAAAAATAATAATGATAATAAATGCATAAATAAGATAGCTATAAGTTGTGTGAGGTGAATAGTGGGAGATAAGGTAGTATGTGTGTGTGTGGTGGGAGGATATTATGGGCTGAGATAGAAGTGGTGGGTTGGTACATGTTACTTTAAGGTGTAGATGCTATGAGGGTGGAGGGAAGAAGGGGATGGGTTTACGTACTAACTGGGGGAGGGGGAGGGGCAACATATTCACACCTATACACAATCTCTCTCTCTCTCTCTCTCTCTCTCTCTCTCCCCCCCCCCCCCCCTTTCACGACCAACGATAAAGGAGCCAGCATTCTATTTATTATGTGTGTGTGTGTATGTGTGAGTGTGAGTGTGTGTGTGTGTGTGTGTGTGTGTGTGTGTGTGTGTGTGTGTGTGTGTGTGTGTGTGTGTGTGTTCCATTTGTAATATCAGCCTTATTCATTGGTTACCCCCACCTCCACCCCCAGCAACCGCCATATCCACCAACACCCCTACACACATCATTACTAGGGCAGGGGGAGGGGGGAGTAAGTCGATTGATGTAGCAAATGGAGAGACTCAGAGAGTGTAGGAAAAGGGAAGATGAAGATAGCTGCAACCTATGTCTGAGGTAAACAGAGGGAGGTAGGGTGGTATGGGTGTGTGTAGGTGGGGGATATTTCAGGCTGGAGCTGCAGAGATGGAATGGTACATACTACTTTTGGACGTTGATGCCATGAGGGTGGACGGTGCCCAGTTTGGCAATGAGATGAGATTCCTGCATAAGGCGTTCCAAGCTGTCACTCTTAGATTGCCAAAGTGCCAAGACTTTGACATGGTTGATGTTGTGTTGGGCATGGTTGAAGTGTAGAGCGACTGGTTTGGGCCGATGGTGGCGGATGTCGGCCAGGTGTTCAGAGATGCGCGTCTCAAGTGTGCGAGATGTCTCACCTACATAGATCTTACCGCACAGCTGACAGTGGATGGCATACACAATGTTGTGGCTCTGG
>CM065728.1:47666872-47674372 GCA_033310375.1 Conus canariensis | reverse complement strand
ATATAATATACATACATACATACGTACATGCATACATGCAAACATAGAAACATACAAACAAACACACGAACATATATACATACATGCATGCATGCATGTATGCATGCATGTATGTCCATATACATGCAAAACCTACATACACAAACGCTTAAATACATATACACATACCAACAAACGTACGTCCATACTTACGTAGGTATGTCGGCACAGATAAGACTACTTTTGGCAGATTGGACAAGGCTGGCGTAAAAGCAATTTTAACACACCCCTCCAACATCACATGTTACTTCATACCTCTGATCTACAACCTTTCCCATCAACCACTGCCCTCCATTCTCTACTCCCCCACCCCCTTTACCCACTTACCTTCCCTTTCCTCCTACCTTCTCCTTCTTTAAGCACAAGATTAGATTTACGCCCTATTAGCCATGGTGGCAGGTGCAATTGTTTCCTTCATGGCGAAGTCCCATAGGACCCCCCTTTCTGTGTCTGCCCTTTCGCTGCCCACTTACAGTTTCAAACAGTCTCCAGGTCTCCCTCGAGACTCCTAGACATGGGTCTATTTGACCCGATTGAATTAGCTTGGGCAGAGTCGGTCTTACTGCCTGATCCCCTGGCCGACGTGGTGCCAAAGAGCCTAACCAGACGGCGAGAAGTAGTGTGGCCTTAGTCCTGGTCCCTACAGGTCTTCCCGTTGACACTCTGAGGAGGTGTGGGGTGGAGAAGGAATGGGTGGGTGGGTCATCGTTGTCCTTTGCATCTGTTTTGCCTGTTCTTCTGTTTCGTCCAGTTCCAGGAGAATAGGAGCACATTTGTTCAGCTCTCTTTACCCGTTCATCATTGGAGCACTTGGATTATGGAAAACTCTTGGGACAAAGGCCCCAACTCGCACATGTATACGTTTCAGACGAAGGGGCCCAATCCGCGCTTTTGTACGATTTGCATTTTTGGAGCGGCACCTGCTTCGTGGATGACATGGTAATCTATTTAGAATATTCACTGACCTTTCCCCCTTCGAAAGCGACCAATGGTTGCAGAAATTTACGCCGGGCGAGCATGCTACAGGGTGTGTGTTTGCAAGTCACTGTCCGATGTGTTCAATGAGTGTCAGTAATGGCGTCTCAACCCAGTGCTACAGGACATCGAAGCTCAGAGAGAAGTCGTCGTAGTCAGCGTTTCACGGCGTTAGAAGTATTAGAAGACTTTGACGACAGTAGTGAGGATTTTGTCGAACGTGGAGGTGAGAGAAGTGCCCAATAGGCTATAACTTGAATCACAAATCAAATTTGGACATTTCTTGGGTTATTTTGTGAGTGCACAGACTGTTTCAAACACATTGTGCTTCCCTGGATACCACCTATACTAGACATCTGTGTGTGTGTCAATTCGGATGGAAAAAGGATGTTTTTCACCTGGCTCTAAAAGACGGCAGATGACGGTAGGATATTTGATATTTTCACCCCAACGAACTCAATATGATTATAACCAGTTCTGGAAGTTTTTTTGTTGTCCTTACCCTTAACAGTTTTTTAAAGTGATTTTTAATAACCCTTGCAAATGGTCTCTACAGTGTGAAATTATAGGGAAAATCTGCCAGTACCGAGTGACTTACTTTAGTTTCGTTCAGTACATACATACATACATATATAAATACATGCATATATACATACATACACACATACATACATACATGCATACATACATACATACATATACATACATGCATACATGGATACATACGTACATACATACATATGTACATGCATACACACATACATACATACATACACACATACATACATACATACATACATACATACATACATACATACATACACACACACACACACATACATACATACATACATACATACGTACGCACATACATACACGTACACATGCATACGCACACATACATACATACATACATACATACATACATACATATACACATGCATACACACATACATACAGACATGCATACATGCATACATGCATACATACATACATACAAGGGCCTTCATCTTCTCTCATGGTGTCTCGCCACAAATGTGGCACTGGCATTCTCGGGCCCCCTTTGAAGAGTCCGTTGGAAATGCCAGACCCTTGTTCCCCCAACCCCTCCCCTCCCCTCCCCTCCCCTCCGCTCCCTTCCCCATCCGACCTTCACTGGAATATTTTGTACCTGCCTGTCCCCCTCATCCCCAACTCCCTCTCCAGTCCACCCCTCTTATCTCCACACTTATCTCCTCGTACACTGCTCTTCTTCTGATACGTTTGTTACTGTCTTAGATTCCACAGAGAGATATAGTGCGTCATCATTACGTCTGTCAGAGCGGATTTAGTCTGTCGGCTACGCCATAAAACAGGCTCTGGGTACGGGCAAGCGAGATGCTTTCCAGAATTTAACAGCATGTCAACATCATCCCTGCCTGTCTTGTACTGACATTGGGCCAATTTTAAGAGGTTTCCGGATTACATGTCATACTTTTAATCCTTATCTTCATCCGAGCGCCACTCCTAAACCGCCCCCCACCCCCCACCCCCCAACCCCGCCCCCCTCCGTCCACACTGTCCGCCTCCTTACCCTCTCTCTCTCTCTCTTATACAATATTGGTTATACAAGTCGTTTTTCTTTTACTTTTTGGGGTTTTTGTTTTACTTGTTTCTATACTCTCTCTCTCTCTCTCTCTCTCTCTCTCTCTCTCTCTCTTTCTCGCTCTCTCACCCTCCCTCTTATACAATATTAGTTATGCATGTCGTTTTTCTTTTACTTGTTTTTGTTTTGCTTGTTTCTATACTTTGGCATGACTACATCTCTCTCTCTCTCTCTCTCTCTCTCTCTCTCTCTCTCTCTCTCTCTCTCTTCTCTCTCTCTCTCTCTCTCTCTATTCAGAGTCATATTTTCTTCGTAATGTGAAATTCGTATTCCCCTTTCACTGTAGGTCACGGCCTTTACGAATAAATCATCTGTATCAGACCTGTAGGTCGCGCCTCTCCTCCAGTCCATATAATTCATTTTTCCCGTATTTTCTCCTCTTGTCTGACATTAATAGCCGCAGAGTTATCGAACTTTAGGACACACAAACATACACATCTATGATGAAAAGAAACCTTAGACGAAAAAACAAGTTCAGTTAATCAATTCTTTAGTATTTCCGAAAATGTCTTAGCGAAGATTTAGATGAAATCAATAAACATAAGAAAACGAGTGGGAGGTGGGGAGGGGGAAGTAGGGGGTAACAAATGGGAGTGTGTCTGCATAATTATGTAGAACTTCACTGATCTGAGTCGACTTTAGGCCAGAGTCATCAAAATAATAACGAATAATCTTAAAGAAATTTTCTAGAGCACCATACACAGAAGAGTAATCGAGCGGGTAGCGGTTTACAGATGCAGCGAATAACAAAAGAAATAGTATTAGCATGCAAGCAGATATGAATAAACAAGACTGAAAGTTATCATGTACAAATATGTATTAACATAGACACATGTACTTACATCGCGGACTGTAAATCACTATAGTAACCGAAGTCAAACAATGGTCTTATACAGACAATCACACATATCCTTGGCACCCTCTATGTACTGGATAATCACAATATGTGTGCATAGCAGAGAAACAAAACAAAATACGATGTGATGGTTCAGCCAGAGCAGAGGCATGCACAATAATAATATTGATGATAATAAAATGATAATAATAATGATGAGTAAATGAAAACTCCAGCATTGTTAACACCAACAAAGAGTATCACTACCCAATCGTTTCAATATCACTTCCCAATCGTTTCCCTTGAAGCTACCAATAACATTTTAATCATTTCTTTATTTTTCATAATGTATTTTTGTTATTAAGCAATTACAGCTTACAGATGCCCAGAAAGAGGACAATGTACAAATTCACCAACAGTTCAGCCGCTTTTCTGTCACTCTCACACATCGAAAAAAACCTTTTACGCACAAGAACAACAATAGCATACAAAAAAGATGAATATCTGAATAAATGAGTAAGCAAACAAACGTACAAACGAATAAATAACTTTCTTAATTTACAGATAGATTTGGGGGGAAAAAAAAACAAACACTTAAACATAACCTCCACAATGTTTACACACACAAATCTGCATATTTGGCACAGCTTTACACAATATTATTTGCACCTTTAAAAACAAAACGCAGGAAGCAGAACGCGCGCGCACGCACACGCACGCACACACACACACACACACACACACACACACACACACACACACACACACACACATACTCACGTATGCAACTACGAAACTCGGTTTACTGACATTTCGAATGAATTTTTATAATGTTATGATACACGAAAAAGAATGCAAACTTTAGTTATGGTATATTGAGACTGAACCCCATCGTTTACGGGACACTAGAATGTGCTACGATGACTGGTGTCCATTTGTTTTGACATTTAACAAGTGAAAAGTTCTGGAAATGCATTTGAAATATTGACTTTTATTTTATAAACCAACTATTAAGAAGCTTTAGATTGTTTTGAATTTGTTAAATGTTTCCCACCTTAAAAATGTGCCAGGATCTTTGCTGAAACAAACCGGGTTTATGGAAATAAATAGTGGGTTTTCGGAAACTACACACACACACACGCACGCACGCACGCACGCACACACGCACGCACGCACGCACGCACGCACGCACACACACTTACACACACAAACACAGAGTTTCCGCGTGTTTGCCCAGTTGGTAACTACACTTTGCAGGTATAGAAAGGAAGCACACACACACACACACACACACACACACACACACACACACACACACACACACACACACAGAGAGAGAATCACCTCCAGTGCTCTAAAGGCAGGTGATTGGATAACAGATGAACAGAGATCTTGATAACCTCCAATGGCGGGGAGGTTTACACAAGTCGGCTTATCTAGGAACCCAGCACACCTACTTTGATGAGAGAGATTAAGGCGAACAACAAAGAGAGCGTAAACCACCCGGTGTCCGATTCAATGTCTTGGAAATTAATTTCAACGTTAGTTCAAACAAGATGCTATCACTCGAGGCCAGAAAGAATATCCTTTCATATCATACAGGGCTACCGCCACTGTTTGGCGCCAAACTTCCAAAGGTAGTTAGATGGAACTGTACTCTAGACATTTTTAGTGTTCCTTGAATGGGAACTCTCGCAGCTACGCGCGAAAACAAGGAATCGGACAAAATGTGTTTGAGCAAAAGATGATGTGAGGCCGGAAAATGAAACAAATGAGCTCTCTCTCTCTCTCTCTCCTCTCTCTCTCTCTCTCTCTCTCTCTTCTCTCTCTCTCTCTCTCTCTCTCTCTCGTTCACGCACGCACACACACACACACACACACACGCACGGACGCACGCACGCAAGCACGCACGCGCGCGCGCGCACGCACACGTACACACACACACACACACACACACACACACACACACACACACACACACACACACACACACACACTCAGCGAACTCGATGTATTTTTCAATTGAACAACAATCTTATCATTTCTGCTCTCAATGCTAAATGGTGAGCCCATCTTCAACTATGCACCTTAGCTATAGCACAATAAAGTAACATATGTACGAGTGCCCTTGACGGCGTAAATATGCACTCTTCTTGACATGCAAATTGAGCTCGCCTTTAAGTCGGGCACTTATTAGCAGTGGGCTCTGGTTGAGTGCTCTGAAGGGAAATAACCATTCACAATAGCAGCTACACAAACGAAAACAGTGAGAGGAAGTGGGGGTGAGGGGTGGGGTGGAGGTGATGTCGATGCAGTGTGACAATACGCTCTCCCACAGAGAGATGTGTAGTGATGATGAGGTTTTACAGTATGTGGTTTAAAAGACCACTGTCCAGGCCAGTGCACACAGCATTATGCAGCTCCATGATGACTTTACTACGGGCTTGGGCTTCGACCAATCAGATATCAGATAGACTAAACCACCTGAGAGTTCAGTTCTTCTGGGTCCTTGGTTCTGTCAGATAACAAGAACATAGTTCATATGATGGCTATTACCACGTCTGCGATCGGGGAGTGCTATTGGTCCTTCTTGATCAGAGGAGACCAGGTCGATGGCGAGGAGGCGCTTCGTTGGGACCTGATTTATCGCCCTTTGGGAGGACTCTCTAGACCCTTTAAATGATGTATGGGTAGTTGCGTCTCTCCTGTCTCTCTGTCGGATTCCGTCTCCGTCTGTGTCTGTGTTGGCTCATGTGTCTTTCTCTTCTCTTTGCAGGGATGATTTGTGACATCTGAATTCCATCTATCTGTTTGTTGTCTACTGGATAGATGATGGATGATGTCTTGATTCCAGCATTTTGCTTTTTTCTATTCCTTTTTTTTTATCTACAAAATACATATTCCATTTCGTCTCGCAAATGCAAACAACACACACACACACACACACACACACACACACACACACACACACACACACACACACACACATGCACGCATACTCACACACACATACACACATACATATATATATATATATATAATGTGTGTATATCTATGTGTGTAAATTATATATATATATATATATATATATATATGTTGTTCTGTACGATTCTTAGCTGCAGACAATGCTTTGGTTATCAAACAGTGGAGCTGACCACTGAACAGGTGGACATCTGTTTACCTCCCTTGTATCCTTTGGTGGATCCTCAAGTTAGCCTCAAAGATTTTCCTCTACATTTCATACTGTTGATATAATGATTTTAATTTTCTAGCAACTTATTTCCTGACCACACGTTCTTTCGTTTTACTTTCTGCCCTTTGCTGCCTGCTTTCGTGAGCTGCTGGAGTCTGTTTTTGAACTCTTGATGGTGAGAATACCACAAAATTATAGACTGTGGTATGTCTCGATTTGATGCCAAGGAGATAAGGCCATACTGGGCCGTGTCTCATTGACTGAACATTTAAAGAAGCAGGTTATATAACTGGTGCTGCCATCAAGGGTAGATTTCGGAAGTATGGCTAGAAAAGGATTAAGTATATATTTTTCTTCTTTTTTTCATTTCGTACCATACCTCCTCCAGTAATAACGGAGAAGCTCCACTTGCCCCCCTCCACTGCCGAATCGTTTGACTATACATATATGTATGAATGTTACAAGATAAAACACACACACACACACAATGAGTGTGTTGAATTTCCCCCCAATATTTCGGTCTCTAGCCTTATTCAGGGCAATCGACACAAGATATGAGTCACATCAGGAAAAGAACGATGGATCGTGTTCGACTAACGCAGTGAAATGCACGTGTTTAAAATGCTAAGAATGTAGATAAACGTAAGAAGTTGTGAAACTTGTTCACCCTGGCGCACCTCAATATCCCCCTCTCACGTGTCGCGCACTGACGCACGCACATACGTTCTCCATTCACAAGTGAGAGAGACATATATATATATATATTGTGTGTGTGCACAAGAAATCCAGACAAACTGGATGGAATAAATGATT
>CM065728.1:47651872-47656872 GCA_033310375.1 Conus canariensis | reverse complement strand
CCTCAGTGTCCTCGTTCTGAAACTAGGGGTAAAAGAAATTGTACAGAAATATCAAATTGTACAAACATATCAAATTGTACAAAAATATCAAATTGTACAAAAATATCAAATTGTACAAAAATATCAGAGGCACGCAAAAAAAAAGTCAGATAAAAGACAGTCAGGGCCAGCTGCCTTACTGCTCTTTAATTTGTTAAATGCTCTACGTATTTCTGCTTCTGTGGTGTCGCTACCCATGTCCATACCAGCACACCGCTCACAGCTGTCGGAACATCTCCAGCAAATTGCGAGTCAGCCGATGCCTGTCATACATTGTTAAGACTCTTAAAGTAATCATTTCAAGCACGCGGTATTATTTCTTCCAGTTTGCTCTGAGTACTTGAAGTTAATATTTTCATCTTTTTTTTTTTCTAGAAAACCCTCGAGTTTTTATCAAAGCATGAGTCGGTCAGTTCTTTTACCAACTGTTCATTATATTCTGATTGTTTAACTTTACCAAGAGCTTTTAAACTCTTTTTCGCATCAGTTTGACTATCTAAATCCTCATGTCTGTTTGTGTGTTGAAAAAAAAATATGTGTATTTTTCTTGATTGATTCACTCACATTCTTCATCCCACCAGGTGGGTTGTGCACGAAATTCACATTTATTTTGTTTTGACCCCATTTTTTTTCTGCAGCGTTTTGAATGAAATTTTTAAACCTGTTGCACGCTTCTTCAACATTATCATCTAGAGCTAACATGAACTTTTCATACTCTTCCTGAACATTTTCATGGCAGTAAACATCAAATTACGCAGCATGCTGTTCTTTCCATGAATGGCTAATTCCGTTTACTAAATCTATTTCCGTCTTCTCTTCACGTGTATCAATAGAATCGTAAGGAAAGCAAATATCAATGGGGAAGTGGTCTGATTCAGTTCTGTTAGCAACATGCATGTCTGATTTCAGTTTGAATACTAGCATTGAACAAATGAAACAATCTACAACGCTCCTTCCTCTCTTTGCTACACATATAATCTCACCTTCATGGTCTCTAAGACTTCTACCATTCAGAGTAAATAAGTCAAATTCTTTACAGAGTTCAATAAAAATTTCGTCCAAAGTTATTAGCTCCTGAATCTTTAGATTTCCGTTTATTTTGAGGGCCCTTAACTAACAGTAGATATAATTCTTGAAAAAAAGGGGACAAATTCATTCTCATCATTTGTATCAAAGTCAGAAAGTCCAGATATCCTAGCATTAGAATCGCCACATAACATCCATTGCAGGCCAGGGTATGAGCACATAATCTGTGACATGTAATCTCCTAATTTCTCAGCTCCATCCTCATTATCAATAACATAAATAACAGGTCTTCCCGGAGGTACCTACACAAAACCCACTAAAACATCAAATGAAGAATTAAATACGGACTTAACAATCTTTAGAAAAAGTATTCAGCTGATTTCAATAACTGTCTCATGTAAAACTACTACCTTGTGTACACACACACACACACACACACACACACACACACACACACACACACACACAACACACACACACAGCGACCCTGTTGGTCTATGCCTGGAAGGAGTGTAAAATACTGTGTAATGAGGAAATGCCGCTCTATAGCATTTTGTTTGCATGACCACATTTCTGAAAATCCAAAGATCTTATACTTTTCACAAAGAATTTTCATGGTACATTTTTTAGTTTGCTGGCATGTCCCTGGATATTCCATGTCATTATTTCTAACAGTAAGTGATCACGTGCATGAGGAAGTTCGTGATCTAAGGAGTCGTTTGCTATGTCCTCATCTTCTGTTTTGTTTGTGACTGATACAGTCTCCTCTACAGACACACAGTCCTCTTGCCTGACGTTTGTTTCTGAGTGATCTGTTGTTATATCACTAGTTAGTGTTTGCTGATTTTCTAATGTGTCATCATCACTTATACATCGTTTGAGTGAGATTTGTCACCCTGTTATCGTGTGTCACATTGTTTACTGCGTCACTAACATCACCCGGTGGAGGTAACAAAGTAGAGTCCTTCCTGCAGGTTGCCTGGGCGTGGGGTGGACCGGGCCTTCAGCTCTTTTCCTGCCGTGGCACCAGCTTCTGGGAGGTGGTGTCAAAAACGAAGGCCGGTCCTTCAACCACCAGCATGTCGAATCGGAGGAAGGCGCGTTTCTGTTCCACCTTTGCTTTCTTTAAGGAACGGCACCAGCAGTCGACGCCTGTCTCTCTTTACTCGTGGGGTGAAATCGTCGTTTACAAACACCTTTGATTTCTTTTCGCTCGTAATTTTGCGGTTGGCCAGAATGCGTTTTGTCTTTAAACCTATTGAAGCAGACAATGATGGGACGGGGTGACTTGCCACATTCCTGAAGTCCTAGGGCACGCTCTATTTCCACATGCTCATTAATATCCATCTCTTCTTTCAGCAGTCTTCATTGAGTTCTGACAGTCTGACCACAGTTCCGTTTTATCCTTGGGAGCAGGAATCCCATGAAAGGTCAAGTTGTTAGGACGGCTCGTTCCCTTCAGATCGTCCGCTTTGCTTTCCAGCCTTTCAACTTTTTCTTTCAAGTCCTTGTTTTCTTTCTTCATTTCTTCCACTTCAGTTTGAAATATCTCCATGTGCTGTTGCATCGATGACTGAAGTCCTTCGATCCTCTCCCCCATTCTCTTGTCCATCGCCGTCAACATTTTGACCACATCAGAAATCATGGCCTCAGACTCACTTCCACGGGCCCCAGGAGAGTTGGCAAGCTGCTGGTTACTGGAAGACATGGCTGCCTGCCTCAGTCTCTTGTCAGATGAACCTGGATGGGGCTCCACGTCCCCTCACTGGAGCAAGAACGACACCAGAAACACGAGCACCACTGCCATTTTCCATCTTACTCGCATCACTCGTTGAAACATAGCTTTCTTTTCTCAAGCATGTTTCAACATGAAAGTTTGAAAAGTCCAGTAACAATCGCCACAAATAGCTCGAAAAAATACTAGCTTGCTCAGAGTAATGCAGAGAGGACACAGAAACAGGTATGGATGTTGTCTGTTGAATATCTAAACTTATTTTGGCGAAATTGTGACAGTAAATGACAGAGTGTCAGCTGCTTCGTTGTTGACACGCAGGTGACATTTTTCTGAGTTAGAAAAAATACATCAGTTAAACTCAGTACAATCAAAGCAAAAACAACATACGACCTCTCGCTTCGAGCGCTGTTCACTATCTCCTAAAAAAAGTGTGTGTGTGTGTGTGTGTGTGTGTGGTGTGTGTGGTGTGTGTGTGTGTACGTGCGTTGCGTGCGCGCGTGTATTCGTGTGTATGTACTCATAATAGGTACTACATGACTCATATTGGCACTGACAGTTGCTACCACATTTATGCATATCGTTAACGCCATTTGTTTTTATGGGATCATGGCTTTTGTATGAATAAGTCACCTGAATCGCAACTCTCTCTTCATTCACCCCTATCTCTCTCTCTCTCTCTTCTCTCTCTCTCTCTCTCTCTCTGTCTGTCTGGTCTTCACACACACACACACACACACACACACACACACACACACATCATTCCTATCTTTAGCCTTCGTCGTACATGTATATACAACCCTGCCTCACGCATGCACACACTAATCTGAGCGACAAATACTAAACGGAAATAACATTTGCAAGTGGGTGGCATTGGGTAAAAGAAAAGCTTGAAACATTTTTTTCTTTCGGAAATGAAATGAGGCAGGGAACAGTAAACGATAAACAGTAAACAAGTTGGGTATTTTTTGCTCCCATAAGAAAACCTAACACAGAGTAACTTTTATTCAAGACTGGCACAGCCTTTTAAACTTGAATAAAGTCAGACAAATACATAGACGAACAATCTAATAGTGGGGAAAAAAACAAGCGCAGGCCAACAACTGAACTATCTTCATAGTAATGACTTGGCAAAGATTTGGACTTAAGGGGGGGGGGGGGGGGGGGGGGGGGGGGAATTTGAAGATGGAGAAACTGGGAACATGAAATTAAGAAAATATGTTACAGAAATGAAAACTCTTCACTAGCTGCATAAGGGAACCATCGCAATCCCTTTTGAAGGCAGATATATTTGTATTGCCTGCTCCGAGGCCTTTCGTCCGCTGGGTCGGACTCATCAGGGAGACACGGCTGGTTGTGTCTGCGCTCCTGGCGTCAAATAGAGACACACCACAGTCCATAATACTGTGGTGTTCTCACCACCAAGAGTGCAAAAAAGAATCCAATAGCACCCCCAAAGCAGCCAGCGAAGAGTAGTAAATGAAACCAAACGAAAGTGTGGGGAGGAAAAAAGTTGCTGAAAAACTAAAGACATTATGCAAACAGTATAAAATAAAGGGGACAATCTTTGAGCCTACGCTTGAGGATCCACCCAAAGATGCAAGGGAGATCAAAAGACAAACACACAGACGGACAGAAACAAACACAAATAACCTCAATTTAATCAAAACAAAATCGGAAATGAAATGAGGCAGGGAACAGTAAACGATAAACAGTAAACAAGTTGGGTATTTTTTGCTCCCATAAGAAAACCTAACACAGAGTAACTTTTATTCAAGACTGGCACAGCCTTTTAAACTTGAATAAAGTCAGACAAATACATAGACGAACAATCTAATAGTGGGGGAAAAAACAAGCGCAGGCCAACAACTGAACTATCTTCATAGTAATGACTTGGCAAAGATTTGGACTTAAGGGGGGGGGGGGGGGGGGGGGGGGGGGGGGGTGGGGGGGGGGGGGGGGGGGGGGGGGCGGAATTTGAAGATGGAGAAACTGGGAACATGAAATTAAGAAAATATGTTACAGATATGAAAACTCTTCACTAGCTGCATAAGGGAACCATCGCAATCCCTTTTGAAGGCAGATATATTTGTATTGCCTGCTCCGAGGCCTTTCGTCCGCTGGGTCGGACTCATCAGGGAGACACGGCTGGTTGTGTCTGCGCTCCTGGCGTCAAATAGGACACACCACAGTCCATAATACT
>CM065728.1:47639957-47647457 GCA_033310375.1 Conus canariensis | reverse complement strand
AGGGCCCTTAACTAACAGTAGATATAATTCTTGAAAAAAAAGGGACAAATTCATTCTCATCATTTGTATCAAAGTCAGAAAGTCCAGATATCCTAGCATTAGAATCGCCACATAACATCCATTGCAGGCCAGGGTATGAGCACATGATCTGTGACATGTAATCTCCTAATTTCTCAGCTCCATCCTCATTATCAATAACATAAATAACAGGTCTTCCCGGAGGTACCTACACAAAACCCACTAAAACATCAAATGAAGAATTAAATACGGACTTAACAATCTTTAGAAAAAATATTCAGCTGATTTCAATAACTGTCTCATGTAAAACTACTACCTTGTGTACACACCACACACACACACACACACACACACACACACACACACACACACACACACACAAACACACACACACACACACACAGCGACCCTGTTGGTCTATGCCTGGAAGGAGTGTAAAATACTGTGTAATGAGGAAATGCCGCTCTATAGCATTTTGTTTGCATGACCACATTTCTGAAAATCCAAAGATCTTATACTTTTCACAAAGAATTTTCATGGTACATTTTTTAGTTTGCTGGCATGTCCCTGGATATTCCATGTCATTATTTCTAACAGTGAGTGATCACGTGCATGAGGAAGTTCGTGATCTAAGGAGTCGTTTGCTATGTCCTCATCTTCTGTTTTGTTTGTGACTGATACAGTCTCCTCTACAGACACACAGTCCTCTTGCCTGACGTTTGTTTCTGAGTGATCTGTTGTTATATCACTAGTTAGTGTTTGCTGATTTTCTAATGTGTCATCATCACTTATACATCGTTTGTTTGAGTGAGATTTGTCACCCTGTTATCGTGTGTCACATTGTTTACTGCGTCACTAACATCACCCGGTGGAGGTAACAAAGTAGAGTCCTTCCTGCAGGTTGCCTGGGCGTGGGGTGGACCGGGCCTTCAGCTCTTTTCCTGCCGTGGCACCAGCTTCTGGGAGGTGGTGTCAAAAACGAAGGCCGGTCCTTCAACCACCAGCATGTCGAATCGGAGGAAGGCGCGTTTCTGTTCCACCTTTGCTTTCTTTAAGGAACGGCACCAGCAGTCGACGCCTGTCTCTCTTTACTCGTGGGGTGAAATCGTCGTTTACAAACACCTTTGATTTCTTTTCGCACGTAATTTTGCGGTTGGCCAGAATGCGTTTTGTCTTTAAACCTATTGAAGCAGACAATGATGGGACGGGGTGACTTGCCACATTCCTGAAGTCCTAGGGCACGCTCTATTTCCACATGCTCATTAATATCCATCTCTTCTTTCAGCAGTCTTCATTGAGTTCTGACAGTCTGACCACAGTTCCGTTTTATCCTTGGGAGCAGGAATCCCATGAAAGGTCAAGTTGTTAGGACGGCTCTTCCCCTTCAGATCGTCCGCTTTGCTTTCCAGCCTTTCAACTTTTTCTTTCAAGTCCTTGTTTTCTTTCTTCATTTCTTCCACTTCAGTTTGAAATATCTCCATGTGCTGTTGCATCGATGACTGAAGTCCTTCGATCCTCTCCCCCATTCTCTTGTCCATCGCCGTCAACATTTTGACCACATCAGAAATCATGGCCTCAGACTCACTTCCACGGGCCCCAGGAGAGTTGGCAAGCTGCTGGTTACTGGAAGACATGGCTGCCTGCCTCAGTCTCTTGTCAGATGAACCTGGATGGGGCTCCACGTCCCCTCACTGGAGCAAGAACGACACCAGAAACACGAGCACCACTGCCATTTTCCATCTTACTCGCATCACTCGTTGAAACATAGCTTTCTTTTCTCAAGCACGTTTCAACATGAAAGTTTGAAAAGTCCAGTAACAATCGCCACAAATAGCTCGAAAAAATACTAGCTTGCTCAGAGTAATGCAGAGAGGACACAGAAACAGGTATGGATGTTGTCTGTTGAATATCTAAACTTATTTTGGCGAAATTGTGACAGTAAATGACAGAGTGTCAGCTGCTTCGTTGTTGACACGCAGGTGACATTTTTCTGAGTTAGAAAAAATACATCAGTTAAACTCAGTACAATCAAAGCAAAAACAACATACGACCTCTCGCTTCGAGCGCTGTTCACTATCTCCTAAAAAAAGTGTGTGTGTGTGTGTGTGTGTGTGTGTGTGTGTGTGTGTGTGTGTGTGTGTGTGTGTGTGTGTGTGTGTACGTGCGTTGCGTGCGCGCGTGTATTCGTGTGTATGTACTCATAATAGGTACTACATGACTCATATTGGCACTGACAGTTGCTACCACATTTATGCATATCGTTAACGCCATTTGTTTTTATGGGATCATGGCTTTTGTATGAATAAGTCACCTGAATCGCAACTCTCTCTTCATTCACCCCTATCTCTCTCTCTCTCTCTCTCTCTCTCTCTCTCTCTCTCTCTCTCTCTCTCTCTCTCGTCTGTCTGGTCTTCACACACACACACACACACACACACACACACACACACACACACACACACACACACACACACACACACACACACATCATTCCTATCTTTAGCCTTCGTCGTACATGTATATACAACCCTGCCTCACGCATGCACACACTAATCTGAGCGACAAATACTAAACGGAAATAACATTTGCAAGTGGGTGGCATTGGGTAAAAAAAAAGCTTGAAACATTTTTTTCTTTTCTTTTTTTTTTTTTTTTTTTTTTGGGGGGGGGGGCTGGTGTGTGTGTGTGTGTGGGGGGGGGGGGGGGGGGTACGGATGGGGTAATAGAGCTGAGACCTAAAAGCTTATGAAATGTGATGGACTGAGAAAAGCAGAACTAGACAAAAAAAAAGTCGGACAACTAGACATTTTTGAACATGGTAGAATCCTGTCTTCCGCAGCAGTGCGAAGAGATGGTAACTAAAAGCAAAAACTCAATATTAGTGTGAATTTACTGAGGTATTGCGGTGCAGTCCCTGAAATTATTTTGAAAGCAAATTTTTGTCGTTTGTTAATTGTTCAACAGGAACCCAGTGCAGCATAGATAATCCTTGACATATGATTTCAAAGTAAAGAACATTTCAGAATGAACTATATCTTTGGAGAATGTTATTCGAGAGAGAGAGAGAGAGAGAGAGAGAGAGAGAGAGAGAGAGAGAGAGAGAGAGAGAGAGAGAGAGAGAAGGTTAAGTGCTGTCATGTTTATCTCACTGTCTCAGCCACGATGAATGTCAAGTGTTCTCCAAACATATACCTCAAATGTCAGAATGTGAGTAGCGTCAATCCGATTCACTTCAAACAAGCGGGTGGAAAGGCTTTTGCCCCGCTTGTGACATCTCCTGTACCCTGTCTCTGGTATAATCTGTGGCATCTGTTTGTCCGTCTGTCGTCATCATTACACAAAATCTACAAGACCGATCTTTACACAAGCATGGTTTAAAAATGTAAGGACTAATCCGTTACATTTTGGTTCGGACCCGCGCCTCGGATACGGGATCAAGCAACACATCTCGGACCCGTTAAGATTTTCATTAATTTTTTTTTTTTTCACTGAAAACGAACACTGCAAATTTACTGTCATCGACAGACGGTGTTTGGAGACATACCACTAGAGCGGAGGAGGGAGGGGTAACTAACTGTATTAGAGGTCACGTTAAGCGAGGAGCGAACTAGCCGTTTCATTGGATAGACGCCTCTAGTGGACATGCCTAAAGCAATTTGTCCCCATGTGTTAGCTTGATGATTCAATCCAAAAGAGAAAATGCTGAAAGATGAGTGTGAAACGATGCGCCTATAATGCAGATCCTGATGTGTGCTTCAAAGTGAATATTTACTCTCTAGCTATATTGGCTTAAAAATATAAACTAAGAAAGGTGGTTCTATCTGTCATGGAAAGACAGGCGTTATCTTCATTTGTTCCCTGGAGTGAGTCTAATTTGCTTCCAGCACTGAATCACTGTGTGCGGACATGTACACTACTCCAAATCAGCTAAATCAAGAGACGGCAGTGTGCAGGGCTTACACTTAGCTGTAACACACACACACACACACACACACACACACACACACATATATATATAGATATATAGATAGATAGATAGATAGATAGATAGATAGATAGATAGATAGATAGATAGATAGATGTACATTAGTAACTATAAAGAAACGGTTTGGTGACAGGGTCGTAGGGATCAGATTTAGCAGGTAATTTGTTCTGTGCATAAACTTGACGTGCTGGCCAGTCCCCGAATACCTCGCTAATAGTTTGCGCTGCTTCTATAGTTGTGTGTGTGTGTGTGTGTGTGTGTGTGTGTGTGTGTGTGTGTGTGTGTGTGTGTGTGTGTGTGTGTGAACATGCGCGGGTGCGCGCGAGCGCATGTGAACGCACCGCGTACGTGCGGGTACATGTGAGTATGCATTCTTTGTATAATTATGCGGGCTTGACGTGCTTGAGTGAGTACAATCATTATTGTCGCATGCATGGTTATATGTACATTGCAGAGTAACAATGCTTATATGCATATGGACACACGTTCGGGCTCCCTTTCAGAGGATGTAATGTAACTCCCAATTCACTGACAGAGGATCGATAATCGCAAAGAAACGAAAATGAGATACAAGAATAAGCAAATAAAACAAAATTAAATATAAAAGTAATAACTGCAGCACGACTGACGACCAGTAGAAAATAAACAACCCCAGAAAACGAACATACAATAATATATATTCAGTATATGTAGACCTATACACAACAGACAGGTGCATTGTTGAAAAAAAAAAGATTTCTTCAACATTATAAATAACAGACATAAAAAAGAGGGAAAAAAGAGTAAACCTGCTTCCCAGAAGATTATCTATGACTCCTGAAGAAGATATATTCGTCGATTAAAAGATTATTCAGTTACGTTGCTGCCTTTTTGTGTTTTAATTTGTACTTCGGGCGTAAAAGGACAGAAAGGACAAATCCTATGTGGATTGTTTTCTTTCACACTGAAAAGAAAGAAAGAAAGAAAACACCCAACCTATGAGCAATCGCCGTTATCCAAATACAGAAATGTCAGCTAGTACAGACTGTCCATATATATGCGCAGGGAAATCAGTATTTTGTGTCTGTGCGGCAGTATTGCCATTTGTATACTGGATAAAAACCAGTGTGCAAGGGTAAGAAAGAAAAGGGGTGACAAAAATCAATCGACTCAAACTGTACGCTGGACAATTTTGGCGGCGTTTCAAACTGGCCTGCAGACAATGCCTCTCCGAATCGACCTACATTCATTCTAGCCTCCGATAAAAATGTCATTTCCGGGTCGCTGATCCATGATTGGTTGGTCATTCGATTCGCGTACGCGTCATTTCCGGCTTCTCGTGTTTCCATCGGGTTTGTGTTCCGTTACATGAGATCGATTTTAAGATTTAGTGTGGAATATCAAGAAATATAAGGCTGTCACTGAGGGAAAGAAGCCCTAGCTCTCCGAAGTGGTTGACACCCATGCTGATAAGGCCAAAACGCTGACATGTAAAGCACGTCCCTCTAGCTGTATAAAAGATGGATTGAAATGCACGTAGTGTTTCTTTCACACATTTGAAACCACGCTGTTTAAGATATAAACGATAAAGAAAAAAGGAAAGAGCATACCTCTCTCTCTCTCTCTCTCTCTCTCTCTCCCCTTCGGGTGCGCGCGCGCGCGCGGTGTGTGTGTTTATGTGTGTGTGTTTGTGTTGTGTGTGTGTGTGTGTGTGTGTGTGTGTGTGTGTTTGTATGTGTGTTTTGTGTGTGTGTGTGTGTGTGTGTGTGTGTGTGTGTGATAGAGAGAGAGAGAGAGAGAGAGAGAGAGAGAACAGACAGACAGAGACAGAGACTGCAGCCGCAATGGAAGTGTAGGGTGAGAGGTGCAAGATCCGGGGTTGTGTCCTAAGTCTGTGCCTGTTCATATCATCTCAACTATAATTCTACTGACAAGGTAATACCGGGATTCGACCCAGCAACTTTTGGATGAATGGGCATCTGAAATGTTAACTTTCAGGACAATCCACATCGTTTCGGGAAACCTCTGCTTGAAATGGGAAATTTAAGCCTAGTGAAGTTACCTTGTTCCCCGTCTCGATCCGATGCAGCTTGAACCCATCTCGGCTGCCCCTGTCATTGCTTTGAAGGTTCTGGTCATCTTCTTAGCATAAATCGCGAGCCTTCTCCTTTTTTTTTAGGTCTTAAACTGATAACCCTATAAATCCGCTTTTTATGTATATATCAGGGTATACGATCTGCTAAAGTCTGTGAACATTCTGTTACTGCAATCAGTAGGAAGAGATATCAGAATTTATCCGTTGAATGACCAGTTCGAGTTGAGTACTCTAGGATCAAAGTCGTAACTTTTCAAATTTTGAAATCGATGTTCGAACCACTTGAGGTGTGCATGATTATCCTGAAAAATGTTGATATGCTGTTGCCGCCGCCGCTGTTGTTGCTTTTTCTGGTTGTTTTTGCTGTTGTTGCTGTTGTTAAGCGGCCAGCATTCGATTTCGCAACCTCCCTAGGAAACGACAGCTGATAGATTGTGTTTGTTGGTTGGTTTGCGTTTGTTTGGTAGGTCTATAATAACACTAATTATCATTATTACTATACATATAACTATTGCATTATATATTGTACACTTGACTATTATATTGTATATAATAGTAGTAATAATAATAATAATGAATAACAATTATAACAAAAACAATAATAATGTTGTTGCTGCTACAGATGTTGCTGTTGTTGCTATTGTACCGTTGTTGTTCTCATTATTTTCATCATCATCATCATCATCATCATCATCATCATCATCCTATTTATTATAAACTGTTGTTGTTGTCATTGTTGTCTTCGTCGTCATTATCATTATCTTTTCTCAAAGTAAAACTATGTGGGTGATGCAACAAGTAGTTGACGTAAGAAAGCCGTTCACAATTTACGCTCGTAACTCGGTTAATAAAGAGAACAGTATGCACATTACATAATAGGGAGTGAGGAGGGGGGAGGGGGGGGGGGGGGGTCGGAAGGTTGGGGGTGTGGGAGTGGGAAGAGGCGGGGGTGTTCAGACAATGTACAATCGGCACACTGTTTACAATATTTGATTACGCTTCCTTGGCGATTATTTCATGACATTTCCTCACACGGAAAGTGTTTCTTGGAGTGCTTTTGAGATTAAAATGAAATGAAACTAGGCTGGGGAGGGGGAAGGGTGGGGGGTGCTGGTGGCAGTGGGGCAGGAGGTAGTGTAAAAGGGGCAGAGGGTGAAGGGGGGTTTCAGAACCCTTTGATCCCCCATCGCCTCAACTCCCTCACCTTCGCCCTGAAATGTGCGTATTGTGCAAGACGTTGCGACAGAATGAGTATCAGTTGCACAGCAGTGAAGTGTGCATTTTATTTGGCAGCAAGACAGTGGGTGGTAGATATTTCGCACAGAAGTAGCTTGTAGCAGCTTATCTTGAGCAGACAGTTGCAGGCTGTGATGTTTCATTGCCAGACTGCCGATTCAGGAGACGCTAGGATTGTTTTCTTTTG
>CM065728.1:47632457-47634957 GCA_033310375.1 Conus canariensis | reverse complement strand
TTTTTGTTGATGTAGAGTTTCTAAGCTCATTTTGGCAAGCATGAAGTAGGCTTAGGGGCTATTGTGAATTATAATGCTCTTTAGGACGATATCTGATAAGACAGTTGACGCCTTGAGTAATTTCTTTGGGTGTTAATTGGTGACATTCAAATAACAGCTGACAGGCCAGTGCGCTAACCTGAGGAATGATTCATCTTGATTCTCCTTCATTGTTTCATTTAAAGACATCAACAACTTTGACGTAAAGCATGTCTAATATTTAGATCAGATTATGTCATCGATTTACGAAATATTGTTACCACAAGGAGCAAACATAAACAGTCAACAAAATTTAGGTGTAACGTCTGCATCTGCCAAAAGTGATAGTGTGGATGAGAGTATCCTTCCCAGATCAATGAGAAAAAAAAGGGGCTAGGGGCAGGTGGCACTATTTTACCTCACACTTACTACCAGATTGATAGTGTGTGAAGATACATACGTTCTTCTCTATCTTTAACTTGCTTCATTTTTGTTGATTTTCTTCTAATGCTGGTTTTAATCTGCTTCCTATCCCATCTACCCCACCTCACTTTACACATCCACCACCACCACCACCCTCTCCAGTCTGTGTCATTCATGCCACTTTCTCCTCTCATAATTTTCCGAATGAAGGCTCGGAACACAGCGTCCCTTAGGATCTGTTTCCAATCTCAGTTCCACAATCTGTGCCACTACTGTGACAGTCTACCCGCCTGAAATTCCGCCACGTCAACCGAACGTGCTCTCCGTTACATGAGAATGCTCTCAGGCTCTTCCCTCTGCTTTCAAGGACTATTTCCCCAGAGGGTCGCGCGCATAGTCCTGTCTGTCAGATGGTCATGGCTGATCAGTGGTCAGGAGGGACTGACTCAGAAACGTCTTGCTGCTGTTGGGAACTACTTCCAGACCAAAGTTGGAGTGACTGTGAAAGAGACATGCATCTGTGTGACTGAACAGATGGATGCATCTTTTTCCAGTTACTTCAGGTCTATCCTTGATCCGTCTCTTTTGCAACCACTCAGTGTGGATGATTTGAATACAACAGGTTGGGAAATGATCTTACTTACGTTCGAAATGATTGAAATTTTGTTGCTTTGTTATTGTTTTTGTTGCTGTTTTAGTTTGTGAGGCTTTTAAAGTGAATTGCAGTCTGAAACTCAGTTGGAAAACCCAGACATACCTTGCGAGGAAAAGATTCTGATTTGGCTTGATTTCACCTCAGTTCCTATTTTCTTCAAAGAGATACCTTGGTCATTTACGAGGAAGTGCTTCCTACTAGTTTTAACAGTTAAGTTCACAATAATCATTCAGCTGATCATGCTGAGATGTGAGTTCCATGCTTTATTTTTAACCAAAACGCCTAGCAATAGAAGATGCTCCTTTACATTTCGTTATCATTTGATGATGATGATGATGATGATGATGATGATGATGATGATGATGATGATGAAATGTTGTTGTTGTTGTCGTTGTTGTTATTCATAGTGGTGATGGTGGTAATGGTGGATGTCGTGGTGGCACTGATGGTAGATCTGAAGTATTGCAGGAGCAGAATATTCTTTATTGCCAGTGTCTTTGAGAGCTTCTGACCGTAAGATAACCCAACATTGTTTTATGAAAAATAAAAACAGAAACGAATCATAAGGAAAAAAGAAGTAGACGACAATAGAAAAAGATGTCTGAAGTTTAGCAAGTCTGAGTATGGCATTACTAGACAAATGGAGTGCATGATGGGATCTTTAAGTGGGAAACAGACAAAATACCAGAATTATAACCGTCACATACAAGTAAAAACAAAGTCTAAGAAACTGGGTAGGGGAATGAAAGTAAGGGTTTTTTTCTCAGACAGGGAACAATTGAGGCACGCAACTGTTGCTTCAATATGTTACACATTATTTTAGTTTAAAAAATATGGATAAGAATGATAATAATAGTAATTATAATAATAATGATGATAACACTATTATCAATAATAATGACAACAACAACAACAACAAGCATCATCACCATCATCATCATCATCACCATCATCATCGTCATCATCATCATAGTACATAAGAATCTACTCGTCTGTACCGATCTGGGGTGGTTATTGCAATGTAAGAAAGTGTCCACTCTCCCCCTTTCCAATCTCCAGGGAAGGATACCCTCTTCCACAATTTCACTTTTGGCGCGCGCAGACTTTAAACCTAGATTCTACTCCCTGTTCAAATTTGATCCTTGTGATAACAATATTTCCTCAGTTAATGATATGTTAATATCTAAATAACAGACACTCGTGACATCAGAGTTACATACGGATTAAAATGAAATAATGACGGAACGTAAAAGTTTAAGCTTTATCAGCTCTGCGCATCGGCCTAACAGCTACTCTTTGATGGTCACCAATCGAAATTTGAACTAACTGTACCAGACGATAAAATCCGATTGAAAACCCTTATATGTAACCTCTCAATATCTGTCTAGTGAACAGAAATGCTTC
>CM065728.1:47622457-47627457 GCA_033310375.1 Conus canariensis | reverse complement strand
CTGTCTGCCTGTCTCTTTGTCTCTGTCTCTGCTTGTCTGTCTGCCTATCTCTCTCTCTCTCTCTCTCTCTCTCTCTCTCTCTCTCTCTCTCTCTCTCTCGCTCTCTTTCTGTCTCCAAACACATCCATCCATTTGCGTTTTGTTTCAAAGTGCAAGCATTCAAACAAATCAAATTAACTCCCGCCTATCAGACACGATCACTCGCTGGGTAAAGTTATTTCCGTGAATGACGAGCAGCTCGTCAAACAACCGTGCGCCGTCTGAGGCCAGAGCGAACTAACGGTCAGCCAGCTTCAGACCAGCTGCAGGCAAACCTAAATATCAGCCGTGTGTGATTCTGTCATCGCTGTCAGACTCCTGGTCTGGGGAATGGCAGCAACGCAGCTAGTTCATCCTAAAAAGAAACAGAAAGGGGATGGTGAAAAATAGGAGAGAGAGAGAGAGAGAGAGAGAGAGAGAGAGAGAAAGAGATAGGGAGATAGAGAGAGAGAGAGATGGCAGTGGGAGAGATAGATAGAGAGATAGATAGATACATAGATAGATAGATTGAAAGAGAGAGAGAGAGAGAGAGAGAGAGAGAAGGGGGAGGGTGGGGGGGTGGTCAGTGTGAGAGATAGATGGATAAATAGATAGATAGATAGAGAGAACTCGTGAACTCGTGACTTTAATGTGAGGCCTCCAGCCTACCCACATGAGACACGTAGCGTGAAATTATTTAAGCTATTGAAAATGAATGATTTATATAGAAACATTTTCAAAAAGAAGGATGCTCATTTGGCGACAGCAAAAGTAACAAACTTAGGTTTATAACATTTCATTACAACTGTTCCTCTCTAAAACGTAAAGCGTAATGTACAAACATAGCAACATCTCTCATTATGACAGCATTTTCGTTTTGCAATAGTGTCTTCAACTGGACAGGAAAGCTATCTTTATAGTATTTATGAATATATTTTTCTCGTAATTTTTTATCACTTGGGCATTTTAGAAGAAAATGTATTTTGGTTTCAGAGAGAGAGAGAGAGAGAGAGAGAGAGAGAGAGAGAGAGAGAGAGAGAGAGAGAGAGAGAGAGAGAGAAGGAGAGAGAGGGAGAGAGGGAGAGGTAGGGACAGAGAGAGAGTTTCTGTTTATTGTACATATCTCTTTTATAATTTTAAAGGCCTCTGCACACTGGAACATATTGTGGTTGGTATTCTTCCATTTTCTGCACAATGGACACTCAACGTCATGGTCTGTATGTGTGCCTGAACTATGAACAAAACGTTTTGACACACCAGACCTAGCTTAACCTTGATGCGATCTGTTTCACAGATCGATCTACCTTTACAGATCAATATTGCTTTATATAGTGATAGACTGGATTGAACAATGAGTATGTACCAGAGAGAGAGAGAGAGAGAGAGAGAGAGAGAGAGGAAGAGAGAGAGAGAGAGAATTTCCGAATAAGTTTGTCTTTAAAAATTCAAGACTTCGCTAGTCATGACAGTCAGAAAGGAACACACACTTCAACCCTTGTTCGTTCGATTCCTCGGCTCTTACCCTGTCATATTCTGCATGCATCCTGAATCCATGTACCCCATTACTGTTTCGTTCACTGTTTCACTAATGATGGCTCAGCGGCAGTTCCACTGGGATTCCACCTCCATATGTCAGCTCCTACTCTGGACGGATATTCCTGTCACAGAGAAAGTTATGTTGGCAGTTGGTGCTTCTGGTGAGACAGTGATATTCCTCTTCCTGGCCTTCTGTCAAACAATGTTTCCCCACAGGGGGGTCATAGAGCGTATACACCAGAAACCAGATGACGGAGCCTCCTGAGGCAGGTGTTTCTATTTCAAGGAAGAACAGACGTTGACATCCCCCTGCTTGACCTGCATCACGCTTCCACGCCATGTTCTAAGAACCCTCACCCATCCCATGAAAAGTGGCGCATTTCTTTTGTGAGCTTGATCGTGACACTTGACGCCAGACTAAATAATTTGATTGTAGGGTAGATTAACTTCGAATGTTTCTTTTTTCCCAGTTGTTGTTGACTTCTTAAGCTCATTTTGGCAGGAGGGCTGCTGTGTTATCAAACTAATCCGTAGAGTGTTACTTAATACGACAGTTGAAGCCTCAAGTCTTTTCCCTCAATAGTCATTGGTGACCATCAAAGAGTCGCTGTTAGGCCGATGCACAGAGCTGAGGAAGTTTCATCTTTCATTGTGTTTCATAATTTCAATTTCAGCCATGGATAGCTCTGAGTTCATGTGGTCTAATATTTAGATAATGATGTGTTATGAACTGACGCAGCATCTTCTCACAAGGTTCAAATGCGAAAAGTCAGTAGAATCTAGATATATTGTCTACACCTACCAACAGTGATGTTGTGGAAGAGGGTATCCTTCCCAGGAGAATGGAAATGGGAGAGAGGGGCTCTTGCTTACATTGCAACAATCATCAGATCAAGAACGCGTAATGATGGGTAGATTCTTATGTAACATCATCATCATCATCATCATCATCATCATCATCATCATCATCATCATCATCATTATCATCATCATCATCGTCGTCGTCGTCGTCGTCGTCGTTTGTCGTCATCGTCGTTATTATTATCATCATCATCGTCATCATCGTCATCGTCATCGTCATTATCATCATCATCATCATCATCATCATCATCATCATCATCATCATTATTATCATTATTGAATAATGTCAAAGATGGCTAAGCAACACATGCTGCTCAATCATTCCCTGTTCAAAAGAGAAAAAGAAAAGAAAAGAAAGCTTACACCCCCCTACCTAGCTTCTCAGACTTAACTTTCACTCATATGGGTCCAGTTATATTTTTAGTATTTCACGTGTTTCCCACCTAAAGATCACAGCATGGAGTTTTTCCATCCAAAGAATGCATTCCACACACTTGTCAAACTTAGAAGAATTTGTCCTATCGTCATCCTTTTTTCTCGCTAATACTTGTTTATCTTTTTCTTTGTCTTAAAACATTATTGGCCTATACTCGTCCCCTGCAATATTTCAGATGTACTACCAACACCACCAGCATTACCATCACCACGACCACTACCAATAGCAACAACAATAATGAGAACAACAACGACAACAACAACAAAAATAACAACAATGATAGTAATGATAATAATAATGATAGTAATGATAATAGTAATGTTAATGATAATAATGATAATGATAGTGATGATAATAATGAGGAGAACAGCAACAACGACAACAGTAACAATAACAACAACAACAATAATAACAATAATAGTAATAATAATAATTAAAATAATGGTAATAATTCATCATCATCATGATCATTATCAAATTATATCAAAATGTTATTGAGCATCTTATATCGATGAATTCACTGGCCTTTTGGTTTAAAAGAAAAACAGCATGGAATCTACATATTACCATAATCAATTGAATTATTATTGTGAACATAACTGCTAAAACTAGCGGGGTGCACGTCTTGGGTCAGTGGTCAAGGTATCTTGTAGAAGAAAATAGGAACTGAAGGGAAATACGGCAAATTTAGAATCTTTGTCTGTGAAAGGTACATCTGGGCTTTCCAAATGAGCTTTAGATTGCGATTCTCTTCAAAACCCCATCACCCACAACTGCAGCATAAAACAAAAAACAACAACAAAAACAACTACAAAAGCAGTAATGACAACAACACCATCGTCAATCATTTCAGACGTAATTTATATAATGTTCCCAGCCTTTGTGTTCAGCTCACAGTTCGTTCACAGTGAATTGTTACAAAAAAGACCGATCAAGGATTGACTTAGAGCAATCGTAAAAGATGCATACATCTCTTCAGTTAGACAGGTGCGTGTATCTTTAATAGTCACTCCAGCTTTGGTCTGAAGGTAGTTCCCAACAGCAGGAAGAAGTGTCCGAGTCAGTCCCTCCTGACCATTTATCAGCCATGACCATCTGACAGACAGGACTATGCGCGCGACCCTCTGGGGAAATAGTCCTTGAAAGCAGAGGGAAGAGTCTGAGAGCATTCTCATGTAATGGAGAGCACGTTTGGTTGACGTGGCAGAATTTCAGGCGGGAAGACTGTCACAGTCATAGCACAGATTCTGGAACTGAGATTGGAAACAGATCCTAGGGGACGCTGGGTTCCAATCCGTATTTGGGAAAATTATTGAAGCAGAAAGTGGTATGAATGACATGACACAGACGTGAGAGGAAGGGGGTGGATGAGTGGGGAAGGTGAGGTGGGGTGGGAAGCAGACGAAAATCAGCGTTGGAATAAAAGCAACAAAACAAATAAGTTAAAGATACAGAAGAACGTACCCACATTCAGGTGTTAGGAGACTGGTGGTGAGTGTAATGTTAGACAGTGCCCCTTTTAACTTTTCCAGTCGTCTGGGAAGGATACTCTCAGCCACAGAATCACTTTTGGTAAATGGAGGACATTGAACCTAAATCCTTCTAAGTGCTTTCTGTTGTAAAAAATATTTCGTAAAGAAATGACACAATTTAATGTAAATACCAGACATATATTACTTCAGAGATGTTGATGGCTTTAAACGAAACAATGAAGGGAAAATACAGAGAAATCAAACTGAATCATTTTTTTTTTCCAGATTAGCACACTGGCTTTACAATTACTATCTAATGTAACCAGTCAATGCTGATGGACACAACTCGAGGCATCAAGAGCCGTATCAAATATCACCCTATGGATCATGTTAATTAAAAGTACAGTAGCTCTGAAGTCAACTTTATACTTACCAAAATTATCTTGAAAATTCTATAACAACCAGATACCACTCGTAATGATCCTACCCTATAATCAAGAACCTTAGTCAAACACTAATTGACAGCATTGTGTTCTCAAAGGAAACGCGCCACTTTTTGCCTATGAGGATTCTTCCGATATGGAATAGAAGCGTCATGCAGCTAATGCAGGGGATTTCAACATCTTCTCCTGCTTGAAATAGAAACACCTGCCTCAGGAAGCTTCTTCGTCTGTCCA
>CM065728.1:47609957-47617457 GCA_033310375.1 Conus canariensis | reverse complement strand
GCCCAGTATTTTCTGTATTATTTTTGTTCCTCTTTCTCTTCACATCTTCTTTCAGTGGAAGAAGGACAATAAAAGGTACCTATCTGAGAAGCGTCTCCAGCAATAATTGATGGACACAGTGAGCATAACATAGTGTTGTTTGTATTAGTCTTTAGTGAATTTGGTGGGGGGAGGGGGGGGACAACAACGCGCACTCGTGTGTATGTCTGTGCGTGTGTGTCTGTGAACATGCATATGTGTGTGTGTGTGTGTGTGTGTGTGTGTGTGTGTGTGTGTGTGTGTGTGGTTGTTGTGTGTGTGTGTGTGTGTGTGTGTGTGTTGTGGTGTGTGTTTGTGCTGTTATTGCGTGTTGTGCGTGTCTGTGTCTGTGTACGTTTGTGCGTATGTTTGGGTCAATCACTCGAAATCACATTTCCTTGTCATGAAATTCATAAGATATATTCATAAACAAAACAACTAGGAAATAATAATAGTAATGTGCATATCACATTATGGCATAAACATGCTGTTTACGATGTCGGTGCGCTCGCGCTCGAGTGTGTGTGTGTGGTGTGTGTGTGTGTTGCATGTGTGTATGCATGCGTGTGCATGTATATATGCGTGTGTGCGTGCGCGCGCGCGCGCGCGCGTGTGTGTGTGCGCGCGTGTGTGCGCATGAGTGCGTGCGTGCGTGCGTGCGTGTGTGTGCGTGCGTGCGTGCGTGCGTGCGTGCGTGTGTGCGTGTGTATGTGTGTGCCTGTGTGCGTGTGTGGTGCGCGCGCGCGCGTGCGCGCGGGCGCCGCGCTCCCTTGAATATATGTGAAGGTGCATGCATGTGTGCGCACTCATCAAATTCAAGTAGGATCTCCACCATCGGATGCTCAATGAAAACATGATCCATAACCGCATTCACCGACAGGGGAATGAAGATAAATGTCTTTCTGTCAAGCAGTGGCACATGTGATTTTTACGAATCCTGTTTGAATACGGTGAGGAAATTGAAGTTCCTGTTTCTTCCCTTCAACCGTCTTTCCGAAGAAGAAAAAAAAAGGGAGGGGATGGACGCAGGGTCATGGTGACACTAGTGTGAGGTGGGTGGGGGGGGGGGGATGGGTGTTGATGGCGTGCAGGGAAAAGGAAGAGGGACGCATAGATTGAAAGGTTGAAAGGTGACATTCCTCACTGATGCCCTGATTTCTTTCCACTTTTAAAAACACTTTAGATCAACACGTTGATGTCTGCATACAATATTGAGAGAGAAGGACCGCTAGTGTCTGTCCAAATGTTTGCTGGGGGCGTGTTGGGTTGGATGGAGGAGAGTGTCCGTGTGGTTGTAAAAAGAACGTGTTCTTGTGTGTTCATTTGTCTTTGCGTCTCTCTCTCTCTCTCTCTCTCTCTCTCTCTCTCTCTCTCTCTCTCTCTCTCTCTCTCTCCCCAAGACCTTTTTTGGGTAATGACAATAAAATATCAAAGTGTCAAGTGTCAAAGTCTCTCTCTCTCTCTCTCTCTCTCTCTCTCTCTCTCTCTCTCTCTCTCTCTCTCTCTCTCTACGGATTCGCTTGTCTTATACAATCTCTTCTTCAGACTCGGGAAATTGCTTTCTCAGCATTGAAAGAGTTTGACTGAATCAGCCCTTTTATCTAAAACACAACAAATAGTTTCTTAAAGATCAGATAGTATGCCTGGCAAGATGACGACCTCAACTGCTATAGTGAGACTCAAAGAGTGAGCAACAGAACTCGGTCAACGTATAATGTCGGTAACTAGCATATTCAACATTCCAACAGAGTTTCATGAATGAGACTCGAATACCAGGTTCTCACGCAATCCAATTCTCCCGTGTTTCCTAAGTGAAACGAAAGGTTCAGGGAGAAACTATGGGCCGGACTGGGTAACTGAATGCGATCCTGATGTACATAATGTATGCCGGCTTTCACCAGTTTGGGGAAGACCTGCTGGTCAAAAAAGGCTTTTCGGGGAGTTCATTATGGCGTGAACGGAACGGAGCAGCAGTACATAAGGGATATTAGAGTGGGGAGAAGAGGCAACGAAAGGAGGGGGTGTTATGGTGGTGGTGGTGGTGGTGGGGGGGGGGTTATACGTTGGAAGGGGGAGAGGGCGGGGTTGGGTTGGTAGCAGTCCACATGTGCAGATGTTTTCTTGGAAAGGGAGGAAGTAAATGGAACCAGAGACAATGTTTATATGGATTTATGAGTTCCTTCCCCAGAACGCTTTTGTTGCATCGTCTCCGAAGAGATTTTTTGACTTTTGATGAAAATAAAGCAGCGAATTGTGCATACGTAATGTATAAAACACACACAACGAACATCGAGTTAAATGAAAACAAATCGTGACAGCGTTGATGTGCTGTATTACATAAAAATAGAATTAGAATATTTTTCATTCATCTCTCTCTCTCTCTCGCTCTTCCTCATACACACACACACGCGAGCGCGCGCGCGAACGAGAGAGAGAGGAGAGAGAGAGAATTTGCTGTATACCATCAATATGATCTGTCTGGACAAGCCATCTGATTTTTACAAGGACAGTTCTGTTGTGGCTTGTACTTATGCAACGCAGTAGAACAGTAATGATCATTCCTGTTCAGTCGACGGCTATTAAGAGTTTATGAAAATTTAGAATTCTAGGTGCGGAAAATTTGACAGTTATTTTTTTCGCATTGTATCAGTCTCTTTTCTATTCAAACAAATAGTTCACCTTTTACAATTATTTCATATTTAAAAGCTACATTCTTATCCTTTGCAGTATCTGATTTGATTCAAATCTTTTGCTTAAAGTGCAATTTTTTTTCTCAAACGAGAGAAAGTGAATGTCATGTGACCACAACTTTTGTTGCTGACGTGAGTCCCGGTAAAACGAGCAACAAAATTCGATCACCTCAAAATGTCCGTAACCAGTGTATTCAACGTTCCACATGGTGACATGAATGAAGCCTGACTACCAGCCTCTCGTGCTATCTCATTTCCCGGCATCTTAGGAGAGAAGAGACAGTTTCAGAGAGAAACAAAGGGTTGGACGAGTCAATGGGATTCAAGTCTGCTGTATGCGTTATGACTCTCGCCGTTTTGGGCTATACAGGCTCATCAGAAGTGTGCTTTCAAGGAGCATATATTATTGAGTAAAAGGAGTAGAGGAGTAGCATGTACAGGATGGGAGAGAAGACGTGGAGACTGAAGTATGGGGTGGGTAGATGATGGGGTCTGATGTACGTTTCTGTTTATGTGTACGTGTGGAAGGGTGGAGGGTGAATACATCTCACACCAAACAGATTTGTTTCTGGAGGCTGAAGTAAGCAACGTGGAAATATAGACAATGCACGACGCGTTTATGTATTCTTCACAAAGAGCGCTTTTGCAACAGTATCTCCTACAGAGTTTGTAATATTTTGTGGGTTACACCTATAGGGTATTATGTGTATGGGGTATTATGTATTATGTGCCTAATGTATGAACAAAATGTACCTTAGTAAATAAAGAAAAAGAAGGAAAGAAAGAATTAAAATATCCATAGATTTTGTGACTATCGAGTCACACTATCTCATGAAAAAATCGAACATTCCTTCACTGTCTGTCTGTCTGTCTGCCTGTCTGTCTTTCTGTCTGTCTGTCTGTCTGTCTTCTCTCTCTCTCTCTCTCTCTCTCTCTCTCTCTCTCTCTCTCCTGAGACTCACACACGCATGGACACACACACACACACACACACACACACACACACACACACACACACACACACACACACACACACACACATTTTCCTGTTGTCTTATTTGTGCCACTCCTGTAGCATTACCCTCCATGCTGCTCAGTCCGGCACCGTTTCACAGCCGCAGCATGGCTTCTCCCATTTCATCCCAGGCACTTGCAATCCAGAGGCAGAAATCAATGTTGCGCCGTGAATAGGCACTGCACCCCAGGAGACACTGCGCTGCTGCCGAGTCACTTCGGCAATGTTCAGTGGTGACTCTTTTGATCCATCATGTGCGGGACACCATCTGCCAAGACCACTTTTAACGATCGTCTTCTTCTTCTTCTTCTGCGTACGCAGGCTGATACTCCTGCGGACACTCCCTATATGGCAAGCAAGTATTAATCCCATCCACCCAACAAAGGGAGTGGAGTTTTGTGTGTATGACCGTTTTTTTTATCTCGCCATTAAGGCAGTCATACTCCATCTTCGGGGAAGGTGCATGCTATGTGTAACGTGTCATCCATACACGGCCAACTGGCCTTCTCTTCCGAAAGTTGGCAGATGGGATTTTACGTGTGTGCAAGATGTTATGCGTGCGTTCACACACGGAACCTCGGTTTATAGTCTCATTCGAAGGACTGTATGGGAAATGGAGTCAGAACTAATGTTAACTCCGAGGAAAAAAATCCCCCTGTACCGAAACGGCCCGGCGGAGATTCGAACCCGCAACCCTTGGATTACGAGTCCGGCGCTCTATCAACTGAGCTATTCCGGCCCCCTTAACGATAGTATTTGTTAAGTCACACAGCCAGCGTGAATGAACATCCCTCTCTTAAGGACGCCGCAACATTTCGTCCAGCGACAGTTCCTATGACCTGGCTGAAACAAGCGAGCCGAGCTTGAGTGCATATACCAAGGTCATAGACGTTGAGGGGAAATCAAAATCGAGGTCGTCACGAGAGCAGGGCGTGAAGGGTCACAGAACATGAGACTTTTCAGGGTTTTTTTTTTAATCAGTGAGGATGAGGATAATGAAGATGACACAAAGGAGGTCCATTCTTTTCTAAGACTGCATGACACGGGTATCTCCTGTACGCTTGCTTTCAGAGTATATTCCATGCTTCAATTAGACCCGAGAGATACAGATATCTGCAGTACTGGCCAGGCAATTTGAGCAGCATCCTTTACATGAATGAAACTCGCTTGGGCCCACGCAAACTCGACTCTGAGTACGAGCCGGGCGTTGTGTGTGTGTGTGTGTGTGTGTGTGTGTGTGTGTGTGTGTGTGTGTGTGTGTGTGTGTGTGTGTGAGGTGTGTGTGTGTGTGTGTGTGTGTGTGTGTGTGTGTGTGTGTGTGTGTGTGTGTGTGTGTGTGTGTGTGTGTGTGTGGTTGTATGTGTGTGTGTGTGTTTGTGCGCACGTGTATCTCTGTGTGCTTCTCTGAGAGAGAGAGAGAGAGAGAGAGAGAGAGAGAGACAGACAGACAGACAGACAGACAGACAGACGGACAGATAGACAAACAGACAAACAGACAGACAGAGATTGTTTTTATAGATGAAGATCCCTGGAACTGAAGAGAAATGGGGGGGGGGGGGGGGGGGGGACCTTTCATCATTTTGGACAAACGACCCCAGAAGGCATGCTAGTTTTACATATTTATCCAATCTCTCTGAATAGATTGTAACATTTTGCCATGCTATCAATGCCAATATTTTTGTGACTGTTCATGTCTTGCCTCTCCTTCTCCGTTTCTCTTGGGGAACATTTTGCACAAGGAAAACACATACATTTGAAATATGCCCTTTCTTAGTTTCTCCATCTGCATTTCTTTAACCCCTCTTCTCTCTCTCTCTCTCTCTCTCTCTCTCTCTCTCTCTCTCTCTCTCTCTCTCTCTCTCTCAACCTCCATTATTCTCTTTCCTGTGGGTCTTCCTGCTATTATCCCATGTCTTTGCTTCTTTGGGGCTTTTTTTTTTGGTCTTATACGCTATCTGTCTGACTGTTCATCTGTTCATAACTTATGTCTGTATCCATGTTGGTCACTATCTCCCCATCTCTCTTTCTTCCCTTCTATCCCCCTTCAGGTCTTTTCATTTACTTACCTACACCACAGAGGCGTACGTAAAACACACACACACACACACACACACACACACACACACACACACACACACACACACACACACACGCACGCACGCACGCACGCACGCACGCGCGCGCGCGCGCACACCACACACACGCACACTTTCTCTCCCTCTCTCTCTCTCTCTCTCTCTCTCTCTCACTCTCTGTCTCGCTCTCTCTGTCTCTATCTCTGTCTCCGTTTCGGTCTCTGTCTGTCTGTCTGTTTGTCTGTCTCTGTCTCTGTCTCTGTCTGTCTCTGTCTCTCTGTCTGTCTGTCTGTCTGTCTGTCTCTCTCTCTCTCTCTCTCTCTCTCTCTCTCTCTCTCTCTCTCTCTCTCTCTCTCTCTCTCGATGTGACTGCGAATTATTTGCTGATGACAACTCTATGCATTCTAACCACCCTCGCTTGCAGGTTGTGACGTCCGATCTACAAGATAGTTTAAACAGTGCCGTCAAATGGACGGAAATCAATCACATGTCTCTTAATGCAAAAAAAACCTAAATGCATGGTCATTACTAGCAGACAAAAACGTCAAAATATGCCTGCTGATTTATTTTCAATATTTGTTTCTAGTGAAAAAATCGAAGAAGTAAAAACACATAAAGTTTTGGGTGTTGTCATTGATAACAACTTATCATGGTCCGATCACGTAGCTTACCTATGCAAAAGAATATCCCCAAAAATATTCCAGTTGTCAAAAATAAAGCATTTTCTGAATATGCATGCTAGAAAACAATTCTTTCATGCCCATATACAGTCAATTATAGACTATGCTTCTACTTTATGGGATTCAGCCAGCGCAAACATTCTAAAACCTTTAGCAAGATTGCATAGGCGCGCGATAAAATTAGTTCTCTTAAAATCTAGTTCATTAACTCTAAACGATTATAAATCTTTGGATATCCTTCCCCTAAAGCAAAAACTCGAATATAATAAGGCTATATTTATGCATAAAGTGGTAAATGGAAATGCACCTCCCTCCATTGTAAACAGTTTCTGGACGAATGACAATAGGCACGTCCACAAGTTAATAATGCCTCTGCCCAGACTTGACCTTTACAAATCAAGCCTCGTATACAGTGGCGGTACGTACTGGAACAATTTGCCTCCATTCCTGAAAGAAATCTCAAGTTCTAATATTTTCAAAGAGCGCTTAAAAGGATATCTGCTCAGTAAGTTAAAAGATATATAAAAAAAACTGTAACAGTTGATTCCTAAATCTATTAAAGACTCAGTGAATAGAAATAAAATACTGCACGAGTACAAGCCGGTGTTAGACGGAAATCTTGGACGTGTCATTTGAAGCACAGCAATAATGGGTTAAGTATTTACATATTTACACTGATGATGTCCTTAACTGCATTCGTTATTTGATGTATTGGTGTATTCAAGTCTATTTGATCTGTCCCGTTGTATTTGACTTTACATGTATTTCTTTCTCTCTCGCATCTCCTTATCACATACTCTTGCCCGTCTTCATTTTACCCTTAAGTTTCTTCTCCCGCTTCCCTCTCTCTCTCTCTCCTCCTCTCTTCCGCCTCCCTCTCTCTCCTCCTTTCTCTCTCCGCTTCTCTCTCCGCTCTCCCACACTCCCCCCCCCCCCATTTCTCTCTTCACCCCGCTGCTTACTATGTATGTTTGTGTGTTGTTTGTTTGCGACAGTGTATAAGTGTTTGGGTGGGTGTTTGG
>CM065728.1:47587457-47594957 GCA_033310375.1 Conus canariensis | reverse complement strand
GGCTGTGTTATCTCCCCTCTCCGTCAGTGATATTGCTCCCATGGCTGGTTATCTCCCCTCTCCGTCAGTGACATTGCTCCCATCGGCTGTTTATCTCCCCTCTCCGTCAGTGACATTGCTCCCATCGGCTGTTTATCTCCCCTCTCCGTCAGTGACATTGCTCCCATCGGCTGTGTTATCTCCCCTCTCCGTCAGTGACATTGCCCCCATCGGCTGCGTTATCTCCCCTCTCCGTCAGCGACATTGCTCCCATCGGCTGTTTTATCTCCCCTCTCCGTCAGGACATTGCTCCCATCGGCTGTTTATCTCCCCTCTCCGTCAGTGACATTGCTCCCATCGGCTGTGTTTATCTCCCCTCTCCGTCAGTGACATTGCTCCCATCGGCTGTGTTTATCTCCCCTCTCCGTCAGTGACATTGCTCCCATCGGCTGTGTTATCTCCCCTCTCCGTCAGTGACATTGCTCCCATCGGCTGTGTTATCTCCCCTCTCCGTCAGTGACATTGCTCCATCGGCTGTGTTATCTCCCCTCTCCGTCAGTGACATTGCTCCGATCTGCTGTTTTATCTCCCCTCTCCGTCAGTGACATTGCTCCCATCGGCTGCGTTTTATCTCCCCTTTCCGTCAGTGACATTGCTCCCATCGGCTGTGTTATCTCCCCTCTCCGTCAGTGACATTGCTCCCATCGGCTGCTTTATCTCCCCTCTCCGTCAGTGACATTGCTCCCATCGGCTGTGTTATCTCCCCTCTCCGTCAGTGACATTGCTCCCATCGGCTGTGTTATCTCCCCTCTCCGTCAGTGACATTGCTCCCATCGGTTGTTTTATCTCCCCTCTCCGTCAGTGACATTGCTCCCATCGGCTGTTTTATCTCCCCTCTCCGTCAGTGACATTGCTCCCATCGGCTGGTTATCTCCCCTCTCCGTCAGTGACATTGCTCCCATGGCGCTCATTGCAGCAGGCCTATACATCGCCAAACTCATGTTCATCCCAGCAGCAGGTCCAGCGCTGCCAGTCCTTGGGGGGACCGTTAAGATCAGGCCATCGTGAGGCAACACGCCGGAGGAAATACTGTACCGTTGTCAGGTCATTTCAATGGTGTTCAGTAGTAGTGCCTCTCCTGCATCTACATATGCAGGACTCTATGTAAGTGTAACAAACTCACTGTTGAAAAAATGTAAGTACTTTAATCGAGGAACTAGCTTAAGGAGCGTCTCTCTACAGAAGACGCGTTCATCTAAGGGCTGTCCTCATGAACTTGCCTGTACTGACAACTTTGATTGGAACTCAGCTTCTTGCAAGGACCTTGAGAGGAGATCTTCTTTTCTGCGTACGCAGGCTGATACTCCTGTGGTCACTCCCTGTATGGACAGGCAAGTATTAATCCCATCTACCCAACAAAGGGAGTGGAGTTTTGTGTGTATGACCGTTTTTTATCCCGCCATTAAGGCAGCCATACTCCATATTCGGGGAAGGTGCATGCCATGTGTAACGTGACATGCATACCAACGGCCAAACTGGCCTTCTCTTCCGAAAGTTGGTGATGGGATTTTACGTGTATGCAAGATGTTATGCGTGCGTTCACACACGGAACCTCGGTTTATAGTCTCATTCACAGAAGCAACGAGGGATGGTGGAGCTGGAATCTTTTTCCGATACAAAGACGGAGATGAAGAAATTGCAATCCCAACAGGAAAATACTCCACCAACTTCCGAACTGAGTGAGAAGCTCTCTGTGAGGCAGCCACAACAGTCTCGCAGAACTCCATAAGAACAACAGGGCAGGTGGTGGTGTTCTCAGACGCTCTCTCCGTGCCCCAATCCCTCAAGAACTCCCGCTGCAAAGAACAGAACCATCTGACTTCAGCCCTTGTTGCCCTGAGTGCGTGGAGAAAGTCATGATACAATGGGTACCAGCACACTGTGGCATCAGAGGCAACGAAAAAGCGGACATTCTGGCAAAAGACGGTGCACAGAAGGAGCAGGCCAACAACCTGGTGTCATACGATGAAATCAAGACAACCATCAAGGCACAGCAAGGAATAAAGTGGCGCCTCCAGCACCCCAAACACAACCCAGAAGACAAATACCATTTGCTGGGACGACAAGAACAGGCCAAGATCTTCCGCCTGAGGAATGGACACAATCGCCTGCTCCACCACATGCACACAAAATTTGGCATTGGACAGAGTGGAGAGTGCCCTTGTGGTGAGGGACCAATGACAACCGACCACATCCTTCAAGATTGTATGACGCATGCAGCATCCAGAAGGAAGTACTGGCCAACACCGACAGCAGTGGAAGCCAAGTTGTACGGCACCCTGGAGGAGCTGCGGTGGACGGCAGCTTTCATCGAGCACACCGGGCTGCTCATCTAATGGAAGGCGAACGAGGAAGAAGAAGAAGTCTCATTCGAAGGACTGTATGGGAAATGGAATCAGAAGCAATGCTAACTCCGAGGGAAGAATCCCCCTGAACCGAAACGGCCCGGCGGAGATTCGAACCCGCAACCCTTGGATTACGAGTCCGGCGCTCTGCCAATTGAGCCTATTCTCTTCTGTAGATGACTAGATCTCTCCTAAATTCCTCCACAACTAGTTCGGTGAGGCAGTTTATGCATGTAGGTGCGTCTGCCATTGTGTATTTTCTTTTTGCTGTGTGCATGAATATTGTATGAATAAGTGCAAATGGTGGATGTAAGCGCACTGAGTTGTACAACAAGAAATGCGCTATAAAGTATTATACATTATTATTATTATTATTAGCTATTCCGGCCCCGAGAGAAAATCGAATCATGACTCATCGCAACACATGCAGGGTCAGTTTGCGCGATTGCATTTTGTCAATGTTGTTATCATGATCGATAAGGATAATGGGAGTGACAGTTTTGAGCTCCGTTCTGGTCAGGGATTACCTGATGAGGTTGTACTATAAGCATGAATTAAAAAAAAAAAGAATGACACCCAGTGTCAACCAGACTTGAAAGGTAATGACATCTACTGTGGTGATCAGGGAAGCACAGCTCAGAAAATATCCCCTAAAGCAGATGAAACGTGGCCGAATGGGTCAGGCCTTCCTTCTGTAGTCGGCAGAACACCCAGCATTTGGCAAAATGCCAACTTGTGCTGGAAAGTTCTACAGATAAATGTCTCAGGGGGGAATTGAACATGTAGCATCCTACCTCTCTCTCTCTCTCTCTCTCTCTCTCTCTCTCTCTTTTCTCTCTCTCTCGCTCGCTCATCGCTCGCTCGCCTCCCCCTAGTTACTGTCTGTTATCAACCTCCAACCACAACACACACACACACCACACACACACACACACACACACTCACACACACACACACACACACACACACACACACACACACACACACGCACCTGCATGTGCATACCAGTTCATCAGACAAGAATAGAAGGAGGGGTGGGGATGGTTGGGGAGAGGATGGATGGAGGGGTTGCATACACCGAGTGTGTGCCATCTCGTCACAGAAGTTGTGGATGGCAAAGGCGGTGAGCCAATCACCAGCACACATCTGATGACCGGAGTAGAAGACAGCGATGAGTGGCAATGAGGGTGAGGGTGAGGAGATGGGGGTGAATGGGAGGGACCATGTGTCTCTACACACACACACACACACACACACACACACACACACACACACACACACACGCACGCACGCACACACGCACGCACACACGACCGCGCGCACACAATACAGCGAGAGAGAGAGGGGAGAGAGAGGAGAGAGAGAGAGAGAAGAGATTTTCACCGGGCGCATGTCTCTGGCCACCCTGTAATTCTGGTCATTTCACCCAGTGCGATTTCTTCTCGAATGTTACTGGTCGGCCCAGGGATCACACTGAAGTCTAGACAGTGAGGTTGAAACCTCTCTTTGATGACTGTATTGGAACCCGCTTGCGTCTGCTTCTCTTGCTCAGGTAGTTCCAAGAAGCGCGTGTCTGCTCGACCAGCAGATCCAGTCTTTGATCTTAAATCTGTGTAGGCTATTTACTGATATTCTGTATCGTTCTACTTGCCCGTTTACTTTGTGAAAAAATTTTTTTTCATCCCATCAAGACAAACTGTTATTTTCCGAAATAGTCTCGTACTTTAAATGATAGGAAATTGTGTGTGTGTGTGTGTGTGTGTGTGTGTGTGTGTGTGTGTGTGTGTGTGTGTGTGTGCGGCGCGCGCGCGCGTGTGTGTGCGTGCGTGCGTGCGTGCGTGTGTGCGCGCACGTGTGTGTGTGTTTAATTCTGAGTCAAACAGTGCGTAGGTAGGTATTTGTTGAACCACAAAGAGAGCAGGCATACATGTTTTTGCTTTTTTATTTTGTGTGTTAATTTTTTTTGTGTTGCTTTGTTTCTCCTTTTTTCTACGTGAATTTCTGGCTGTCCCATGGTGTTTGGACTTTGTTGTTGCTTTCCTATCCTGGTATGGTTTCCTTCCTTTATCTTGTTTTCGGTTGATTTGTTTGTATCTAATGAATCCATAAAATACGAACACACAGACACACAGACAGACAGACAGACAGACAGACAGACACACACACACACACACACACACACACACACACACACACACACACACACACACACACACTCACTCACTCATCACTGTCTCTCTCTCTCTCTCTCTCTTCTCTCTCTCTCTCTCCTCTCTCTCTCTCTCTCTCTCTCTCTTCCTCCAGCATTTCTCCATTAATCGTCAGTTCACTTTGACGGGGCACCACTCTGTAGGGGGTGGGATCGGGGCTCTATCGACAAGGCCGCGAGAATTTACGCACGTCCCTGTTTGCCCCAGTTCAGTAAAGTGCTCCTCCCGTCTGCTGACATTTCCCTCCTCGCTCCAACCACTACCCCCCCCCCGGCCTCCTCTGCTAATAGCTTCTGAGACCCAATTTAATGGTGGAGGAGTTCGTTTGGGTCGTGGGAGGTGACAGAACTGGACGGCTAATGTTGTTCTCAAAGACATGGGAACACGTAATCAAGAAGGTGGCAAAGGGGCAATGGAGCTGGAGGTAGGATAGGGGTGGGTGGGTGGGTTTACAGTTCCGACTGATTTTTTATCAAATGTTTTGAGAAAGTAAATGTAGGAAAGAAGTATGATATTATGCACAAACATACAGATGACAGAAAAAGTAGTGTGGTATTCTTGGTAGCGTTCGTTAAGACCCAATTTTCGATTCATTAATGTTCCTTCTTCAATGTGTTATTCGTTGTATCTATAAATGTGAAAAATCCCACCCATATTTGAGAAATCTTTTTTTTTTTCACAATATGACAATTAAGAACACAACGGAACACCAACGTGCAAAATAAATAAACTACAAAAAAAAACCCATTCATCTCGACTATTTCAAATACATCCTGCAACTCACAATTCAAAGGGAAAAAGATCGAATAATCATAAGCCATCCATTTTCTTGGTGGATAGGGGGTGAGGGTGTGTGTGTGTGTGGGGGGGGGGGGAGAACTTGACCGCCAACCCGAAAGTGAAATAAAATTATGTAAATAATAGAAGCAGTCTTTGTATACGACTGTATATGCTAGTTGTCAATTTTGTGTGTGTATTTTTTTCCTCTTTCCAGTGGCCTATGTTGAATTGATATTCGACATTGATGCAGTCGTCGAGACTGGTTTGTGGCACATGCACAAAAGTCGGTATTATTTTTGCCGCTTTATTGAATTTGGCTGAATAGAATTAAAATGAATTCCAGCATTAAACCCACTCCCAATCAAAACACATACAGAACTTAAAGAAAAAAATATATGCTGACCACGCGTGAGGGAGGAAGGGGATGGACATTTAATTTCGGCAAAAGAGAAATCAGGAGAAAGAAAAGAAAACGCAAACAAACTAACAAAAACATTAAAACATGATAAAGAGATATGTTTGTTGTACATTCTGTATTGACACAAACAGCATAGCACACGACAGAGAGGAGACGTTGAGGGGTGAAGAAAAAGGACGAGGGAGGTGTGCGCGCACGAGCGTGTGTGTGTGTGTGTGTGTGTGTGTGTGTGTGTGTGTGTGTGTGTGTGTGTGTGTGTGTATGAGAGAAAGAGAGAGTGTGTGTGTGTGGGAGGGGGGGGTGAGGGGGTTGTGGGTGTGTGTTGGGATGGTGGTGTTGACAACCAAACATATAAATCAGACAGATCATCTGGCAGTTTCTGATTCTCTCTCTCTCTCTCTCTCTCTCTCTCTCTCTCTCTCTCTCTCTCTCTCTCTCTCTCTCTTCCTCTCTCTCTCTCTCTCTCTCAGAGTACTAAACTAAGTCTTACTGTCGTTTTTGCCATGAAGGTAAGACCAAATGACAACGACGAAAAATGTGAACTAAGACAGCGAGAGAGAGAGAGGGAGAAACATAGACGCAGACGAAATCAGAGAGAGAGAGAGAGAGAGAGAGAGAGAGAGAGAGAGAGAGAGAGAGAGAGGCAGAGACAGAGACAGAGACAGACAAACTGAATGACACAGAGACAGAAAGACCGAGAGAAAAAGAGAGCAAGCAGAGTGATAGTGACACCTGTAATAATGGTAGTGAGGGTAATAATATATCCAAACTAAAGTTGCTAAAAAAACTGAACAAAAAAAAAAATATAATGAATGAATGAATGAATGAATGAATGAATGAATGAATGAACGTTGGAATGAACGAATGAATGAATGAAAGAAAATAGGAACATCTTGAGAAAACAGTGTGACAAGCAAAGGAATTTATCAAGAACAAGAAGAAGAGAAAAACAACAACAACAAAGAAAACAACTGTCCTGAACTTTAAAAAAAAATAACTTTCAACCCGAGCTCTCCAAGGGACGGAGAGAGGCAAAGCGTGAAGGAGGGGGAATGAAAAGTTGGATTGGGTTAGTGGAGGTGGAAGGGAGGGGGGGGGGCAGTGACAACGGGGGGGGGGGGGGGGGGGGGGGGGGAGAGGGAAGAAGAGAAGGTGCCTGCTGATACTTGCTCCCTCCGAAACAAACACCGGGTAACTGAGCCTGTTTCTTTGAGATCGAGGGGAAGCAAACCCGAGGTCGATTTTGATTATCTTGCCATGGAAACAGCCTCACAGTGTCTTAGGGCGGGTTTACGTTCTCTTTCGAAACAATCAACCCTGACTGAATGCGGATCCTACCTCAAGCCTTGTGTGAGAACAGATTGGCACACTCCGATACAAAGCCTCGAGGCTGGCGTCTTGTGAATGTCAAAAACATGTTGCCCAGTGTGCAAAAATAAACAATGGGTAATGTGCAGCGACATGTTTTGCAAACATACACTTTTTTTATAGCATTTCTTTATTGAACAGATGTGTACATAAATAAATTATTGAACTGAAAGCAACAACAAGCAAATGCTTATGATGTGCTCAGTGACGGAAACATTAACAACAATAAACACATTGGCGGATTGCATAATGAACATTGATACGTAAGAGAGAAAGAAAAATGCTAAATATCATATGGAAAAATTTGTAGAAAATCTTAATTCAAATTAAAAGACAGGAA
>CM065728.1:47557457-47564957 GCA_033310375.1 Conus canariensis | reverse complement strand
ACAGACAGACAGACGTACAGATAGATAGGTAGATAGACAGACATAGATAGATAGATAAGCAGGCAGTCAGGCAGAGAGAGAGGGACAGACAGACAGACAGACAGATAGACAGAGACAGAAACAAAGAGGTAGAGATAGAGAGACAGAGTGAGAGAGCAGTGTATAGGCCACATATCCCTTCGACCATGTATCCCTTAATACGATGAGAGAGAGAGAGAGAGAGAGAGAGAGAGAGAGAGAGAGAGAGAGAGAGAGAGAGAGAGAGAGAGGACCGAAGAAAGAAGAGCAGAATCACAGAAAGCCATATACAGGGGAAATTTCTAACAACGTTCCTCTCTTGGTATTCCTCGCGGAATGCTGATTTTGAATGAAGGTCTGCCTTTTACGCCCTTTTATTTTTCCATCGTTTACAAGCAGTAGCAGCCGCAGCTAAAATGGACAATAAGCTCCTAACACATTGTTTGATTTTTTTTAAAGAACGGAATAACGAGATGTCAATAATTCTCATTTCTGTTCGTCTCACGTGCATACAGCAAAATAAAAAGGTGGTTGGGTTTTACCCCCTAGGGTTAAATTGGTCTCTCTCTCTCTCTCTCTCTCTCTCTCTCTCTCTCTCTCTCTCTCTCTCTCTGTTTTGTGTGTGTGTGTGTGTGTGTGTGTGTGTGTGTGTGTGTGTGTGTGTGTGTGTGTGTGTGTGTGAGGGTTAAATTGGTCCACGTCTCTCTCTCTCTCTCTCTCTCTCTCTCTCTCTCTCTCTCTCTCTGGTGTGTGTGTGTGTGTGTGTGTATGTGTGTGTGTGTGTGTGTGTGTGTGTGTGTGTGTGTGTGTGTGTGTGTGTGTGTGTTCTTCATCTCGTTTTGTTCGGGAACAAGATGGCACAGTCATACCACGTAAATGGGATGAACACACTATGCTCTGCACATCTCTGACCTCTACCCTCTGGGGCAAACAAGAGCTGAAAGGACGTGACAAAACTCTTTGATATCTTTGTGGTGCCATTCGTTCTTTGATGTCCTTTGATGTGACTTCACTGCTCCAAGATTCTCACAAGGAGAATCCAACATAAAGATACTTCTTGTCCGAGTACTATCCGAATATTTGATAGCGACCATGTCAACTTGAGTCCCCGCCTCTTGATATGAAAGTGATATTTATCTATTATTTAAAAAAAAAAAAAAAAAAAAAAATCGTTCGCATATTCTGAAGAGCGTTTCGTGAAACAGTTTCAGATACAATCAAAATAAGAGGAAACCGAAAGAAATGTAGGTCAGTATCCGTAACTTTCTTTCATATTCCTAAACGAAAAACGAAAACACATGAAACAGGTAAGACGTCATAAATACAAAACTTATGCACACTGAAACATCAAAAACAAGAAAGAAAGAAGGAAGGAAGGAAAAAAAAGAGAAAAAAAAAACAAAGAAAGAAAGAGAGAAAGAAAGACAACCAGAAAGAAAGAAGAGAGTATAAGTACGAAAGAAAAACGGACAAACACACTACGAGCAAGAGTACGGTGTTAAACCAAGACGAGTACATCCAACTGGAGCGAACATACCCACATACACTAAAGCACAAAAAAAAGGAAAAAGAAAAAAAACAACACCTAGACACACTAGACACATATAAGACATTTCCCAGTATTGTCAGTGAGCCCAGAAGTAAACCTAAGAAAGTGTTCGATTTGCTCATTCATGAAATGATATGTTCTATCGTGACGCAAATATGAACAAGAGGTGGAAGAAAAAAAAAAGTAAAGAAAAAGAGAAGACAAAAGAATATTTTGCCCTACTCGCACGATCACAAGCACAAATAAAAAAGAAAGAAAGGGGGAAAAAAGCATAAAGAAAAAGGAAGAAAAAAGGACAGACATGAAGAAAAGGGTCATTACGATTTTCATGCAACTTAGGCACAGCAACATAAAACCATAGTGTGCCTCTGTCTGTCCGTCTATCAGTCCGTCTGTCTGTCTGTCTGTCTGCCTGCCTCTCTCTCTCTCTCTCTCTCTCTCTCTCTCTCTCTCTCTCTCCTCTCTCTCTCTCTCTCTCTCTCTCTCTCTCTCTCTCTCTCTCTCTCTCTCTTACTCTCTCTCTCTCAGCTTTCATTCTCTGTCGCGCTTTCTAAGCTAAGATAGCGTAACCATACATTTATTGTCATGTTTATATGATGGAATAAGGAGAGATGATGTGGAATGCACGCTCATTTTATCTAACAAACTGAATATATGATGTATTGCATGTGGAGAAACATGAACACATGTAATACCCTCACTTTCCTTTTAGACCAAACACTCTCTACTTTAAGACAGAAAGAGAAAGATACTAGATGGAAAAGAGAGGAACGAGACAATGGCTTGTAAAACAATATATTAAATGCACACGCACACACACACACACACACACACACACACACACACACACACACAAACACACACACACACACACACACACACACACACACACACACACGCACGCACGCACGCACGCACGCACGCACGGACGCACGCACGCACGCACGTACGCACGCACGCACACACACAATGCGTTAGCATGTTAAGGACGTTAAAGGTTCCTGTGAACAGATAGCATTAACATGTCATAATTTGTTAAACTGTCCATTTTCAAACCGTGTTTCACCTAGATTACTAGCAACGAACTACTGTTCTTAAGAATATTCAGAATCGTTATTACTAAGAATTCGTTTGTTTTTTTTTCATGATAAAAGTGTCTTATAAAATATTAATTGTTGGTCTTCGTAGCAAGAAAAGCTGACTTACAATTCGTCAGGACTGATTTTGTGAACAGTTTGGATAGATATGTGGGAGCTTATCATTAAACACGTTATACATCATTAGGGATTATCAAAGCAGAGGTGTTCAGATAAATACACAGCAATTACAGGTTATCACGGGGAAATTGCAAGCTACAGAACGGTGCATGGCGTATCTTCTGAACGATTTACGTTTTTCACATATAGAACACTCCACAACGATTTTTCCCCCTTTTTCTCTGTAATGCTTATTGTCATCGTGCACGTATAAAGATATTTTTGGTCTTTGCAACCATGGGGAAACATTTAAGCAATCTTTGGCCTTTACTGTGATGGGGAATCTCTTTACCAATGATTTTTAAAAACATGTTCCTGTTGACACCTCTCTGTACGCTGTTGAGCTCACAGCTCCGCTCATGGCAGTCAAGATAATCTTTCAGGAGAGAAATAAGGATCTTCTCATTTTATCTGACTCCCTTTCTGCTTTGAAGGCCATTGATCGCCACTAATGAACTTCCGAGCTTTTTTTTTTCTTTTAAATTTAGATCTCTCTGAAACCTGATAATTACAACATTGTTCTCGCTTGGGCTCCCAATCAAGGTAGCATTCGAGGCAATCAGGTGGCCGATCATTTGCCAAGAATGTTTCAAATACAAAACACAAAATCCAGATCATTTTGTCTCTGACACAAATCTAAACGTCAGTGTTCTTAATGACGTCAAAAGCCTCTGGCGAGAGGGATGGAAGCACAGACAGATATTGGTAATTTTCAGATCTGTTCAAATGTAAAACTATGCCTTCCATTTGTTGCTTGTTGCCGCGAAAAAAAGGAAATGCTTTTGTGTTGATTAAATGCTGTGCTATCTTCATTTCATGCACACTCATATCAATGAACAGATGCGGAGGCTCCCTGGTGCATGCCATTTGATGAACCATTCTCTCTAAAAAAAAAAAAATGTGTGCTCACAGCGTGTTGCAGTTTACCTGCGTTCAATACAAACAGTTCACAGCAGACTCTGAGAGGACCTCGTTCGCGGACGTTCCATCAGGTGTGAATTCTGAGTTTCTGAAAGAGATCTATATCCTTCATTTGATCATCAAAGAGTGTGTGGAAAATAAAAATAGTTTTACAGGCAGAACTGTAGAGAGCTGCTGACGGTTTGGTTTCTCCGAAATGTTGACAAAATGTCGTGGAAGGCAAGGCACTTAAAAACATTTATGTATGCTGGCTAATAAATCTTTCTCCAGAAGGACACTTATCGCTCTTACTGAATTTAGTCTTTAAAACATCAGCTCTTAGTCAGTACCTTGATATATGTGATTTTCCTGCAAAGTGTTCAACGGTATTATTTCTAGATACAAAATATTCATATAACGCGTTAATATCTTCTGGAATGTATGATTGCTCAACAATTTATCAGGAATTTATTTGAATAAATTTGTAACTTTATCAAAATGATTCTGAAATGCTTTCGGTATCAGACAGGGACATTTTAGTACAGAAAGAATAATACATTATTTCACTGATTCATATGATTTGTTGCCAAGCTAGCCACATCACTATCAGAAAACCAACAGGTGCTCGGTGTTGTCTATGCTATATATCATAATAGACATCCATTATTGTGATCGCCACATTAGTGAAATTACACCTGGAGGGAATCCATGGCTCACTGCTAAAAAATCACACAGATGTCTGCGTTAAACAGGAGACACTGGTTTGAGGACGCATTCACCCTACTCATCACAGTAAGTCGTATAGCATGTATAAGTATAATTTCAAGGATTGCTTTATGTGCGTAGTGAGACAATAGTGTCACAGCACACGCACGCACGCACGCACGCACGCGCGCGCGCGCGCACACACACACACACACACACACACCACCAACACACACCACATACCAAGCAGCGCTTGGCTCATAAGGGGTATCACTCACATGCTAGGATCGCATTAAAAACAGTGTATGAAAAAAATCATTTTGAACTGACTTCAATAATCACGTGATCCAGCAACACAAAACAATGTGAAAGACAATCACACTGATGCCTGCACCTTCACGCTGGAACATGCAGCATGGTGTGCACGTGAACTGCGTGACCCCTCATTCTGGGGGTAAACAAGGGGAGAGGTCAGCGTCACATCTGCTGTTTCGGGACCGGCAAACAGTGGTTCAGTGTGATTCGGGCAGTGTTTATCGCACCACAATGGAACAGCAAGCACAAAGACGACGCCTTTCCGCAGAAGATATGGCGAGAGGAGTTGGGATGCTGCTAGGAGTGTCATCGCAACGAGAGGTTGCTGGAGCCTTGGGCGTATCCCAGAGCGTTGTTTCCCGTATGTGGAATCGATATCAAACAACAGGGACAGTCACTCCACGACATTCAGGAGGTCACCCACGTGTCACAACCCAGCGAGAGGACCGATATCTCCTTGTCCAGGCACAAAGAAATCCTTTCCAATGCCACACAGCTGCAACATGACCTCCAGAACGCATCAGGGAACCGGGTGTCAACCCAGACAGTCAGGAGAAGGCTTCACGACGGTGGTCTTCATTCAAGGGCCCCAGCAATTCGGGTTCCATTGACCAGACAACATAAACAAGCAAGGTTGCTGTGGGCACTGGAGCACCAAGGCTGGACTGCTGCAAACTGGACTCCAGTTTTGTTCAGTGATGAGTCCAGGTTTTGTTTGGACGTGACTGACCGGAGAAGGAGGGTGTGGCGAAGGCAGAATGAACGATTCCACCCCAACTTCATTGCTCAGCATGACCGCTATGGTGGGGGCTCAGTAATGGTGTGGGGAGGCATTTCAATGCAAGGCAAAACCGATCTGCTGGTGATGGAGAATGGTACCATGAATGCAGTCCGATACCGTGACGAGGTTCTTCACCCCATTGTCCCACCCTGCGCTGGTGCCATTGGTCCCGACTTCATCCTTATGGATGACAATGCCCGTCCTCACCGTGCCCGCATTGTCAACCAGTACCTTCAGAATGAGGGAATTGCACGCTTGGAGTGGCCTGCACGCTCACCAGACCTCAATCCGATTGAGCATGTCTGGGATATCATTGGGCGAGCTGTCCAAGCACGTGCGCAGCTGCCTCAGAACATCCATGACCTTGGAGTTGCCCTCCAGGAAGAATGGGCCAGAATCCCCCAGCAGCAGATCAGGAACCTCATCTGCAGCATGAGGAGGCGTTGTAGAGCTGTGATCGCAGCCCGTGGTGGTCACACACATTACTGAGAGTCCATTCATTCTCAATTCCACACAGACAGCAGTGGATTGTTCAGGTTGACTCTTCCCTTCCATGCTCTGTTTCAGGTGGCTTTTAGGGGTTGTGTCATTTGTCCATTCTGTTTCTTGGTTTATCTGATGGAATTTCCCTCATTTTTGTTTGGTTTGGATGAAATAATGACTAATTAACAGTATTTGACCGTTTGAGTTTTGATTGACAAATATTCTGGACCATTACAGTGTGTTGAATATCTGATCCCTAGCAAGTGTTGGGTGGTATATACAAAGAGAGAGGAGAGAGAGAGAGAGAGAGAGAGAGAGAGACAGAGACAGAGACAGAGAGAGAGAGAGAGAGAATACATGCAAAAGCGAAGGGCACAAGGGAGATCGCAGACTTCCACCAAGGGTAAACAGACACTAGATAGCCCTTTGGTTAGGATTAGCAGCAAAAAGTATGCAAAAAGAATGGTGACTTTAAAGTAACTCGGGAGACAAATTAAGGCTGATAGATAGGCTTTTATCTTAATTTTAGTATATTTGAGCCAGTCTGTTTTTAAGCGAAAAATTAATTTCCGCCATATCAAGTTAAAATAGATACCGACTAAACAAGTTGCTTTCCATTCTTTTTAAAAGAATGTAGAACAGATGAAAGGCCAACGTTTACATCACTATGAAATTTGATATTCCATGAAATTGTATTGCTTCGTGAATTGTTATCAATTCCTTAACAATAAATTTTCAGTGTTCATATTTAATAGAAAATTTGTTGTAGCCGTCCTGAACAGGGGTCCTGGATCTGGCGTGTGACTGGATACGCACCGTTTTAGGTTCGTTCTAGGTCACAAGCTATCTTTCAAACAAGTTCCGTGGAAACCGATCCGGCAGGGTTTTTTTTGTGGGGGGGGGGGGGGGGGGGGGGGGGTTGTGTGTGTGTGTGTGTGTGTGTGTGTGTGTGTGTTTTCTAATCGAAAATCTTGTTTACAGACGCGCAAACAAATGAACAAAAATACAAACCTAATGGCGGAGGTAAAAATATATGCTCAAGACAAAGACTTTGCTTTACACAACAACAGACAAACAAACAACAACAAAAAACAAAGGATACCTAAAAAGAGATGCTACTCTTCATATGTAACTCGTTCCAGGGGCACTATACTCTCCATGTCACATTCAGGTGATTAAATGTAGACTGTTTCGTATTTAGGATATTTTGCACGTTATGCAGAATAAATGGCACGCACGACAAACAAACAGAATCATTAAGAAACTACCTATTGTAGTTTAAAGAAAAGCTGAAATTCTCCAGTAACAAATGATCACAGTAGTGTTAATCAAAAAACGAAACTAAACAAAACAAAACAAAACAAAAGGAAAGAAATGAAAAGAAGAAGAAGAAGAAGCAAAATAATGTACACATGTAAGGATGTTGCCGTATCTTCAAACAATGTACACAGGTAAGGATGTTGCCGTATCTTCAAACAATGTACACAGGTAAG
>CM065728.1:47524957-47554957 GCA_033310375.1 Conus canariensis | reverse complement strand
TATTCATTCATTTGTTTATGTATTCATTTGCTCAAATATATTCCATTATTTTGAGACTTTTTTATGATGACTATGAGTATATGTAGGATGAAGAAACGGTATGAAGTTCCATCTTGGTCTGGGAGTACGTGGCAAGACGGTATACTCTACGCTCAGATTCATTGTCATTATATTTGCAGCACCAACCAGGGTTTCGTGATACATATACCTGGTCTGATTATCAGGAAATTCAGGGAACAGTAAGACACTCTTAGTGTGACAGTCTTCCCCGTCTCAGCCAGTGCTACACTCAACTTTGAATAGGAATTAGCTGATCATCATGTCTGATGGAGGGAAGATGATGCACGATGCTTATAATAAAGTGCCATGCACATTATCCAATCCCCTCTCTTCAGTTGGTGTGTTGTACTCTGCGTTATAGTGTTTTGATATCTCAGTAGACAAAAGACACTGAACGATTACCTTTGAACAAAAGCGGTTGGTTTGGGTGATGGAGATTCCATTCAGTTACAGCCTTCCACATTGCCGATTTTAGTGGTTGTGGATCTGGGGGAAGGGAAAGGCCTTTAACCTCCGATGGCAATAGCAGAATATAAACGTTTTGTTCAATCAACATAATACACTAATGGATATAACTTCATAGTGGAGAATCTATCAAAAACTCATGGAATCAAGAATTCAAATCCATTGAAAAGAAATAGGGGAGGAAGAAGTGGCAGGGGGATTGGGGGGGGGGGGGTAACTTCTTCAACAGCCGTTAGATAACACACACTGGGGGTGGTCTGCCAGATGAGGGAAGGGGGAATAAACTTGCTCAACAACACCAAGCTGTGAACTGAAACAGTTGTGTCTTCCAAACGTTACATAATACGAGTTTTTTTTTTCACTTTGTTCCACAGTGGAAAACTTACAGTAAGTCAGTTAAATCTCTTCTGGAAGAAACTCGTATCAAAATTTACGGTTGTTCACTTAGTTCCATTGTAAAAAAAAAAAGTAACCAGTACATCAAGGGACTCTTGAACAGGTTCACTTCTGTCTTCAGTATCTTTTTGATTGTCATTCTCAGATCATTCATGGGCCCCATTTTCTTTGTCAAAAATAATAGGTGGCATAGCTAGTGTTTCTGCTACGTTCATCTACATATCTTCTTTTATCTCTAATAGGTCCTCTCTACAATTTCCTTCTGGACTTCTATGTGTCAGTGCATTGTTCACCCTATTTAATCAGCGCTGACTGACAGCTTGACAGAGCGCAGTACGTGTGTTAATGCTGACGTGTCTGGACTTCAAACTGATGCTCTTCATCTGCTGGCCGCTGGCTCCTGTACAGTTATTTGCTTTTTTCACCATTAGCCACCATGTCCATCAAGAGCCATTGGAAAGAGAAAAAAGCAGCACTAAAATCCCCACTAGGGTGGCAGGTTTGTGCTTACTAGGCACTTTTTTCATTGTCTTTAAAACGCAGCCACTTTTAGTCTTAAAAATGTATTTTGTCTGTATAGGGGAAAATCTATGAAAAAATTGACAAAGATGTAGATGTCATTTGTTTTTAATGAAATGCCAATTAAATTGTGAATAAATGATAAACTGATAAATATGTGACGGTATAAATATACAAATGATCACTCAATAAGTTACTATATAGACAAACTAATGATATATCAGTTGATCAGTACCTAAACCAACTAAATTTGTTCCAGAAGAAACCTTTTTCAAACTTTACACAATACGGTTGTTTAGTTTGTTCCATTGTTGAATACTCACCAGCACATCAAGGAATCCTCGAACATGTTCACCATCTTAAAAGTCATTTTTGTATGTCGCACACAGACCGTTTGTGGGCCCTATTTTCTTTGTCAACATTAGAGTGTTTGGCACTGTTAATGTCCCTAACACATCGATCTTAATGTCTTCTGCCTCCGCCCACTGGATTTACTCTACAATTTCCATTTGGCCTTCTACATGTCAGTGCATTGTTCACCCTCATTAGTCAGTGCTGAGTGACAGTTTGACAGGGCGTGTGCGGACTTCAACCTGATGTCCTTCATCTGCTGGCCACTGGCTCCAGTAAAATCATTTGCTTTTTTTTCCACCATTAGCCACCACGTCCGTCACGAGCCATGAGGAACAAAAAGCAGAGCTAAAATCCACACTAGTATGCCAGCTTTTGGCTTACTAAACACTTTGTTATCATTTTTCTTAAAACTCAGCTACTTTTTGTCTTCAAAATATCTTTCATCTGAATAGGAAAAAGAAATCTTTGAAAGAACTGACAAATATACAGATGTACTTTTTTTCAATGAAAGTTCAATGACATAGGCAGATAAATGATAAGCTAATAAATGTGTGACTGTATAAGTAAACAAATGATCACTCATAAATGAGTGGCTTTAAAAACAAACAACTGATATATTGGCACGTCAGTATCAAAAGCCAGCTGAATTTGTTACAGAAGAAATCCTTTTCAATTTTAATTGAATGGTTGCTCAGTTTGTTCCAACTGTGGAAAACCTACCGGTACATCAAGGAATACTAGAACATGCTAACCATCTTAAACATAATTTTTGCTTGTCACCTACAGACCATTTGTGGACCCCTATCTTTTGTCAAAAATAGAGCATTTGGTACTGTTGATGTCCCTGCTACATCGATCTTCATGTCTTCTTTCTCCCCCTAATGGATTTTCTCTACAATTTCCTTCTACCATTCCACGTGTCAGTGTATTGTTCACCCTACTTAATCAGCGCTGACTGACAGCTTGACAGGACACAACATGTGTGCTACCCCTGACGTGTCTGGACTTCAGCCTGATGCCCTTCATCTGTTGGCCACTGGCTCCTGTACAATTATTTGCTTTTTCCGCCGTTAGCCACCACGTCCATCAAGTTGAGTAAGCGATGCTTTTGACGGGGGAAAGAAATACACCACTAACACCTCAACTAGGGCGGCAATGCTGGACTTGATAATCATTTTTCTCATCCAGCCCTTTTCCGTCTTCAAAATTTAATCGATCTATAAATTTAAAAAAAAAGAAAAAACAAACTGATTGTCACATATATTTCTTTTACTGACATTTCAATGAAATGAATATATACCTTTAAACTAATAAACGAGTTATTATATAGGAAAAAATGATTACTGATGAATTGATAACCATGTAAGTAACCAAATGATATATTGGTAAGTCAGTACCAAAAGGCAGCTAAATGTGTTCCTGATGAATCCATTTCCAAACTTTACATATCATGGCTGTTCACTCAGTTCCTTTATTCAACTGCAAAACAAATCTACCAGTACATCAAGAAATCCTTAAACAGATTCATCTTTGTCTTCAGTATCTTTTTTGTCTGACATGTTCAGACTTCAACCTGATGTTCGTCATCCATAGATCACTGGCTCCTATACAATCAGCTGCTTTTATCACCACTATCTACCACGTCCATCAAGAAAATTAAGTGACCCTTTTGATCATGGAAATAGAACGCAGCGCAAAACTTCTCTCTAGAATGGCCGTTTTCAGGCTAAACAATCACTTTTTTCCCATTATTCTTCAAATCTAGCGACTTTTTATCCTCAAAATGTAGTTATTCTTTTTTAAAAATGTGATCAAAAACTGACAAGTAAATAGATGTTAGAAACCTAAAGTCAGCTAATTTGGTTCCAGAAGAAACGCTTTTCAAACTTTACATGATATGGTTGTTCATTTTTTTTTCCTCTGTGGAAAACTTACCAGTACATCAAGGAATCCTCAAGCATGTTCACTTTCATCATAAATCTCACTTTGCTAGTTTTTCACAGACCATTCGTGAGTCCCAATTCCTTTGTCAAATATACGTATTCCCCACAGTTTAGTGTTCGTGCCACATCGATCTACATGTTGTCTAAATTCCCTAATGGTTCTCCTCTACAATTTCCTTCTGGCCTTCCGCGTGTCAGTGCATTGTTCACTCTCATTAATCAGTGCTGAGTGACAGCTTGACAGGGCACGGCACGTGCGCTACCCTTGACGTGTTGGGACTTCAACCTGATGCTCTTCATCTGTTGGCCAGTGGCTCCTGTACAGTTATTTGCTTTTTCCACCATTAGCCACCATCCATGTCCATCAAGTGACGTAAGTGAAGCTTTTGATCACAGGGGATAAAAACGCAGCGCTAAAATCCTCACTAAGGCGGCAGTATAGGGCCAAATAAGTACTTTTTTCAGTTTCTTTCAAATCCAGCCATTCTTTTTTCTTGAAAATGCTTTTCTTCTGTAAACAAAAAATGTATGGGGAAAAAACTGATGAAAAAATAGATGTAATTAAAAAAAACATTTCAATGAAATCAGTGGATGAATAATAAACTAGTGATTGAAAGACTGTATAGATAAATGAATGAAATACTGCTAGGTCTGTCTCCAAAGCCAGCTAAGTTTATTCCTGAAGAAACCTTTCTTTCTGTTCAAGTGCATGATAAGATGCGGGAGGCACCACAAATTAGGAGTTGCCAGCTCACGCTTTTTCCATTAGTGTGAGATGTCTAACTTTTCGCCCTCAGGACATTCGACCCTACCCCATCTCTCTTCCTCTCACTCTATCCTTCCCTTGTCTCTCAGTTACACTCGCCCGTCACCTCTATTTTTCCTACCCCCATCCACGTCTCCTGCACACACACACACACACACACACACACACACACACACACACACACCATATTCCTCCCCTCTCTCAAACTTTCACTCCTGGTTTCCCCAGCTAGAGTATTAGCCTAGGGCGCGCGCGTGCGTTCAGTCCTCCATCCCGCTCTCCTCACCTCCCTGTTGACGACTAATCGCAGAGCCAGTGTAACGGACTAGCCATCATGTTAATTCAGTTGTAGTGCTCATGAATAGATTTTGCAACAAGTGTATGGCACAGATTCTGTGTGAACAAAACTGGATAAACGACATTGTCCAATCGCACACACACTCACACACACACGCACACACACACACACACACACACACGCGCGCGCGCGCGCGCGCCACACACACACACACACACAAACACACACATCTATCTATCTCTCTATCTTCGCAAAGTCACTGCTTTAATGCTGGACAACCAGCAAAACTTAGTATTTTGCCCCACTAGTTATTTGTTCAGCATATGTGCTCTCTCTCTCTCTCTCTCTCTCTCTCTCTCTCTCTCTCTCTCTCTCTCTCTCTATCTATCTGTCTGTCTGTCTATCTAAAATGCGCATCAGTGAGGAAAGAGATAAAAAAAACATTCGTGTTTTTAATTCAGCTTCTTCTTAAAGGTCAAAGAAGAAGTTATTTTCGAATTATGCGCAGCCACTTTTCTTTTAATGCCATACACTATAAAATAGTAACGTTCTGGTCAATAGAACCGCTCCAGTATCTACTAACACGAACATACGATTGGCAGGTGAGCGGCAGTTTTACCGGCCACCAATAGCAAGAAAGGTTAGTGAGCACTGCGATTCACGCAGGCCGACACTCGCATGAATATTTATGAAGTAAACAGGGGTGTAAAACAAAGACTATGGTGAAACATCACAGTCTCTGATTCAATTTTGTTTTAAAATCTGCGTGAAATACACCTGTTGTTCAGATACACACAAGATAAATGGTGCCATTGAATGTTAAATGTCGGGAAAAGAACTGTTTTGCAGTTATGTACCGCCATGATTTTTTTCATGCAACATGAACGATAACCTCCATCTCACCGGTGTATCAAATAACGGGTATTCTCCCTATTTGTCAATCTATCTATAATAACCTTGATCTCGCTAGTGTATGAAATCACGAGAATTCTCACTATCTATCTGTCTATCTACCTAATTGTCTGTCTATCTATCTATCTATCTATCAGAACAAGTCTCCGGACATTTCTTTTTTCAAATGACTGCAAACTATAATACTGTCGATTGCTGATGTTGTTGTTGTTGCTGCTGCTGCTGCTGCTGCTGTAAGTGCGCTTGCTTTTTTAAGTTTCTTTCCTTTTCCTTTCTTTCTGCATTTCTTCCCCTCGTTCTTGTCTGCTGTTCTCTACTATTGTCTTCTTTGTAGCAAGCTTACAAATATTTTGATGATATGGTAATATTATGTCTGTGCAACAGATTCTACTTTCAATACTTACTACAGCTCTTTGCATATGTTGGAAAAGGCTTTGGCCGTGTATCTGCGAACTTGATTTCGTAATGTTGTACCTATTTTCACATTTTAACAGTGGTAGTATTATTCTGTTTTAAATTTATTTTTTCATAGCTACTTTCCTCCGTTTTTAAAAATGCTTTCTGTGTGTGCTTTATATATATATATATATATATATATATATATATCATATTATGTCTGATGTATGTATGTTGTTGTTTGTGTGTGTGTGTGTGTGTGTGTGTGTGTGTGTGTGTGTGTGTGTCTCTCTCTCTCTGTTTCTGTGTGTGTGTGTGTGTGTGTGTGTGTGTGTGTGTGTGTGTGTGTGTGTGTGTGTGTGTCCGTGAGCTCGTTTGGATGGGTCTGTGTCTTAAGCATGTGTATAAATATTCCCCTCTTCAAATGTTTTTCCTTCCATTTCTTCCTCTTTCCTGCAGTCTCCCGGAACCAAACCCCACCCCCCACCCCCACCCCCTCCTACAGCCCCAACCCCTCCTTCTCTCGGTTCAGTATTCTCTTCTTGTCAGAATGATATTCCACCTTTGCCCTTTAAATGCTTCCTCTGTCCCCCCACCCTCCACCCCCACTCCCCTCTACCCCCAATTACACAAATTCCTCATGTCTCCCTCCGTCCTCTTCCCAACCCTTCACCCCCATCCCCACCTCCCCCCCCCTCATCCCCCACTCTCCCCCTCTTTCCACTCTCCTCCATAATCCATCACTTCTCACTGGAGAGGTGCCATTTTTGTCCCTTTCCCCGACACAAAGTGGTGATTATTGCCGATAGTTATTTGCTCTTTCCTTCCTACCCGAGGAAATGACGGTTGCAGAAGCCAGCTGAGTTTCTCACGTCATTTGTCCGGTGGGTTATACTGGCCGGCGGCGAAAGCTCAACATTGATTCGTACCCCCCTCCCCCCCCCCCCCCCCCCCACCACCACCACCAATCAGCCCACACACCGTCATGCAGGAAATGAAAACGGCATTGATTCAGACTGGTTGTTAGCGGTGTTAATGAATTGTTTGTTCTGGGGCAATTAATTCGATAACTGTCCGGGTGTATGTTGGGCCGGAAGGTTTTCTTTGTTTTGTTTTGTGTTTTAAGGTTTTTGTCCTTTTGTTGAGGTGAGGGGTGAAGGGATGGGCGAGATAGGGTGGGGGTTGGGGGGGGGGGGGGAGGGGAGAGTGTTGTAATGTATTCACGAGCAACAAAGTGGCTTATTTGATTGCTCCTATAAATGTAATAATTTTGTTTTAAAAATCGAGCTACTCGCGTCGTCAGACGTTGTGTGTGTGTGGTGTGTGTGTGTGTGTGTGTGTGTGTGTGTGTGTGTGGGGCGTGCGTGCGTGCGTGCGTGCGTGCGTGCGTGCGTGGTGCGTGCGTGTGTTTGTGTGTGGTGCTGTGTTTGTGTGTGTGTGTGTGTGTGTGTGTGTGTGTGTGTGTGTGTTTGATTACCATGCAATATGAGCTGACTCATTTCACAATTAATCTGTACGTTTTGGTTGTAACGAAACTTGTTTCTAAGAGAAATGGCTTGCTTGAGGACCCAACCACGTTAAAATTTTAGAAACACATTTCATGTACAAGAACACTCGAACTCGTTATTCCGTTTGTCCATTCCTCTCCACATTTTTTTAGCAATGGAAAACTTGGGCCTTCAGATCAACACTACCAAACTAAACGCAGAATTGTCAAATAGACATGGGTCGAAAATGGCGATGTTAAACAAGAGCAAATAAGGAAGAAAAACAATGAGAAGAAGAAAGAGAAGGAACGGAGAAGATAAGAAAGAAACAAAGAAAGAGACGACAGATGAAGAAATGCGGAAGGAAGGAGAGAGAGAGAAAGAAGAGAAGAGACAGAACAGAACAAACAGAAAAAAAGAAAAAAAAATATCACAAAATAGAAGTGAAACAGCAGAATGTGGAAAAGGAGGAAAAGAAAAGAAAAAAAACAAGCAACAGTGCAGACATGAGGAGCGCAGACAGATTACAAAAGAATATTTTGAGATAATGGAGCTTAAGAAAGAAGAGACAGAAGAAGAGAGAGAGAGAGAGAGAGAGAGAGAGAGAGAGAGAGAGGAGAGAGAGACAGATCAGACACACAACAACACACAACACACACACAAAGAAAAAACACACAACTATAACCAGCTGTCTGCTTGCACAACATGCAAAACGGAGGAAAACATCTAAACACAAAAAAACAACAACAAATCTTTCACTGTGATCCTTGCACTCTCTTCTCTTCAACCAACACACATTTTGTGTATGGGCGTGTTAATGAATGAAGATGTGTGTTGGGTGTTGTGTGAGTGTGGTGAGAGAGAGAGAGAGACAGAGACAGACAGACAGACAGACAGACAGCACAAACATGCATACAAAGATTGAATCTTCACTTATCTTTGTTCTTTAGAAATATGAGCTGGGGAAGTGGGAAGAGTGGGTAGGCTTACATGGCAAAAAAAGATAGTTTCAAGACAAAGTTGAGAAAAGGCGATGAAAAATCGAAAAAGACCAGAATAACACAGGCACACAGAACAGCAACAACATCAACCATTAAAACTCCAGATCCAGCTAGGAATCATGCAGAAGACATACCTAAACCAATATGACAGCTACTAACAGGAATATTAATCATCTGTTACGTGTGATCGTTAAGACAGACGAACGTGTTACATCGGCAGCTTTCAGTCTCTGTAGAGTGCATTTATACAATTCCCGAGCACTACAATTGCCCTGGAGGTGTCTGCGACATGTCCGGTGTAGCACTCAGTGGTAATGGACCTGCATGCAATACCACTGGGCTTTCGACCCTGGGAAATGTTAATGCGAAGTGTGCAGACGGACTAAACTCTCTCTCTCTCTCTCTCTCTCTCTCTCTCTCTCTCTCTCTCTCTCTCTCTCTCTCTCTCTCTCTCTCTCTCTCTCTGAAACGGTGCTTATCTTTTCACAATGTCACTTGACTATCTCTTCTTTGTGTCCGTTTCTCTGCCTTCTCTCCACCTGTATGTTTGTGCTTGTCTGTCTGTCTGTTTGCCTTCCCATCCATCAGTTTGTTTTGTGTGTTTTAATGTCAGTCTGGTCTTTCTTTATCGTCTGTTTCTCTCTATCTGTGTGTCTGTCTATCTGTGTGTCCTGTGCTGTCTGTCTGTCCAGTCTGTCTCTGTCTTGTCCATCTCTCTGTCTCTTCTGTCTTCTGTTCTCTCCTCGAGTCTCTCTCTCTCTCTCTCTCTTTTGTTTCTCTGTCTCTTCTCTGTCTCTGTCTGTCTTCTGTCTGCTGTCGCTCTTCCTCTCTCTCTCTCTCTCTCTCTCTCTCTCTCTCTCTCTCTTTCCCTTAACCGGCCTTTCTCGCTATATTTCTTAATTTCACGCATCTTCTCACGAAGTCATTTTGCCGTCTTTTCATTGTGTCTGTCTCTCTGTTTTTGTCCACCTTTTTCTTGAAGTCTGTCTGTCGTCCATCTGTTTGTCTGTCCGTCCGTCTCTCTCTCTCTCTCTCTCTCTCTCTCTCTCTCTCTCTCTCTCTCTCTCTCCTCCTCTCCCTCTCCTCCTCTCTCTCTGTTTACTCGCCGTAGACTAAATCGTTAGGTGTTCGCATGCTCACTCCTAGAAACTTTTTCAATGCAAATAAATGGACATTTTCCACAATAAACAGCAGAATCATAAAGACCCCAGATTTCAGCTCCATACTGAGCGATAGGCTGTACCTGAGAATCGAACAATTTTATAAATAATTTCAAAGACTGGTTTTCTAATTTTGATAAGTGTTGCATGATACATAGTAGTGCACGCTTAGCTCTACTGGCAAGATCCTTGAATGCAAAAGTAAAGCTTAATTTCGTTGAAAAGTATATTCCTAAATATTTATATACGTTAACCACAGGCATAAACACTCCATTATAAGTCCACTTTCTCTAATTCCTAAAAACCCACCCTTTCTAAACACAATTATATTGCTTTTTGACATGTTAATTGTTAACTGAAGTGAAGATGCAGATCGTGATAGATTATTTAATTGAGTTTGTAAGCCAATAGTAGTTTCAGACATCAGAACAACATCGTCTGCCAAGAGAAGAATAAACAACTCAAGAGCATCGCAAGTAAATTGTGCACCATGTTTTCCATTTCTAACAACCTCTGATGTTAACTCATTAATGAAAAGAGAAAATAACACAGGACTGCACACATCCCCTTGTTTTACACCAGAGGTATATTGAATGTAGTCAGTCATATTTCCTCCACACCGAACCTTAGCTTTAACACAGGAATACATGCTAACTATGCATCTAAACAGTTTTCCATGAACACCAGCTTTTAAGAGAATAGGCCACAGAATAGTTCTATTAACAGAATCAAATCCTTTCTCAAAATCTATAAACAGCGACATACAACTTACGATTTAAAGAAAATTGTTTTTGCACCAAAGCCATCGACGTAAATATATGATCAACAGTTGAATAATTGCGCTTAAACCGCCTGATATTCGAATTAACACAAATGGAAATTCAAGGTTGCCCAGGAAAGCATATAATATGTTGTATGATTTGGATAGTAGAGGGAAAAGAAACTGGGTTTCTAACGTGATGACTAAATTACATAAACTTGGATTTGGCATGTTTGGCTACAACAGAGCGTTGGGGACATAAATGGATTTCTTCGTGCATTTCGGAATAGACTTGATAGATTGCAGATGGCAAGAATGGTCATGTCACGTTCATGAAAGTACCGATTTGCTTTTTATAGACAGTTCAGATCTATACATTGTGTGCCGGTGTATTTATCTATTGAAATGGATAATCATTTAATTTAAAATATATCATGACAAAGTTCAGATTAGGTATTTCTGATCTTTCTGTTCATTATTATCGTTATAAGAAGCATAACAAACTTGAACTGACATGTCCGTTTTGTAAATGTGCCGAAGAAAAAGAAGTTCATTTTGTGTTGTGCTGTCCCGCTCTAAGTGACCTGAGGAATCAGTTCATTCATCAAAAATATTGTAGACATCCTTCTTCATTTCGACTTTCATTACTAATGGCATCTACAAATGAAACTACTGTAAAAGTTTTGCTATTTTCTTGTACAAGGCATTTAAAATTCGAAGTATAGCATGTAGTTAGGCATTGGTTGTTGTATGTTGTTTAATATCGTGTATGCTTTTAATTGTGGATGCCTGATGTTTGATGATTTGCTTATTTCTGTCTGAAACGATTTGATCTCAACACCCCCTTCATTAGGGGCCATGGCCTGTATGAATAAAACATCCGTATCCGTATCCTCTCTCTCTCTCTCTCTCTCTCTCTCTCTCTCTCTCTCTCTCTCTCTGCACCACTGCTTGAACAGTTTTTTAAGCTATAAAACATTTCTCAAAACAATCATACTGTAACATATGAGATGGAGTAATGCACCCCACCCCCACCCCCCACCACTGCCCCCCCCCCCCTCCCTCGCCCCCCGAAGAAAAAAAAAAGAAATTATTTCCACCAACAAGCAGCAAAAGCTTCCTCCCAATGTGTGTCTCAAAGCAGACAAAAAACTTTTAGAGTTATGCTTTCAATGCTTTTAGATTGACTTGTCCTCTTTTCAATGCTTAATTTCATTTGTTAACGTGAGACTGTACTAACTGTGGAAATTAGAATGCTTTTACAGTGCTTTCATGTTGATTTGTTCAAATGAAGGAAGTGTACCGCTACCACATATACAGTGCACTTACAATATTGGTCATGACAAATATTGAGTGAAGCAAATCCAGCGTACTTTTTCATTTACAATGATAAATCACATTCCGAGATAAGGTCCCGTTTTGACCTATTTTGATGTAAACATTCGATTCTGCGAAGCTTGTCCTGAGTTTACACAAAAAGATTATATGTGTAAAACAAAAAAGAAAAAAAAAGCCAACAGGGCACACGTCAAGAACACATATGTGTGTTGGGCATCACTAAGATTTTGTCTGGAGTTTACACACACACACACCCCACACACACACACACACACACACACACACACACACACACACACACACAAACACTCACAGAACAAGCCAGACCATACACACACACTAATCTACACAAAAACAAACACTCACAAACACATAAACATCTCAGTGAAACATAATACTGTGTATTGTATTTTACTAAAAATTTGAATGATTGTATTATTGTCGTTTTTTTCAAAATTCATTCCTCAAAGAGAATTCATTTATGCATTAATGTTATGATCATTCTTTGTCAAACGTTGTAAATACGTTTTGAAATTATTCAGGAAAGGGCTAATCATTGGATAATTGGCTAGGTGAAAACGTGATTTTTTGAAGTCCAGTCGGAACCTGAGTCCGTTGTTGGCGTTCCAAAGACAACAGGTGTTATTCTAACCAATACACTGGATCTTGAAGAGGAGAGAAGAGAGAGAGAGAGAGAGAGAGAGAGAGAGAGAGAGAGAGAGAAGAGAGAGAGAGAGTTTGTGTATGTGTTTTAATTTGTGCTTATGCTTCGCTCGAACATTTCCCAGGGTCAAACAACCACGGTTCTACAGATTCATCGTCACAGAGAGAGAGAGAGAGAGAGAGAGAGAGAGGAGAGAGAGAGAGAAGAGAGAGAGAGAGAGAGAGAGAGAGGAGATTATTTCGTCGGCATGATTCGCACGAACATTTCCCAGTGTCAAACAATTACGGTAATTGCAGAACCGTAATCACATTGATAACCCACCCGGACATGTTGCAGACAGACACCTCCTCGGGCAATTTGTGTTGCACGGGTATAGTACCGCAACACGTGGGTGCAATCTCACGAGAAAACTGTGGTTTGATAGAACAAATGCCATACACAGACTCCGAGAAGGGAGAGGGGACGGGGAAGAGTCACCTGAATATCAGACAGGAAATACAGTTATGACGATGGAGTCATATGAAAAGTAAGTGTTGCTTCTCTGTTTCAGACCTCGAGATTTGTGATGTGTTGAATAAAAAAGGACAGAGACAGGACAGAAAGGAAGACAGACAGAGACAGACAGAAGACAGCAAAAATGATTCGCATGTGTTATAGTGGGATGATATGAAAGGTAAAGAAGCTAACAAATGAGAGGAACCAAAACAGAAAACGAGCGAGTGAAAGAGAGAGAGAGGGGGGGGGGGGGAGAGAGAGGAGAGAGAGAGAGAGAGAGAGAGAGACGAGAGAGAAGAGAGAAGACAGACAGACAGACAGACAGACAGACAGACAAAGAGAGAGAGAGAGAGTCTTTCTCTCAAAGGATAGTTGTTTTTTTTTCTTTACATTTTTTTAATATATTTTTGATATTGCTTCCCAGAAGGTTGGTCCGAGACAATCCTTTTATCTTTTTTGGAAGAAAAGCAACATAAATGATTGTAACATTTGTAAGAGCATTGCTTAGATTGATATTAGCATTACATTGTTTTATGCTCGTATGAATTCAGTAAAAATACAGGAGCTGGCTGAATTCAGTTATATTACAAGAAATTATCAAGCTGTTTTGAAAATGACTGTTCAACCATTGAATTCTTGCTTCTTCTGGCTTTGTTCAAAAACAATTTTGTTTGAATCCTAAATATCATTCTGCATTCATTGAACTAAAAAAAAAAACAACCTTGTGTCGATTAACAGAAAGTTTTTGTAACATGAGAGGAAATCTCCATTATAGTATTAAAGTAAATTTAGAAATGGATCTGAATTGACTGCACATGTAATTGCGTAGCTGGAGTAAAGCAAGATGATGCTTGTAGTTCTGTGTTGTTGTTTTCGTTTTCAGTTATTAAACTTGCTCAGGGTGCTACAAATAATGATCTTCACGGGGTTCAGTATTCAAGACATACATTGAAATTGTTTTTCATATATTAGCAGACGATGTTCTTTCAGTATCAGAAACAGTTTTGGGCTTACAGCATCAATTAAATAATCTATGCAGGACTGCATACTCCTTGCGACTTAAAGTGAATTTTGTTTAGAAAAGGAGATTATCTCGCTGTTGGATGGGTGTACGATGGCGTTGCTATGCCTGCTCTAAACGTTTATATATTATTTGCGTATTGATTTTTTCAACACGTGTGAGTTTTACTTTTATGTGCAGAAATCCCCGCAAGTTGAGCGAAGAATGCATTGATAATAAAGATTTGTTTCACAACTAAACCAACTTGGCTGTATGGTACTGAAATCTTGGGATTACAGAAACGAACTGCACATTGTAAGACTGTGCACTTGTTTGCATTGAAAAGATTTTTAGGTGTTTATAAACGAATTTCTATTTATTTGGTCTATGGAGAAACAAACTGATATCCATTCTTTATTCGTTCAGCGGTAAGGTGTATACAATATTGGTTAAAGCCTTTGTGTATGGAAGATTCGAGACTGTACCGTAAATTATATGATAATTCTGTTGCTGGAACTGGATGCAGAAGGGAAAAAAAACAGGTGTCACTTGTGTGTCTACGCTTGAATGAACATGATTTCGGGGATGTATGGCTGAATCAGAGTATTGGAGTGTGTGTGTGTGTGTGTGTGTGTGTGTGTGTGTGTGTGTGTGTGTGTGTGTCTGTGTGTGTGTCTGTGTGTGTGTCTGTGTCTGTGTGTCTGTGTGTGTGTGTTTTAAATGCGCGCACGAATGTCTGCGTGTGTCGACAAGAATCAAGCATTGTCAGCTTGTTAAAACCGTTTGCATTTATTTACCTGGGAGACAGTTTAGACTTCAAACGTTCCATATTTTGAATACTGCTGTTTGATTCTCTTTCTGCTACACATCGAAATGCAAGGCCCATCGAGTACTTGTAAATTACGACAATGCATTACACTCACCCCCCCCCCCCCCCCCACACACACACACACACACACACACACACACACACACACACACACACACACAGAGGGATGCCAAATGATAACCAGTAACCGTTTTATTGAAAACATAGTGGACTCCTCTCTTTACCATCTCAACGATGGCAGTATTACTCGTATTCCAGACAACCATAAACATAATCCTAGTGCCATCGGCTTATCATTCATATCTCCTGAACTAGCTTTATCTTGTGACTGGCTGACACTTGATGATACATTAAATAGTGACCATCTACCTATCATGATTTCTTTTGAAAATATGAGACCTGTAACAAATGATGTAACACATGACAAAGTTCCCAAATATTGCTATAAATTTGCTAACTGGAATAAAATTTCATATCTACTTAGTTCATTTAACATGAACATAGAAAATATTGAGAATCAAGATGTCGATACGTTATATGATCATCTTCAGAATGCAGTACACTCTGCTGCAAAATTCCAACTGTAAAATCTATAAAATCAAAAACAATTTGGGTAATGTCTGGTGGAATGATATATGTCAACAGGCAAAACAAGAAAGAAAAAAAATTTTAAATAAAAAGAATACAAAAGAGAAAAATATCCTAAGGAAAAAGCTGAAAAACTTCTTGAGAAAAAAAGAGCGAAAAATCACCTAAATAGAATAATTGCACAAGCAAAACGGCAGTATTGGTGGTCTGTATGTCAAAATGAGGTATCAAACTATAAAGACATTCAAAAGTTTGGACACAATTAAAAACAATGAAAAATGGAGTTAGCCTTCCACATTGTCCGATTAAACTAAAACAATATCAATTTTCGTCAAATTTTGATAAATCTGAAGCGTTTGCTGACTTATTTGCATACAACAGTAGCATTAACAGCTTATCCTTGTACAAGAAAAAACACCGGGAAGGTGAAGAAAAGAAAAACATCTACGATAGCCCAAAACCAACAGAAAATCACTATCTAAATTCTGCTATAACATTGCAGGAAGTTAATGAGTGTATTATTAATCTAAATAAAAAGACATCAGTGGGATTAGATGGCATTTCAAATGAAATATTAAGTCATTTCCCGCAAAATGTCTTACAATTTCTACATTTGTTTTTCCAAAAATGTTGGGACAGTGGCAAAATACCCCTAATTTGGAAACACTCAATTATAATTCCTATTCATAAAAAAGGAAAACCACTCAGTGATATAAACAGCTATCGACCAGTATCATTAACATCTAACACATGTAAATTGATGGAAAAGATAGTGTTAAAAAGGCTAATTCATAATTGCAATAAAAACTGCATCATTCCTATCAACCAAGCTGCATTCCAAGCAGGCAGATCTACAATTGAGCACTTAGTAAAACTTACAACACACGTAAAACATCAATTTGCACGTCGTAAGAACATCCTTGGTACTTTTTTTTTTTAACATTCGTAAAGCCTATGAACAAGTGTGGCACAAACGACTAATGTACAAAATAAGGAATATCGGAATCAGTGGGAACATGTACAATTTTGTTCAAGATTTTCTACAAGGTAGGCACATTCAAGCAAAAATAGGAAATACGTATTCCAACCCAAGACCCTTACAAATGGGTTTACCCCAAGGTTCAGTAATTTCCCCAATATTATTTCATCTTTTAATCTCTGACCTCCCTAAAGGTCTTTCTAAAGATACTGAAGTGGTTCAGTTTGCTGATGATATATGCCTATGGACAAAAGTGACAATGAAAAGAAATACACCATCAAGATCACTATATTACATCAAAATAAAGTATCAACTTGAATTAAATAATATCAATGATTTTTTTTAATGTAAATGGTCTTTCTCTTTCCCCAGAAAAAAAATAATATGATTCTCTTTAATGCTGGTTACGATCCAGGACAACTTCCTACTTTCATGTTGGATGGCATTGTTTTAAACTATGCAAAAAGTGTCAAATTTTCGGGTGTTATCTTAAGTAGTAAGTTATCTTGGAACGCTCATATTGAATATATTTTAAACAAAGCAAGAAAGAGCTTGAATTTCCTAAAAATAATTAGCAAACAACCCTGGGGACAGGATTCAAATCATTAACCATCTTAACAACTGCTCTTATATTCTCAAGACTAACTTATGCTCAAGAAGCATTTTTAATGCTACTCAATACCTTTTAAACAAACTTCAGAGTACTGATTGCAAAGCTTATAAAATTGCCCTTGGGGTTCCCACACATACATATAACTTAGTGACGTATAATGAAGTAGGAATCTTACCTCTTGCAGAACTTCGGAAAGCTTCTACTTCAAAATTTATCTTAAAGAGCTTTTCACAAAACAATTTTAGCTCAGAAGTATGTTTAAAATCAGAGGAGGATTTCGGAAAACGTGCCCAAAATATACTATCAACAAGGTCTATTTACTCGTTTTCCTCCGATCTTCTAAAGAATAATAAAATAGATAAAAACATTGCCCAAAAGACCACGTATTCACCTATTCCAAAATGGGAACAAAGTAAAGCCTCCTTTGATATAGATTATACAGATATATCAAAAAAGGATTGTCCACATACCTTAAGAACATCTATTTACGCTCATTTAGAAAGTAACTACAATCACCATTTGAAAATTTTTACAGATGGCTCAGTGCTAGATAATGATAACACGGGAGCAACCTTCATAATCCCTAGTTTCAAAATAGAAAAGCTCTTCCCTCTTGGTAGACAGTTATCGATATTTAGTGTCGAATGAATTTGCTGTACTTAAGTCGTTAGATTTCATCCTAAATTTTCCAATAAATAATTCCCAAATTATGATAGGTGTTGATTCGAAAGCAGCAATCCACTCGATTAAGTCTGCATGTCCTTCAATTCGTCTTGATATGGTATTAGAAATTCATCATTTCATTCATTTTTATCCATGAAAGGCATTACTGTTACTTTTTGTTGGATCCCCTCTCATTGTGGTATTGTACCCAACGAGCGCGTAGATCAACTTGCAAGAAAAGCAGCTCAAAATGTCAAGTACGCAATTCCACTTAACATTCCATTAGATTTGAAAGAATGTTTTTCAAGTATAAATTCAACTTGAAGAGAAAAAGTTAAAACATTACTGATGAACTCAGACGTCCAATATTATCACAACTGTGTAAAGTTTAGTGATGTGTACAAGGGGAAAACGTACAAACAAGTCTCTTTCTCGTCTAGGGAGATTGAAAGCTTAATCCGTCGATTTCACGTTTGAACGCATTGAAAACAAAATATTGTCATAACGTTAAATGTATGTGTGGGGAAACCTTAAGTATCAGTCATTTACTAATTCAATGCCCAAGAGCAAGAGAACTCTTTACAAATTCGGGTATTGATGGTTACACTGATGGATCGACTTCCTTACCTTTACCAAGTATTTTAAACAGTTCTTGTGTTCTGGAGTCAGGTTGCAAATGTTTGTTAAGTAGTTCAATTGGCCTTTATCTTTAGATCTTATCTCTACTCAATTACATAATTTTGTTTTGATTAAATGGAAAAGGGATAGAGGGGAGGGGGAGGGGGGATGTCATATTCTATCATTAACGTATTAATACACTCAATCACTTACATACTTCATTCACCCACACATAAAACTGTCTGAATCACTGTAGTGGAAGGACATTAAACCGACGACAACACACACACACACACACACACACACACACACACACACACACACACGCGCGCGCGCGCGCGCAGGGAGAGACAGAGATACAAAGACAGAGAGAAGAGACAGAGAGACAGAGACAGAGAGAAGAGAGGTTTGTATGTGTGTGTGTGCGTGTGTGTGTGCGTGTGTGTGTGTGTGTGTGTGTGTGTGTGTGTGTGTGTGTGTGTGTGTGTGTGTGTGTGAGTGTGTGTGTGTGAGTGAGTGAGTGAGTGAGTGACACAATATAATTTAATGCCATTCAAATTTGACAGAAAGAAGCTGCCACCATTTTCTGAACAATGGACGTGCTGTTCAATATTCATATCTCTGCATGTTCCTGTCCTCAGAATATTCGTTTCTTTTATATTTCGATGTTGAATGTGTATTGATTTTTATCCCAGGCTTTCTGCGTCCGAATGAGATGAGTGGCAGCGAATAATTGCTATCCCCAGCATTCCACGGCCCAATATATGGAGCTAACACTCAGGTTTCTGATGGGATCCATGCAAATAACTGATGTAGGGACAAGAGCGTACGAAGAAAAGGAGAGTGTAGGGAGGGAGTGAAGGGTTAGATGGGAAGGGGAGAGGGAGGATCACACAAAAGAAAACCTACGCATTTTTGATCAATGTCCCGAATATATAGTAACCATCATTGTTTCAGTCAAAAAAACACCCCAGCCAAATCTGTCAGTTTACTAGTATACTGGAATCTTTCAGTGTTGCACAAGGAAGCGTCTTTTGACGCATAAATGAGTAACCAACCAAGTAGGATAACCCTTGTTCCCATTATGATATAAATACACGCTTATATTTCCAACGAATGCTGCTGAAGACACCGAATCACCCAGCAGAAATGATAACAGAGCACACAGAAAAAAACAAAACAAGGAGACCCCCCCCCCCCCCCTCCCCCTCAATCACCCCAAAACAAAAAAAAATGTTCCGAGCTGCTCATATACCCTGTACCTGACACATCTACACTTTTTTCAGTACTGGACGGATTGTAGACTCAGTTTGTGAGTTTGACACCTTTTTCTCTGAGTTTTGTTTTATTCATCTGTAGGAAAAAGAGGACTGTCTTTTTTTCTCGTAGTGCCGGTGTAACATGTTAAAAAAAAAACCGCCAACCAAAAACACCATCAAGGCAAGCTATTGTAAGAGGAACATTTAGAAGGAGAGGGGGTCAGTTACCGTCAAGGACATAGACAAACAAAGTACAGGACAAGACACAATGCATTTCGACCTCTTGGGTCGTCTTCAGGCAAAAACAAATAACATTTAGGACAGAGAAAATGAAGAACGCGAAACCACTTATCTTCTCATATTCGCGCACGATCAAAATGGCCGCCTAACGGAAACACCAGGAGGGGATCATGGGAGAGGAAATGGCGAGGAGGGGGGAAGGGGGATGAAGCAATGGGGTTTGTAGCTTGTTTTGTACAATGGTATAACATATTAGTGACGGTAGTGATTATGGTGGATGGATAAAAGTGTTTAGTGGGACCCCCCAAAAAAAAGAAATAAATAAAACAATAATATAATAATGATAATAAATGAATAAATAAACGACTTTAATGGGTGGTGATTGTGATGATAGTAGTTATGTGTGGGTAGTTGTATGTGGGGGTGTGGGTAATGCTAATAATGACTGGAAGGGAATAGAAATGATCAATGGGTGATAAGGTATCATTGGGGGAAGGGGGGGGTGGTGAGGAAGAGTGCAATGGGGGAGGGAGAGAGAGAGAGAGAGAAAGGTCATATCTCTCCACCCACACACAATTGTGTGTGGGGTAGGGGGGTTGGGGTGGGAAATTCATGCAAAAAGTGTTGTTGAAAAAGTAAACAATACTGCGGGATGGTGTTGTAGCAGGTGAAATAATGCGTTGGCATTGATATGATCGTGTTGGTTGAGAAGAGATAGAAATGATCAATGAGAAACGGGGTATCATGTTTATATATAAAAAGGGGGGGGGGGGGGGGGGGGGGGGGGGGGGGGGGGGGGGGGGGCATGTTACAGTATGTGGGTGAATTAATTATGATCATAATGAGACTAACTGTGGGAAGTGAGATATAATGTTGGTATTAGGATAATAGTATAATAATACTGGTTGGAAAGAAAATGAACGGAAATGATCAATGGGAAAAGTGTTTACATGCCAATAATAACAACATCACACACACACACACACACACACACACACACACACACACACACACACACACAACACACACACACACATCCTCACACACACACACACACACACACACACACACACACACACACACACACACACACACACACACACACACGTATATACACATACAAAAAAAACCTGATGGGTGATGATCATTTTAGTAACAACAGTGCTATAGGATGGTAATCATTGTTGTAACTGGAATAATGCAGTGCCATCGGTACAATAATGCCTGTATAAAGGTAATGGTCAGTGACTGAAGGATGATAATCATTGTAATAACTTAGATTAAAGGTACTGTGGGATGCTGATCATTGTCATAGGTGAAATGATGTGGTGGCATTAGTATGATGATGCCGGTTCAGGGAGGGGAAAAAGTCAGTGACTGATTGGTGATGACCATCTGTGATCAACAGTACGATATGATGGTCTTCTTCTTCGTTCACTCAGGCAGGAACCCTGGAGGTACTGGCGAAGGCTGCTGTATGGCGGAGGCTCTCCAGTGGTCAATAAAGCTTTCCCCTCATTGGTGTGTTGGCAGGCTAGGTTTCTGCTCTAAGTTTTGCTGGAAATGTTCCGCTGTCATTGGGGATGTACTGCATGGATAATTTGAAGACTCTCCAGTTTGGAATACTGTGGACATGTGATGTCTCAGTCTAGAGTGCCCTGTCCTCAGCCTCACAATGTTCACTTGGTCTGATTGGGCATCTGGTAGTGTGCATTCCTCTTGTTGAAGTCTGGGTGCTGCACAAGCCATCTTCTTTTTTGCTTCTCCTTGATAATACTTTTGATTTCTTCAAAGGAGACTTCCGGTTTCAGTTGGGGCTGCTGTACTCCTTCCTTTGCCAATTGGTCAGCTTCCTCATTGCCATATATATTGCAGTACGAAGGTGTTCACTGGATGACAGTATTCTCAGTGACTGATGGATGGTGATCATTTGAAATCAGCAGTACTATGCAGGCAGGCTTCCGGCGAAACAGATCCTGTGCCGACCAGATCACCAGCCTCGGATTATGATCGAACAGTCCTTGGGGTGGAACTCGCCCCTTTACATCAACTTCATTGACTGTGAAAAGGCCTTCGACAGTGTAGATAGAGAGACACTATGGGAGCTACTGAGACACTATGGAATACCAGAGAAGATAATCTCTCTCATCCGGTGCACCTATCAGGATATGAACTGTAGGGTGGCTCATGCAGGCCAGTTGTCAGACGGTTTTGAGGTGAAGACAGGAGTGCGCGAGGGATGTCTGTTGTCACCTTTCCTCTTCCTCCTGGTCATCGACTGGATCATGAAGACCACAACAACAGGCAGGAACAATGGGATACAGTGGACACACTGAGAGCAGCTAGATGACCTTGACTTTGCTGACGACCTGGCACTCCTCTCTCCCAGTCACACACAGATGCAGGACAAGATCACCTGCCTTGAGACAACATCAGCAGGAACAGGGCTCAAGATAAACAAGAAGAAGACCGAGCTGATGATGATAAACACCACCGGCAGCAGCCCAGTCACAGTCGGAGGCGAGCCCATCAGGGAAGTAGATTCCTTTGTCTACTTGGGAAGCGTAGTTGACAAGCAGGGGGGCACCGACCGTGACATCATGGCCAGGATAGGCAAGGCGCGAGCAGCATCCATCATGCTAAAGAACATCTGGGCTTCAGGAGAGATCAGAAAGACAACAAAATTGCGTATCTTCAATTCAAACGTGAAGTCGGTTCTGCTCTACGGCTGCGAGACTTGGGGAATGATCAAGGCAATACAGCAAAAAATTAAGAATTTCAATGACTGATGGATAGTGATCGTTGTCATAGGTGAGATCGAAATTATCGCGCGCGCCACACACACACACACACACACACACACAACGCGCGCGCGCGCACGCGCGCGCGCGCGCGCGTTGTGACGGCTGAGTCACTGGACTGCTTCAAGTCCAGGCTGGCCTCCCATCTCCAGAACCTGAAACAACCACCCCCCCCCCCATTCCCCATCACCCCCAACCCTCCCCTTTTACCCTCCTCCTAACCACTATTCCCTACAATCCCCCCCCCCCCCCCCCCGCCATCCTTCCAAGGCACTTTTCTACTCCTGCCCCCCCCCCTCCCCTTAGTACTTGTTCACCATCACCCCACCCAACCCTCATACTTTTCCCCCCCTCCAAATCCTCACAACAGTGCAATCTTCGGCAATCTCCCCAAACTACAACAAAACCATCAGTAAAATGATGTTGGTCGTATAAAGGAAAAAGGAGAAATTATAGGAGGGTTTTCAATACAAGGCCCGAGTTTAAAAACCCATTCGATAACTTCCCTTAGCAAACCCGTATTCTAAAAACCCATAAGATAACCTCCCTTTGCAAGACAGCTTCTTTCTGTCAAACATTAATGTCAGAACGTCTACTTGTTTAGTTATTAGGCATCACGATAAATCATCAAGGTGTTTTCTATTTGAGTTTACTTTGATCCTTGAAAGAAGAAAACACAACGGACATAAATTAAGTCTAAATTCGAAATGAGCATTTGTTTTTTTCTAATGCATAGCGTTATTCTTGGGTGTTATATTAGCCTCTTAGGAGGCCTCTGATTATTCTTTTGCGGGAGCCGAGTGTAAAAAGCATTTTTTTCTTTCCTGAAGACATGCCGGGATGAGCATATTGCATACATCAATATTCAGAGTATCATGAAAAGCGGTATAAATCAGGGAATGCCTTGTTTCCTTTGAAAGAGCTTGACCTTCGTTTGAGTGGAAGTTTTGGCTTTTTTTTTTTTTACGAGATTAATCCCTTGAATCTTCTTTGATGCGTTAGTTATGAAATGAGCACAGAATGGTGTATGGTGCTCGTGGTGGTGTTTCAGTACTATGCGCACGCACAACACGTTTTTGTAAAGTATTTTCGTCATTGGTATCTTCAATCTATCTGTCTATATAAGTGGTGTGTGTGTGTGTGAGAGAGAATTATTTTATCTAAGTGTGTGTGTGTGTGTGTGTGTGGAGAGAGAGAGAGAGAGAGAGAGAGAGAGAGAGAGAGATTTTTTTAAAGCTGAGCTACGTTCTATTTTGTATGGTCAAGCCTTTAAGGAAATTCGACGAAAAATAAAGAAATAGATAAATGAATAAAAAAAAAAAAATAAGAATCCGCTGATATACCATCCACAGATTTCTGCTTTTAAATCAGGTTTGTCATTGACTCCCCAGAATGATAGCAATACGCGTTGTCTGTCTTCTTCTTTTCTTTTTTTTTTAACGTATACAAAGCATTCAGTTACACAGACACTGTAACGTCATAGTATTGTAACTTTTTCCCAGTTCGCATAGCTTAACTCGTGTTTAGCATCCGATAACTTCGTGTTACTCAATGTCAGAAAGTAGTAATTAATCGTGTTGTTTCTATATGATCTGATCATTGATATAACCCAAATTGATGTAGGTCTCTGTAAAGTTTGTATTGATTATAATCGATCCATTGGACCAGCCGCCATGGCGAAGTGGTTAGCGTCGCGGACTCCCGGCTGGGAGGTCGTGGGTTCGAATCCCATCAGAGTCATGTGGGTTTTTATGCCCCGACCGGCTCCTACCCAGAGTTGAGTTTGGTGCTGACTCAGTTGGGAAGACTGGGACCACACAGTCGAGTTTCATCCACTTAATGGATGCGTTTCTGAGAGTGTTGCTCAAATTTCTTGACCAACACTGCAGGTGCCTGTATCTCTCGGGCCTGGTTGACGCCGGGATATATGAAAGGAAGCGTAGAGTACAGCCCTGTCATGTAGTCTCAGACCGAAATGGAAATCCGTAGCATCATCTTAATCATCCTCATTCTCACTGATCAGCAGAAAAAAAGTCTCAAATTCTGTGGCCCTTCGTGCCCTGCTCTCATGGTGACCTCAATTTCGATGTCCTCTCCACGTCTGTGGTCTTGGTTTGGTTCCGTCGGGGTCACTCGGTATCGGCGTGTCCATGGAGGCTGTCGTTGGACGGACGTGGTGGCGCCCTCCGGAGGGAGAGCTCACTCACGCCGGCTCCGCGACTAAGCAATTATTGTCTTCAGTAGGGGGCTTAGTAGGTGGTGTCCTGCGTATGTTAGATCAGAACAGGCGCCACTGAACACCACTGAAGTGACTCGGCAGCAGTGCAGTGTCTCCTCCGGTGAGTTGCCTCTTGACGACCTTGACATTGACTACTCCCTGTGGCTTGCTGGTGCCGGGCTGCGGCGGGGCTGACCAGGCTGTGGCTGTCGACGGGGTGTCGGAATGAGCGGCTTGGGTGCACTGCCTCTGAGGTGGCGCAGAGATTGGGACAGCAAAAAAAATAAAATAAAATAATCGATCCATTGGTCCTTTCAGGAAGGGCCAAAGCCTAAAGGATGGAATCATTAGTATTCTTTCCAGTGGTGGTAGAATTGTTTACGGTTATTTTAAAGTATATTCTGGACACTGACAAAACCAAAATCAGACAAACCTGTAATGTTGATGTAAAATAAAGAGAGAATGAAAAAATAAAATAAAATAAAGCAATGAAAAATGAACAACCGGAAAAACGAACAAACTAACAAAACCGCAAAGACAATAGTCAGTGAAATGAAAATAATCTTATTGCTACGATGAATAATGATGTAATTACAGTTTTTCATGGAAAGAAAAGCAGCGTAGACGCTTTTTTTCTTTCTTTCTTTAGCAACCCCGCTTCATCCACACCCTCATTCCTTAACGTGTGACTGTGTCTGTCTCCCAGGGAATCGGACGACGTGGCGGAACTCGATTTATGAAAAGCTTGCCGGACAGAACGCTCAATCCGATTCGTGTGAAGAATAGATGAGAAGCCGGAGATCTAAAAAGCAGTCGGCCGAAGGATGGCAAATCAGGCGAGCAAAGGCTAATGGCTCGCCTCCTACAGCAGCTGACTGTGTGAGCTTGAGTGATGTTTCGGGCCATCCCTATAGGAGACTGGTTTCTTCTTCTTTTTTTATCTGTCTGTCAGTCTGTCTGTCAGCCTGTCCGTCAGTCTCTCTCTCTCTCTCTCTCTCTCTCCTCTCTCTCTCTCTCTCTCTCTTTTTTTTCTCTAATTCCCTATCTCGAGTCTTACATTTTCCCTCTCTCTCTATTCCCGGCCATCCCCCCCCCCCCCCCCCCTTTTTTTTTTTCTCTTCCTCTCACTCTCTCTCACCTCTCTGTCTCTGTCTTTTTCTCTGTCTGTCTGTCTGTCTGTCTCTGTCTCACTGTCTCTCTGTGGCTCGCTCTCGTCCTCTCTCTCCTCCCCCCTCTCTCTCTCTCTCTCTCTCTCTCTCTCTTTCTCTGCTTGTCTGCATCTTAGAGTAAATATTCGATTCGTCTTCTTGAATGTTCACAACACGGTGTTGTTTGATTATTTGTTTGCTCTATAAAGCACAGTGATATGTGTGAGGAGAAGTAAAGAGTTTATAAAACGCGCATGATACATTATTAAATTGTACCCATATCGAGTGGCACGTCTGAAGACCTGAAAAGTGTTATTTGAGTTATAAATCTGTAACACACACACACACACACACACACACACACACACACAATAATATATATATATATATATATATATAATGACAAATTCTCTCTTGAATCAATAACTGAAGAAAAAAGTTTGAGCCGCACACATTGTGCAGAGAAAGGCATTAAATGAAAGGTCTTGAAGTCACGAAAAACAACCGTTCATTTTTACTTCATGTCGTTTTGCGTAGACTGATATAGAAATTCAAAAAGAACATAATCATTCCATCAATATTTCGTTCCACTCCTGACTTGACTGTAGATAGCATATGAAACGAAACATGGAGCAGAAACCAGTGAGTTTACCACACATATCCCCAAACCTCGAGGTAACAAAGTAGCCATGAGTGACACCAAGCGACAGTAATGGCAGCAATGCATCCTGCCTATTGCCGATATTTATGTCAAGCTCCGCTTTGAATATGATAGCCAGAATTTGTTAGCGCCTTAATCCGGAAAAATTCCGGAACGGCTTAAGATCAAAGCATTCAAACGGGTGTTGTTTTTTCGAGAAACGCATAATTTCGTCACAGCTGACGCATTCTTCGCATTTGGAATAACACGAATGTCTTCATACTTATGAGCGGATAGACGGCCTGTTCAGCCTGAGAGTTCCTATAAACTGATCCTGATTTTGTCATGCGGGTCAGCCAATATGGAGTTCGCTACAAACAGATTATGTTTTTTTTCTACCTGTATAGGATTTATTCGTGAATATTATAGCTGCAATCCGGTGTAACAGCCCGTTCTTACCCCCCTCTGGAACTTACCCCGGGGTAAGTCTGGGCTAGCCTGCTTTTACCCCGGGGTCATTCTAGGACTAGCTAGAACTTACCCCCCCCCCCCCCCTAGTTGGAACTTACCCCCGCGGGGTAAGTTGGCTAGCCTGGATTTACCACCCCCCCCCCCCCCAAAGGGTCAGTCTAGGACTGTTTGGAATCTTCCTCCACCCCACCCCACCCTTCAAACAAGAGAGGGTTATTCAGGGTTTTCCTCTGCCTTTTCCCAACACGCACACCCGCCTTTAAAAAAAATTGTGTTGGCCTGCATATTTACCCCTCCTCTCCCACTTCCTATATACAGTCAGTTAGTTTAGACAAAGTGTAGTTCTAGACTCTTCTCAATAGATGGACCTCCTACTCCCCCCCCCCCCCCCCCCCCCCCACCCCCCCACACACACACACCCTGGTTCACTAACAGATACGTATTAACATTTCTCGCGCTAGCTTACATGCGTTGGTCAATAATTGGGTGTGTGAGTACGCCCGTGCATGCGTGGGAAAGAAAGACGGCTACATGCCAGTGTGCCCAAAGTGCCAATGTGACCAAGCGTAGTTGTGACAAAATGTTGTTGTGACCACGTGTCGTTGTGACCAAGTACCGTTGCTGCTTCATCCTGGTTTGCCTCTTTAACTATTTTACAGCTATTTAGTCTCTTGAGTACCTGTGTACCTTAGCTTGTACAATGCAGATGGCTAGTGGTAAGTGCCACTGACCACTGGTCATTATGATGTAAATCGGAGATTTTAACTATTTAACAGTAATTGGTGTTTCCTGAGTGCTTGTGTACCTTGTACAATGTACATGTAGATTACTTGTGGTCAGTGCCACTGACTACTGGTCATTATGACGTAAATCGGAGATTTCAACTATTTCACGGCTAATTATAGTCTCCCGAGTACCTGTGTACCTTGTACAATGCAGACGACTGGTGGTCAGTGCCACTGACCACTGGTCACTATGACGTAACTCAGATATTTCGAATATTTTACAGTTCATCAGTGTCTCATGAGTGTTTGTATACCTTGTGCAATGCAGACAACCAGTGGTCAGTGTCACTGACCATTGGTTACTTTAATGTATATCAAAGATTTTAACTATTTTTACAGCTTATTAGTGTCTCCTGAGTGTCTGTGTACCTTGTACAATGTAGATGACTGGGGGTGGGGGGGGGGTCATTCCACTAGGGGGGGGGGTAAGTTCCAACTAGTCCTGGATGACCACGGGGGTAAAAGCAGGCTAGTCCAGACTTACCCCGGGTAAGTTCCAGATGGGGGTAAGAATGGGCTGTTACACCGGTTCTCACAGGCTTTCGCAGATGCCTACAACATGGTGCAGGGGAATGCCAAACGAGTAGCTCATTGGTCGTTGTCCTCCTCACTCCTCTCGTCTCTCTCTTCTCTCTCTCTCTCGTCTGTCTTCTTCTGTCTCTCTTCTCTGTCTCTGTCTGTCTGTCTCTGTCTGTCTGTCTTCTCTTCTCTCTCTCTCTCCTCCTGTCTGTCTCTGTCTGTCTGTCTCTCTGTCTGTCTCTCTGTCTGTCTGTCTGTCTGTCTGTCTCTGTCTCTCTCTCTCTCTCTCTCTCTCTCTCTCTCTCTCTCTCTCTCCTCTCTCTCTCTAGCGTCTCACATTTCCCCCTTTTTCTCTCTCCTTCTTCATCCCATCCCTCGTCCCTAGTGGTTTGTCTGTCTAGCTGCCTATCTGCCTCTGTCTGTCTGTCTGTCTGCCTGCCCGTCCGTCCGTCCGTCCGTTTGTGTGCCCGTCTGTCTCTCTGTCTGCCTGCCTGCCTGCCTGCCTGCCTGCCCTGTCTGTCTGTTTGTCTGTCTGCCTCTGTCTCTCTCTGTCTCTGTCTGTCTGTCTGTCTGTCTGTCTCTCTCTCTCTCTCTCTCTCTCTCTCTCTCTCTCTCTCTCTCTCTCTCTCTCTCTCTCTCTCTCTCTCCAGCATCCTAAAGAGAAAATACGATTAGTTTTCTTCAATATCCATGACAGGGTGGTTTGTGTTCATTCGCTTGCTCTAGAAACCACAATGAAAAATGTTAAGAGTGACACATAGGTTGTAAACAGTGTTCAGTTACAGTGTACCCATATAGTTCGATATGTTTGAAGATCTAGAAAGTGCTTTTTAAAATAAAAAAAGAACACAAAAAGCTAGTATAGATTTACCAAATCGGTATCAACGATAGTTTCGCAAATGAATCACTTCCTGGTATTGCATGCAGGGATGACAATTCGGTCAGGAGTCAATTCATCAAGAAAAGAAAGGAAAGGAAATATGAAATGAGGCAGGGAACAGCAAACAATAAACAACAGCCAAGCATCGTGAGGCTTGGTAAAACACTTCTTTTTCAATCCAAAGAAAAAAAAGCGCACGCATTTTTCTTTTCATTTCTTCCATGCTGTGTCCAGAAAGGCATTGACATACAGTTTTTGAAATAGTTTGTAGTCACGAAAATCAACCGTTTATTTCAACTTCATTTCATTCTAAGGAGACTTGTATGGTTACACAAAAGGAAAAAAAGTAATGTAATCATTCCATCAATATTTGCTTCCGCTCCCTGAATTTACTGTCGATGTACAGGTAAACAAAGTGGAGCAGAATCAATGAGTTTACCGTAAAAATCCTGAAAACTTGAGGTAACAAAGTACCCGTGAACGACAACAATCTGCAGTTATAGTGTCCATGCTTCCACGCTTATTGCAGAGATTTATGCCAAGTTTCTCTTTGACCATGATAGCAATGAGTTGTCAACGCCTAAATCGAAAGTTCGGAACGGCTCATGATCATCAAAGCATCAAAACATTCAAACAGGTGTCAAGTGTCGAGAATTACAATTTTGCCTAAGCTGACGCATTTCTTGCATCTGACATAGCCCGACCCCTCCATTCTTATGGGCGCTAGACCTGACC
>CM065728.1:47509957-47514957 GCA_033310375.1 Conus canariensis | reverse complement strand
GGGGGGGGGGTCGGAATTGGGAGGGGGGTAGATGTAAGTTGGTTGTCGTGAGGAGGTCGTTTAAATTTCACCAACAGTTGCAGTTTGGTTACTTTCTACCAGACGGAGTTTTGAGTCAAGAAATCCTCTATGGTAAATGGAATCAATAAGTCTCCCTTATACTCTGTCAGCCTGAGGAGAGAAGGCTATCAGGTCAAAGTCCTCACTGCAGAAATTGGAGCTAGGGGGTTTGTAGGAACGTCTGCATACAGCCTCATGAAACAGCTCTCAGTTGCAGGGAGGGAAAAAACCAGAGCCCTGAAAGCAATGGCAGAAGCGGCAGAGAGGTGTTCAAGCTGGATCTGGTCAAGGAGGAACAAAAGTGAACTTCATAAGGCTTAATTTCCCTACAAATATCAGGTGTCCCTGTGGCTCAGTGGTTAAAGCGCGAGTCATTAAGTGGAAAATGAGCATGTCCAGAGGGGCATGGGTTCGAATCCCAGCCATGGCTCGTCCCAAGATGGGAAAAAAAAGGGGGCAGCAGAGGGACATCCGGAGTCATGAACCGGGTGTGGCCCAACCCCCCTAGAGTGTCAGGAGATAAGGGCCGAAACACTTGCTTGAAGGGGGCTTCTCTTCTGAGGACTCTCTGCTGCCACGCTCTCCACGAGTTTCTTTCTACTGATGCATGGGTAAACCATTGACTTCCGGGAATAGGCCGGAGGACGTCCGGGAAAGACCGGAGGACACTGGGAAAGACCAGAACCAAGGGCTCTGTGGGCTGGCTCCCCACTTTGCCTTAAACATGTGGCTACTAAGAATAAAAGGAAAAGATGCTCCCAGGATTCACCGAAAGGGGGAGAGAATGATGAATCCATCGGTGCTCAACCAATCATGACTGCAAATCCCAAACGGACTATGAACATGGACCAAATGGAATATCCATGTGTCTGTGGAAAGCGTTTCGCTACCACCCGTGGCATGAAGATCCACAGAACAAAGATGGGATGTGTGAAGACTCATCTGAATGAGCAGCAGCGCACTGCATCAGCAGATAAGACGTCGGAAGACCAAGGCCAGGATTTAAACCACAGTGCCAAGGACATCCACGCTGTTGGTTCGGATGAGGAATTTGCACAGGCCCTCGATGCCAGGCGCCTGAAACTCAACCTGCTACGAGCAAACGAAACTGAAGATTGGGAGAAACTGGATGCAAAAATCGTCCAAAGACTCGATGCACTGATAGGGAAAAGCACCCTGGAACACAAACTAGCCACATATGGGGACATTGTGTATGCCACATGTAGATACGCCTATGGAGCAAAACTACCCAAAGAGAAAACACCTCCAAAGAAATCCAGACGCCAAGAAAAGATGGACAAGATCAGGGTCCAAAAGAAAAACCTCAAGATGCAAATGAAGACCGCACTGCCAGCTGAAAAACAAGGCTTGGAAAAACTGTGGAAAGACCTGAAAGAAAAACACAGCGCCCTCAGCAAAGCAGAATCTGCGAGGAAGAGGAAGAACAAAAAGAAGAAGACACAAGAGCGCTTCTTCAGAGACCCCTTCCAGTTTGCCAGAACACTGTTTGAGCAGCCAAAATCTGGGACCCTAAGTGTGGACAAAGGAGTTCTTGAGCAGCATCTGAGGAAAACATACTCTGACCCACAGAGCAAAGCACCACTCGACATTCAAGGTCTGGTGTGGCCAACCAACCCTGAGGAACAGTTCAATGGCAAGCCTCCAACGTTGGCGGAAATCAAGAAGGTGGTCGACAAAGCCAGAGCCAAATCATCACCAGGGCCAAACGGAATACCTTACCAGCTTTACAAGAAATGTCCCAAGGTACTGGAGTGGCTCCACAGGCTGCTGCGATCGGCTTGGAGAAACCAGAAGATCAGCGGCCAGTGGATGTCGGCAGATGGTGTGTACATCCCCAAAGAGCAAAACTCAAGTGACATCAGCCAGTTCAGGCCAATATCACTACTGAACGTCGAAGGGAAAATCTTCTTCTCTGTCATGGCAGCAAGGCTGACCAAGTACCTGATGGAAAACAAGTACTTGGATGTGTCAGTCCAGAAAGGTGGCATCCCAGGCGTGGCTGGCTGTGTAGAACACGCCACAATGATCTGGGACGCAATCCAAAAAGCAAAAACAGAAAAGAGAGACCTGGACGTAGTGTGGCTTGATCTGGCAAACGCATATGGATCTGTGCCCCGTGAGATGATACAGTTGGCTCTTGAGATGTACCATGTGCCAAAGAACATCCGCGACATGCTCAAGAAGTACTTCAATGGCTTCTCAATGCGGTTCTCTACCAAGGAGTACACAACAGACTGGATCAACTTGGAAGTGGGTATTGCAATGGGCTGTGCAATTTCCCCAATACTGTTCGTGCTGGCAATGGAACTCATCTTGAAAGCAGCAACAAACAACGCGAGACAAACAGACCTTGGCGATGGATACAAGATGTCTCCTCTCAAGGCCTTCATGGATGACACTACAGTGATTTCATCCAGAGAAGACGAGACACGTCATGTGCTGGAGAGGCTGGACGACATAGTTGCCTCATCCAGAATGAAGTTCAAGCCAAAGAAATCACGGAGTCTCTCACTGAGGAAAGGAAAAGTGGCCGGATCTGTGGTCTTCAGTGTTGCCAACCAGGCCATTCCAACAGTCACAGAAGAACCAGTCAAGAGCCTTGGAAGATGGTATGATGATACGCTGAAAGACACACAAAGAGCAAAAGAAACCAAGCAGATGGCGGAGGAAGGCTTGGAGACCATTGACCAGTGTGGGCTCCCTGGCAAATACAAGGTCTGGTGTCTGCAGTTCATGCTGATACCAAAGCTCCTATGGCCTCTGATGATATACGACATCTGCACCAGCATAGTGGAGGCAATGGAAGCCAAAATCAACAAGTTCACAAGGAAATGGCTTGGTGTCCCACCATGTCTGACTGACATAGCGCTATACTGTCGCCAAGCAAAGCTGAAACTACCACTGAAATCCATCCTGGAGGAATACAAAGCAGGGAAGATCAGACTTCAAAGCATGCTGGAGGACTCAGGAGACAAGGTGGTAGAAGCAATCAAGCCCCAGCTGAAGACAGGCAGAAAATGGAAAGTTCAAGAGGCGATGGATTCTGCAAAAGAAAGTCTCAAGATCAGAGAAATAACAGACACACACAGACCAACAGACAAGGACTGGGGGTGACCAAAACTGAATGGTGGTCAAAGGCCAAAGGAAAAGCCAAAAGAGACATGATGATTCAGGAGATGAGAAAAGAAGAAGACCAAAAAAGACTCCAAAAAGCAGTCCAGCAGAGCCAGCAAGGGCAATGGACAACGTGGGAGAATGCACTCCAAAGAAGTCTCACTTGGAATGACATTTGGCACATGGCCCCTCTCAGGATCAGCTTCATTCTCAGATCTGCATATGACCTTCTGCCCTCAAATGCAAACCTGGTGAAGTGGGGGAAAACAGACGATCCTGCATGCCCCCTCTGCCTTGAAAAACAAACAGTGGAGCATGTCCTAAGCTCATGTAAAGTAGCCCTGGCTCAAGGAAGGTACACATGGAGGCACAACCAAGTGCTCAAAGAGATTGTACAAGTAGTCTGGGCTAGTACCAACACCACAAAAGGGAAAATCAGGACTCCAAAAGCACCCGCAACATTCTTCACGGCAGGAGGCAGCAAATCATGGCCAAGAACAACAGTGCCACTCGAAATATGCAGGCAGAGTCTGCTGGACGGGGCAGATGACTGGTTGTGCACTGCAGACCTCCCAGAATGGAAGAGTCACCCAGAGATCATCAGCAAGAGTGGCATGAGACCAGACATAGTAGTCCACTCTAAGTCAACCAAGCAGCTGATCATGATCGAGCTCACGGTGCCATATGAGAACAGAATGGAGGCAGCTCAAATCTACAAGACTGAAAAGTATGCTGATCTGGCAAACAGCCTGAGGAGAGAAGGCTATCAGGTCAAAGTCCTCACTGCAGAAATTGGAGCTAGGGGGTTTGTAGGAACGTCTGCATACAGCCTCATGAAACAGCTCTCAGTTGCAGGGAGGGAAAAAACCAGAGCCCTGAAAGCAATGGCAGAAGCGGCAGAGAGGTGTTCAAGCTGGATCTGGTCAAGGAGGAACAAAAGTGAACTTCATAAGGCTTAATTTCCCTACAAATATCAGGTGTCCCTGTGGCTCAGTGGTTAAAGCGCGAGTCATTAAGTGGAAAATGAGCATGTCCAGAGGGGCATGGGTTCGAATCCCAGCCATGGCTCGTCCCAAGATGGGGAAAAAAAAGGGGGCAGCAGAGGGACATCCGGAGTCATGAACCGGGTGTGGCCCAACCCCCCTAGAGTGTCAGGAGATAAGGGCCGAAACACTTGCTTGAAGGGGGCTTCTCTTCTGAGGACTCTCTGCTGCCACGCTCTCCACGAGTTTCTTTCTACTATTTCCGTAGTTAATGACTTCAAAATCATGTCTTACTGGGGATATTCATGTATTCGATCGGAAGCGAGTAGGGGGATAACTCTGTGGAGATCTTGTCCAGCTACTTGTATTTCTCATTATTTTGCTTCTACATTAACCGTCTTCTGGAAAATCAGACTATAGATGCAATTACTTCTCTTCCTTTGGACACGCCTGAATAGAGGCTTGCAAATGATTCGGTCTGCCTAGCGTCGAAAATGCACACCCCTCTATGATTTAACGAACAAGATCAGTTGTGCAGAAAAATGACTCCTTGCGAAGTCTCTTTTTTTTCACTGTCTGTCTGTCTGTCTGTCTGTCTGTCTGTCTATCTACTATCCATCTATCTATTATCAGTCATACCTAAATCAATCCCCAGAAAATGGCCCCTGCACCATGCGTATCATGATATATGACGATGATCTGTTTTGATTTTAATCTGACATGGGTCTACCATATCCAATCAAATTCTGTCTTATATAAACCTGCTCATGTGTTTGACGTCCCCCCCCCCCTCCCCCTTTGCAATTTTCTCAACGGCCTAAC
>CM065728.1:47484957-47487457 GCA_033310375.1 Conus canariensis | reverse complement strand
ATCATCATTAAAGAAAGTCGATATGTTGAATAAGAAGTCTGGCTGGCATGGGTTCAAGTTCATAGAACGGTGATGCAATGTGAAGGATCCTTTCATTTCATTTACGTATTTTGTACTTTTTTTTAACCCATAGTCTTCTCAGACAATACGAAGCTTGACAAGTGGAATGCTAGAGAATACAACAGAGGGAGAGTGTTTTTTTTTCCTCTTAGATAGGTCGAAAGTTATTACGAAGAGCAGGCTATTTTCAAGGCGGTAAGCATGCCTTCCCGGAAGTGGAGAGTATGTGACCAGTGGCAGGGCGAAAAAGAATCACAAATAACAAGATTCTTAAGCCAGTAAAGATGTGTGGGAGTAACTTGATATCAGAAAACGTTATGATTAGCACCTTTTTATTTAGCAAAGCAGCATCGCATATTGTGAAACAACCGTTTCCTAGACAGAACAGGAAAAGAGAGAAGAGAATAAAGAAGGGTGTATGTGTGTGCATTCGCGCGAATGCGCACGCGTGAACTCGAACGAGCACGTATGTGTATGTATGTATGTATATATATATATATATATATATATATATATATTAGTTATATTAAAAGCAAGTTAAAATCAAGCTTCTAAAAACATCTACAAATTTGTTTCACGCTGTGCGGTCGTCAGGATGTGATGAGCTTGTGTTGCCAGTGCCACGTATATATATAGCTAGCTGGTTTGCTGTTGTTTTTTTCCCGTGCTACATGTGTTTCTCAGGTGTTGGTTTTTTTCGCTGATAGGAACTTCCATCTGTGTCTGCAATTGTTAACCATTTCTGTTCTAACATTTAGAGTTGCCAACTGTGGTTTACATAGTATAATGTATTTCTCTGTTAGGCATAGATTGCATTTTTTTGAAATGTTGTTGTATGATGCTGCTCTTTTTAAAATTTTCCAAGATATGTTGTAGTCTATGTTTTTTTCTTTAAGTTTCCAAATGTATTTACTCAATTCTGTTTGGTTTTTGTATCTTTCTTTGTTGAATGATTGTTTATGGTTTGCATATCTAGTTTTGAATTGGTTTTCCGTGATACCTACATATGTTTCTTTTGCGTTCTCTGATGTTACAGTGGCTTGGTACACAATGTTGTTATAAAGGCATTTGTTGCTTAGGGGGCACTGTTCTTTTTTGGTACAGTTACAAGATTTCCTTTCGTTACCCTCCTTTTTTTCTGTGCTGCTTTTCATTTTGTTTGCTGAATCGATGGCATTTTTAAGGTTCGGCATACATGAATATGATAATTTGATGTTGTTTTTGTTGAATATCTTAAATAATTTATGGTCTTTTGGGAAAGATGATGTCAAGATTTTAAAGAATTCTTTCCCTACATTTGTTTTAACTCTTGCATCATATGGGGGATTGTACCATATGATATTCCTTTTCCTGTTCTTTCTGCATCTTTTTGTATCATTGTCTGGATCGTATCTTAGTTTGTAATTGTAGCCACTTGTATGTAACGCCTCTTGGTATTCAGCTGTAGCGTTGTTGAATACTGTTTCGTTACATGACAAATTGGATAGTCTTTTATTTATGCTTTTGGGTATTGTTTTCAGTATGGAGGGTGGGTGATTGCTTTTGATGTTTACATAAACAGGCGTGTCATTTGGTTTCTTGTATGGTTTATATGTGTGTTGGTTGAGGTCTAACGTTATGTCTAAATAGTTCACTATCTTTTTGTTTGCTTCTATTGTGATTTTTAAGTTTTGGTTGTGGAAAATTTTACACAATTCTTTTTCTTATTTTCAATATTTCTAGGGTTGTCATTCAGAGCGGCAAGGCCGTCATCCCTGTACAGTCCAGTTTGTTTTCCAAGTTTTTTTTGAATATTGGATAACATGAATAGTCCGACAAGTTCGCAAGTTTCGGCACCATCGTAAAAGAGGATAAAAATACATACGACTTCAAGTCATGGCGAGTACCACCAGCCATTGAAGAAATGAAAACATTTGAAGAAAAAATGAGAAGAATGTTAGCCAACATAGATTTCAAAAAATCTAATAACAAATTTCAATCAGCGTTAGAAAAGGAAATTAAACAAATTCAAAATGACACCAAAATATTTGTGAAGGCGGATAAAACCAATAACTTTTACAAAATAGAACCTGAAGAGTACTCAAAACTCCTTGATAAAAATATCCAGAAAAATTACAGAAAGGCTGACAAGGCTACATATGATCACATCAGAAAGAAAGAAAAGGAACTTGTGCACCAAATGGACCTAAGTGACAGAGTAGAGACCACAGCAGCTAGAGAAGCCTTTATTACACTTAAAGACCACAAACCCAATTTCTTGAACAACCCAACATGTAGACTGATAAACCCTTCCAAATCTGAACTAGGGAAAATTAGTAAAAAAAATCTTAGAGAAAACCATAAAAAACATAAAAGAAAACACTGAACTCAATCTCTGGAAAAACACATATGAAGTAATACAATGGTTCAAAAACCTCAATAAACAAGAAAATACAGTTTT
>CM065728.1:47437457-47444957 GCA_033310375.1 Conus canariensis | reverse complement strand
TATTAACTGATTATACAAATTTAGATGACGTTCTCACGAAGGAAGGGGCAAGTGTCTCGTTTACTTACGCATATAAATCTATGTCCGGTTACTTGATGTGCTGAGTTCTGCGAACATTCTAGCAACCAGAAAGAAACACGGTCTGAATGGGCCTGTTTAGTGGATTTCGGGTCTTGAATTCGCAACGATCTTCTCCTCCACATATAAAGAGTGGCGAAGGAACACACCTTTAAACCAAACTCTCAACCTTGATGCTCTCTCTCTCTCTCTCTCTCTCTCTCTCTCTCTCTCTCTCTCTCTCTCTCTCTCTCTCTCTCTCTCTCTCTCTCTCTCTCTTGTGCCTGTCATATTCTTTCTATTAACAGTGTCTTTAGCACGCTTACTGTCACTCCATACAGTGTCTTTCTTCTCCCCTTCCCCCCTCCCTGTCACTCAGTCTACTGTAAAGCAGTCCTCTCTCTCTCTCTCTCTCTCTCTCTCTCTCTCTCTCTCTCTCCTTCCTCTCTCTCTCCAGCACATTACTATTGCATCCTTGAACGTGCCATGGCTTGTGTGTTACTTATGATTGTAGGCTCTTCCTTACTCAGAGCGGGTACTGAATGTAAAGAAGTGCATAGACTTCTTTATGATCCTCGTAAATGATTATTTCCCTCTCTCTCTCTCTCTCTCTCTCTTCTCTCTCTCTCTCTCTCTCTCTCTCTCTCTTCTTCTCTGTCTTCTGTCTTGTCTGTCTCTCTGTCTGTCTGTCTGTCTCTCTCTCTCTCTCTCTCTCTCTCTCTCTCTCTCTCCTCTCTCTCTCTCTCTCTCTCTCGCGTGCGCGCGCGCCTTTCACTTTAGGCTGAAACCCTGGTATGGCCCGTTGCGGTCGGCTGGGCTATAAACTACATGGATGTTTTCTTAACACTCTAACCGACTACACTGGACGATGAAAGTACTATCTTAAGCCTAACGGAACCAAAACAAGAGACAAAAACCCAGACCTTCTTTTATTCGACACTATTTTTTTTTCCTCAGTTTGCATGGAGATATTTCTTTTTGCAAGATGCACTGGCGTATTTGTTTTGTCAGAAATAATACCACAACGAAAGCGAAAGCGAAGCAAACACAAGCAGACCCAAAAATATCTCCAGGGTCGCAGACGCAATATTTCAGGACGTCTCAGAATTAGGGGATTTGTGATTAATGTCTTTTTGTAGACTAGGATGACAGATAAATGGTTTGATAGATGAAACTGGTTCATGGGATTTGAACCCTCCGTTGGCTGTGGAAACACACACACACACACACACACACACACACACACACACACACACACACACACCACACACACACACACACACATACGCGCGCGCGCACACACACACATACACACGCGCGCACGCGCACACACACACAAACGCACGCACGCGCACACACACACACACTCCCTCTCTCTCTCTCTCTCTCTCTCTCTCTCTCTCTCTCTCTCTCTCTCTTTCTCTTTCCTTCTCTCTGTGTATGTATGTATGTGTACATGCATGATAGAAAGGCAGACAGGCAGGCAGACGGACAACAGACAGACAGAGAGATAGATAGATAGATAGATAGATAGACACATAGATAGATAGGTGATAGATAATTAATGATGGAGAGGTAGATCGAGAGCGAGAGAGAGATTGAGCGTACGTGTGTGTGTGTGTGTGTGTGTGTGTGTGTGTGTGTGTGTGTGTGTGTGTGTTGTCTGTGTTGTCTGTTGCTGCGTTCGTGCTGTGTGTGTGTGATGCGTGCGGCGTGTGTGTGTGCGTGCGGTGTGTGATATATATATATATATGTGTGTGTGTGTGTGTGTGTTGTGTGTGTGTGCGCGCGCGCGCGGCGCGTGCTGCGTGTGTGTGTGTGTGTGTGTGTTCATCTAAAAAAAAATGACACCCCCACCTCCAAATACAGATTTTATGACCTGAAAATATTGGCATGAGTTTCATTGATAAAAATGTGTATTATTGAGCCTTTTTGCTGACATCTTCCCTACAGAACAAAAACACTCTGTACAGATACAGAGAAATGGAGAGAGAGATCGAGAGCGAGAGAAAAATTGAGCACACATCTCTCTCTCTCCCTCTGTCTGTCTGTCTGTCTGTCTGTCTCTCTCTCTCTCTCTCTTCTCTCTCTCTCTCTCTCTCCTTTTCTCTCTCGTGTCCTGTCTCTCTCTCTCTCTCTTTCTCTACGTCTACTCTCGTCTGTTGTGTGTGTGTGTGTGTGTGTGTGTGTGTGTGTGTGTGTGTGTGTGTGTGTGTGTGTGTGTTCATCTCCAAAAACAATGAGAGTGCCAATGACACCCCCACCTCCGAATATAGCTTTTTGACCTGAGAAATATTGGCAAGAATTTCATTGATAAAAGTGCGTTTATTGAGCGCTGTTGCTGACATCTTTCCTACAAGACAAAAAGAAAACCCCACTCTCTGTCCACCCACATGTACTATACTATTGCCAATGGACAACAATCAATATTGGTGTGGTGTACACACACACACACTGCATACAGACTCCATCAGATCCTGGCCTTGAGAGGTGTGATTACCTGTCTAAACGCCGCATTGCGAAAGACTCCAACGCAGAAGGAAGAAAATGAAATAGGGAAATAAATCCATAGGTGCTGAAACTGTAAGACCGGATTACCACATTCAACCATCACCACCCACCTTGATCCTCTTCTCCTCTCCTCCCCCCCCCCCCCCCCCCTTTCTCCCGCTGCCCTCCTCCGTCCTTCGATTCAAGCAGTCTCTTGTCCTTTATGTTTTAAGGCATTTACCTTTTTGTTCTTGTGCTGTCGGAACGTGGGACTCGTTGTCTTTCTATGTGAATCACAGTTCATTCCTTGATCCATTTAAACACTTCTTAGAACCTATCTATATCTAAATGAACAGTGCATTACATTACATACCCATTCTCCATTTCTGTTTGTTTTTTTTTTATCTGAATTTTTTTCAAGCAGTCGTTTATGGAATACACCCCATTCTAACTTTTTTGTCGTTATACTTTAGAGCATATCTTTTTAAGCAGTCTTTCACATACAGTATCACACACCATCACGAATCTTTTTTTCCGGTTTTTTTTTCAGTCTCACACATGATATGCCCCATTCTACATATCTGCTTTTTCGATCTTAAAACGTATCTTTTCAACCAGATTATAAAACAATATAATATACGTGTGTACCTTTTAGATTTTCAAGTATGCTTTTGTCTGTATGTGACTGTATGTGCGCATGATTATGGAGCTCGCACGAACGCCCGTTTGTTTGTGGCAGAGCGGATGGGGTCAATTGGCAGCTGAGCACATGACCCCGTGTCTGTTTGTCTGTTTGTTTGGAGAGAGGAGAAGGAGAGGGGAGTAGTGGGAGGGGGGGTTTCAGAATTGGATGAGGTAGTGAGAAGGGAAAGGGATAGGAAAAAAAAAAAGAAAATCAGGTTAGCAGGGGCGTGCAAGTCATTTTGTATGAATGTAAATCTGTGTGTGTGTGTGTGTGTGTGTGTGTGTGTGTGTGTGTGTGTGTGTGTGTGTGTGTGTGTGTGTGTGGTTAATATTTGAAAGTGCCTTGAGGCGTGCAAATTTACTACAGAAATATGCCGTAAATATTATCATCATTACCATAACTACTACTGCTACTGCTGATGCTGCCACTGCTACTGCTGATGCTGCCTACTGCTACTACTGTATACTGCTACTACTACTTAAATACTACTACTACTACTACTACTACTACTACTACTACTACTACTACTACTACTAAGACGGCGGTGTCGACGACGACGACTATGACAACTACGACTATGACCACCACCACCACCACCACTACTACTACTACTACTACTACTCTACTACCACCACCACCACCACCACAACCACTACCATCATAACCACCACCAGTATTACAACTACGACTACAACTACTATCTAGCTGCTGCTGACTACTACTACTACTACTACTATTGCTGGTGCTGCTGCTGCTGCGCCTGCTGCTACCGCCTGTAGTATCATTACTACTGACTGCTGCTACTCACATCGCTTCTCCCTGTTGCTGTTACTGCTAAACTGCTCAAGGGTGGAAGAAACAAACGTGAAAAGGAAAGGTAGCGCTTATTTACAAGCGCAAATCTGTGGTTCAGTTTGAGTCGATAGGGTTATCTTCTCTTTCCCACAATTCTCAGCATATTCCGGGGAAGCATTATAATTTATACACCTGAAGGTCATGGCAGAACAGTCAGCATTGGAAGAAAAACCTTCAGTAACCTTCCATTTGCTGATGACATTGATGACTAGGTAGGCAGTGAACAAGAACTTTGGGGCCAATCGTGTTCAAAAACTGGATGAAACCAACACGATATGGCATGAAAATCATTGCGGAGAACACTTATGCTGATGGCCATCTACAATACTACCATCAATACTAATATAACTGGACGTAGACAGAAGTTGGAAAACTTTCAACAACGCACACGGGATCCATCACGAGCAATGAGGGGCGCAAACCAGTCATCTTCTGAAGGCAAGTAAAGACAGTGTCAGTACTGTCCAGAATAAAACCTGTATGAAAGGGCAATAACGTCTCCGTGACACGCAAGTTTATGCTCCCTCTCATGAACTGGCATATGCCATCTACTACTGTGTGGGCGAGACGTTGACGCTCAAAGCGGATCTGAAAAGATGAATCTACGCCATAAAGTTGAGGCGTTACCACAAGATGTTAACCATCAAATAACACTGATCATATCACCAACGACGGCGTGGGTCGAACATCAAGCAGCACGTCAAACCATACAAAGATCTATAGACATCAGTTTAGAGCAGAAAATGACGTTGTTATGGCCATGTTACAAGATTCAATGGTCTTGCTGCAACCGTTCTCTGTGGACATTTAGAAGGAAAGGAGACAGAGGGGACGACAGAAAACGATGGGCTGATATGATGTTGCAGACTTGACAGAAACAAAAAAGAAATTTGCAGAGACCCAGCCTTGACCTGTAATGGACAGAACTGGAGGAACCTGGAGAACTGTTCGTCAGTATGGTCCCCAATGACTCTCCAGGAGTAAAGAGAGAAGACGCAGAAGACCCTGGGATGGAAGAAAAAAAAAGTGTGAAAAAGAAATGTAGCGTGTCTTCGCTACCACCACAGTAAGCTGGAAGAAAGGAACGTCTAAGTTCAGGTCGTCTTAAGCTGGTGGTGTGTGTTCTGTAGGGTGTTAATGGGTACAACAAAGACAGACAAACAAGAAAAAAAAATCGAAAAGAAGAAGCGCTTCCTAAATGACCCCATCACCGTCCTCCTCCTCCTCCTCTCCTCCTCCTCCTCCTCCTCCTCTCCTCCTCCTCCTCCTCCTCTCTCCTTCCTCCTCCTCTCCTCCTCTTCTTCCTTCTTTCTCTTCTTCTTCTTCTTCTTCTTCTTCTTCTTCTTCTTTCTTCTTCTCTTCTTCTTCTTTTTGCTGCTGCTGCTGCTGCTGCTGCTGTTTACAATACTCTAACACGCTCTACGTTTCCGTTATGTATGTTGATGTCTATCGCTGTTTTATATGTGTTAAAGTGCATGCACGTATACGTGCATATATGTGTGTGTGTAAGCATGTATATGTACGGGGCGAGCGGCGTCCATGTGTGTGTGTGTGTGTGTGTGTGTGTGTGTGTGTGTGTGGTGTGTGTGTGTGTGTGTGTGTGTGTGTGTGTTCCAACGAAGAGAGACAGACAGACAGCACAGAGGAAGACAGAATGTGAGGGAGGAGGAGGGAGGAAGTAAGAAATACAACAAACAGACGGATTGACAGACTGATGGACCTTGACAAAAGAATAGACATGGGAGAGGAGGGGGAGTCAATGACTCATACATAAATAGAAATAAAAGAAAACAGAAGAAATAGAGAAAGAAGGAAAGAAAGAAAAACGAAAGGAAGAGAGAGAGAGAGAGAGAGAGAGAGAGAGAGAGAGAGAGAGAGAGAGAGAGAGAGAGATAAAAGTGTAAAAAATATCGAGCAACAGCAGGAGAGATGAGAAAAATAGAGAATCGAGAGAAATCACGAAAGGAAGAAAGGAAATGAGAAAGACAGAAAAAAAAGCGAGACGGAAGGAAAGACAGAAAGAAAGAAACAATTAAAGAAAAAGAAAACGAGGAAAGAAAGAAAGAAAGAAAAGAAAAGAAAAAGAAAAGAAGAAAGATTGAAGGAACGAAGAAATACATAAAATCTAGTTAATAGCACAAAAAAGCAAGGTCCAAATTCTCGGTCGGATAAAGACATTTTGGCTGTCCGATATTCCGTGACTGGCAATCAGTCTTGTTCAGAATGTGATTGAACTCATTCATATGATAATCACACTCATCCATATTCCCTCCCCTCTTATGGGTATCCAAGGACACGAAATTGATGGAATACGAGTGTGCTGTGTGGAAGGTGATGATAGCTGTATAAGCGTGCGGATGATAGTCTGTTAAAGGAGACGTTATGAAACAGACAATGAAGATTTTATATTGCGTATAATCATTAGTATGAGAGGAATTTTTTTTAAGGAAACAGTAGTTAAAAAAAAAAGAAAAGGTTAAAGGTTAAAGTCCGATAGCCCAGTGCTCGTGCCAACAGTGAACTGCTGGACGTTAACAAAGTCTGGGGCGCGGCATGCTGGAATGCGGAACCTATTTCCACCTCCCTTCCGCCGCTTTCAATGTGCCCTGAATGAATCAGGTACCATTTACTGCTGGGTGAATAGACAGGGTGCCGTAAAAATCCGATCCCACGAGCGGTTCGAATTCACGACCGTCAGGTCCGCGATGAGGAATGCATAATTCGAAATTGAATAAACCACACAATTAATTCTTTGTCGTTGATCTTGTTGGTGCAAGTAGTTGCTGTTGATTCTCCAGACAAAAAAGTTTACGTTTTCACCGACTTGTGTTGACTGGTTTGTTTGGTGGTCAGCAGCATTGCACAGGACCTGTTTTAGGACCAATTACAGGACCTACGATGTTAACGACGCTTTGTGAGAAGACGCGACAGAATGTAGCCAAGGACGACTCCATCAAATTCTGATGTAGATATCAGATGCAGATCCCGATCAATAAGCCGATCCAAGATCCGACCGACCTTGATGGCTGTTTGCGCTTTTTTGATAACCCCATCTGTGTTTTATTGCTGTTGTCATTTGTTTCTTGCTAGCCATTATGGAAATCACAGTGTTTCCGCTGTCACAACCACGTGTTGTCCGCTGAGCACATCTCTAGGGCGAGAAGCTGGAGCGCATGTCTGTCTATGAAGATAATTACAAGGGAGGTAACTTTTTGCTCCCAAGATACCCATTCAACAAGTTCCTATACAGATCCAGAGGCAGACGCTATAAACAAGAATAGTTTCCATAGAAAAAGGTGGGAATATCTCCCCTAAGTGGCGTCTGCGCACCGCGATAACAGCAATGAATATAGTGAAACACAAAAAATGAAAAGCTGTTCAAGACTGGTGGATTGTTTTAACCTGGGGATTGT
>CM065728.1:47429957-47432457 GCA_033310375.1 Conus canariensis | reverse complement strand
CTTCGGATTTGGTTTTGGTTTGTTTTTATAAGCAGAGAAAGAGAGAGAGAGAGAGAGAGAGAGAGAGCACAATGAGACATGACGAAACAATGAGACACAAAAACAGACTGACAGACGGAAAGACAGACTGGCAAGGAAATAAAACACAGGGATAAATCAACCAATCGTCGCCCCCCCCCCCACCCACCCACCACACCCCCTTCCTCCCATCCATCCTTCCCAGGAGATCACAGTTCCATTCCATACCATACTGTCTTGATCACCGATGGCTCAATGACAATATCATTACACGTATTCACGGATACAGAGGACGACAGGACAGACAGGTAGCGGTCACCATGAAGGAAAAACAGTGCGGAAACCTAAGGCACCTCAGGGTGGAAAATGGTTGTTGGCTCTATCCATTACTGGCATCTGGGGTGGAAAGGATAGACAATCCTCGCAGGCAGATGGCGATGGAGGAGGGACGGTTCTTAGTGTGGCAGATTTTTTTTTTTCATTATAGGTGTGTCTGCTTTCTCGGAATAGAGTTTTGGTTCAGTATTGAGTGTTACTGAGTGACAGAGATGGGAGATCCGAGAGTTTTGGTTCAGTATTGAGTGTTACCGAGTGACAGAGATGGGTTGGTACGAGAGTTTTGATTTAGTATTGAGTGTTGCTGAGTGACAGAGATGGGAGGCACGAGAGTTGTATGCCTTTATGTGAGTGACAGATAAAGGAAACTAAGGAATTAGAGAGAGAGAGAGAGGGGGGGGGGGATTTAAGCCACCAACAGTTCAATATCAACATCAGTCTGTGTATCCAGGGATAAAGGGGACGACAGAACAGGCAGGGCAAAGGAAGGAGATGGCAGTGACCCCGAGCCAGCAGAGTGGGAGACGGGCTGTTGGCTGCCCAGTCTGCTCACGGTCTGTTATTGAAAATGGTGGGCATCCTTGCGTTTGCAGGGGGAAGGGAGGGAAAGACGAAAGAGAGGAATTGAGAGAAGGAAGCGGGTGTAGGGGTAGTGGAGAGGAGAAGGGGGTGTGTCTTTTTCTGAGTTTGATGTCGTAAGAGTTTATTTCCCGCTCGAGAACAAGTCAGCGCTGTACGTCTAAAAACACAGGACAGAGAGACAGACAGACAGACAAACAGAGAGAGAGAGACAGAGACAGAGACAGAGACAGAGACAGAGAGAGGAGAGAGAGGGAGAGAGAGAGAGAGAGAGAGAGAGAGATATCGAAAGAGAAACAGGGGGTCATAGACAACAAACACGGAAAGATCCAGACAAAAAGACAGACAGACAAGGGTATCAAACACACATAGAAAGATCAACCCCAAAGCACTCATGTTTCCAACCAATCATTACCATCCTACATCAACCCTGCTCGGTTCAGTGACAGTGTCAGTCTCAGTCTACAGATCAAAGGATGAAGGGGAAGTCAGTACAGGAGGATGACGGGGGTTGGAGAAAGGAGGAAGAGGCGGAAACTCACCACCAGCGGAGTAGAAGATGGGGTGTTAGCTTTAGAGGATACTTTCGTCAGAAATGGAAAAGCTACACAGTCATCTATGTACAGGGCAGGGGGTGAGGGACGAGGGAGATGAGGTCACACAGGAGGACAGAGGGGCTTTCAGGGTGTGAGAATGTTTTGTGAAAATTAAGGTGTTTTAAGAAGCATTGTTGCCAGTCGGGACCAGGTCAGTATAATGGGTCTTAAAATGAGGTGAGTGACAGTGAGAGAAAGAAAGAGAGAAAGAGAGAGAGAGAGAGAGAGAGAGAGAGAGAGAGAGAGTGGGGGGGGAGCAGAGAGGAATAAGGTTGTGTGTATGTGTGTGTGTGTGTTTTTGTGTGTGTATGTGTGTGTGCGTGCGTGTGGTGTGTGTGTGTGTGTGTGTGTGTGTGTGTGTTGTGTGTGTGTGTGTGTGTGTGTGTGTGTGTGTGTGTGTGTGTGTGGTGACGGATGGGTGGGTGCATGCGTATGTACATGCATAAGTGTATGCGTGCGTGTGCGCGTGCACGCATGTGTACATGCGCGCGCGTGTGTGTGTGTGTACCTGAAAAAGGCAGACAGACAGACAGAGGCAACAATCACAGAACCACCCGAACAACCGACAGACAGACAGGGGAATCAAACGCACAAAGAAATCCACCCATCCCATCCATGTTTCCGGCCCACGGCCACCATCCTTTATCATCCTGTACGATTCAATAACAATGTCAGTCTATGTCTACATATCCAGAGATAGAGGGGAAAATACCATCCTTCATCATCTAGTACGTTTTTAACAACAGTGTTATTTTCTGTCTGCATATCCAGGAAGAAAGGGGAAGTACCCATCCTTTATCATCCAGTACGTTTCAATAACGTGTCAGTCTCAGTCTACATGGCCAGGGGGTAAAGGGGAAGGCAGGACATGAGGATGACAGAGTGGTAAAAAGGGGAAGGTGGAAACTCAAACTCTGCAGTTTGGAAGATAGGATAGGGTGTTAAAGAGAGGGAGAGAGAGAGAGAGAGAG
>CM065728.1:47409957-47422457 GCA_033310375.1 Conus canariensis | reverse complement strand
AGTAAAAAACAAACAAGAAACAAAAGAAAGAAAAAAGGGCTAAAACAAAAAAAGGACGAAACAGAGAGAGAGAGAGAGAGAGAGAGGAGAGAGAGAGAGAGAGAGAGAGAGAGAGAGAGAGAGAGTAAAAACGAAAACGAAGTCATACTCTACTTTTTCCATCTAGTCGAGAGCGGAGAGAGAGAGAGAGAGAGAGAGAGAGAGAGAGAGAGAGAGAGAGAGAGAGAGAGAGAGAATGACAATGACAATGTTTTAATGTTAGGCCTCCAGCCTGTAAACATATAGTTTACACGTAAACAATGTAGTGGCTATCCGAACAGCTGGATGATAGGAATCAACTTAAATTTGTAGCAATAATATGTTCTTCCCTGTGCCTCAGTGCCTAAAAAAATATATATATAGCTACATCATGAATGACTCTGATTTCCTCACTACACAATAAATGTCGGCACTTTACCTCGGTTGACCAGTTAACCTTTAAATGCTTTGATATATATTTATCTCTAAGTAATGCGTAAGCTTCGCATCGAAAGATAAACTGTAGCTCATCTTTACTATTCTTACAAAATGGGCACTGCATATCCTCAGAATCATTTTTTCCTGTAGCGTCTATTTATCTTTAAATCATTTATGCCTAATCTGAATCCGGTGAGTGCTGATCTAAATTTGTTAATGTTTATTATTAATAAGTATCGTTCACGGTGTGGAAGTAATTTGAAAGAGCAACAGAATATAAATCTGTCGCTGTCCTTAATCTTGGATTCCCATGTCTGTTGAAAACAATCTATCATTCTTTGTTTGAGTATTCTCAAGAACATTTTATAATTTCCAATCATTCCATATACATATACCTCCGAGAAACCATATCTGTCTAAACATGCTTTAATAGATGACACCCGGTTATTAACTTTTGACTGTCTTTCTGCTTCAGCCTTTAGTGCTGAATTATGTTGCATTAAATATGCTCGGTGTGGTAAACGTGTTATGTCCATTTTCTGCAGAGAAAACCAGTATCGAAGACTAAATATACTGCTATCTATATATAAAGGGTATCTCCCGATCTCACCATATGCCATTGTGTTCGGAGTCCTCAAGATGACACCCAAAATCTTTTTACATGCAAATAGATGTACAGATTCGATTGTTTTCAATTGAGTGACACCCCAGATTTCCGAAGCATACAACAGCATTGGTCTGACCTGTGCATCAAACAACTTGAAAAACATTGTCATATCAAGAGAGAGGAGAGAGAGAGAGAGAGAGAGAGAGAGAGAGGGGAGAGGAGAGAGAGAGAGAGAGAGAGAGAGAGAGAGAGAGAGAGAGAGAGAGAGAAGAACAACGGAAAAAAGGATAAAGGCACAAACAATCAAAACTCTGATTCCATCATTTCCCATTACTTGTCCAGCTCCCAGATTGTTTTCTCTCTCTCTCTCTCTCTCTCTCTCTCTCTCTCTCTCTCTCTCTCCTCTCTCTCTCTCTCTCTCTCTCTCTCTCTCTCTCTCTGGCAGAAACCGACCGACCCTGGGGGCGTGTCGCATGTCTAGCCCCAGGGTCAATGTTCCGTCCTCATTTTCATCCATCATCGGACGATTATATCTGCAGATTTCACTGGCAGGATCCTGGGTGGTTATCTTGACTGTGATTTATACACCAGCGTTAACGCTAGACTTGCTAACTACGCATATGCATGCAGATCGGTGTGGTAAATGACAACGTGGTTTGGAGAGGAAGGGGATAGAGTGTGGGGAGACAGAAGATTGGCGATAAGGAACGGGGAGGAGAGAGAGACCGTATGCTGTCAGTGTGTGTTGGTGGAGGTAGGGAAAATCTAGGGATGCGTGCGAGCGAGCGCGCGTTGCATATGTGTGTGTGTGTGTGTATGAGGGGGGGGAGGGTGGAAGGGGGGCATGTTGGGTATAATACGTTTGCGTGCGTCTGTGTGCAAATCGAATATAGTCTGATTGCCCCCAACTTTGTTACCCTTCCCCCACCTTTCCTGACGTTTCTGAGCTGATGGCGTGGCTAGTAACATAAGAACTTGATGTCTTCTTGCGTCTGTAGTCTCGACCTTGTCCCCCCCCCCCCTTCGTCATATCCTCCTCCCCCCCCTCCAACCCCCATCATCATTCTAGCTAACTACCCCCCTACAGTTACTTTTCCAGCATCCATCATTCCAACCCCTGCAACTTCCTGACCCCACGTCTCATTGCAATGTAAATACACTCATACCCCCAAGGCAGCAAAGCAATCAGTCACTATTGGACTCGAAATTCGACGGGGTCGGGGAAGGGAGAGAAAGCGCTATAGCGAGGAGAGGTTGGGAGTGAGGGGGGGGGAGTGTAGGGGGGGGGGGGGAGACAGACGCAGGGGAGGGAAGGGTCCAAAAAAGGGAAAAGGACGTTTGAAAAAAAATTGTTTCCAACTTTAAATTTCATACTCCAAACGGATTGTTCCAAACACACACATACAGCATTGAAGTGAGTTGAGACACTTGAACCCTGATGTCTCTCTCTCTCTCTCTCTCTCTCTCTCTTATATATAATATATATATATATATGTATATGATATATATATATATATCATATGTTATGTTATGATATGATATATTATTATGTTGCAATGTATGTAATGCCGACCAATGAGAATTGTAAGGGAAAAACAAGTGCAGGCTGTCAGTTCCTGTCATTTAAAACAACGACTAGGCACACATTTACAGGCGGATGAAAGGCGTAGGGTGGGAGTGGAGTGGCTGGGTGTATTGGTGGAAGGGGGAAGGGGAGCGAACATGGGAGTAAAAAGGAGGGCGTTATCATGTAAATCATTCACTACCAGCGTATGGGAACTGTCGAAGTTTGTGTTGAAAACGGAATCATTAGTACCGTCTGTCCGGGTTCACCTTTAGTCTCCTGTGCATATAAAACCGACTTTGAATCGACACAGAAAAATATTTGAAATGCATGGTGTTTACTGTGCTACGTAGATCATGCTTTGCAAGAGCAAGCTGACGATATTCATCCAAAGGTAGAACTCCTACTGCCGCATGTGTACCCATAGTTGATGCATGAACTTGGACGTTTTCAAGTGTTGCTGTTATTTTTTTTTTTTCATTTTTCACAATTCAGTAACTGCCTTCGTTTTCCCAACACACACCCTAGCTGCTATATTCAACAAGATGAGACGTGTTTTAAGAAATGTTGGGAGGGCTGCTAAATTCACAAGGGAATACGTGAAAGGAGAATTAGTAAAATAACGCTAAGATCACAAGGCAAAATCAGAAAGGAACGAAAAGTTGGGCAAAACGTGCTGACAATGCATACAGGTTACATCTTCCTCTGTGTCTTCTGGAGGGATATAAATTATTACAAAATGTGTGTCGGAAACACTATAGAAAGAAGCTAGAAGAATCTGGGTACTCTTTGACTACCCGCGACAGTCAACCATCACGTTACTACTTTAAGAACTCATAATGGCTTATATCATGTAAGACCATTGGCCTCCTTGATTCGCAGAGTTAAACTTTATGCTTTTATGACAAAATTTACTAATGACGTGAAATGCACTTGTGGTGAAAAAATATCAAATACTCATATGCTTCTCCAATGTAAAAATTGTGAGCATTTTGTCTGCTTTCTGAACTTCACTGATGAAATTGAAATGCTCACAATTGACCGGACACATTAAGTCAAGACCCTTAACTTACTGTAATAAATTATTTCTGTATCTTATTTGGATTCTTGATGTTTTTTATGTTGCTTATTTTTTTTTTTCAATGATTGTTCTTTTTTGTCTAGATAACAACGTGAAACATTAAGTGGAGAAACGCACTTACTCTTCGCAAGAAAGCAATGCATTTTATTATCATGCGTCTGAAATGACATGAGGACCCCCACACACACACACACACACACGCACACACACTCTCTCGTCTCTCTCTCTCTTCTCTTTCTACTCTCTACTCTCTCTCTCTCAGGAGAAATAGGGCGTTATACTACATTGACGACGCCATCGAATATGTAATGCAACAATAAAGGATATGTTAGCTGTAGATATCAAAAGCATTGACACAATCAAAAAATCATGTGGAACATTCGAAATATTGGTTTGGAGAGCAGTTTAGAAAGGGTAAAATTAGTAACAGAACTTCAGTAACATTTACCACGTGTGGATCGGACTCCCACCGAGTGCGAATTCGACAGGATGTTCATTTCCACTAGCCTTGGTAGCTGGACTACTGCAATCAAATCAGAAAATGTCAAATTAAGTATAAACTACATTGAAAGCAACTGACAACAAAACATAATAATGATGATAATATGATAATAATATATAATAACATAATGATTTTAATAAACACTTGCTGACGACACGACCGCATTCTGAAGACGTGAAAATGATCCTACAAAGACATATAGACACATCCAGGTTTCTCGACTAATTGAATGCCTAAACTAACGATGAGATTAGCAGTCAAGACAAGAAACCGAAAATCTTTTATAAAACAGAAAACAATTAAGATACTAGGCATATTTCGCAATGTAAAGCGCGTAGAGTTGAGGACAACTGAAAAACAGAATCAGAAAACGAAAAATAATAAACTTGACATAGAGACTTGAACATGGAAATAATCATTATTAAACATCCGTTATCACAGTTGATTTTCATGCAGAGTATGGCTAAGAACATGTCATACGCAGTCAACGAATGTTTTTAAATTCCTGTGGCAAAGAAAAGAGTAATAGAAGGCTTTTGAAATAAAAGAAATATGAGATGACAAACAATGGGCAATGGTAACTACAAAGCACAAGAAACTTATTGGAATGGCAAGAGTTATAGACGATTAGACAAGAAATGCTCGGATCCGAGATGGCCATAGTAAGGTCTTGATGGTTAGGATCTTGAAAATTGTAACTAGAAGCGTGATGAAAAGATAAAAGCCCTTTTGAACTATTCAACCATCTTAAAAACAAACATATGACCTAGCGATTAACAGAGTAAATATCAGCGAACTTTATGGAACAACACTTTAATCAGATTCAGGAGAAAGTGCTGTATTTCCTGTGGAAAAAGCAGGACTGGGAAAGAATGAGCATATCATAAAGCAGCGAAAACAGACTCTGACTAGAAAAAGTTACGATAGAATCGAAGAACCACGCAGTCACTTTTTTCGATACAACGCACTGATTAACGCTATACAATATCTGGAACGATGGACAAATGGCCTGATTGCAGAGTTAAACTTTATGCATTATGACAAATTACAATGACGTAAATGCACTTGTGAAAAATATAAATACTCATATGCTTACAATGTAAAAGTTGAGCTTTTTTGTCTGCTTTTTCTGAATCTTCACTGGATGAAATTTTGAATAATTGCTCACTAATGTGTGACACTGGACTAGCACTAAGTCAAAGACCCATTATACTTACCTGTAATGAGATGTAGTTTACTGTATCTTTATATTTGGAGTTACTTGGATGTTTTTGAATTGTTGCTGTTATTTTTTTCTTTTTTCAATTTTGATTGTTGCTTTTTTTTTGTCTAAGATCACATAACGTGAATAGACATTAAGTGGAAGAACACACGCACGTTACTCTTCGCAAAGGAAAGGCACTATGCATTATTAGTTTAACATGGGCGGTCTGAAAAATGCACATGAAGGGACGCCCCCCCCCCCCCCCCCCCACACACACACACACACGCACACACTCTCTCTCAGAGAGAGAGAAGAGAGAGAGAGAGAGCAATTGACACGCGCGCGCAGGCCATTTGCGCGCTCTCAGACTGTATATCAAATATGCACACTTTCAGTGCTCAATATGCACGCGTACAGCTATCCACTAACTGCCGTTATCTCTGCCCGCTACGTAGCGTATGATTGTCGTGTAATTGCGGTTTCTCACAATTCAGTAACTGCACTTTCTTTCCAACACACATCCTAGCTGCTAAGCTCAACAAGATGAGACGTATTTCAAGAAATGTTGGGAGGGCTGCTAAATAACAAGGGAATACGTGTAAGCAGAATTTGTAAATCAACGTTAAGATCACAAGGCAAAATCAGAAAAGAACTAACCGCACCGGCTACGTTCTTCAAGAACTGCAGAAATCTCTTCAGGCCTCTTCAAGCGACGATCAAAACTGGATCCTGGAGCAAGAAACTCATAGCGATACATCAATGCTGCTGACGTGAGATTTGTTTGCAAAGCCATAGCGTTTAAAGATAATCCATATGTTGCAACGGAACCGTGCTGAAAACCCGTCAATGTCTTGATCGGTTTGATCTGATATCATGCAACAGAGAAAACAGGATTCAGAAGAACAACATTGAATCTGGAACCATATTCCCATTTTCTTTCCAGTATGTATCTACTTTCAGTCAGAGATGCTCGGGTGTTAGGCAATGGATCTTGGAAGTCACGTCAACGTTTCTTCCACCAAATGCGCGTGCCACGTGCCTTCAAAAATGCAAGCTTGTGGCTCCTGTCTGTTTTAAAGTGAGGTGACTGCTGGCGGAAACGAAACATGAGGACAAAAATAGAATTACTAAGCCGCCAAATAGAAGAACAAACAAATTCTAGAATAGACAGAACGCGTTTCGACCTGTTGGGTCTTCTTAACGTAGGACAAGCAGTATTCAAAACAACGGAAACAAAGGACCAACATACAGTCACTTATTACATTGATCTGGCTGCAAGCTGTGGCGTGGTCGGAAAACTACAAACTACTGAAAGTAACTGAACAGAAGAGAGAAGAGGTTGGAGAGGCTTCTGTATTCTGCCATCAAAAGCAGAGAATGGTGTTTAGAGACATTCCACCTGCACACATAACCTTGCGCCGAACATGACTTGTGACATTCAGTTCAGATCCATGCATTGTAATTTCGAGGTGACAACCCATACTACTCCTCTCCTACCATCAAGACCGTATAGCTACTTTTGAGCATCAAATGTGTTATTTCCACCTCACATAGTCGTGGTGCAGAAAGATGCAAAGTCTTTGGCTCCTAGAAGAATACTATTTTGCGATTTTGATATTGGACTGGAGCTACGGAGATTTTTGGAATCAGCTTTCAGACTCCAGCCAAAAACTGCAGGAACTGCACAGAATGCGCTGGTGTTACGATTCTGGACAGAGGTCCATCAAAGCTTTCTCGAACTGATGGCATGGAAAACCCTCCCGGCCATGGTTAAAGCTAAAGGTGAGTGAGTGAGTGCCGATGTACATATACTTCGTTGGGAATAAACTTGAACAGTCAGAAGTTTTGAAGAGAGAGAGAGAAAAGAAGAGAGAGAGAGAGAGAGAGAGAGAGAGAGAGAGAGAGCAGAGAGAGAGAGAAAGAACTGACACTGACACTGACACTGACATCTTTTATTGATATTGGCAAATAGCCTTTTTGTCAAATGGGGTACGATGTCTTTTTTTTTTGCATAGAAGAAAAGAAAACAAGAGAAAAACTGTAAATTAGGTGTCTACACAACTAAGCAAAATTAAGAAATTATTTAAATTTCCACCACTCGTTTGTGTTTTTTGTGTATGTTCTAGTACAAAATCATTCTCACACAGCAACCATTCCCTTCACATACGCACACTGATCCATCCTATCTCCCATCGACTTTGCACGCACGCATTTATATCCTTATCCTCCCTTCTCCCCATTCACACATATTCTCTGTACAAACATTCATCTGGCTTGATATTATGAAAACCATTCACTTGAACCATCAAGCTTCAAGGTCAAATAAGTTTTCTAAACAATATTTACGCTGTTCCGTCCTCGTTCTGATTTCCAATTCCCATCACCTTATTAATTCATTAATTAAACAAGTGCACAGAGATGAGAAGGTGCATACGAGCAGCGAGAGAGAGAGAGAGAGAGAGAGAGAGAGAGAGAGAGAGAGAGGGAGAGAGAGCGAGAGAGAGAGAGAGAGAGAGAGAGAGTAGAGAAGCATTACAATGTTTTATTTTCAGAACTGGTTAAAGCCCCTTTTGAATGGGTTAAAACAAACTGGAAGTAAAATAACAAATCTTACACACCCTGCTGCACAAAAGCAAGACACACATTAGCTTGATGCACATCTATACAAAGTCATCGTGTACTGCCTTGTGTTTTCACAGATTCACACACACACACACGCACGTTTCTTTTTCAAAAGTTACATTTTTCTTTTTAACAACAGAGTATGTTTGTATAATGCTGGTATGTCATAATAGTTGACGGCAATGCAGATCATTCTTCGATTTTTTTTAGCGCTGGGCAACATAAAACAAAATGAACTTTTAGTCTGACCCCCCACACAGAGCACATTACAATCATGTTATCCCACTTGCATTGATCACTATGTACTGCTGTGTCACTGATATCAAAGCTGTACTCGCCAAGGCACATTCTATATCCCTTATTCATAGTCATTCATGTGTATGGGTCTGCGGAATGGTTATTGAATTTCAGTCCTGTCTCTACCGAGAAAATGTGTTACAATTTTCGATGTGATTTTCCCAATCGTGTCATAGGCAGTAAGTTGTGGGTTGCTTCAAACAAGCAACACGACAAACAAGCTTTCAAACAAGCAAACAAACGAGAGCAACAAGAAGCAAAGAAAGAAAGAAACCGAAAATTGGGGCACACCCCAGTACCAGTTAAGCTATACAAACGAAAACACAAACAAACAAACATAACTACGTGAACAGTTTCCAATATGTGTATTGCTTCACATGTGACGTAATCTCTATTATACAAATTATACAATATTTTGAACACTATGGCAAACAGCCTGGTTTCATATATATCTGAATGACTTTAAACCAGCATTTAATGCACTTGAAATATGAATTGATAAAAATGGAAAATCTTCAAAGTTCACTATAAATGAAATTGTTATAAGCGCAAAGTCTTCAATACGTGAAAAAAAGGTTTGGCTACTAGTATCCACTAGTATCCATATTAAAATATGTTGTGCGCATCTTGCATAATCACTAATACTAGCTCCATAACAGTTTCTTTAAAACCGAGTGAGAAACTTGTTTCCAAGCTCAGCTTAGGAAAAATACATTTTGTAGTAATTAGATAATTGTTGTCAACAGCAGCCAGGAGAATGAATATACGATCTAAAATTGTTTACAAGGAAATCATCCCAATATTCGTGTGTGATGCTGATAAAGTCGACTCTCTCTCTCTCTCTCTCTCTCTCTCTCTCTCTCTCTCTCTCTCTCTCTCTCTCTCTCTCTCTCTCTCTCTCTCTTTTAATTATAGAGCTGAAGAGTTAACTGATTGTATTAGATGAGAAAATTCCTCTTTAAACGCTTTGAATATTTATACATTCTTTTTGGAATAAGGAAAAATAATCTTTGTCCGATTTTCAGGAAGATTACTATATCGAATACAACGTTATTATGTTTACATTAAAATCAATGGCATGGTCTTCTAAACATTAATTATTTTGATAAAAATTTGTCCAGAACTTAAGTCTTTAAACCCTGGCAGTTTTGTCATTTTCATTTACTTTATTGCAAGTAATACTACTTGCTTTGTGATAGACTGATCTAAATACTCCGTAAAACAGTCTGCTTGTGCTAACTGGAGAGCAGAAATATCAGAATCAGTCTCATTATTTTTGTTCAAAACGTTCAAAAACATTTTAAAGTAATTGTTTTTCACCTTTTCCTATTGCGCTGGCATTCTGATTCACTCAGTCTCATGTTTTCCACACTGCTGTTTGTTCTCGATGGAATTAAAACACTTCTTAAACAATGAAGCTTCTTTGAGAGAGACAGGAGAGAGAGAGAGAGAGAGAGAGAGAGAGAGAGAGAGAGAGAGAGAGATAGAGAGAGAAGAGGAACGGAGAGAGAGAGAGACAGAGAGAGAGAGAGAATAAGAGAGAGTTACACTGTATGTGCGCGTGCGCGCGCGCTCGTGAGTGTGTGTGTGTGTGTGTGTGTGTGTGTGTGTGTGTGTGTGTGTGTGTGTGTGTGTGTGTGTGTGTGTGGAGGTCACGTGTGTTTTTGCTCTTCTATGTGTGCATGCGTGCGTGCTGCGTGCATACGTGCACGCGTCGTGCGTGCGTGCGTGCGTGCGTGCGTGCGTGCGTGTGTTGTGTGTGTGTGTGTGTGTGTGTGTGTGTGTGTGTGTGTGTGTGTGTGTGTGGTGTGATTATGTGCGCCTGTGCACAAGCATATGTGTATGCTATTTGGGAAATAGACTAAGATCCTTCTTCTTCTTCTTCTTCTTCTTCTTCTTCTTCTTCTTCTTCTTCTTCGTTCGTCGTCGTCGTCGTCGTCGTCGTCGTCGTCGTCGTCGTGTTCTCTCTTCTTCTTCTTCTTCTTCTTCTTCTTCTTCTTCTTTCTTCTTCTCCTCCTCCTCCTACTCCTCCTCCTCCTCCTCCTCCTCCTCCTCCTCCTCCTCCTCCTTCTTCTTCTTCTTCTTCTTCTTCTTCTTCTTCTTCTTCTTCTTCTTCTTCTTCTTCTTCTTCTTCTTCTTCATCTCGTCCTCATCATCGTTCTCCTTTTCATTCTCTTCTTCTTCCTGTTCTTCTTGGTGTTGTAGGCAGACAGACAAATACAAAGATGAATGATTAATTTGGCAGACAGGCACGCAGTCAAGAACAGTGACAGAGAGAGAGAGAGAGAGAGAGAGAGAGAGAGAGAGAGAGAGAGAGAGAGAGAGAGAGTGTGTGTGTGATGGGGGAAGAGAAAGGAGAGAGACGGGGAGGGGGAGGGGGGGGGGCAGGGGGGAGAAGAGGACGAGAAAGAAGAGGAGGAGGAAAAGGAGGAAGAGGAGGATTCCTAACTTTCCTGTCCCAGTGTAATTAAGCATAGGCCGCATTTCCCCCGGCTGTAGTCGCTATTTGTCGTTCATCAGTTTGTTCCTAGGGGGCCGATTTCTCCTGGGAGTCTCGAAGTAAACAGGGAGAGTTTACCAAGTGACGCTTAACTTGATGCTGTTGCTAGAATCGATCTGCAATTTACACCCTTTCCGTGCCCCCGTCTGTTTTGCTGTCTGACTGTCTGTCTGTATGTCTGTCTGTCTGTCCGTCTGTCTGTCTGTCTGTCTGTCTCTGTCTGTCTGTCTGCCTGTCTCTGCCTCTCTGTCTCTGTCTCTCTGTCTCTGTCTCTCTCTCTCTCTCTCTCTCTCTCTCTCTCTCTCTCTCTCTCTTCGTTTATTGAGAGACTAACGGGTATCCAATATATGTAAATGCAACTGTTAGATGTATTCGCTGTTAACATCAGTTACTAAAACGATAGAATCCCTCGTAATGCTTATGGTTTGTTACTTAGATACTAGACGTAAGGAACACTGTGTGTGAAAAGTACGTGTTTGTTTCTTTCAGTATGGTTTTAGAACTGTGTGAATGAATCATAGGAATCCAAACATAAATGAGTTTATTTAAACAAGTTGAACGTGGGTTGACTGCGCGTGGCAAAAATCTAGTGGGGGGGGGGGGGACTTGAAATATTCAGAACACATAGCAACACACCATGTTTAAACCTTTATTTGGCTCTAGATATAGACCAGCATTTAAATATTATTACAAGAAGTTTTAAATGAGAAATGTTGTACTTGGTGCTGCATCGCCTAAGACACAAAACGTTTAGCAGTGTTAATTCGATCTGTCCATTATTTCAAGCTGAAGAAAATGAGATTCATTTCGTCTTTTTGTTGTCAAGCTCTTATAAATATCCGAGAAATTTTCTTAAAGGTCAAGCATTATAAACGACTAGCTTTATTGAATTTTGATCTGTTTATTTCATTATCTGTGACTGAAGATGTGCGGAATTTCTTTTTGTGCTTACATAAAGGTTCAGATTTAGGGAAACTGCAATTTCCTATATTTGGTTGGGATATTTTCTGTTCATTAATTCTGATTTAATTTAAAAGTGAAAGCCAAATCTGCTTGTTTCACGACTGGGTACACTTTTATCACAGTTGTCCAAAGGGAGAGAGAGAACTGTAAGATTGCGGGTGCGGGTGGGACGGTTTTAGGGAAATCGCTGCATAGATTATTCTCGTGCAGCCAAAGACGAATATTCACATACCTTCCCAAAAATGCTGTCGAACGGGAGTGGGGATGGGAAGCTACGTGTCGAGGTGTAGTAGCTAGAGCATTGCAAACTACGTCCCATTACTGCTGGTGGCATATTTTGATGACAGATTTTGTTTCTCCTCAATGCACTTATCTGTGTGGTTTTCGAGGTGTTTTCGTCAAAAAAGGAACTTTCGGGGTTGAAGATGGGTTGTTTTACTATACAATACCCCTTCCTCCTCTACTTGCTCTCTCTCTCTCTCTCTCTCTCCTCTCTCTCTCTCTCTCTCTCTTGCTCGCTTTCTTTCTCTCTTTCCTCGCTCTCTCTCTCTGTCACTGTCCTAGTCTCTGTCTCTACCTCTGTCTGTCTGTCTGTCTGTCTGTCTGTCTGTCTGTCTCTCTCTCTCTCTCTCTCTCTCTCTCTCTCTCTCTCTCTCTCTCTCTTCCTCCGTAATCTGTGCTTGCATCGGAAACTGAGACAGGAT
>CM065728.1:47374957-47377457 GCA_033310375.1 Conus canariensis | reverse complement strand
ATCAGTGTCAGAAGGCAAGTCTTGTCAACATCAGTGTCAGATGGCAAGTCTTGTCAACATCAATGTCACATGGCAAGTCTTGTCAACATCAATGTCAGATGGCAAGTCTTGTCAACATCAATGTCAGATGGCAAGTCTTGTCAACATCAGTGTCAGATGGCAAGTCTTGTCAACATCAATGTCAGATGGCAAGTCTTGTCAACATCAATGTCAGATGGCAAGTCAACATCAATGTCAGATGGCAAGTCTTGTCAACATCAATGTCAGATGGCAAGTCTTGTCAACATCAGTGTCAGATGGCAAGTCTTGTCAGCATCAATGTCAGATGGCAAGTCTTGTCAACATCAGTTTTCAGATGGCAAGTCTTATCAACATCAATGTCAGATGGCAAGTCAACATCAATGTCAGATGGCAAGTCTTATCAACATCAGTGTCAGATGGCAAGTCTTGTCAACATCAGTGTCAGATGGCAAGTCTTGTCAACATCAATGTCAGATGGCAAGTCTTGTCAACATCAATGTCAGATGGCAAGTCTTGTCAACATCAGTGTCAGAGGGCAAGTCTTGTCAACATCAATGTCAGATGGCAAGTCTTGTCAACATCAGTGTCAGATGGCAAGTCTTGTCAACATCAGTGTCAGATGGCAAGTCCAAGTTCGGCAGGACTGTCACTGACTCACTGTCTGTGCCACATGGTGCCATGACATTGTGTTTCGTTCCATCACAGAACAGCAAACCTGGTGCAGGCAGAGGTACAGAGGAAGAGGGATGGTCTGAATACTAAAAAAGACCACGCAGGGAAGTCCAGTGTTGTTGTCAATGTTGTCAGTGTTGTATATAAGACTGGAAGGGATCTCTAAGAACAGACAGGACTATGTACTTACTTACTTAGGCCCATGGCTCAAGGGTGAGCATAGGCCATCGACAACACTCCTCCATCGCACTCGGCTCTGGGCTGCTCGCTGAATGCCTGTCCAGTTGGTCCCCTGCCTCTTTATCTCTGCCTCAGTGTCTCGCCTCCAGCTGCTGCGAGGTCGGCTTCTCTTCCTTTTCCCCTGCGGATTCCATGTCAGGGCTTGGCGAGTGGTGCTGGATGCTGGCTTCCTGAGAGTGTGTCCAATCCAGCCCCACTTCCTCCGCAGAATCTGCTTAGCCACTGGTTCCTGTCCTGCTTGCTTCCATCGATCTTCATTGTTGATCTTCTCTGGCCATCTGATTTTGAAGATACGCCTCAGACAGGTGTTGATGAAGGTCTGAATTTTTTGCTGTATTGCCTTGGTCATTCTCCAAGTCTCGCAGCCGTAGAGCAGAACCGACTTCACGTTTGAATTGGAGATATGCAATTTTGTTGTCCTTCTGATCTCTCCTGAGGCCCAGATGTTCTTTAGCATGATGAATGCTGCTCGCGCCTTGCCTATCCTAGCTATGATGTCTCGGTCGGTGCCCCCCCTGCTTGTCAACTACGTTTCCCAAGTAGACAAACGAATCTACTTCCCTGATGGGCTCACCTCCGACTGTGACTGGGCTGCTGCCTTTTGGTGTTGATCTCATCAGGACTATATGACGTACCTTTATTTGCCTCTTGCTTCCTATGTTCATCGGCCCTTCTTCTGTTCATGTTTACTTGTGACTGAGATTTTCTTTTGAACACAGCACTGTGAGCTGGTGTTTTCGTGAGGAGGGAATGATCGGAAATTATTGTCAACCTAAGAATAACAGCAGTCGTAATATTACTGCCTTCGACTCTAAATAACGGCAACGTCATATCATGCGTTCAGCATACTTTCTAAATTCGATGGAACAGCAAAACGAGACAAATGTTACCGGAGCTTGGGAAAATTCGTCTTGCTGGCTATCCAACAATGAGAGAGAGAGGGAGACAGACAGACAGACAGACAGACAGACAGAGACAGAGAGACAGAGGTAGAGACAGACAGAGACAGAGAGAGAGAGAGACACACACACACACGCGCGCGCGCGCGCGCGCGATGGACGGACGGACAGAGAGAGGCAGAGTTACCGAGAAAGAGAGAGAGAGAAAGAGAAACACACCACACACACACACACACACACACACACACACACACACACACACACACACACACACACACATACGCGCGCGCACACACACACAAAGAGCGAGCGAGAGAGAGAGAGAGAGAGAGAGAGAGAGAGAGAGAGGAGCTCACATGGACGTGCGTTGCTGCCATTATCCGCCGTTAGACACGCGGTTATAAAAAGCCTTTGATGCTGAAAATTAGCTCCTTTTGTTGTACGCACAGACCAGCGATTTGAAAGGTGGGTCGGTTCTTCTCTCTCTCTCTCTCCCCTCTCTCTCTCTCTCTCTCTCTCTCTCTCTCTCTCTCTCTCTTCCAGCGCGCGCACGCAAACACCCACATGAAACACACTTTCAAACGTAAGTAGTTGCCATTTTCCTCCCCTGGCCAGGAGGTCATAAAAAGGCTTTGCTTTGGCAACTTGCCGCACAGTTCAGCGAGGTT
>CM065728.1:47342457-47364957 GCA_033310375.1 Conus canariensis | reverse complement strand
AGCATTTTCAGCAGCTAAGAATTGTGCAGGGCAGTTTTTACTTGGATCTCGTAACACACACACACGCGCGCTTCGTGCGCGCGCGCGCGGCGCGGATATGTTTTTGTGTGTATTATATATATATATATATATATATATATATGTATACATATTATAGTGTGTGTGTGCGCACGCGTGCGCGCGTGCGTGTATTTGTGTGTCTGTGCGTGCGTGCGTGCGCGCTTGCTTGTGTGTGTGTGTTGTCATTTAATGGGCATGTTGCATTGTCGATCCGAGCCGAACAGGTCCGTTCGGAGAGGAAATAAACTGTGCACACAGTAAAGTCAGAAATGAGAGCTGGCGATAGAATAAGTCCTGTCAAATGCAACTGCAATACAGCACATGTCTACACCAGCCCTCTGCCTCACACTGGCTTAGTTGCCTGCAAATATCGTCCCTTCATCTTGTCCTTCTCCTTGGCTTTCTGGTTGTTGTTGTTGTTGTTGTTTGTTCGTCTTCTTCTTCTTCTCTCTCTCTCTCTCTCTCTCTCTCTCTCTCTCTCTCTCTCTCTCTCTCTCTTCTCTCTCAAACAGAGGAGACATTAAAACCAGAAATGAGATCTTGTAGTTAAATACGTCAAGCACAACAACAACCCCCACGAGGCTCCTCTCTCTCTCTCTCTCTCTCTCTCTCTCTCTCTCTCTCTCTCTCTCTCTCTCTCTCTCTCTGAGATTGTTTCTTGCTGTTCGTGTTGTTGTTGTTGTTGTTCAGCATTTTTACAATTTTATTTTGGTATGTGATACTTTATCGGATTGTCTAATCTTTGTTATGTTGTTGTTTCAAACTTGGCTAGCATCGTTTTCCGTGCTATTTTGTAATGGAACTGGTGAGGAAAAGTAAAGAGGGTTGGGGTGAGGGTATCAGGTGTTAAAGGGCTGGAAGTGTGCGGTGAAGGGGTTGGAAACACAGGAGTACTCACTCTACCTGCCTTTGAACGGCTTCAAATTCCATACTGTTGTCCGCTAATTTATTTGCAAGACAAGTAAATTCGATGGCACGGAATAGAAAGTGTGTTTTACGAAGGGGAAGGAGGGGGGGGGGGTAGAAAAACTCCATAATGGCTATTTTTTTTTTACCCTGAGCTGTTTTTGTTTTGTTGTTGGTGGTGGTGGTGTTGGTGGTGGTGTTTTATATGGATTTGTTGCCTGTCTAATGCTTAGACACACATACACCCACACACACACGCACACACGCCGCACGCACGCACCACGCACACACACACACGCACGCACGCACACACGCACACACACACACACACACACACACACACACACACACACACACACACACACACACACTGGATCCATTCCAAGATAATGCCAGACTGTGATGATTGCTCGAGGTGAGCATACTCCATGCTGACAGCATTCCCTGTGAGCGTAAAATAATGTATGTCTGAACTGCACTTATACATAATGTGTCTGTGTGTGTGTTGTGTGTGTGTGTGTCTGGTGTTTGTGGTTGTTGTTTGTATGTATTTGTTTAGTTTTCCTTCTGTTTAATAAATAATGGCGTTTAATTGCACAGTTCTGTGCACAGTTGAATAAGGGGGTGGAGGGGGAAGGGGGGGGGGAGAGGAGGCAGCTGAACAGGAGTATGGAAGACACGGTAGTAGACTAGACAGGAGTGCTGTGAGTATGGGCGAGAGTGGCTGGTAAGAATTTCAATACGAATTGTGCTTTTCCTGTGTGAGTACATGATTTGTCTTCGGAGACCTGCTGGAGATGCCGAGAAGCTCTCTAACGAAGTAGCGCCCTCAGATCGATAGTTCTTCTGCCTACAAAATGCGGCCCTTGCTAACCAAACAAATGGGACAGTTCCCCCCCCCCCCTCCCGCCCCCCATTCCCCGCCCTCCACCCTGCCTTCCTCAACCCTTCTGCAGAAAACGGGCAAGAAGGCAGCCTTGGAAAGTAAGGTTAGCTGTTTGGTCGATGACGTTAACCAAGTTTGACTCATTTGTTGTCCTCCTCCTCCTCCTCCTCCCCTCTCCCCAACCGCCTTTCTCTCCGGTTCCGCGCGCGCTCATACACACTACGTCGCGCGCGCACGTATGCACACATGCACAGTCATACACACGCACGTCCACACACATACAACCACGAATGCTTACAACACACACAACACACACACACACACACACACACACACAGCCGCGCGCGCACACACACACACAACACACACACACACACACCACACACACACACACACACACACACACACACTCACACACGCACGCATGCCGCACATACGCACGCAAACACGCACGCACACAAGCGCGTGCTGCGTGCGCGCGCGCGCAACACGCACGCACACAAGCACGCGCACACACACACACACACACACACACACACACACACACATATAAAACCACGCACGCACACGCACCCATGCACGCACGCACGCACGCACATACACACAGACAGACACACACACACACGCGCGCGCGCGCTCTCTCTCTCTCTCTGGATGACAGACTAATGACTACTCGAGGTGACCATACTCCATACTGACAGCATTCCCTCTGAGTGCAAAATGATGAATTTCTGAACTGAACTTATACACCAATGAGAGACGAGACTTTCCGCGCCAAATGTACAATAACCATACTTGTTAAAACTGATCTGATAGGAGTGTTGAAAGAATTAACTAGTATCACGGGTAAAACAAAATCAATGTACGTCCCCCCACCACACCTAACCTTTATCTCTATAACAAACAGTCGCTCATAAATATAAAAGCAAACCAATACAGAAACAAAATATCAGTTTCGAAGACCTCTTTATCTCTGTATAGTATGTGCGTGCGTGCTCGTGTGTTTGTAGTTCTACGTGTGTGTGTGCGTGTGTGTGTGTGTATGTGTGTGGTGGTTGTTGTTGTTGGTGGTGGTGGTGGTGGTAGTGTTGGTGCTGCTGCTGCAACTGGTGCTGTTTTTGTTACTGTTATTGATGATGATTGTGATGACGATGATGGTGTTTGGTTGTTGTTGTTCTCCTTTTGTTGTTATCGTTGTTGTTGTTGTTGTTGCTCTTCTTCTTCTTCTTCTTCTTTCCTCCTCCTCCTCCTCCTTCTTCTTCTTCTTCTCTTTCTTTTTCTTCTTCTTCTCCTCCTCCTCCTCCTCCTCCTCCTCCTCCTTCTTCATTTCAAGTCTTTTCGTGTATATCAGTCTCACTACACCTTCCTCTTCCCCTCACCCCCACCACCCGATCCCCACCCCAACCCACCCACCCTCGACTCATCCCTCTTCCGCTACGTGTTCAACAGTGTGCAAGCTGTTGGGGAAGGGGGTCTTCCTCCTCCTGGGGGCCAGTTCACCAAAGTCCTTCAACGTCATCCAGTCCTACAGCCAGGCGTTGCACGTGCCCTACGTCACCTTCACCACCAACCGCAACCGTCGTGCCGACGGCTACGACTACGACTTCAGCGTCAGCCCCAACTACATCGACGCCGTCATAGCCGTCATCAAGTATTTCAACTGGGACAAAGTCTACTACCTCTTCGACTCTGATGACGGTAAGGTGGAGAAGGGGGGGGGGGGGGAGGGGGGGAGGAGGTTGAGAGAGACAGAGAGAGAGAGAGAGAGGCAGACAGACAGACAGACAGACATAGAAAGCACATGAGAAAAAGAAAGTGAGTAGAGAGGGTTAAGGTAGAAGAGCGAGCGAGAGAAAGAGAGAGAGACAGAGAGAGAGAGAGAAATGAATGATGGTTTATTGTGTTAAGCTTAACAAGCCCATTCACAAAATTGGGAGACGATGGGGCTGGGGGGATTGTACATACACAAAAATCAGAAATAAACATCACCAATACATTACAAGAAAGTGCGTCGCGATTGGATCCCAGATCACGGAATTGTTTAGACCGTTAAATACAATGATAACACAGGTGACTGACAATCGGGTTTTCCAGATGGTCATCAGTGACAACAGTGCAATAATCACGATGGATGGTCAGGATTTCCATCTTCCACCTCTTTGCTATATGTGGTGTTACCGTTCATCTCTTCTTTCAATTCCGACGGGCGATTATTCATCTTCCTTGCCGTTTCTTCCAAACACGCCATTAGGTCTGAGACTGTGATGTTTTCTGCATGGGGTGTCTGTGCTGTAACGCCAGTGGTATCTGCATAATCACTACTGCTGCCTGTATCACACTGATTTGCTGCTGCAACAAATGCTCGAATTACTTGTTGCGTAGATTCAGCTACAGAGGAATCATTTTCACAAAATGCACCACAGTTATCACCATCGTCTTCATTAACAAATATCTTTTTAACATCTGTGCCAGATAGTAGGTCTAAATTGGAAATGACTGTCACTGACTCGCTGTCTGTGTCGCACGGTGCCATGTCGATGTGCTGTGTTCCGTGGTGGGACAGCGAACTCGGTGCAGGCAGAGGCACAGAGCAAGGGGGTTGGTGTGAAGGCTGAAAAGTGTCAGCACAAGAGACTCCGCTGTTGTTGTCACTTCTGTCGCCATTGTACATTAGACTAGGAGGAGTCGGCAGGAACAGACCAGACAGTGAAGATGCAGCTTCATTTGCTTTTTGGTTGCGATGTTCTTCGGCCCTTCTCCTGTCCCTGTTGACCTGTGATGGACACTTCATCCTGAACACCGCACTGTGAGCTGGGGGTCGCGTGACAGGGGAACGGTCGGACATTGTTGTCAGCCCAAGAATCAGCACGGTCTAATTATCACTGCCCTCAGTTTTGAGCGATGACAGTTATATCGCCACAGCGCGGCGTTCGGCAGATTTTCTAAATTCGCGGGAAGACCTTCAACGGGCATTTTACACGCTTTCTTGTGAAAACGAGCAAAATTTTATCGGAGCTGTGAAAAAGTTCGTCTTGCTTGACAGACACACAGACAGACACACCGACAGACAAACAGACCGACAGACAGACAGAGATACAGACAGAGAGAGATAGACAAGGAGACAGACAGAGAGGTGAGAGGAGGGTGTATGACGTAAAGTACGAGACACAGAGAGAGAGAGAGAGAGAGAGAGAGAGAGAGAGGAGATGGCAAAAGGAGGGAGGGAAGTGAGAAAGAGAAACTGGATGTGTAAAAGACAGGGAACAAGAGGAAGGAGGGAGGAGCGAATAAGAGAGAGAGAGAGAGAGAGAGAGAGGGCGGACAAATTTTAATCAGCAAAAGTCACAATTTTTGGTAGGAGGACACACACACACACACACACACACACACACACACACACACACACACACACACACACACACACACACATTCACACACACACACACACACACACACACACACACACACACACCACACACACCCCCTTCGCACGCACGCGTGCACGCATGCACGCACACTCATACACACACACACACACACACACACACACACACACACACACACACACACACCACACACACACATGGCAGGTGCACAATTTCTACGTTGACAATAAACGGAGAGACAGATACGCAGTAAACACACTGAAAACATTTTTACATTTCACGAAAGTGCCCATTCTGTGGAGGTGAAAGTCAGTTTTGATCGTAAGCCTCGGGAAGCTGAGGGAGACAGAAAGTGTGAGTGCGTGTATGTGGTGTGTGTGTGTGTGTGTGTGTGTGTGTGTGTGTGTGTGTGTGTGTGTGTGTGCATGTGTGTGTGTGTGTGTGTGTCTGTCTGCCGGTTTGTCTGTCTGAATGCGTCTGTGAATGTGTGTTTGTCTCTGTCTGCTTGTCTATCTATCTGTGTCTTTGAGAGTGTATGGGTAGAGTGAGTGTGTCTGTGTGTGTGTGTGTGTGTATGAACTTAGGGCAACACCTGCATCGATTGTTTTGGGAAAAGCCTAGGAGGAGATCATCCCGTTATCAACACTAAAGGGGCTATGGTTTTTATCCTCCAGCGTTTCCCCCGCCCTGGTTCTACTGACATTACAGTGGACATCTCTGCAAAGCTGTCATTTCATCTATTTTATCTTCGGTTGTTAAGATTAGCTGATATTTGATTGTGATTATTACTACTTTCATTTGTGTTATGATTAGTTAATACTTAAAACAACAAGATGAAAACATGTAAAGTGTCAAATATGAACATTCTGCAATAGAACGCTCGTTCTCTTGCCAGAAACTTTGCCTACCTCAATCAATATTTGGTCCATAACAGCTACCAGATTTTACAAATGTGCTTTACCAAAAATATCAGGTTTTTATTATCCCCCAGTTTATGAAGAGACTGATCCTTCTATCCGTCTTCAAACTGCTATTTATGTTCGTGAAGGACTGGACCACTGTCAACGAACTTCACCTGCCCCTCTGGACATTGACTCTGTATCATCATGTGCTGTCATTGTCAGATTTTCCACATCTTTTGTTCTTAACATCGCGTCTGTATATTTACCTAGAGGTCCAGATGGCATGAACACTGACTGGTTGAAAAACTTTCAAGACCAGCGAGACAAGTGGGTGATAAGGGGAGATTTTAATGCGCATGCTCCTTTTTGGGATAATAACTGCACACACATCACAAGCAACAGATTTATTGATAACATAGCAGACTCAAATTTGTATTTGCTGAATGATGAAATGTTACTCGCATCCCTGATATAGCAACTCATAGACCCTCAACAACAGATCTCACTTTCATATCTCCTTCACTTGCAACAGATTGTTCATGGAACCCTGTAGATGACTTGCTAGGATCTGACCACACTCCCATTAAAGTATCTATCAATAAAGAGATAGAACAAAGAGAAACAAAACCTGATACACTACCAAAATACAATATAAATATGCAGATTGGTCAGCTTTTAAAGCCTTTCTTCAAACTGTGACCATAGATATTACAACCACAGTTAACACAGACGATCTTTACACTTTATTTCAGTCTTCCCTTTTAGCAGCTGCAGATAATTCTATTCTAAGGATACATATATCTAAACCAGGGAAGCACGAAGGAAATGTATGGTGGAATGATGACTGCAAGCGTGCTGTTGATGAAAAGAAAGAAAAATATAAGATATTTATCAGGAACAAAGGATCAGATCAAAAGGATAGAAAACATGGAGAAATGAAAATGGCTAGTAAGCATAGTCACAACATAATCCAAGATGCAAAGCAGCACTACTGGTCCACATTTTGCAACACTGAAACAAAGAACATAAGGATATTGGAAAAATTTGGCAGGAGATAAAAAAAAATGAAAAATGGCATTAAGTTACCAGCATATCCAATACAACAAAACGATAATCCCTTACCAAGTGTCCAGCAGAAAGCAGAAGCCTTCGCTAACATGTTTGCTAATGTTAGCTGTGGAAATGGTTTATCAGAGATTTGTAATGAGTATAGAGACCAAGAAGAGCAAAAAGAAATTTACAAAGATCCTATTCCTGATAACACAAGCTATATTAATGCGCATCTAACGCTTCAGGAACTCAAAGATGCAATGCATTCCATCCCAAACAGAAAAACGACGGTGGGACTGGACGCAATTTCGAACCAAATGCTTAAAAATCTGCCTGAGAATTTTATCAATTTCTTGTATGAAATATTTAAAAAATGCTGGTGTGATGGTGATATGCCAAAAATATGGAATCAATCAATTGTGGTTCCCATTCACAAACATGGCAAAAGCTGCACCGACATAAAAAAAATTATAGACCTATAGCACTGACATCCCATGTATGCAAACTTTTGGAGAGAATCGTTTTAAACAGACTTGCACACTTTCGTGTGAAGAACGAAATAATACCCATAAATCAGGCTGGTTTCAGAAAGAATAGATCGACAACAGAACTCTTAGTGAAACTTACAACAAACATAAAGAAACAATTTGCTAGGCGTGAATATATATTAGCGACTTTTTTTTAACATAAATAAGGCTTACGATCAAGTCTGGCATTCTCGACTGATACTTAAGTTAAAAAATATTGGTCTGTCCGGTCATATTTATGATTATATCAAATGTTTTCTAAAGAATCGAAAAATTCAAACCAGAATAGGGAACACGTATTCAACTAAAAGAACTCTTACAATGGGTATTCCTCAAGGATCAGTTATTGCTCCTTTCCTATTTTCATTACTAATGTATGATCTACCCGGTAAAATATCTTAAAAAAAAATGCCATCTTAATTCAGTATGCTGACGATATAATTATGCATGTGGATGGAAGTAACCTTAAAAAAGAAAACTCCATTACGAAGCATAAACCATACAAAAAAAAGTGTATCCAAAAGAGCTCGACATTATAGCAGAGTACATGACAAAGAATGGACTACGTCAATCTGCAGAAGAAACAAACATTGTTTTATCAACAGTGGTTCTAATCCCGACAAAATGCCTATTTTCAAAATAATGGCGTAGTTCTTAATTATGCTTCACAAATCAAGTTTTTGGGCGTAAACCTCACATCGAAAATGTCTTGGAATCAACATATAGATTATTTGCTGACAAAAGCAAGGAAAACTTTAAATTTTCTCAAAATTGTGAGTACGCAGAGATGGGGACAAGACACATCCACTCTAAAATAACCATGTAGATCGCTAATAAGATCAAAATTAACACACGCACAAGAAGTGTTTTTAGTGCACAAAATATCTGTTAAAGAAGCTTCAAAGCGTAGAATGCAAAGCGCTCAAACTTGTAGTGGGTCGTCCCACCCATGCATCTTGTCTTCGAACATATAATGAAGCTCATATTTTACCATTAGATGATCAGAGAGAAGTGGCTGCCACAAAATTTGTGATAAGAAGCCTTCCAGTTAAGAATGATGTGAAAAATGAGGTTAAAATTAGATCAGATATCGACTTTCCTACACGTGCAAAAACAATATCCTCTCAGATTACTTTGGCAATGTATACATCTGAGCTTAGGCAAGCCACGGGCATTACTGTTGACGAAACGTTTATATCTGTTAGACCGTCCTTCTTCCCTACACCACCCTGGGAACTTCAAAGGGCCCATTTTGATATTGACCACACTGATTTAAAAAAGGACAATATGAATATAGTGGCGAGCACTGTTAAATCTCATATTGAAGAGAAGTATCCAAATCATTTAGAAGTATATACAGATGGGTCGTTAATTCAGAAAAATGCGCGCTCCGCTTATTTGATACCTGATTTTAAAGTACAGAAATGTTTTTCACTGGGGAAAAATAAATCGGTTTTTACTGCGGAACTTACTTTAATATTAATGGCGTTAAATTATCTTCTAAATTTTACACGATCTATATTTCAAGTACTTTTTTGTGTTGATTCAAAGTCTGTGCTTCAGGCACTGAAATCATTAGAATTGCAGAATAGATCAGAAATGATAATTGAAATTAGCAATTTGATTCATGCTCTTTCTATACAAGGCATGACAATTACTTTCTGCTGGATACCGTCACACTGTTGCCGAAAATTTCTTGTCCTGTTTTGTGTCGTGCATTAAAACTGCGTTACTTCACACTTTGTTTTGTGTGCTCTTCTGCTTTTTTGTCGTGTTCCAGTAACGCTGCAGTTTGTTTCTTTTGCCGTCACACTGTTCGTTTTGTTATAACGATAAAGTTGACAGAGCTGCAAAACAAGGTGCAAAAGATAGTTCAGAGTCTCTCAGGATGAATTTTCCACTTTCAGTTCAAGAACAGTATAGTATAGTGGAATCATTTGCTTGGAACCATTTCCAGAATTCCTTTAAAAAGTCTCATAAAAAGTTTATTTACACAGATTTTAATATTGCAAACTTTAAAACACATTCCCACATCAGCAGAAAGTTATTGTCCCTTATGTATAGGTGGAAAGTCGATGCTTTACAGCAAAATTTAGTAAAAATGCCTCACGTGTGTGTGGACAGAGCATCACAGTTGATCATATTATCTCATGTGCCGCTATCAAACAAATCATACCCATGCTTTCTACATATACAATTAGAAATATTTTTGAATCACCAGTATTAACCTATGAATTATTTCTTTCTTTATCAAAGAGTCCAATACGTAAGTACTTATAGTTTCTTAAATTTATTATCATTCTTATGAGGTTACTTTTAAGTCAGTTAATCATTTACCTACTACTAACTCTACATAAAATATACGAAAGAACCATCTTCATCTGTCCCCTACCTCTCACTGTTCTCTCCCATATCAAAACCATTTGTAATTTCCTAGGTTTAACATGAGGGTTTGGTTTGTTTGTTTATTATTTTGTTTATTATTTATTGTTTTGATGATGAGATTTTTCCCCCGTCTAATATGACCTAGAGTGGATAGACGTTAAATTTGAAACTAACACATTCGCGCGCGCGCGCGCGCGCGCGCACACACACACACCACACACACACACACACACACACACACACACACACACACACGCACACACACACACACACACACACACACCATGCGCATTCTTCTGTCTTTGGCATCCTACACAATAAGATAAATATATTTCCTTCATAAAACGGCAATCCCACATTGCGTTGGTTAATTGGGATGCCTGATTCAAGGGTAGACGGCAAACAAAACACAGGCGGTGCGAACTGGCACGTGACGAAATAACACAGGGGCAAAAATTGAAAGGGCGAGATGAAATATGGCGAATCGGGATGTCCCCGGCATACTGACTTTCGCTTTAAAATGTCGAATAAGTACGGTAACTCTTCCTCCTATGATGAAATAATTACACGCCCATAACTCCAAACGAATGCTGCTTACGACACCAAATGGCGTAGTAGAAATGCCATGATAGAGCGCACCTGCATTTCTGCTAGATGATTGTGTGTCGTAAGCAGCATTCTTTTGGAGTTATTTCAGCATGGGAGGAGGAGTTGCCATGATTGTTGGTTATTTACTGTTTACTATTCCCTGCTGTACCATTTCCATTCGCGCTCTGAAGTTTCACGTACCCCGCATAAGGTTTCTGAACGACAATATAAGTTTTGTGTTTATGAAAATAGAATGGACGGTCGAGTTTGCCAGTTGTTACACTTCTTTTGTTTCTTAACAACTTTATTCTTACGTCGAGGCGGCCAGATTGTTATTTCGTGTCTGTCAGTGCCTTGACAATCTGGGACAATTTTTTTTTTCAATCAATACCGACGCGGTGATGAACCAGCCACGCGAAATTGCGTTCCTTCTTTTTTTGCTCGTTTTAAGTGTAGCCCGTGTGTGTGTCGAATGTCAAAAACTCACCCAGTGGAGTCCTCAACAAAAATATTATTAGTTCCTGTTAACTTGGTGGGGTTTTTTTGCGCTCAAATTTAACATGTATTTGTTGAACGAGCATCGGGCAATGACGGGGGAATATACATTCAAGCCCAGCAATGTACTCGTTCAAACTTGACTGTTTCTGGCGACTCAAGTTTGTCAGTAATTAGGTCCTGGGTCAACCCCTTCCAATCCTGATTTGTTCCTCTGTCTCTTTTTTTTTCATGGCAACCAAGATCAAGTTATTGCTCTTTGATCTCTTCTCCAGATCATCTCATTAATTATCCAGACTGTTCACGTTGACAATGAGATCGTTGCTTTGTTGTTCTACCTCTTTCTGACAACTCGCAAGTTCCTTTAAAGCACACACTTTTGATGCAGATTGTGAGGAATGTTCTCCAGTCCCTTACGCAGATTCAGGGTAATTTGACCATGTTTGGGATTGGTTCTCGGGTTTTTCAAGTGCTCGAACACCAGTACCACACATGTGGGTACCTCGAATAAGACGCTGAACAATGAGGGTGAATAGGGGAGTGTTTCACATATCTAGGCGGGGGAGGGGGGGGGTATGGACAGGTATATATCAAACTTGCATTCCGAGAGGTGAAGTGTTTTTCACCTCCATCCACAGGTATTGGATTCTTCAATTGAACTTTAGGCGTGGATGTAGAAGAAGGGGCAGAGTGCAGCGGAGGAGTTCGGTGGACAGCTACGCTGCCAGTATCCCCTAACTGGGATTCGGCCAAATGGGAAGGACTAAGGAAACGGATCGGTGTCTTCAGAAAGGTTACCGTGACTGTGATGATATAGATTGAGGAATGAACCGAACAAGGGAAACAACTGGCAAGCTGCGAATGTTTTCCTTTCTTTTGCTTTTCATATGCATGACAGGATAGACTTCTGGAATGTTGTCTTTTCGGGTTAATCGAGAGCAATTGATATAAAGGGGGTGTAGTCATTGAATTGTCTGTGTATTGTTTACATTTTTTATAATACTGATATCCAGTGTAGTGACGGGTGGAGGCTCAGAGTCAAAATCTAACCATTTTATTTGAATATTGTTGGTATCCCATCACCTTTGTGAGAGCTATACGTGAGTGACAGGAAGTGTGTGTGTGTGTGTGTGTGTGTGTGTGTGTGTGTGTGTGTGTGTGTGTGCGTGGTGCGTGCGTGCGTGCGTGCGTGCGTGCGTGCATGTGTACGTGCGTGCGTGATGTCTGTGTGCGTGAGTGCGTGCGTGCTTGCGTGCGTGCGTGCGTGTGTGTGTGTGTGTGTGTGTGCGTGCGTGCGTGCGTACGTGTGTGTGTGTGTGCGTGCGTGATGTCTGTGTGCGTGTGAGTGCGTGCGTGTGTGTGTGTGTGTGTGTGTGTGTGTGTGTGCGCGCGGGCGTGTGTGCGTACGTGTGTGTGTGTGTGCGTGGGTGTTGTGTGTGTGTGTGTGTGTGTGTGTGTGTGTGTGTGGTGTGTGTGTGTGTGTGTGCCTTTGCGAGAACAGAATTGGTATGTGTAGAATGTGAACGCTTCTGTCCATACTTCCATACATCCCTCTATATGATAACCCCACATTGATACGTACAGGGTATAAGGTAGGGGGGGGGGGGGGGGTAGGAGGCATCGGAAACCACATCACATAGATGACTGACTTCTTTTATATTGTCCTATTTCCTGTACATTGAACACATCCTGTCATGCAAAGAACACATCACAGACATCACATCGGTCAGACATCATGGGAGCAGGTCACTTTCCCTCAAAGCACAGGCGAACTGCCCCCCACCCATCCACCCACACACACACACACACACACACACACACACACACACACACACACACACACACACCTTCATCAACCTCCTCTGGACTCCCTCCTTTCCCCCCCCCCCCTTCCAAAAAAAAAAAGCAGACAAGAGCCAGTCCAAGAAGAACGCCGGGTGGGTGAGGGCGAACTATAAAGCGTCGCGCAAACTACTTTGTCACAGACCCATCCCACATATAAAAGGGTTAGATATTGGCTACAGTACAATACACATTACTGGAAAATTAAGGTGGGCCGAAGTCATGGTGTCTTTGTAAGTAGGTCATCAAGTTCTATAATTTCCTTTCAAAAAAGAAAAAAAAAAGAAAGAAAGAAATGAGAAGGAGAGGAGAAACAATCTTCTTGGAGAGAGACAGACAGGGCAGACACACGCAGAGAGAGAGAGAGAGAGAGAGAGAGAGAGAGAGAGAGAGAGGTATTTAAAAGAAAAAGGCGATAGCTTCTTAAGAAGGGAGCTGAGATCGGCAAAATGAAAACGGTATAGAATTCCATATCACTGCCCTGAACACTCGTTTGCATACGCTTTAGTTTTTCCCACTAAAGCTTATGTCAGAGTGTGGTATACCTGACTGTTGTATGAGCTAAAGACAAACTCATCTGTCTGGTCACAGCTACGACCGTGTAAAATCCTTTTAAAGTCGAGGATATATAAATGGCTATAGCGTTGGAGTCATTTTGTCAATTCCTAGGTTGGTAACTATGGGAATTCCACGGGGTTCCATAATCTCTCCACTGTATTTGACATTTGCTTATGATTTACGCGTGTTTTTCTTCAGCCACCGATTGGCATAATATGCTGGTGCATTGCAATATGGATTCATACATCTTTAAGGAAAAGAACACGTTTACATCATGTTAATCATATACCAAAACACTTTCAGAGAGAATTTGGTAAATTGAATGACTATATGTATTTCAATGGCTTTAAATTTTCTATAGAGAAAAGATTTTGTTCTCTTTGATTACGTTCAATCTACGTATGTAAATACGTCGTGTGTGTATATATGTGTGCGTGTGCATGTGCGCGCGCGCGCGTGTGTGGTGTGTGTGTGTGTGTAAGTCTCAAATGCATTTTTCGGTTTCCTGTCTCCTTCAAAATTAAAAACCGAAAAGTCAGTTTCACTCAGTTATGACCAAACTAATTACAAGTTAACTTTTCTGAAAATGTTTATCTACATGAGGATCGGACACCAAAAATCCGTTGCACTTGGCAATCGCTCTCGTGCGGTCGCTACTCACGTATGGTCTGGAAATACTCTTTTCCATTTAGGCATCATATCTAAAGAAATTCCGAATTATTGACAGTAAAGCTGTGAAACTGGCCCTAGGGGTACTGTACACACTAAATCCACAGAAATGTATAAGCTTGTATTCTTTTGCCATTCGATGAAGTAAGAACATTAAGTGCCGCTAAAGGTATATTGAGATGCACGTCTATGGAAGTGAACATTAGATCTGATGTTGGTTTTGCCCAGAAATGCAGTAAAAAGAACAAATTTACAGATTGTCTCCATACATATTTGAGATGTTTATCGAACAATCATTAACAATGTGTGTCGTCTCCTGTACTTTCGGTATGTCTATGAGAGTGTACAAGTCCAAATGTCACCATTTCTACATCTAAAACAACAAAAACAGTTTGTCCGAGTGTATTAGCAGCATCAACCAAAACTGATTTGGAAGAAAAAAAATAATCAGCTGAAATTCTACACTGACATTTCGGTTCTGAACGATGGAAGTGGGGGATTTGCTCTTCTGATCACAGATTTTAGAAGAGAAAGATCATATTACTGATGAAAGCGGCATTCAGGTTTTGCAGCTAAGCTGGTGGCATGCTATTGGCTTTCAGTCAGTCTAGTTCTCGTACCACTGACAATTTCAATATTCTGTTTTGTGTTGATTCTCGGTTACGTGTTTTCTCTCCAGAATCTGCTTCTTTTGAGAATAATCAGAGATGACTTAAGATTAAGCGTCTGATTAACTATCCTTTATGTGAAATGCAGTAATGTTGATTTTTGCTGGATACCATTCTACACAAAACTTTCATTCTAATAATCACGTAGACAGACCAGCAAACAGGGAAACAAAGAATGTTTCAGGTTGTGTAAGTCAAGTCCGCATTTACATATAAAGAAATGAACGGTCTACTTGAAAAAGCCATTTCAAGATGCTTCAATTTATCTTCGAAACCTGGTCAAAGGACTATCAGAATTTGCTTTCATCTGTAGACATGTTTCAAGCTTTGCTTTCAAACTCTATAAGATTTTGTTTCTGTCTGCATACCTACTTGAAGTCTGCCTTTCAAACTTGTGTGCGATTCATTACAGACCTAAAATTGCCGAAATACCACGTATATATGCCGTGGCGACGTTATTATTCATACCTTTTTTGACGGTGATTTGATGAAGCATTTCTTACAAGAAATTGTTCCATATACAGGCGCTGGGAATGTCACTGTTTTTGACTTTTTTGTATTCGTTAACAGTTGATTCTGTTTCCGGTTGATTCTGTTGTTGAATTAACGACGAATCTTTAGTTCCTCTCATTTCTATCATTTTCTTCCTGCGCACTATCCAACTGTCCTCCCTCCTCTCTTTCTTAGTTCCTTCCTGCCTCCAACCTTCATTTCTTTCAGGGGGCAGTTCCGACATTATGAAATTTATCTCAATTAGATATTTACAGTATCCTGCATATGCGACGGAACAGAGTTCTTATATACACTTTTGATGATGATGAAAATAATGATGATGATAATAGTGAGAGAGAGAGATGGGGGAGGGAGGACAGAGAGACAGAGAGAGAGAGAGAGAGAGAGGAGAGAGAGAGGAGAGAGACTTTAAAGTTAAAGTGACGGGTATTTGTTTGTTTGCTACTTGTTTGTTTGTTTTTCTGGGGTGGAATGCGCCATTAACACCGGCAAGTCTTAGAAACAATCTCAATATAAAGTTCTATTATATTTATTGCAAACAAACGAATGGGAAAAAATCAAATAAAATGAAAGCAAGCAAACGCAATTAACAAACGAAGTAAAGCCCTCAAAAGGTTACGAGCGACACTCAAGAAATTAAGATCAATTAATTTCTATTGATCCCATTACAGACAATTGTCCATCAACGGAGGAACAAAACCAAACCAAAACAAAACAAAACAAAAATGAAAGAGAGAAGAACAATACGTTGTAAACTACAAGAACAAAGAAACACTCCCATACTACAGCATTATTGCTTTGTTTTTCGTGCACATTTCCTCTTCCACTTTCTGCGCAGTCAAGGAACCCAACTGCGAATCAGCACAGGAGGTAGAAAGGTGGACGGAGGGGGCCAGGGGTGTGGAGAAAAAGTGAAAGGGAGGGGGGGGGGGAGAGAAGACGTGGAGAAGGGAATAGGAAATGGAGGGCGGAGAATGTTGAGCGATAGGGGAAGGGAGGTGCCAAGTGTTCGAGGGAGCCGGAATAGCTCAGTTGGTAGAGCGCCTGACTCGTAATCTTGGTGATCACGGGGTTGCGGGTTCGAATCTTCCGGCTGTTTTTCGGTACAGGGGATTTTTCCCTCGGAGTTAACAGTTTTGACTCCATTCCCATACAGTCCTTCGAATGAGACTATAAACCGATGGTTCGGTGTGAACGCACGCAAAATTATTCACACACGTAAAATCCCTCACAACATTCGAAGAAGTAGGCATTAGGCCGTTGTATGGATGACACGTTACACACAGCATGCACCTGCGTAAGAAATGGAAAAAAAAAAAAAAAAAAATGAAGGAAGAAAGAAACTGAATGGAACGATATTAAACTGGCATGACACGGGAAACGACTGAATGAAGCGCCATCTGGCACTCTTCAGTCGGCACTACCCGGGGTAGGCAAGCCGTTGGTACAACGAGGTGTTGATGAATAAGTGCAAAGGTGGGTAAGCGCAATTGAGTTGTGAACAAGAAATGAGGCGATATAAGTTTATACATTAATAGTTATTCAGTGGATAACGGTATCCGCGTTTTCCAAGTAGAATCTGTTAAAAGCTGAAGCAGTCTTTTATCGTCTTTTTTTTTTTTAAACATTCTGTCCTCCTCCTTTCTGACCGCTCTCTGCCCAGACGGCAGTAATGGCAGTACGTTGACGAGGTGAGGAGGCGGCGTTTGGCTATCGGATGAGACAGTAGCTGAGAATTGTAAAGGCGATTGGGTGCTCACAAGACCTGAGGTTGTGACGCAGTCAGGCTTATTTGGGGTTGATTTTATTTTCTTCCAGTAAGACTTGCCACTTTTTGTGACCTATTCATTTCATGTTTATTTAGTTATTTTTGTCTTTTATTCTGTGCTTTGTCGTCATGTTTGATTTTGGGTTTTTCTTTCTTTGTCATCCTGGTCTCCTTGTTGTTGTTAATGCTGTTCGTTTGTTTGTTGTTCGTTTGTTACTGTCGTGGTGTAGTTCTTCTATTCAATGAGTTTGTTTCTTGTTGCTTCCTTGTTTTGGTTTCCTGATTCCTTCTTCCTTTTCATCGTTCAGTTTTTCTTTGATGGTTTTATGACCTGAGACGAAAGCAGTGCAAGCGCGTTTTTCTTTCAGTAAACTGCCATAACTAGTTCCTTAAGATTCAAATTATGTGTTTGTTGTTTTTGTGTTATTAGTCATCACTCATCACCGGAAAAAAGATGTTATTGAAAACGATAATATTCTATGTTTCTGTCTTGTACACATAAATTGCTGTTTAACTTAAACTGCCGTTTGAACATGATAAATACGGGTGCTTTTCTTACACATACAGCTTAAAAGAGCTCGAGAGAGCAGAATCTTCTGTTGAGATTGGATTCGCCCTTTAAGTCAGTTCATGAGTTAAACAGAATAATTCTCCCACCAGCCGCTGTGGCGTAGAGGTTAAGTTCACAGATCATGTGCTTGCAGGTCGTTGGTTCTCGTGACAGTCATTTGTGTGTGTGCGTGTGTGTGTGTGTGTGTGTGTCTGTGTGCGTGCGTGCGTGCGTGCGTGTATGCGTGTGTGTGTGTGTGTTTATCTCCTGACCGGCTCCCAAAACTGAGTTTGCAGTCGGTTCAAATGCGAATCTTTGGCCCACACAGCTGATTTCATTCACTTAGTGGATGCGTTCCTGAGAGTGTTGCTCACATTTTCCGATCAACATGCAAGTGTCTACATCTCTCAGACCTGGTTGATGCCAGAGTGTAGGATGAAATGAATCTTATAACTCAGCGGTGTAGCCCCCAACCACAGTGGAACTCCTTAGCATCATCTTCCTCATAGTCATCTACGTCGATCAGCGCCCATTCTTTCCTCAACCCGTGTTCCTTCTGTAAGGTGCAGCGCGCCTATCAGTTGTCCGACTAGTTCATCACACGAGCTATTCGTCCTACGTTTGCTAAGCTAAATTTGACAGAAAGAGAGAGAGAGGGGGGGGGGGGAGGGGGAGAGGGAGGGAGAGAGATTGTTAGCAACGCTACAAAGGAGACAAAAGCCAAGAGAAGCGGACTGTCCAGCAGACAAAAACATCAACACTTCTAGGATGGAGAAGGACTGCAATTCACTTTGCTACTCCTCCCGAATCATCCCCCACACCTGCAACGCCTGAGGCTCATTTCGATGGGAAGAGTGAGGGCAGGGCCACTATATATCGTGTCTCACACGTCTTCGTGGCGGTAGAGGAGAAGAAACCAGGAGCTGGTAAGTCAAAACAGCTGCTTCTCCCCTCGACCTGTACCTGTGGTCTTGAATTTCCACGCGTACCCCTCTTGCATTGGCTCGAGAGAGACGCCCGACTCGTCCCTGGTCTCTTTGTCATCTCGGTAAGATCCTCGCTGAATTGACGCATGTGGACCCCTTACGCTAACAGTTGACCTTAAAATAACAGCAATGCACATTCCCTTGCGGATGTAACCTACTCAGTCTTTCCCAAAGCCGCGCATTTTACTGAGCGTGGCCCTCAGTAAAATTCCCACACACTGGAAGACACTGTTTATTACTAGAATGTGGGCTGTGTCCCTCGCGTCCTCTCTCACAGGGGCCAGGGATAGTACGGACATAGGCACTGACCCGCTTCTCACTGAACGTTCTTAAAGCAGACAATACCGTGGCATGCGTTTGTTCAACAGGTGGGGGAGGGTGCGTTACTGTGTTTTATTACAGAAATCGTATTTTCTTCTAAAATACCCTTTTTAGCGATCGATTCTGTACCCAGTGCATTAATTACAATACACATGTTTATCGTTAAACGACAAAAGTGCCGACAATTAACGCACAATACTCCATTCGAGACTGCTGTGAGGAGATGATGGTGCTGTTAGAATAGGGGGCCCTGTGACGGTACAAAGTGTCCGCAGAAACAAGGTGTCCGCATGCGGACACTTTGTTCCCTGCGGACACTTTGTACCGTGAACTGACATTCAAAGTGTCCGCAGAAATCCTGCAGACACTTTGTTCCGCGAGGTGACATATAACTTACAAAAGCGGAACAAAGTGTCCGCAGCCGTTTCAGCCTCAGTGTGAGTGGGTGAATGTGCACGTACACTCCCATGCGCGTGCATGCGTGCGTGCGTGCGTGTGCGTGTGTGTGTGTGTGTGTGTGTGTGTGCGTGCGTGCGTGTGTGTGTGCGTGCGTGCGTGCGTGCCAGTGTGTGTGTGTGTCTATGTGTGTGTGTGTGTGTGCGCGCGCGCGCACGTGAGCGTAATCTAAACTTTGTGCGCTGTTGCACAAAAAAGTAGTCAACAAATTTGAAACATTTTTTTTTAAATTAATATGCACACACACACACACACACACACACACACACACACATAGACACACACACACACATAGACACACACACACACACACGTGCGCGCGCGTGCGTACGCACGCGTTCACGCACGCAGCACGCACGCGCATGGGAGTGTACGTGCACATTCACCCATTCACACTGAGGCTGAAACGGCTGCGGACTTTGTTCCGCTTTTGTAAGTTATATGTCACCTCGCGGAACAAAGTGTCTGCAGGATTTCTGCGGACACTTTGAATGTCAGTTCACGGTACAAAGTGTCCGCAGGGAACAAAGTGTCCGCGTGCGGACACTTTGTTTCTGCGGACACTTTGTACCGTCACAGGGCCCAGACACGCAGGGCAGCTGACGAACTGAACTGTGTCTCGCTGAGTGGTATACCGCCGTGCGGTCCCCTGCTGTATTGGAACCTGCAGTACTGTGTTTGGTTCCATTAAGCCGAATGCCATCATGGCGTTCTACCGAATGACTGAATTGGATTCCTTGCGTTGCTTCTGTATTTTCGAATGGCCCTCCAACCACATATTCATGATGAGCCTCCATAATTTGCATTCATGTTCCTTTCTGAAGCACCACTACCACCCTAGACGAGTAGAGGATTGTGTGTAATGTTTGGATGGAGCGGGAAATGGAATAGCATCGCATCGAATTCTGTTTTAGACTAGTATATTCTATTGTATTTATATAGTTTTTCACTCATTCATTTATTTGTTTATTAACTTATTCATTCATTCATTATTTATTTATCAACTTATTTTATTTTTCATTTATTCGCTTATTTATTTACCTGCTTATTTCTTTATTTTTGTTTGTTTGTTTACTTGTTTTTCTGTTCTCTTTACATGAAAGGAACTTGTAACCTCGTTGTCATTTTCCGTGCAAACATCCTTTCTCGTCGAGGGAGAAAGACTTGCCCCGTGCAAGCAGGTTGAGAAATGTGAGGATAAGGCATGGGAAGCTGCTACCCCCTTCACCGGCTTGCATGCTGTCTGAAAAGGTTGTAGCAAGCATTCGTTCAGGGTCTGTTGTCAGTCCGGAATTGGATGTGGCTAACATGGAGCAGTACCTGGAAATGTTAATGCCTTAAACATAGTAAGTAAGAAAGTTATTATCGAAGTAAGTAAAACAGTAACTAAGTGACTGACTAACGTACTACACACACACACACACACACACACACACACACACACACACACACACACACCACACATACACACACACACACACACATATATATATATATATATATGTGTGTGTGTGTGTGTGTGTGTACAATAAACTAATAAATTCCAAGATATATATATATATATATAATATATACAATATTTTTAAAGGTACTGATATCTACGGGTAATAGTTGCATCCAAACACAAACAACAGAACATGAACGAATCTAGAATCGTAGACAGACAGACAGACAGAAAGATGGATAGATAGACAGACAGACATATAAATTTCAAGGCAAAAATATACGTAAATAGGCCTACGTAAGTCCGCTGGCAGCGCACCATGAAGTCGGTGCTGGTGATAGAAGACCCATGAAACTTTTATTTCAAAATTCAACTTGTGCATTATAGAGGTTTCGTAACGCGCAATAAAAAAACAATACACATAAAATACAATAAAGCTTCAACTTGTAATAACTTTTTTTCTTTACTACATGTTAATGGGTTTTTTTTTCGTGTTTCATACTGCGTTTCGCTCACAACGCCCTTCCCGAAGCCTTTAAAATTTGGTTTTAAATTAGTGTTACGAGCTGACGCACCGAGTGCAACTTATATAGATATATAAATGAAACACGGAACTGTTGCCTTCCGTGTGAAAGTCGTTCTCACTAGCAGGTCACCCTGATCCAGCGGGTTTCAAAGTGAGGTGACTGCGGGCGGAAACTGAAAGAAAATCAAGAGAAAAATCACTGTACTGTTAAACGAAAGAACGAGCAAAGAACAAAGCAGGACACTGCGTGAAGCATTTCGATCTTTTTGATCTTCTTCAGACGAGACGAACAACATTCACGACGATGAAAACGAAGGACGACCATTCACGTATCTCCTCCAAAAGGACATCCATTTTGCGCTCATGTTGAGGAGACAGGCAACTGTCTGTTCCTCCTTGGTTTTCTATGTCTTGAATATTGTTCATCCCGCTGAAGAAGACCAACGAAGTTGAAGCGCGTAGTGTTTCTTTCGCAGTAAGTTGCTCTTTTGTCTGGCAGTACAGTAATTCTTCTCGTAATTTTGTTTCATTCTGTAGTAGGTGTCGTGAGTTTCAAACACAATAGCTGTGGGTTACTGATCCTGCCCAACCTTCACTTTGGAAAGCCGTAGGCACATCCCTCTCTCTCTCTCTCTCTCTCTCTCTCTCTCTCTCTCTCAGGAAAAAAATCTTATCGTGCACCCTTCACCGTAAGCTCGAGGATATATTTCCAAGCGATACATCTTTTGCTGGGATTTACTGTGATGTTTGCGCTTATTCCGTAGAGGTCGAAGGCATCAGAGCCGGATTTTATTATTGAATGCATGTGTTCATGTCTTGCATCAACACGTAAGCCCTTCAGACTTTGGAGTTCAATGTTTAAAAGGTGTTATAATTAATTCACATATGAATTCCAGCATTTGCCCATATTGTGTGCTCATTTGTTTGTTTTGTTTTGTTTTGTTTTGTTTGTTTGTTTGTTTTTTGCTTGTTTTTTTTTTTTTGTTTTTTTTTAGGAAGCGGATGGGTGGGTGG